>CM052883.1:93926434-94094234 GCA_028534135.1 Potos flavus
TTGGGGGAATTCGGAGGGGGAGATGAATCATGAGAGACTGTGGACTCTGAGCAACAAACTGAAGGTTTTGGAGGGAAAGGGGTGGGGGGTTGGGCGAGCCTGGTGGTGGGTATTGAGGAGGGCACGTATTGTATGGAGCACTGGGTGTGGTACATGAACAATGAATCTTGTAACACTGAAAAAATAAAATAAAAGTATTTGGTGGGAAAAAAAAAAAAACAAAAAAATAAAAATAAAACATAAAATACTTATTATCATATTACGTGACATTACTAGGCACTTTTCATATATCATCCTATTTAATCCCAGAAACAGCCTAGTATGGTAGATATTGTTTCAATTTTACAGATGAGAAAATTGAACCTCAAGGAAGTTAAATAACTTTAGTAAAATCAGACAGCTAGTACATAAAGACATTTGTGTTTAAATCCAGATGTTTCTGACTCCAAAGGTCTTTGCTATTTTCACTATGCCACCCTGTCACTGCTTGTTATAGTGTTTTATTTACTTGAATTGCTCACTTTATATTGAGTTCCTGTTATGTTGTTCATGGTATTTCCTTTCCCAACTCACTGTCTTTGGTGTGGCTTCACAGTGGCCCCAGAAAACAAAGATTACGGATCTAGAATTCTATTCTCCTTTCCTAATAGCAGGTAGTTTGCATATAAATTCAAGAACAAGTAGGTTGTACAAATGCAATGTGTTTAAAGCATCTTTATAAGTTGTATAAATACTAACAAACATCTGGGGCGCCTGGGTGGCTCAGTGGGTTAAAGCCTCTGCCTTCGGCTCAGGTCATGATCTCAGGGTCTTGGGATCGAGCCCCGCATCGGGCTCTCTGCTCAGCAGGAAGCCTGCTTCCTCCCTCTCTCTCTGCCTGCCTCTCTGCCTACTTGTGATCTCTCTCTCTCTGTCAAATAAATAAATAAAATCTTAAAAAAAAAAAAATACTAACAAACGTCTAGAAATAATGTAAAAAACATAAGAAAGAACTTTCTAAGTCACTTATCCAAAATATGTTGGTTATGGGAAACATCAAATAACAGGGCTTGGAGACTTACTTTTCAGAGATATAAAAACTGGTAGCTTTCAACCTTTTTCTTAGCTATCAGTATAGTCTTTTTTAATGAAATTTCATGTGGAAATCACATATATTTGCTTTTGGTGAATGGGTACACGTGTTCTTCCCCCTGGGATTCTATAATGCTCTGATTCTTTGGTAACACAATTATTTCTCAGCAGTGTGAACATTTATCATATCATCTAACCCATTCAGTAAGAGGCTAATAAATGTTTATCAATCAACTCTCTGGGAAAAAAAGAATCTCTGACTTGTAACCTTTGCTGATTTTCTGGAGTAAATACAGCCACCATGTTTAAATTATAGTATATCACCAAACTGGATTTGGGCAGAGTTGCACATAGTCCATTCTCCCATGTCATTATAAGCTAGCTCCAGCATCCTCCTTAATTCACCTTGGTGAAGGGAGAAGGTCCCTCAGATGCACTTTATGTCTTAATTTCTCCTCATTCTCTTAACTGCATTAGAATTTTTTCTTTGAGTTAGCAAGCAACAGTAACAATACTATGAGTAAAATATTAAATGATAAATATTAAATAAACAAGAGGGCTTATTTCCATTTCATCTTATCATAGATTATATTTTTAGGTTTTTAAGTCATTTCACTTCTCATTAGTAGGATATTAATTTAGGAAATAGGTATTTTGAGCTGGGGAAATAGGATGGGGAGCAACAAAAATCTGTCATTTTGAACTGCAAGCTACTGTGGAAGGGGAGGTAAGGATAAGAAGACTGGATGTAGGGATGAGGTAGAGTACAGAGAACATAAGAAAACAAAGTCCTAGAAAAGAAAATGTAGCACCGATGGTCAAAAAGAGAAGGATGTGCTTTAAAAAAATTTTTACCTACTTGTCATTTTTTCTAGAACTCAAGTTCCAATCTTCTTTAGGAAACCAGTATGGGCTTCCTAGGGTCTTTGTCCACATCCTATGGTTGCTAAGCCCCGCACTTAATTAACATTACATGTTTAAAGGCTCTTTATTTTTGAGATAAGGTAAGGTAATTAGATGTAAAGGGATTAAAACAAGCCTTTAAACCAAGCCAAGTAGGTATTATGTTATGGATATAATGATGTCAAAACCATTAAACCCTATTTTTGTCCAGAAGAAGTTTGAAAAAATGATATTTAATCTGTTTCCCTGCTATTTACTTAGTTAACTGCTATTGTTCTTTGTTCAGCTAGCTGAATTTTCTATGGCAGTCTCTAGATATAATGTGTGGTATCTTCTGTAGACAAAATTGGAATCAGTGTAAAAATAAAGGAAGGAGGGAGGTGGGTGGGGGATGGGCTAGATGGGTGATGAGTATTAAAGAGGCCACTTGTGATGAGCACTGGGTGTTGTATGTTAGTGACGAATCACTGAATTCTACTCCAGAAACCAATATTGTATGGTATGTTAACTAAAATTTAAATTAAGGAAGAAAGGAAGGAAGGAACAAAGGGAGGGAGGGAGGGAAGAAGGAAGGAAGGAAGGAAAGAAGGAAGGAAGGAAGGAAGGAAGGAAGGAAGGAAGGAAGGAAGGAAGGAAGGAAGGAAGGAAATAAATGAGCACTCTAGATGTTCCTGAAAGTCAAGCCAACCTTTCCTTTCCTCACAAGTTTGGTCAACAAAGGAGCATTAAAAACCAGAAAACAAAATAGAAAGCCACATTTATTTGAGGGAGTTTGGAAGAAGAGTATATCATTCAAAGAAATTTTAACAAATTCTTTAAACTTCCCTTCTTGTAAGTTATAAATAGCACTAGTTGGCTTTATTCAGAATTCAGAAAGTCTCTTTGTAGTCACACAGACACAAATGAAAGAGACCTATGTATATTTTTCAAAATTCTCCAAAGTAGCTAGAAAAACTATTCTTGCTAAATAAGCAAGTTATTTTCAGTGAGATGCTAAGATGCTGCTGCTGATGATGATCACAATGATGATGATGATGGTTCTGTTGCTTCAGCTGATTTCTTAAAACACTTTTTCATATAAACCTTAAAATATAAAGCAATCTTCTTGTTTTGTCTTGTTTTTCCTATCTGAGCAACTATTTCTCTGTCTCTCACTTTCATAATCTTTTCTGTTGGATATTGGTCCCTAAACCATTCTCTAATACAAAAAACAAAACAAAACAAAGAAACAAACAAACAAAAAAACACACAAAGGTTGGGGAATATTGTCTACCCACCCACCGGAGGTGGCTGGAAATATGCAGATTTTGCTTGTCTTTTGATATTTACAGGTTGAATTGTTCAGCCAGAAAAAGGTTGCCATAGTTATGTAATTTGTGCCCTGCCCCCATTGGGTTATTCATAATATGGTATACTCGCCAGGCATGATTGAAAGATGCTTATAATGTCATAGGCAAAGACTGACTTTTTGAGATGGTTTTTAAAGTTGTCCAAATTTTCTAGAGGATAAAATTTCAGACTGAATTCAACCCCTGCTCATTTAAACAGTAATGGATTTTATCTCAGGATCATTATTTCTAATTAATAAAACTTTGTCTCACTTTGCACTTTATGCACGTTTATGACAAGATGACATTATCCTTTACCCACTTAACCTCCATTATCTGAGACTATCATTTAATCCCTTTTATCCTTGTAAAGTTCAGTTGCTTTGGTCTATAATGGCATTTCTTTGCATGCCCTACTTGTCCCATGTGTGTGTGTGTTTGTGACACATAAAGTCCTAAATGATATTCAGCTCTACAACTGGAATAACAAGCACTCATTAGAAAGAGAGAGAGAAAGAGAGAATAAGATGAAAAGAAGAATTGCAATGTTTTAGATACTGATTATATGGGGATTGTGCAAAACTCACCATTGTGAAATAGAGAGTAAAATTACCAAAAACAAACATAACATATGTTCGTGAACACTGAGCATATGGTCAAGGAAGAATGTGCGATGGAGGTAAAGTTAATTGCACTGTCAGCTTTTCACAGAAGTTTTTTTTTTTTTTTCCCCCATTTCAATTCAGACCAACAAATTTTACTGTACATTTACTCTATGTAAGGCACCGTCTTGGAAAAGCTTTTCTAAATGGAACTGGGAGACCCTTCTTCCAAGAGAGGATGAAAACAGGGGCAGATGTGGGAAGAGGTGACAGTAGGTTTTGGGCAGTCAGTGGTTTTTCCCAAGCGATTACAGAACCAGAGATTATTAAATCTAGAAGAAACTTAGAGATCATTTAGTTCACTTCTTCATTCATTTATTTATATATTCAAGAAATATTTATTGGGCACTCTTCACGTGCCAAGATTTATATGAGGCAAAGAATGGCATGGTAGCAAATGGTTGAAAGATATAGTCAGTCCCTGCTGAACAAACTAAGGGATTTAATTTATCCTCAGTAGCACATTAGCACTCTTTTGCTGGTAGGTGCACAAAATATAAACATATTTCCTTTAAAGTAAGCCGTTCTGTGACTTGAGATATCTTGAATAGAAGGTCAGGGAAAGAGGAGTTCATTTCTGGGCTTGCTAAGAAGAAACAACATAAAAAGAAGGAAGAATTCTATACCACTATACTCTAAAATGCCCAAGGATCTTACTTCAGAATATGTGAAATGAATCTCCTTTATCACACTGAAAATTCCCTTGAGTGCATACTTTGAACTACTACTGGATTGACATACTGAATATTTTCCTAATATACCCAGATTTATTACTAGCAGAACTCAACCTACGATTGTGTTCTCATGATTTTTCTAGTCTCTCAATCTATGAATTTCATTTAGCATTATACTTTTATGATTTTACCTACTTTTGAAATATTTGTGTTGTTTGAACTTATGGCATTTTATGAAGAGTAAGTCCTCCAGCAGACCTAAGAAAATATCCCATTATGCAAATTGAAATAGTATGGTAAGTTAGATTAGATACTACATTTTATATATCAAGTAATATTGGTATTAAGCTCTTGAGAATTAGATTGGCTGTTACAATGAACAGCTATTCAATTAATAATAAAGTATCAATTATCAAGTAGGTATGATTACAAAGAAATGGGTTAAACACTTTTAAATTATATTCAGTGTTATTATTCTGAGAATATACTAGAAAAATGTTTACACTTTTAATATTTCATTCATGGATATTAAAAAAATCAGGCTCTTAAAAATTAGATACTAGTATCCTTAAAAGTATACTTAGCACAGTCACTGTGATAAAACCAATCTATTTAGTACTAGTGATTTTTTAAAAGTGATCACAAGGGTGCCTGGGTACTCAGTTGTTAAGTGTCTGCCTTGGGATGGACCCCCTTTTCCCTCTTGCACGCCCCCTGCTGTTTCCTCTCTCACTGTCTGTCTCTCTCTCTCTGTCCAATAAATAAATAAAATCTTAAAAAAAAAAGTGATCACATTTGTTGGTACTTCGAAGTTATTGTGCATAGTTTTGCACATAAGAAACTAGTCAAATTACCAAGATATCTGTATATCTATCTATCTTATAGTGAGATACATAAGATACACACAAACACAGTGAAAATAAAACGGAAGCAAATATCAAACATGGCTAACTTCATTTGCTAACTTTATCTTACCAAAGTGGAAATAATTACATATGCCGGTGGTGAAAGAACACTTCAAGATAAATATAGACTAGACATTTAATATTTACTCAGTGATCAGATTAAATCTATATATGGGGTGCATATATACTTTTAAACTTGCTTTGCACAGGACAGATGATAAAACTCACATTTCTTTACACTGTAAAATAGATTATTGAAAAATTGTGCAAATGTGTTTGAATACTATTCTCAGCTTTACACCACTAGATATGTGATCTTTAGTAAATTGCTTAATCTAGTCTTTTCATCATATATCAGTATATATATGTATTTATATGTCAGCATATCAGTATATATATATATATACACACACACACACACACACGTGTGTGTATATATATATATATCCGTATAATATTTTCAAGCAAAAAGAGTAACAATTCCATATAAAAAAGTGGCTTAAAAAAATTCTTTCTTTGATTGCTCTTCAAAAGTCTATATCTAACCACTCTAGAATTTAGTTTGACTTGAAGAGACAATAAGAAAAAAACTCTGGTTTTCTTACACCAAACAACTGAATGTCAGATATACGTCACTCTTTCTCCTTCTTCCTAAACTTAAACAACAGGAATATGAAGATTACATAGCTCATTTTCTGTCCAGTCTCTTAAACAAAATATGGTAATTTATAGTCTTTAAATTACGGGGCACCTGGATGGCTCAGTAGGTTAAGCCTCTGCCTTTAGCTCAGGTCATGAACCCAGGGTCCTGGGATCTAGGCCCTTGAGCCCCGTGTTGGGCTCCCTGCTCAGTGGGGAGCCTACTTCTCCCTCTCCCTCTGCCCCACCCCGTTTGTGTGTGTGTGTGTGTGTGTGTGTGTGTGTGTGTGCGCGCCACGCGCGTGCACACACACGCACACGGCGCACCGCGCACGCTCTCTCTCTCAAATAAGATCTTTAAAAAATAAAAAAATAATAATAATATGGCGCTCACATCCAAATGACTATTAATATCACTTTGATACTGTTTGTCATCCATAAGATTCAATGTTTTCTTATCTCTAGCCTAATTTCTCTTATGGACAGTGCACTACTTTTGATTTTTCCTTAAGTCTTAGATGTAAGCTGGGGAAGGTATCCAGACAGTTCAGTTACTGATGGGTGGATAGACATGGGAGTGTTTACTTCCCCCTGGAGATCAGATAGGTTAGGAGTTCCCTGGCATAGTAGAGACTAATAGTGTTAACCCATTTCTGATTTCCTTCTCCCTCCTGGGTTTACAGGAAAACAACTCTTTTCAGCCCCTTTGATATTTGGAAAAGACATATGACTAGTCTAACAAATGACAAACATAACGTCTGGCTGAAACTCTTAAAAGCCATTTCCATGTTTCCTTTTCCCTATAATGATGACCTTGGAAGCCATTTGTTAAGAGGGCAATGTCACTAAAAAGAGTCACCAGACAGTAAAGCACACTTTCTGAGAGTCATAAGACTTTGTGTCAGCAAGAAATAACTAAGCCATTGAGTTTCAGGGTCTATCTGTTGCAGCACCTAGTTAGTTACATACCCTAGCCTAATACACCTGTGACCATCTCTGAGGCATGTGTGACAGCATAGGGGAAAAAGCCATATCTAAATACAGCTATGCATCACTGTATTGGCTCTGCAAAAGAAACCATAAAGGTGATTCCTTCCCTGTGTTAAAATGTGGTTCATAACTACAACTCCGTACAAGAAACATAGAAGGACTAAACAAGCCTATAAGATGAAGGTCATTTTATCCCAGGGATGGCAGGAATAAGGATGGTCAGAACGTTAGAATGTCCAAAATAGAAAAAGATATATTTTCTTTCACATCTAGTGTACTTAATGCTTCTTTAATTTAGGAGAGATGGAGCATAAATTTATTATACTTCTTCATTTTATGTTTAAATCTATTTTTGGAACTGACAGAGCTCAAGGTCGATATACGATGATTATCATAATGATATGTTTTGCATGTGTGATAAGAGTATCTCCTGGATCATAAGTTTTGACTACATAGAATGCTAGATTAATATTAATATCTGAATTTTAAGGACAGACATAAGAAAAATTTTATCTAGCTTTAAAGATATAGAAAAGATGACATTTTTGTGGCAGGTAAAGTCAATGTAATTTGCCATTTGCAAACTAAAAGACCTAAGTGAAACAAAATATTAATATTTTAGAAATGACTGAGATGCACTATATTCCCTATAATCTCCAGAAAAGGGGATAAATAGGATTTTCCTTCCATTTGGCAATGAAAAAATTCCAAGTAGGCTGATACTTTTCTACTGTGTAATTACTGTGTTGTATTTACATGAAAGAAGAAATCAAAGTGGTTTGAATAAGGAACACTTATAATGTCAACCTTTAATTCAACATAAAATGTTTCCTTTCTTCTAAAATAAAAAAAGAAAATAGAAGGCTTCAATATCAGTTATGAGATTATAATTGACCTTTTGGAGTACTCTCAAATGTGTCTGTGTGCTTGTGCTATGGGGATTGTACAGAAATGAAAAGTGCAGAAAGATTAGAAGCCTAAACGACGAGGTTTACTCTTTAGTTGAGTGTTCCCAATAGAAAAATCTAGTGTGGTTTTAATTAAGGGTCAAAATCAATCTGAATATGGAAATGTGGTTGATTTTTGTATATCGATCTTATATCTTGCAACCTTGCCAAACTCACAAGTTCTCCTAGATTTTTTTTTTTTTAATAATTTCTTCAGTGATTTTCTTCATGGACTATCATATTGTCTGAAAATGAGATAGCTTTGTTTCTATTTTTTCAGCTTGTCTACCTCTGATTTTGTCTTCTTGCCCTATTGGACTGTCTAGGATATCTAATATGATGTTGAATTTTAGTGGAGACAGCATACATCCTTGTCCTGTTCCTGATCTTACAGGAAAAGTATACAATCTTTCACCCTTAAGAATGATGTTAGCTATAAGATTTTGTAAAATGGTGGTGCCTGGGTGGCTCAGTGGGTTAAAGCCTCTGCCTTCAGCTCAGGTCATGATCTCAGGGTCCTGGGATTGAGCCCCGTATTGGGCTCTCTGCACAGCGGGGAGCCTGCTTCCCTCTCTCTCTCTGCCTGCCTCTCTGCCTACTTGTGATCTCTCTCTGTCAAATAAATAAAATAAAATAAAATAAAATAAAATAAAATAAAATAAAATAAAATATTTTGTAAAATATCTTTTATTATGTTGAAGAATTTGACCTTAATTCCTAGATTTCTGAGACGTTTTGCTGTTGTTGTTATAAATACATATTGGTTTTTGTCAAATACTTTTCTACTTCAATTCAGATGATAACATAGTTTTCTTCTTTAGTCTTTTGATATAGTAAATTATGTTGATTGGTTCCGAATATTGAAATAACCTTATACACCAGTATCACCATCAATTGTTCATGATGTATTGCCATTTTAATATACTATTGGGTTCAATTTGTTAATATTTTGTTGATGATTTATTACATCTTTGTTTATGAGGGACATTATCAAGTACTGATGAAGATGCAAAGCAATCGGAACACTCATACATTTCTAGTAAGAATACAAAATAATAAGTTACTTTGAAAAATTTGCTTTATACATTTGCTTTGTATAACACAGGAATCTCACCCCTAGAAATGTTGCCACAAGAAAGGCAAGCTTCTGTTAAAACAAAATCTGTTCATGAAATTCTAGAATAGCTTTATCCATAATCCCCCAACTGGGAATGACCCAGTGTCTTCCAATTGGAGAATGGATAAACAAATTCTGATATATCCATGCAGTGGGATACATAAAAAGAATGAACAACTGATTGACACAACATAGATCAATCTCAAATGTACTATGTTGTATGAAAGAAGTCAGACAGGAAAGGTTGCATACTATATGATTCATTTAAATGTCATTCTGGAAAAGGTAAAATAAGAAGCACAAAAGACAAACCAGTCTCAAGGGTCAAAAATAGGGGAAGGGTTTGTCTGTAAATGGTAAAAGGGAACTCTTGAAGGTGACAAAATGTTCTTTTTTTTTTTTTAAGATTTTATTTATTTATTTGACAGAGAGAGAGAGAGAGAGAGAGAGAGATCACAAGTAGGCAGAGAGGAAGGCAGAGGGAGAGGAGGAAGCAGGCTCCCTGCTGAGCAGAGAGCCTGATGCGGGGCTCGATCCCAGGACCCTGAGAGCATGACCTGAGCCGAAGACAGAGGCTTTAACCCACTGAGCCACCCAGGCACCCCAAAAATGTTCTGTTTGAATGAGCTGGTTTTCAATAATGATGTGCATCAAAACTCATAGAACTGTACACTAAAAATTATGAGTTTTACTGTATATAAGTTATACCTCAATAAACTTGACTCAAAACCAAACTACTGTTCTTTCAAATGATGTAAAGTACTATTGACTCATAGTCTAAAAATATTACTCAAAATTAAACTACCGATTTCTAATAAAAATTTAGTAGTCTTTCCTATTAAAATATTTTTCTCCATACAGCTTTTCTTACTGAGCAGTAAATTTACTTAAAGCTACTATTCTAAACACTCCCATGATCATATTTTGAAGAAACACTTTTGAATATCTATAAACAGAATTCTGTCTTAAATTAGGGCTATTAAAAACCTATTCTTTGTTTAGTTATTCATAAGTGGTAGGAAGTACCTGATCTTTGAGACAGAAACAAGCTTTCCTCTTCTCTGTCACGTACTCTTCAATACTGCACATTTGCCTCTACAAGATGCATGTGACAGGCCCACATTTGTAACTCTTCAAAAAAAAGATGGAACTAGTATTTCATTGTTGTTGTTTATAACAAACCCAGGATTTGAGCTATGTATCATCTGAAATCCTTTTACAGAAACTTTTGAATTCCTGAAGTCTAATTGTCAGCTCCCCTAACACTGATGTGATGATTTCTAACCTGGGGATATTTTATGAGCTACTCTATTATATATTTCTGCTTGACCCTCATAATGTAGTTTTTTTTTTTAAAGCAAGAATTAGAGTAATATTGCTGTTGTCTTATATTCACCATATATTAACAATTAAATGAGGTAATTAGAAACTATGTAAAACTATTAATACCTAGAACTTAGTATTCATTAAATGATGACTACTGCTTGTATTATTATTTTTTAAAAATAATTAATATACAACTTCTAGGAAAGATTGATGGAAAAATTAGAGATTTTATGAGGAGTGGGAGTATTCCAGTTCTTTAATTGGACTCTCCTAACATCTGAGAGCATTGCTAGAAAAGAATCAAATAATTCAATTGTATACTTAGTAAAACTAGCTGCACATGGTGAGAACTTGATAGATTTTAGCAATTAAAAATAATATCTTACTATTACAAAATAATAATAACAACAACAGCAAGAATGGCCCACATAATATTTATCAAGAAGGATAAGAACAGTAGTTTTGTGGTTATTTTAAGGACAGTGATTGTAAGCCTGAGGTGTAGGTTTACAAGAAATAAAGATAAACTGATAAAATCATCTCTTAGATTACTAAGAAATGCACCAGCTTTACTCTGTTTTCTTTTGGGTTGGTATAGAATAGAAACCTTTTATAGGGACCTCTGAGTGTTTTGGCTCAAGAGAGCTGCTTGTATTTTCCATTTCCATGAAGTGGGAAGAGGAGAAAGCAGTAAGAATAGCTCATAAGGTGGTACTGGTAATGTGAGCAAGGCCAAGGAAATGTGTGCCAATTTTGCAATTAGGTGGCCTAATAATTTTTGAAACAATATTTTCAAGGCTGCGCAGCCTCCCTCCGATCTGCTTCAAATAGGAACATTCTACGTGGAGGAGACAAAAAGGACTCCAAATGCCCTTCACTTTTTCCTTTTATTGATGCCTTAACCAGTGTTGATATGCTACATTATAGCTTCGAGTACGCTGTAGTCCTTGAAGTTGAATGGCTAAGATCCATTACAGAATTCAAGTTACGAATAAAGAAATAGTTTAAGCCTAGTAGTTTTCCACATTAACAATGTCCTCCTACTGCTTCTTTAGATTCATTTTTCAGGTGTTAATAGCTTGGACACACACAGTTTGAATCATTACCTCATTGTTATTGATGCACAGTGTGTCTCTGGAGATAAACCCTGCATTTATCTTCATGTATGTTTTATCATGAAAAATTACCAGGGAAAGACTCCAGTAGAGATTCAGTCATTTAATTAAAATAAATGTACTCTGTTAATGAATAGAATTAGGCCTACAATACACATTCTTTGATTTTATTTGTATTTAGTTTTTTCTTTTAATTCTCCAAAGAATTAATTATCCTATATATAATTCTTCTGATCTTAGATATACTTCAGAGCAGTTGCTTCATACTGTGTTCTACTGTGCCCTGGGAATTCTGGAAAAGCTTTCCAGGGGCTATTGTGGGATGGAATGTAGGTAGGTGGCAAGTGATCAGGGCCCTCATTTACACCCAGCTTGAACAGTAATCAAGATTCTATCTAATTTATATAATGGGAATCACTATTAAAAAGTGAAAAATGTTTCTCAACTAAAAAAGCAAATATTCTGGAAGCTGAGTCGCCAGCCAGTACCATCTTGTATCCTCCTTTAATAATGAAAAAAACTATTTTCAAACCATGATAATGAGATACTTAGGAAAGAAATACATTCCATATTTTATTTACTATATTTAAAAATGGTTTAAAAAATCTAAAGATACTAATTATATATGCAATGTAATAAGATATTAAAGAAGTATAGAAATTGATGTGACAGAAAACATGAAATCTATCAGTAAATTTTCTAAGACTGTCATTGGTATAAAGTTGTTAATAAGTGAAGTCTGTTTTTTTAAGTAATATTTTAGTTATTTTTAATATATTATCTCCAGCAAGGCTATAATGTTCACTGAAGTGATTCACTGAAGAGTTTTGGCTAAACAATTCCAAATATCACAAGCAATGAAGTGTGTTAAACAAAAAACTTCTAATAAAAATAACAAAATGAAGGAATTACATCTCTAAAGACATTTAGAAAATTATGAAAACATACTAAAACATATATATGTAGATGAGTACAGTATTTTTTTCCTTTTTGAATGCTAGCATACTCACAAACTAACAAAAATAAACTGAACAAATACTGAAAAATCATTTTTTCTAACTTTCTTAGCATTCTCTTTATATTGACTGAAGCCATATATATGCATAAAACCTAGAAGCCTATTTAAAGATAGCACATAAATACTTTAAACTTTTTCTTAGTACTTTGTCCATGATAAATATTATGAAAAAGCAAATTTCAAAATAAACATACTTTAAATTTTTACTGTATTTTTCCACTGTCAACCAAACAATCACAGATCAGACTTCAGTGATGCTAAATATTTGCAAATTGTTCCTCTAGCTCTACATAATTTGGTGAATGGTCAGGGAAAAAAAAATCCAAATTAACACTAAGGTTGCAACGTCTTTCTCCACTCCATGGGTGATTTTCAGAGTGATTAACAACCATGAACACATGGAAAACAAAGAGAAAGGCTATATAGAATAGATGCAGGTTCTGACGAACTGTAATAACCATAGCAAGCTAGCCAGAAAACAGTTCTTCCCTCTTATGTTGAGGTTTCAAGTTTTAATGGTTTATTAATTAATTACATTATGTTCCAGGAAGGTTAACTGCACAAAAGATCATCCAGCTACTCAATGAATCATGGGTAAGGCACTAAATTCCTGCTTTCTAGTCTTCCTGCTGAATTTCATGGATTTGCATGAATGAAAATAAGCACTTAATTCAATAATTTGATATATTTAGCTATTGCTTTCTGTTGGAGGCATTTCCCATGATAATTAATTTAATGTATAATTTACTTTGTATCTTTTCCTCTGGTATCAATGACAAATCCTGAAACCTAAAAAAAGAAATCCAGCTCCTTACATTTTTTTTAAGATTTCATTTATTTATTGGTCAGAGAGAGAGAGAAAGAGAAAACACATGTAGGGGGAGTGGCAGGCAGAGGGATAAGCAGGTTTCCTGCTGAGCAAGGAGCCCAATGTGGGACTCGATCTCAGAACCCTGGGATCATGACCTGAATTGAAGGCATATGCTTAACTAACTGAGCTACCCAGGTGTCCTGTCCTTACAACCATCTTTTTTGTCATTAGTATGCACTTTGTCTATATTGTTAAAAGTCTTGGAAATCATAATTGCAACAAAGGAAATGCCCCTGTCAAGACCTAGGCAATGAAATAAGAACACAAAATTGGAAGAAAGAATAAGATAATTAAAAAATGGAAATTATACTGTGTCAGAGCTGTTGATTTCAAATCCACACTTATAAAATAGAGACATCACTATCTTCTTAGTGGTTATTGAAATAATAATTTATGAATCCTTATTTCTATTTCCTTTATAAAAAAAGCGCAGATGGTCAGTGATAAAAGGGAAGAACTACTGGTATACACTGCATTTATCTTCATATATGTTTTATCATGAAAAATTACCAGTGAAAGACTCCACTTGAGAGTCAATTACTTAATCTAAATGAACCATTAATTGTGTAGCATAGTGTTGAGTGTGACTGCAGATACACACACTGTGCTGTGGCTATATTACATTTAGTATTAGTAGATAGAGTTAGCTCCCTTTGCTAATCTCTAACAAGTTTCCTAAACCTTCTGTCAATATTATGCTCTAAAAGATTAAATAAATAGCACTTATTCCCAGTTACTGTAAAGCTGCATATTACACTACTATTTCTATGAAGCATATTCAGTGACACACAAAATTGGGGATGTGGTAGGTCTCACACCACAGGAAACAAATGAGGTAGTGAAATTCCACTTAATCAAATTTAGATCTCATTATGTTATTATATCAGAGTAGAGGGGAAAGGAAAGAGCTCCAGAAAAATATATCATTAATTTTTCTAAAGTTTGAGAAAAATACTTTAAAAGGAAAAGAACATCTTTCTGACTGCATCTGTGATAGAAATCCATCGGCAATTTTGAACAATTTTAAATAAAGTTTCAAAAAGACAGTTTACTTGCCTTTCATTTTAGATGCATTATCAGCTGCCTTCTTTTTTTTTTTTTAATTTTATTTATTTATTTGTGAGAGAGGGAGAGAGCACAAGCAGAGAGAGAGAGAAAGGGAGAAGCAAACTCCCAACTGAGGAGGGAGCCTGGTGCGGGGCTCAATCCCAGGACCCCGGGATCATGACCTGAGCCAAAGGCAGATGCTTAACGACTGAGCCACCCAGGCGCCCCTATCAGCTGCCTTCTTAAGAAAGCTAAATTCCACTTGGGTTGTCTCGCCTGCTGGTTACAAGTTATCCGTCTCTTTCGTGGTTATACTATACACATTGTCAGTAACAGATTCTTTCTTCTCTGTTCACAGTCAAGTATCTTTTTTTGCTGATTAAAATAGCTTCATATTGCACGCTTCATGAAACCTCTAAATACTTGTTTTAAATCACAACTTTGCTTTTTTAAAAGAGTGATACGCTCTTCTTTCTAAAAGGCCATCTGCTTTCAAAGGACAATGGTTTTCATGAGTAATTCCAAGGAGAAACAGTTATTACACCTTAACACATTTTTGCTAGAATAAAGGGTAACATTCAATTACTATTTAAATACACTGAACAGTTTTTGTATAGTACTTAAAGGCCAAACTGTCATTACTGTAATATGTATTTCTGTAACAGATTCCTCTGGTCCCAGGTTCCAAGGTTAAGTGACAGAATCACCACAGTAAAAAAAAAAAAAAGTCAAAAATATTGTAACTTACAAATCATTCATAGTTATTAGACTTATTTTCATGCAAAATTAATGCTACCAAATTTCAAAATTGCTACTTTCATTTGCTTTTTCATTATAGAGAATAGCAAATGTAACTCTTTATAATATATAATTACTATTTTTATTATATGAATCATTTTGTTTAAATACATATACTTTTTAGTCTATTTTGCTTTGTATTATTACAGCTATTTAGAGTCATTCGCTTTTTGAAACTTTAAATTTTTCAATTTACTTATATTTATTTTAATATAGTGTCTTAATTATATTAGAGTTTGAGGCAGCACTTGGGAATTTTGACCTATTTCCCTTCCTTTTTCTTTCTTTCTACCTATCTATTTATCTACCTATCATCTATCTATCATGTATTTATTTACATCTGTTCAGAGATAGGGCTTTTTATTCCTGCTGACTCTAATTAGCTTGGAATATTATTGAAACTGAACTAGTAGTTGATTAAGTAGCCATGGTTTCTTTGTTATATGTAATAAAAAATAGTTGAGGGAGGTAGGAGTTAATATAATAAATGAAAAAATAATTTAAAAATGCATTGAAAATAAGCATGTGATGAATAGTATTAAATTAAGAAATTAAAGTAAGAGAGAGAAGAAATGGGGCTGGGAAGGGAGAGAAACAAGGCCACAAGGAATAAAGATTTAACACTTCAGTAGTATACTAACTCAAAGGAAAACATTAAGACTGGAATCGTATGTAGCACAAGGACCATCAGAATGAATAGCAAGATGAAAATGGTATGAATACAAGTAAAAGACAGAAAAAAATGAAGGAATTAAAAAAAAGTAAGATATGGAATAAAAACAAGCCAATGATGACACAGTAGATATTTGGCAAGCAACAATACAAAATCCTCTCACTGAAAAATTTCCGTAGAGCTCTTTAGGTGTAACTTTTAGATCTAATTTTTACATCACCTACTCATCACCTTTTACTCCCATCCTTGGAACAGATATTTTGGTCTAGAAGAAAGTAACTGTCTCCTCATATCTGGAATGTTAGTGTGGTACTCACAAATGTGTTTTAACCTTGACTTATATAAAATTCCATGAAAGGTCATGGGCTAAGCCACAAGAGTTGCTAATGGAAATATATTCCCTTTGCATCTCTGCATCTCTGAAGTAAGGAAAATGGGAGATTACTGATTCCAGTTGACAATGGAGGAGGTTTACTATTATATCAAGACAAATGCTTCACATTTGTAAAACCTAAACTCCTATAAATCATCTGATTACAAATCTCAAATTAAATGAAACACCAGGTGAAGCTCTTTTGCTGTCAAAGCTGATTAGAATCTGTTCAGACTGGAAGACTGCAATCCTTGCCAAAGTCTACCCTAATCAGCTTTTTGAGCGTAAATTTATCTGAATAAACAGACTTATTTTTTTAAATGAACATATTACTTCTTTATAATTGCAGATTAATTAGTTTGTTAACTGCTAAAGATTTATAATACAAAGTACATCATATATTTAGGGTATGTGAGTAATAAGATGCTTAAGAAATATTCTATATATTTAAGAAAGGCATAATAGAGTCTTTGACATATCTCTCCTGAAACTCCAAATATATTTTAATAAAGTATATAATTTGCATCTAATGGCACCAGAGTAGTATCAAAATTAAGTCCTACTACCAGTCAAAAAATAATACTTAAAGCAGTCTTCAGTGAATGCTACATCAAAAATTCAAAGTCAGCTTTTTTCAATACGTAAGGAACATTCCATATTTGGGAAAGTATACATAACTATATTGGGCAGTATTACTTTTATCAGAACCTGGAAATATTTTCTTAAAGGCCCATCAGTATTTTTATCACAGGCTTGAATAGAGTTGTAAAAATACTGCTTTAAGCAAAAATCTCACAATGGTACCTTGGGTTCGATGTAATTAAGTGTTTAAAGATTTTCCACGAGATTGATATGGTTACTTTTAGGCTACTGAAAATTATTAAAAAAAAAAAAGCTAATAGATCTACAGTGTTTTCTGGATTGTTGAATGTAAGGTAAAAACAGTTTGAAAAAATATTTGGCAGGCATAACAGGAACCTAGTTGCTTTTGGCACAGATATGCATTCCTTCTATCAAGATGTCTCACTGGAAGTTAAGCTAAGGGAATTTATATTTATATTTATTTTATATTTAACTTATTTATACTTATATGATTTTACCATTTATAAACTTATTTTTCCCTATGAAGCATACTCTTCCATTTCCCATGCTGTCACAGAAAAAAGTACCCAAACATATATCAGTAAACAGATCACTTGCCTTTTATAGAAAAATATCATATTGTGTGTGCACATATGATCATGCATGCGCGCATGTGCACAAACACACCAGATTTTGAAGGAAGACAGACGCAATTGTCAAAGTTAGTGTGAGGATACACCTCTATTTTTATTTTCAATTCATCTATTTAACTTAAAGTTATTATTTCAGATCCTGATTTTTATTTTGTTGTTGTTGCTTTGATAAATGATAAGATATCATCAATACAGAAGGGATTTGAACTACATTAGTATGAGGCACACATGCAAATTTCAAGGACAGAAAGAGAGGATGCCCATCAAGAGGATCTAAATTCCAGTCACAGTCATGAGATTTATTAACTATGTGTCCTTAGGCCAGTTGTTTTACCTCACTAAACTATAGGGGTTTTTTGTTTGTTTGTTTGTTTGTTTGTTCAGTCTGGAGATTATGTTGGTTCAACTTTTTTTCAGTTCCTAACATCTACAAGTGTCCAATGACTCAAACTATACTGCTAAGAAACAAAGAATAGAAGTTGAAACCAAAAATCTCTCTTGAAACAAAATTTGATAAGAACCTGGCAGTCTCGGGGCGCCTGGGTGGCTCAGTGGGTTAAAGCCTCTGCCTTCGGCTCAGGTCATGATCTCAGGGTCCTGGAATCGAGCCCCGCATCCGGCTCTCTGCTCGGCGGGGAGCCTGCTTCCCCCTCTCTCTCTCTGCCTGCCTCTCTGCCTAGTTGTGATCTCTCTCTCTCTCTGTCAAATAAATAAATAAAATATTTTAAAAAGAACCTGGCAGTCTCAATTCTTATGGGTCATTCAGGTACAGTTTATCTTTGCGTTAAATCTTAAACAGAACCCAATCTCCTCCACTTAAGGGTACACCCTAGATAGCCAATCAGATCATGGAGATCCCTTAAGCTTAGAATTAACCTATATCTGATTTGTTAAATCAGTTTCATTTTTGAGGACTTAAAAATTCTCCCATTCTGTCAAATATTAGTCAAGATCAGAAAGTTGAAAACAAAACAAACTTAATCACATTTGTATTCCTATCAATGGAAGAAATAAATCAGAAAAATAACTAAGCGGTAATGCAAACCCAATTATTTAATTCCAGTCAGAGTGCAGCAATTCCACATTCATATCTGCAAGAATCTACTAACCTCAGGGTCAACTGTTTCCAAACACATGCCTATCACTAGAAAAGAAAGTATCATTATTGCGGGGCGCCTGGGTGGCTCAGTTGGTTAAGGGTCTGCTTCAGGCTCAGGTCATGATCTCAGGGTCCTGGGACTGAGTCCCTCATCTGGCTCCTTGCTCAGTGGGGAACCTGCGTCTCCCTCTCCCTCTGCCTGACACTCTCCCTGCTTGTGCTCTCTCTCTCTCTTTCTCTCTCCCACTCTGTCAAATAAATAAAATGTTAAAAAAAAAAAAGTATCATTAATATCGTGTTCAATTTATAAACTGCCTTCTGATTTAGCACTGTCAGTATGTATCTGGCCTGCTTTGCCTTAATTTGGATGCTGTTGTAGTTAGGTTTTTTCATTACCAGGGTTGGTGTGAATTTTTCTTTTTCTTTTTCTTTCTCTCTCTCTCTCTCTCTTTCAGTTTCAACCTGCATTTACAGATATTGTTTTATTTTGTTTTGTTTTGTTTTGTTTTGTTTTTTACTTTGGATGACAAGTGAAAAGGTTCCAGTGGAAATGCGGGGCCATCATTATTCCATTTGGTTGAAATCCTGACAGTTGTTAAGCATAATAAAGATGGGTGTATTTTAATTTCCTTGATTTGGAAACATTTTCTCTCATATTTGCAATTGTAAAGCAGGTTCATAAGCTTCCTCTCACTAACACCAAAATGGAGAGCCTTACATGATGACCAAACGTGAGAAGATTTTTAAAAATATTTTAAATATTTAAATAAAATATTTTAAATATTTTAAATATTAAATGATAATACATTCTTTCCCTTTTGAAATGATATATTCAGTCATTCTACTGATGAACCAATTAAATAAACGTACAAAAACTTGCTGACAATACCAAAAGAAAGGTTGGATGAAAACAATCTAAATGGTAAACTGTGTCCCTGCCTCAAGAAGCTGTTTCTTCATTTACGTGAAGAAAACAGGTTAATAAAGCAATTGTATAAATTTCTTAAGGTATTAGATATCATTCTTTAATTTGTGAATTCTATAAAGAATTATATATCAGATATATCATATAATATAATTATATATGTATGTGTATATGTTATGTGTGTGTATATACATACTTTTTCACAGAGTTCTTGTAAATGGATGAGACTATACGCAAGTACTTTGCATCATGTCTAAACTCCTTACCTACATATTTATCTTTCAAATCTCAGACAAAATATGTACTTGCTGTTCACTGTGTGCAGAACAATGAATGGATATATAAAAACAGATAAAAAGATTCCTGTCCTTAAGGATCCTAACAATATAATGAGGGATTTAGACTACTTGTCACTTAAACAACATTATAGTAATTCTATGTTACATTTATACTTAGCTACACATAGAGCAAAGTGAAAAGCCAAAATTAGATTATTTTTAAGTGGCAAGTGACACAACTCAAGAGACACAAAGTTCAAGCTTGATAGTCTCACTCTTCTGTTGATTTATATTTTCAAGCTCAAATAACATAAGGATATGTCATGACTTTAAGGTCTTAATTTTAATCTTTTTCTAACTATTTTTTCCTAATGGAATAGTTAAGACTATAAAAGACTCCTCCATCTTTAATTTCTTAGCTATATAGTTCAAAGGTGTACCTTATGTTCTGAAAAACACTTTGTTGTAATTCAGTTTTGGTAACCAGGTACCAAGCTATCATCTGTCTGACTTACCTCTTGATTTAACACAATGTGAAAGATGTATCATAACCTGTAAGGCATTCTTGGCAAAATATTTACTTGGCTTCTAATCCTCATCAAGTAAACAGAAAATTCAGATTGTGTGACATTCAGTGGAAAAATGTCAATGCTAGGATGGACAAAAGAAAAGTTTAGAAATATTCTAGGTAAAAGAAGATTAAAGAGCCATAATAACCATATGCAATGCATTATCTTTGTTAGGATCCTGCACTGGGAAAAATAAAATAACTACAAAAGGCAATTTTGAGTACCACTGGAGAAATTTGATTATTTCTGGACTGGATATTACATCAATGTCAAATTTCATGGGCACGATGATAGTATTGCGCTTATGTAAGAGTATGCCTTGTTGTTAGAATCACTTAGGGGTGAAGTGCCTGAATCATATTAAGTGAGGTAAGCATCTGACTCTTGGTTTGGGCCCAGGTCGTGATCTCAGGGTCATGATCTCAGGGTCATGGGATCAAGCCCTGCGTTAAGCCCTGGGTCAGGCTCCACATTCTATACAGAGTCTGCTTAAGACTCTCTCACTCTCCTTCTGTCCCTCCCTTTCTTCTCTAAAATAAATCTTTAAAAAAAAAAAAAAAAAAAGAATCATTTAGGGGTAAAACATCATGATGTCTACCAAAACATATATATGTATTTATTACATATAAGAATACATAATTCAGGAAGAGAGATCTCTCTCTGTCAAATAAATAAATAAAATCTTTAAAAAAAAATTATATACTGAAGTCCTAACTGCCAGTACATCAGAACGTGTCTAGGTTTAGAGACAGAAGTCTTAAAAGAAGTGATTAACATAAAATGAGGTCATATGGGTGGGCCTTAAACCAAAATGACGGTCATAATCTCAAAAGAAGAGATTAGGACACAGATACACACAGAGGGAAGACCAGGTGAAGACACCAGAAGAAGACAGCCAACTACAAGCCAAGGAAAGAGGCTTCAGAGTCCAACCCTGACAAAACCTTGGTCTTAGATTTCTAGCCTCCTGAACTGTGAGAAAATAAATTTCTGTTACTTAAGCCACTCAGTGTGATTTGTTTGTTTTATGGCAGCACTAGCAAACTAACACAGTGTCAGAATTCTAAGACCAATTTCCAATGCCCCTCACTCTTGTATAACCCTTTCCCTTCTGAATATGGGTAAACATGTGAGTATGATGAGATAGCACTCCCAGGCTTGTATTATATTGTATGGCAAAAGGGACAATTATCCAAATGTTCCTAATCTAGGGGTGCTGGGTGGCTCAGTGGGTTAAAGCCTCTGCCTTCGGCTCAGGTCATGATCTCGGAGTCCTGGGATCGAGCCCCGCATCGGGCTCTCTGCTCAGCAGGGAGCCTGCTTCCTCCTCTCTCTCTGCCTGCCTCTCTGCCTACTTGTGATCTCTCTCTCTGTCAAATAAATAAATAAAATCTTTAAACAAAAATTAAAAAAAAATGTTCCTAATCTAACCACATGAGGTCTTTAAAAGCAGAGTTCCTTCCATCGTATAGTGAAAAGAACGTCAGAGGTTTGAAGCATAAAGCATGAGGGAGTTTTGACATACTATTGCCGGCTTTGAAAATTGAGGGGGTCACCTTCCAAGGAATGTAGGTGGCCTTCAGTTGTTAAGAGCAGTGGAGACTGACAGCTATCAAAAAATCATGGCCCCAATGCTACAACCACAAGAAACTTCATTCACCCAACAACTGAAATGAGCGTGGAAGTGAATTATTCCTTAGACCCTCCAGCTAAGAGCCCAGCCTGAGGAACACCTTGATCTCAATCTTGTGAAACTTTAAGCAGAGAATTCATTTGATCCTGCCCAGACTTCTGACCTACAGAACTGTAAAATAAGAACTGTGTACTGTTTTAACAGGCTCAATTTATGGAAGCTTGTTATACAGCAATAGAAAACTAAGAAGAATCTCCTTATAATCTACATAGTTATGCTCAATATGTGTTTTCAAACTAGTGGTGTGTGTGCATGTCTATGTGATTTCTATGTGTGAGCAATAAAGTTTAAGAGAATATTAATTATTTTTCCAGATTCAATTTGCTCATATGTGCACACACAAAGTTTATATACATGCATATATAAATGTTAGTGATTTTTATACATTTTATGTACCTCTTATATGATTAATTTTCTATAATTAACCTTTTATAATGATTAACACAGTAACATATACACATTTATAAATAATACCTTTTTAGTTGGAAAAATAATCAAAATCTCTCCAATTGTTAGTATACCTATCTTTCATGTTTAGTATATTGATCTTGTCATTCCCAACATCCACCACAGAATCTGTCACATAGTAGTCACTCAATTAAAATTCATCATGTGTAAATTGAATAACCAAGCAATTCGGGTATGTACAGGGGGTTGTGTGGTGTAATGGAAAGCATGCTGATGTGAATATAATGTGAGATAAGCCTGCATGAAAATTCTGCCTCTACTAAGAGAAAATCTTATTGGAATCTATTTAACTTCTCTGAGCTTCATTTTCCCATCTACAAGGCTGTATAGCAGGGTACAGTGTTCAGCGGTAGCTGTCACTTAATTACCTTAAGACCTCTAGCAAATAACTTCCCTCATGATTTATTTTTATTAACTATAAAAGGAGACCATAGTTAGTACATAGGCAGGGCCACTATTAGCTCATATAATGCCTTCATACAAATTAGAAAATGTCACCCCCTTTTCAAGATAATTTATTTCCTTTTGTGAGAAAATATGTACACTCAGGCTGTGATATTCATGTCACTTGGTCTCCTGTTCAGTGTGAACAACTGTAGCTGATGTCCTGTTCAGGACTGTTGTTAGAATCAAAAGAGATAATCCATATACGGCTCACAGCACAGAATCTGACTCATACTGATTATCCATTTTGTGTCAGTAAATCACTATCATCATGTTTATCATAAACATCATCTACCTTAACACAGACATAGTAGCATTTAACCAGGATAGAGGACTATATTAGCATAAATTAAAACCCTGGTACATGGTAGGGTATGGCATAAATGTTTGAAGGACCTTTTCTAGTAAGTACCTTGAACATAGTAGTTCCTCAGTAAATAGCTACTGATTGATTGGAGAGTTTAATTTTCTTAAAGAAAATGAACCTATAAATTATGAGAAATGTAGTTCAGTGACAAAATTTGTTTCGCTATGTAAGTGAAAATATATAGCATGCCATTCGTTTAAAAAATTGAGTTGTCTAGGGGCCCTGGGGTGCTCAGTTGGCTAAGCATCCCGCTTGTGATTTTGGCTCAGGTCATCGTCTCATGGGTCATGAGATGGGGCTCTGCTCAGGGCTCCATGCTCAGTGGGTAGTCTGCTTGGGATTCTCTTGCTCCCTTTCCCTATGCCTCTCCCCCCACTTACACACGTGCATATTCTCTCTCTCTCTCAAATAAATATTTTTAAAAAACTGAATTGTCTGATATGTGCAAATTTGGAAGTAAAATGTAACAAAATTCCTCAAAGGCCCTTGTGGAAAAAGAAGTATTTCTTTTTACTGTCACATTTTAGAGTAACTCATCATAAATATTTGAAAAAATAAATCTGTAGTAATTATATAACATCTTTTTATCAAAAATATTTTTTTCATTTACCTAAGAATAGCATTGTAGAATGAAATTAGGTGTTCTTACAGTGTTCTAACCACTACTGTAGGAATAGGATTTCAATTTACATCTCTTTAAATAAGCTTATAATGCCTGTAAATTTAGTACTCCATATATATTCAAAGAAGAGAAGGCATTTTTTAATTGCTACATTGTTCTTCTACTGGTATAAAAATAGAATTTTACTAGATGTATAATAGATTGTTGTATTAGTCTACTAGAACTTCCCTAACAAAACACCACATAGTAGGTGGCTTAAACAACAGAAATTTATTTGTTCATAGTTCTGGAGGCCAGAAGTCTAAGATCAAGATGTCGGGATTGTTTCCTGGGAAGCTTTTCTTTGGATTGCAGATGGTCACTGTCTTTCTGCTTCTTCAACATAGTCTTCCATCTGTGCACGCTTGCCGCAGTGCCCCGTAGTATATCCAAATTTCCTCTACTTATAAGACCTCCACTAAGCTCAGACCCACTCCAATGGCTTCTTTTTAAGTTGATTACCTCTTTTAAGGTCCTACCTCCAAATGCAGTCACATTCTGAGGTACTGGGCTTCAACATATGAGTTAAACATATGAGTTTTGGGC
Source organism: Potos flavus (assembly GCA_028534135.1). NCBI lineage: Eukaryota > Metazoa > Chordata > Mammalia > Carnivora > Procyonidae > Potos > Potos flavus. Next base: position 93,951,177 of record CM052883.1, read on the forward strand.
TTCAACATACGAGTTTTGAGAGGGCACAATTCAACCCATAACAGACACTAAAATAGGAAGCTAAGAAACAGAAAATTTAGATTCTTATTCTAGCCTTGTTACCCATTAGCTATAAGATTCTTGACCAGGCACAATTTGTCTGTGCCTTATCTCAGATTTATTTCTTTTCTTTTCTCTTTTTTCCCTCTCTCCTCTTTTTTTTCTTTCTTCTTTCTTTCTTTCTTTCTTTCTTTCTTTCTTCCTTCCTTCTTTTCTTTCTTTCTTTCTTTCTTTCTTTCTTTCTTTTTTTTTCTTTCTTAATAGCCACTATATATGCCTTATCCTTCTCAAAAAAACAAAAAAACAAAACAACAACAAAAAAAGAGTTGCAATGGTCAAAAGATAGTAAATGATTCCAATGTGCATGTCCTTTAGAAATCATCAAAACATCATACAACTTATTTCTACAACTTCTATTTGTTAAAGATGAGATTACTGACTGTATGTTGAATCCAAAGACAAGTAATTTCTACTAGGAATCACTTTTCTCTCAGCAACTCCACCAGGGGTATTGGGAAGTATTTGTTTTCTTTCTTGCTGTTGAGTCCTAAGAAAGAAAGATTTGTGTAATTTGAAGGATTCCCCCACTTTGTATCTGATCCTTCAAGGTTAACCAGTGATTAACTTGGACAAACTCTTCCCTTCCAAGGGATCCTTTTTTTTTTCCCCCCAGTAAACAAACATCCAACAAACCCTGCATGCAACCAGAGTGCACAGTGTTAGCCTCATTCACTAAACTGGTGTCCTCTCACCTAAGCCCTGTTTAGTCTACCCGTCTTCCATGAACTTGACTCCTTTGTGAGCAATTTCTCCCATCCTGAAAATCAGGAACGCTAATGTTATGAAGATTTTGATTTAAAAAAAATCAACACAAAGTTAATCATGCTACCTGAATCTGAACAGGGCCAATATAGCAATTAGTAGAATGATGATACTCTTTATCCTGCTCAAAATTCCCTAGGCATACGACAGCTGGGTTTCATACCTTGCTTTCAGGGAAGGATGATGGAAGATGTGGGAGAAAGGACAGAAAAAGAAAGGCACTGCCATTAAAATAAGTTCTTAGAACACAACATCCTTTAGTGCTTCATTTAACAAAATATGTCATTTTAGAAGCACTTTTGAGTAAAAGTCAAATGTAAATTTTATACACTGACGATAAAGAATAAAACGTCCTCCGGGAAGAAATGTGCTCACACGTGAAAGGTAGAAAGCCTTCATCCCCAACCCCAAATGCTAGATTAGATGTGGATAAATGATGGATTGAATCGTTTCTGAGAAGACTCCTTGTTCAGTCTTCAGCTTTGTCCCTATAGAGCCCTGCAAGAGCACTTGTTTACAGTACATCATCCTTTAAGCCAAAGAGATTTTATCAGAGTTGTCTGTGGAATTCACCTATTTTGTTTTACCCCCTTTATTTTACAACATTTCAAAGTTTGCATTCCCTCCAGTTTCCAGTCCTGGCTGAGGGACACGAGTCCCTTTTTATCCTGTGACCTGTGATCTTAGATCAAAAAACCAACAAGCAGTGACTCCTTGAGTCAAAAAGTGAGGCTTTTTTTTTTTTTTTTTTTTTTTGATGCTGGTCTTGCTCTGCCTGTGGGAACTGTAGTCCACTCAGTTTTATCACCTCTGCCTCCAATCAGGCTTTCTTAAAATTGCGGAGGCAGATTTGCAGAGACCCATCAGTACATTGTGGGGTAGAATGAAGAGAAATGTCACCCTCCACCCATCCCCACTGTGCTAGGAAAAGGAACCAACACTAGACAGTCTCTTTCAATTCATAATTACACTTTTCCCCACCTTTCTGTCACCCCTCCATATCAACTCTTAAGTGGGAGTCTTTTTATTAAAGAAGGGTCAATATTTTTGGCCTCTCCATTGCTGAAGAGAAGAGTCTCCGAATAAAACGAAAAGCAAAACAAAAAGAATTGAAAGAGACATAAACTGTCCTCATGGGTCTCATATGCTTTCCCTTTAATCTGTACGATCATTTCAACTTCTCTGCCTAACGAAAAGCTTAGCTGTGTGGCTCTCATACATTAGCTCATTGCAAAGTGACCTCTAAATCACTATTACTTAGAAACAAGCACCGCACTTCCATTCATTTTATTGTTCCTGTAGTCTAGTTTCAATGTCCTATTCTACTATATATTTTTAAAGGGCAGGATCTGTTTGCTAATAACCTCCCACTTGAATTTCATTTTATTTCTCTGACCTCTGTCAAAGAAAGAAAATTTTGAAGGAAATTATAAAAGAGTTTTTACCTTATATCCTAGGGGAAAGGTCACTGTATAAATATAAGAAGTTCATTAATATCTTCCTATCTAAATAAAGTTTAAAATCCTACACACCAGAAACACAATAGAAGAAGTGGTCAACTCAGGCAGAGGCACATCTAACCCTAATAACTCATAGTTGTTTTCATTCTCCATAAATGCTTCTATTCCTATTACCCAGGAGACTTGCTACTTTTACTGCATTATTCAATTAGAACGGATCACTCCCCATGTCAGTGTGATATAACCCTGTTGGGATAGCTTTTTGTGTTTTTCAAATGACATCATACTTTTAAATTAGGTGGCCTAAAGGGTCCTCTGAGGAGTTGGATCCTTCTTTACTTCAGCGTTTCAAAACATGAAGGCAAGTTCAAAGAAATATAAACTCTGTCTTCACCAATAACAGCCAGTGTACAGGAGGACAGAGGACCCTAAACTCAATTTTTTTCATTTTTTAAAATGAGATAACCTCTACATTTCTGGACTGCTGTGTTGATTAAATATGATTATTCACTAATGTGTTTTGTAGCCATGTATTTTAACTTTATTTAATTAGTTAACATGATGTTTTTGGAAGAGTTCCTAGAAAAAGGCCACCTGTCCCCAAGTAATCTCGATACTGTATTTGTCCTAATGTTTGAGTATAACATACCTAATTATTAAAAACTGTTAACAACTTAAATCGAACAAGTGTTTGTGGTAGATTAATTCTCTCCCTAGCCACACCCTTAGAGAATAAAGCCAATTTTCAGTAAGAATGACAGAGGGGGCAGTTAGGATGTTCTATCAAAAGACCCTCAGGGAAAGGCGCTTGGTCAGAGCTCTGGGCATCTGGAATTCAGGGTAGGGTGTGTGGTAAAGAAAGTCTTACTATGCAACAGATACTCTTTCTTTCTCTCTCTCTCTCTCTTTTTCTTTCTGCCTGCCTTTCAACAGAAAGAGAGGAAAAGGACAAACAGGGCAGGGGCAGAGGGAGAGGGAAAGCGAGAGAATCCTAGGCAGGCTTGGAGTCCAACAACACAGGCCTTGATCTCATGACCCCGAGACCATGACCTGAGCTGAAATCAAGAGTCTGTCGATGAACTGACTAAGCCACCCAGGTGCCCTGCAACAGACGCTATTTTATAAGCACATTACTGTGAGGCAGGTACTGTCATGTCCTCCGTACAGATAAGGTAATGGAAGCCTGGAAAGGTTAAGTCAGTTGCCTGAAAGCAAAGATATTCATGGAGGAACTGGCTTTGGAGCCAAGCAGCTAGGATTCAGAAGCCCTGACGGGGCACTGAGTCTGGCTCCTCCCATGCCGGAGAGAAGGAAGCGGAGCGAAGGACACTGTGGCTCCTGCTGCCTAGTGCCTCTTTCTACCCAATAGGTACCCTCCCCTTATTTTTAATAGCAGAGCCACTCATTCTTTTTTGGAAAGCAATGAGCCCTAATGAACATAGTCATTGTCCCACACCGCATATGCTTCGTTCTGGCCACAAACATTTAAGCAGAAATCCACCAAGCTTGATATTTTGTTAAACAGAGAGACTTGCACCGGCCTTTTCCATTTTCCCTGTCCCTTCTTCCTGCCTGAAATGAAATTACCTACTGGCAGAGGTGAAGTAGTCATGCTTTGACTCTAAGACTGATAGCTCCATGCTAGGGAGGGCAGAGCAGAAAGGTGGTGTTTTATAACTTTTTTATAGAAGAACAACAAATCCCTATCTGGTTAAGTGACTGTTTCTGCTCCACATCAAATGCAATCCTAACCTGTAAGGTGATATGCAAACATAGGAGAAAGAACCCAGTTTTTGTAGATGACACCATACTGCCTGAGTCTGGCCCAATGAGGTGGTGGGTATACACGTAGCTCTGTGCCACACACGTCCACTATGAGGGGCGACGCAGCTCGCTGCGCAGCAGTACCCGGGCACAGACCCAAATCCATACGGAACAGTGGGTACAGTTCAGTGCTGACACTGCAACAGGGGTCAACAAACTACAGCCCGCTGGCCAAATCCCACCTGTGGCCTGTTTTGAATAGACTGTAAGCTGAGAAAGTTTTTTTGTTTTGTTTTGTTTTCATTTCCCATCTTAAAGGGTTTGACAAACAAACAAACAAGAATATGCGATGGAAATCACATAGGACACAAAATCTAAAATATTTGCCATCTGGCCCTTTACAAAAAAAAGCTTGCTGATCCCTCAGGAGGACAGGATAGAGTCAATGTACCCATGATCACAACTATCCAGGTTGCAGTTCTTACCCTCCTTTAAGGCCATTTTTAGTCTCCTTTGTTGGCCGGTGAGTCATTACATCCAAAGTATGGTATGTAATTGAAGGGTACCCTAAATGATTATCTGAAGGGGGATGGTGTAGGACAAAGGGAAGGAAAAACAAAACAAAACAAAACAAAACAGCAGAACTAATACCTTCCTGACTTAAAAAAGAAGAATCTAGTTTTAAGTATATTAACATCAGATTGGCAGAAAACATCACACATCAGCTGAAGCAGATTGTTGGAAAGGAAGTATCATTAAGCACTGAACAGAAAATCCTAGAAGGAATTAAATTTTGAATACCTCAGAATAAAAGTGCCTTTCAAGAAGACTTCCCTGCCACAGGTGGTGCTAAGCTTTCATTCCACAAAGAAACATTATCACCATTCACTTTAATTCTTGTCACATACGATGCTAGACTAACAACTGGATTGAAAGTACTGAATAGTAAGATGGTGATTTTCTTGATTTTCTATTCTCATTGACTCATAGAACCTAAAGATGATGCCATTTAGACCCCTGAAAAATTACTTCAAATAATACGGAGAAATAAGCAATTTTATTTTTAATAGAAGGCTAATGAATCATTTCTTATATCCAGTGTAAGGATATAAATTATTAAATTTCTCCAATTGCATATTTGAGAAAACTCATCCCAACATGCAATCAGCTTAGTGGTAAACCAACCTCCCACAAAAGTCTGGGGTCTTTTTGGTTTCGGTTTTTATTTTTTTTTGTTTGTTTGGTTGGTTTTTTTCTTGTTGGTTTTTTGTTTCTTTGCCTTTTTTTTTTTCACTACAGCCTGAGTCTAAACAACACAGAAGAGGAATATATGTGCACATTAACATCTCAGATCCCCAAATACCTAAATTTCATTAAAGTTCAAAATTTCTTGTTTTTCTGCATGTACATTTATGTTCTAAAGTATTTCAATCATCAGCATTTCACAAGTAAAGCTTTTTTTTTCCTCAAAAAGTATATTGCATCAGCTGTTTTCATCTAATATTTTGTAGATACAACACACTTTGTCTTCAAATCAAAGATGATAACACACTTTCATTCAGACACTGAACACAAAATTACCCTTCCTAAGAATCAATCTTTAAGGTTTTTGATTTCTAGTATTTATCCTTCACATTGAATGTATGCATCCATATAATTATAAAATTATGCAATTATTTTATGTAGATCAGTGATGACTGCATATGAATGTCATAAAACAACACATTACAAAGCACTATGATTAGAGAAAATGGTAATTGTGAACATCTGGATTGAGAAATTTAAATTTGAAAAACTCTGATATTTTTCATAAAGCTTTTTTCTATGCTTGTCCGTATTTCAATGGGTACTGACTAAAATCATTTATCTGGAAGTGGCTGATTTAATGTAGATCCAAATATGTTGCCCAGATCAAGTACCCAGGTATAGAAATAGTCACGTCTCTGTTTTGTTATGTAACTACACTGATAGAAAAATAGTCTTAACATTTCCTTTAAGGATAGTCAGCAATTTTGATGTCAAAAGAGTAAGAGCAGCCAAAATGAGGAAATATTTTTAAATAGAATTCATCACATTTTATTGGAGAGGAAAATAACTATATACTTAAAAACTGCCAAAAATATCTTGAGCAGGTATGAATTTCATTTTTAAAATATTTTAAGAAAGCAGAAAGTGTATCTCTATTTTTAATGAACCCACATGTAATTTCTAACTTAAGGCTTCTAAAGCCCCTAATCTCTGTGAATGAAGGACCTACCTTTTCCCAAGCCCAAGGTGCTGTCTACCTTCTGGGCAGGGTGGACATTCAAATATTTAACAACATTGTGGTGGATACACCTACTATTCACAGGAAATGCCCAATCAATCAGAGTGAATGCTGGCTGGCAAACTCGGGTCTAGTCCATTGGTGTGGCCCTGATGGGTATAAGCCATGTTCCTAGAGGTGTGAAGTGCGCATGGGAAGGGGAGAGGAGTACTTGTCACCCATCTACTTTAGCATTCACCGCAGGGTCTCTTTCCTCTCTGGGCTTTGGTTGTGATCACACAGGTCCTTGCAACTCTTCTCTACCATGAGCCTCTCCAGTCTGAGTCTCCTACTGAACTCCCTCTTTAGCACAAAAAGAACATCATTATTCTCTATTCTTCATCAGAATAAAGGAAACTCCTGCCTTTATAAGCTCTCCAGCCATGTGTCCTCAATTGCTTTTGCTTTGTGTGAGGTACACAGTTCCATGAAATTGTTCCCTTTAACGTGGCCTTCCTGCACATGCATTCCACAAAGCTATCTCACATCTCTGTCATTTTTTCCACCAGCAATTTTGTGGAAGGATCAGGACAGAAACACAAGATTCCAGTACCAAAACTCAAAAATTTAACTTTTTATTCTGATTGTGCCATGGCAACCCTCCCTTGCAGCTATCAAGGAGAAAACTCCCAGATGGTACTTCAATAGGGGAGGGTTCCACAACTTATATATTTCATGCCCAGTGCATTTATTAATGTTGTCTTCTCTCATTATTATGCCATCTGCACCCACAGCCATATAATTGAGATTTTTTTCCTTCTTTTTCATGTTTAAACAACGTTATTTTTATATAATTCATATACCATATAATTCACCCATTTTAATATGCATTAGTCATTGTTTTTAAATGTATTAACAAAGTTGTGCAACCATACTGCAATCTAATTTTAGAACATTTTCACCTTCAAAAGACATCCCATACTCATTTGCGGTCAATTCTTATTGCTTCCAACCCCACTGGGCCCTGAGAACCACTCACCTGCTTTCTATTTCTGTAGATTTGCCAATTTGAGATCTTTCAAATGAATGAAATCATGAAATACGTGGACTTTTGTGACTTGCTTCTTTTCCTTAGCAAAATGTCTTCCAAGGTTTACCCATGTAGCATGCATGAGTACTTCACTCTTTTTATATTGCCAAATAACATTCTTTTGTATGGATTTACTACATTTTATTTATCCATTAGGGCTTTTCCCCATTAACACATTTTTTTTTTTTCTTTTATCATGCCAGGAAACTTTTCTATGCTATAGAGAATCTGGTAAAGGTTTTCTGAATTAAACTGGTGAGAATTACAAATGTAGTAAACAACTACAACCTCTTCCTATGGAAGAAGAGATCTGTTCAAAGGAAGGAGCAATTAATGCAAATATTCAAGAACCCATAAGCTGAGAAACTTTAAAAACACTAGCAAACATAAAGAAAATGAATAATCATTGCCTCTGCTTTCTAATGGCAAGATTTTCATCAAAACTTATATTGGCCCTGCCTGCAAGACTTGTAAACAAGTAAATAAAAATGGAAAGTGGAACCAGTAATTGTTATCTCTTACAATATCAAGCACTAAGGATGATGGATTTTTTTTTCCCCCATTTCGACCCAACAGCACCACATAGCTGCTTTGAGAATACTGATAAGCTGTCACACCTGGTTGCAGGGGGTGCACAGACCAAACTAGAAGTGCTAGAAATATCAGTATCAAAACTTAGGGGACTGTTCATACTCCATATGATAGTGAGCATAAAAAAACAGTATAGCAGATTTAGCCACAGCCCTATTATTTATAATTTTGCATTAGTAGCATTTTTCATGCACGCAAAGCCCTCAGTGGACTCTGAGTTAGATACAGTGGTATGATTACAGTTAGGATCCATGTGTGTGAAGGGCTTCTGAATCTACTATTATAAAGGCAAAGAAGCTCCCTGTATGGATCAATAAATGTAATATCTATCTTGCCGTTTCACATAAGAAAACATGTTCAATAATTTGTATAGTGCTGGAAGACATTAACAGAAATAATATGGGAGCTCAACTTGATTACTTTACTATTCTTTCTATATGCTCTTCTGTCTCAAAATGGGTGAAATAAATTATTGGAGAGGGTCTTATTCCCTTTGCGTGCTTCGTTTTAAAGGGTTTTTTGTTTTTTTTTGTCTCCTCAAGTTATTTTTTTCTAGTAGTAACACAATCACATTGAAATAATTAACCTTGCATTTTCTTCCTTTCAAAAATTAATTCACACTACAAAACTGCATTTTATGGTCTCCTTCACATAGTCATTTTAAAGGAAACACAAACAAAAGGTTTCAAGTTTCTTAGGGTATTTGGAAAAAAAAAAAAAAAAGGAACAACTACAACAGCAGTCATCCGTGAAAACAAATGACATTTAGTTTCACATGTTAGATAAATCTGAATGGCACGAGAACCTTTCTACTCACAGGTATCTAAAGACTCGTCTGAATCATCAGGGCAGTCAGGGTCCCCATCACACAGCCAGCTCTGGGAGACACAAGTCACATGATCGTGGCAAAGAAATTCACCAGGATCACACAACTGCTGATCTGAAAATGAAAATGTTTTGAAATAAAATATGAATGATCTGAACATGAACACAAGAGCAGTACAAAGATGAAATGTGGGAAAGCAATATATAAAAGGTTCATGAGTGTGATCCACATTTTCTGTTCAGCAAAACTAAACCAATTATTTATCTTAATTTTAGCCACTCAGCTCAAGCACACAATTTTGATAAAATTGACTATGTTGTGATCTCACGCAATCTGTTCTGAAAATAGTTGAGAATTCTGTTTGTGTTTATCACTAGAACTTTAGTCGTATTGGATAGGGCATACGACAATCACAGCCAGTAGGTTTTATAGATGTTGATCCAAAGCTGACGTTCTTAACTATAGAAATTTTAGTTTCCTCCTCTGCTCTAAGAGAAAGAAAAATCAGAAATAAAACTTAAAATATTGTACTTAAATTCCATGTCTGAGAATTCATTTCCTAATCATCCATCCTGATACCAGGGCTGCATGTCTACATCAATTACATACCCATTATCATTTTTTTTTTTTTTTTTTTGCTACAAGTTCCCAGATGACAGTTTCTGCTACTGGATAGCAAAAGTGATAGTAACTACTATAAAGCTTTGCTCTAACTTGGGTTTCTACAATTGGCTGTATCCAAAAATGACATTATTTTCCTTCAACGGCTTCAGAATACTTAGGATCTGTAGTCTTTCCTCAACCCCTAGTAAAATCATCATATGTCTTGTTTTTTTTTGTTTTGTTTTGTTTTGTTTTGTTTTTGCAATACACTTATTTATACATTGTGAATCCATTCAATAAAATATTTACTTTTTAAATATTTTAAATGTCTGAAGTAGGAATGTTTTTTTCTGATGATCTCTGAATGTGAAGGAGTGCTAGCCATATCAAATCTTAGCCATTTGATATCACTTAAACTTTTGTTATGTATATACAGGAATGAGTCAAGATAAAAAATCTGTTAGTAAGTAGGTCTTTCAATATGTAGCAAATAAAAATTCTATATTATATGAAAGCATTAGACCATAACTTAATTGGCTTTTTTTCTCCCAGTAATATAAAGAATGATGGTGCGTTTTCCACACAATGGGATAAAGTATGGTATATTTTTTCTTTCTCTCCCTCAACCTCTTCTCTCCCAACCCAAACATAATTTTCAATAATATATATTACAAACCCAAGCAAACATATACACAACTTGTGGGTATATAACTATTTTTTCCACTTTCAAACTACAGATATTACTTGAAAGTTCTTATTATTTTATCTTACCCTATTATATTTTTCAATAAATTCACCATCAATACCCCACTTGTTACCACTATTATCATAGCTGGGTTGTTTTTATTTATTTGTTTTGTTTTGTTTTGTTTTTGCATTAAGTTGATTGAGCATACTCTGTATGTGACTCTAGAAAAGCAGCTACAAAAATGTAGAGGTCATCATCTTTGTCTGCTTGTGCCAATAGATCCAAGATGAAAGTACCCTTATACAACAACTTGCCAAAAAAATGATAGAGAAAATAACTGCTGAAAGAAGAGACCACAGAGGTGCCTGGATGGCTCAGCTGGTTAAGTGTGTACCTTCAGCTCAGGTCATAATCTCAGAGTCCTGGGATCTAGCCCGGAGCCCCACATCAGGTTCCCTGCTCTGTGGGGAGCCTGTTTCTCCCTCTCCCTCTGCCTGCTGCTCCCCCTGCTGGTGTTCTCTCCCTCTCTCTCTCTCTCTCTGTCAAATAAAGAAATAAAATCTTAAATAAATAAATAAATAAACCAACCAACCAACCAACCAACCGACCGCAGGGTGCCTGGGTGGCTCAGGTTAAACATCTGCTTTAGGCTCAGGTCACGATCCCAGGGTCCTGGGATGAAGCCCCACATCTGGCTCCATCCACAGGGGGGAAGTCTGCTGCTCCTTGTGCTCTTGCTCTCTGTCTCTCTCCCTCGCAAATAAACAAATAAATAAATTCTTTAAAAAATATATCTAAAAAAAAAAAAGAAGAGACCACAGATAGAGATGGAGACAAAAACAAAGAATAGTTTGGAGATGTAAGCATTACTTTAAAAATGGGTAGGATTTGGATAAATGGAGAGTAAATATAGGGTACTCCAAATGAGGGGCAGAGTGAAAATATAACTAAGAAACTAATTACTAAAGTGCATTTGAAACAAAAAAAATTCTAAAATTGAAATGACATACAGATTATAGAATCTTGATTTTTTTTTCACCAGTTTGTGTGATATTTATAAGTATATTCCACTGCTAGAGGAGGAGGACTTATATTTTGCTTTAGACTGTCACATAACTTTTGTAGTTAATGTAGGGAAAGAGCATGAGATAAAATTCAAATTGTTTTGCTTATAGACAAGGAGACTATATAATTTATCATGAAACTGGGAGAATTCTGAAGATGAAGAAAGGCTTATTAATAATTATACTGGGAAACAGGCATAAACCAAATTTATTCCAGAAAAATCAGAATAGATGTTCATTGTACCTATAGCTACTCTGCATTTGATTTATGATCTTGAGATACTAGATTGTTTCCTTCTTTCTTATCTCCCAAACTATAACAAATTGCTATTTGAGGATAAGGGAAAAGAGATGGTGTCTTGCTAAATACCATTGTATTATACCTGACTCAGTAAATAATCAATAAGTACTTATTGAAAGTATAAAGAAAGAAAAAGGACCATAAAGAACTGTTTATGGTGTTGGAAAATAGCGTCTCAAAAGCATAGGTCAGAGTCAGGAATGAAGGACCTTGATTACCGTAGGAAATGTTTTGAAGTCATACGAAAGTACTTAAGAAAGGTCATTTATGATAAAATATTGTACAAAGTCATCTGTCAGGAGACTATTGCAATTGTCTAGAGAAAAGCTCCTGGCGATTGAGCTGAAGTAATGGGGACCAAAATGGAGACTCTGCTCCAAGTGAGGTAAGAATTAAGAATTGGTGACCAAGGGGCGCCTGGGTGGCTCAGTGGGTTAAAGCCTCTGCCTTCAGCTCAGGTCATGATCTCAGGGTCCTGGAATTGAGCCCCGCATCTCTGCTCAGTGGGGAGCCTGCTTCCCCCTCTCCCTCTGCCTGCCTCTCTGCCTACTTGTGATCTTTCTCTCTCTGTCAAATAAATAAAAATAAAAACTTAAAAAAAAAAAAAAAGAATTGGTGACCAAATGGTTGAAAGGCTCAAATATATCTCTAAGTAGCCTCAAAAATTGATTGGATGGCATCTCAAAACCAAGATAAAACATACAGATATTTAAAAAAAAAAAAAGTAATGTTCATGTGACCCTGGTCATGGGGGCAGTGGATTAATAATAGTAGCTATAATACAGGGAATAATAAGTATTTTATAGTGTTTCTTTTTTATCTCAAAATCACTTCTACCACCACCACCTCCATCTTAATTTATTCACTCATGTATTTATTAAATGATCACTAATGAGTTTCTACTATGTTCTAGCTACTGGGGATACATTTTTTTTTTTTTTAAAGCAGAGATCCTTGCTACCAAGAGACTTAAATTTTAATGGGAGGATAGAAACAAAAATAAAATAAATGAGTTAAATGTATAGTATATTAGAAGATAAAATCCTATGGAGAAATATAAAAGAGATGGAGATTAAGAATTGGAGACTGGGGAGATGGAGATACAATTTTAAATTAAAGTGGTCAGAGAATATGTCACAGACAATGTGACATTTGAAATAAAGGCTTCTGGAAGGAAAGGGTGACATCCATTTGAATAAAAGGTCATGTGGTAAAGGTCATATACTAAGGACCTGAGGCAGAAGGGCGCCCAGCAAATTTAAGAAAACACTAAGGAGATCAAAATGGCTGGGGAAAAAGAGAGAGTAGAAAGACCTGAGGTCAAGAAATCACTAAATATAGGGTTGAAGGCAGCAGATGAAGGCTTGAGTTTTAGTAAAAGTCAAGATGGGAAACCGCTGAAAGGTTCTGAGTAAAGAGACAATCTAACCTACTTTTTTAAAAAAACAATTCTGACTACTATGTTGAGAATAAATTTCAGCAAAGTGAAGGTGGAAATGAGATCAATTAGAATGTTATTGCTATAATGTATATGAGAAGGGATGGTTGGTAGGTAAATATATTGGTGAAATAGTTTCAAGACAGTGTCTGACGAGGAAACTGCAGTCAAATATTCTGTTCAGCATCTCATTAAACGTCAGAATCTTAAACTCAGATCTTTGACCCTCAATGAATGACTCTTCTACTGTTTGGGGAATATTATGACGTGTTTGTGGGAGATCCAAGAATAAATATGTATCAGGCAGTGATGCATTTAAATCTGAAATTCAAGAGAATAATCAAAGCTGGAAACATGGAATAGAACTGGAGCTGTAAGAAGACAGTGAAAAACTTAAGAATAGATGTAGATGAAATTAAAGTGAGATGGAGGGAAGGAGATGTGGTCTAAGAAATAAGAATAAGTCAGGCAAGGGGATGGAGAGCGCAGAAAGTTGACCAGATATAAAAGGAGAAGGGCAAGGGAAAAGGATCTTTACTAAAATCATGTGAAATCTCAAGAGCTGGAATGAAGGGGGTCATTTTGACAATGCTCAAGTATGATGAGTTCTGAAAAGATGGAATAAACTTGTAGGCTGAGGAAAAGTTGCCAGAGAAGGAAGAGGGAATGGAGCCCAAGGATATGAACGTGGAGAGTTTCCCAAGGAGAATTCATGGGGCTGGAATGAGAACCTGAACACTAATAGGAGCACCTACCCTGAGAAAGAAGGGCTAGAGATATGAAATAGAGAAATCATTAGCTGGTAGGGAAGCTGGTATTCTTGCCTGATCATATTGTTTCAAAGAACTGAAAAGCAAGATTATTTTTTGAAACTTGGAAAAAGGTAGAATTGGCAAAAGTGGTGAAGGTTTAGGATAACTGCTATGAGGAATTGGAAAAGGAATCAACTAGGAATCTGTGAAAAAATTTCTTTGTAACAGCGATGGGGATCCAGCTAAGACTGAAAAGTGTATATTTGACAGTTAAGTATTTTGTTCATTTTGTTTTGTATTAATGTCCAAACATTCACCTACACTGAACCACAGATACAGAATAATCCCCTTGAGTAAACCTCAGAAGAATATCCCTTGGGAAAATATGCAAACCATCCTCAATACATATTCACATGTAGAGACACGTATGCAAATTCATCCCAATTAAAAAAAAAATATATATATATACACATATATGTATATATGTATATGAGTAAGATAGGAGTAAGATTTTTCTTACTCCTATCTTTTTTTTATAGGAGTAAGATTTTTCTTACTCCTATCTTTTTTTTATAGGAGTAAGATTTTTTATAGGAGTAAGTTTTTTTTTTAGGAGTAAGACTTAAGGGGATTTACCTAATGAGCCTATGTTATCAGCTTGCTAAGCAAGCTCCAACCTTTAAAAACAATTTGCAGTGTTGTGATTTTGGGGACAGTTTTATATTACCCCTCTAGGAAACAGCAGTTAAGAATAGCTTGCTACAACTCACCTATTTATTTTTCAACCAGATATTCCATTTCAAGGAGGGTTTTTAAAAGCATTGATTATACAATTCAAGCGAATGAATTTTTAGTATTTCAAGGTGATTATTTTAAAAGATAACCACTGGATTGAGCTCCTTGATTCAGAAGCAAAATACGTTGTGTGTGTATATATTTTCCACTTATCCTATTTAATGCTTCATGCCACGCTTCTGAAATAGTCAAACTAATCTTATTTTAAATATTTTCCTATTGTATGAAACGTAACGTTATACTCTATAATTAAAACAAGAAGCTTATGAGAATGTGGAAGCAGTTTCACTTACATCCCTAAGGAAGAAGATCAAAGCTAGTACCATGTCTATCTCTTCATAATAATAGACTCTTGCCATCGGAAGACATGAAAAGATTAGAACAACCGTAGCCTATAGAGTTTACTAAATTTGGATTCACCCTGACTTAGTATGATAATCTTCCTACATTTATATGAAAACATCTAATTGCTCATTTTAATAAAAATTTATAGCAATATTTTTGGAAGTTGGATATAGATGGTCTAAAATGAAAGATTTTAGATACATGAGTTGCCACAAACTAATTTATATTTTCTCATTTTAATGTTACAATGAACTGCTATTTTTTATCTTTTCAAAAACAGGAAGAATTGAAGTCAAATACTAAAAGTAATATCCATCAATAGAGCTCTACTGAGTAACTATACAGATTCTAGCTCCTTGAGTATTTCACCATGATCAATTTGTAATAATGTTTTGCCATTTCCCTTAGAAGACAATTTGCTATTTAAATACTAATGAGAATGTTAATTTACAAAAAAAAAAAAAAAAAAAGAATTGCCTATAATATGCATAACAGGACATTATGGAGAGATTTAAAGGAAATATAAACAATGAACTCTGGTAACTAATTACAAATTAAAGGTAAAGGAAGGGTAGTACCCATTCAACAGCTAAATTCCTGAAGAGTGAAATATTGATTCTATCTAAGTTAAAGAATTTCTTGGGGCGCCTGGGTGGCTCAGTGGGTTAAAGTCTTTGCCTTCGGTTCAGGTCATGATCTCAGGGTCCTGGGATCGAGCCCCCCGCATCAAGCTTTCTGCTCAGCGGGGAGCCTGCTTTCCCCTCTCTCTCTGCCTGCCTCTCTGCCTACTTGTGATCTCAGTCCAATATATAAATAAACTCTTAAAAAAGAAAAGAATTTCGGGGCGCCTGGGTGGCTCAGTGGGTTAAAGCCTCTGCCTTCGGCTCAGGTCATGATCTCAGGGTCCTGGGATCGAGCCCCGCATCAGGCTCTCTGCTCAGCCGGGAGCCTGCTTCCCCCTCTCTCTCTGCTTACTTGTGATCTCTCTCTCTATGTCAAAAAAAAAAAAAAAGAAAGAAAAGAATTTCTATAACCTCCTACACAAGTTAAGTATTAGGGAAAGGCTGTGACTTAGGTTTTCAGAACTCAGTTAACATCACAAATACTTATTTAGAATATCCACATCTCACTGCTAACAGTTATATGATGGTTAATAATACACCATTCATAATTGCTAAAAGAGAAATATAGCTATATTTCCTTTCTTCTCATATAAGTGGCAATGATTTCATCACCGGGAGAACAGAATTCTTGCAGAGACCTACAGAAAATATTACTAATTCAACTTCAAATTTCCATTAGGCTCATGAAAAATTAAAGGAGCTGTGTTAGTTATCAAGTATTAGGAAGTACTTTACATCATTTGACTTTATATTCCCGTACTCCACAAAAATGTGCATATGCAGAGGAAGAAAAAATTCCTCAGAATTCCACGTGAATTGTTTTTCATAATATGGTTAAAGGATTTCCTCCTCAATGCTTTCTTCTACCCTCCCTTCAGAGTTCAACCCACACTTTTAGTTCACTATGCTGTTCTATCCACTTTCCCCAAATACAGAATGTTATGTGTCTTTATTGTTTTATTGCTTTGCTTCGAATGCCCTTTCCCTTACAAAAAAATAACTAGTCTTTCTTGAAAGTCCAAGGACATTTTAATTCCTTTAATCAAAACTTCCCCAACAAACTTTTTCTTCCTCCATCACCAGCTCTATAGCATTACACGCAGTGCTCACTTTGGCAGCACATATATTAAAAGTGGAATATTCCACCCAAATAACCAAAGAGCTCCTATTGTATTTTACTCTGTGTATTGTAGTCACTGGTGATGAGCTCATGGAGGGCAGAAGGTTCTGTCTTAGGACTTCGTATTTGCCCTAACAAGGTGATTTCAATGGAAAAAAAATTCGAGTTTTCCAAAAATAATTATACATTATTTTTGGATGGGGAGGGAAGAAAAACCAAAGCAATACCAGTGTTTTATATTTAATTATTAGAAAGATAAATAGCTTTATTTAGTTAGTTGCCAAAAATAAAACTAAGGGGGCTACTGGATGCTCAGTCGTTAAGCTTCTGCCTTTCGCTCAGGTCATGATCCCAGAGTCCTGGGATTGAGCCCCGCATTGGGCTCCTCGCTCAGCGGGAAGCCTGCTTCTCTCTTTCCCACTCTCCCTGCTTGTATTCCCTTTCTCACTATGTCTTTCTCTGTCAAATAAATAAATAAAATATTTTTAATAAATAAATAAATAAAACTAAGTTCTCCCATGGTTAAAATAAAATAACCTGAATACTAAAGATTATAACCATATAAAATTAAAGCATCCATGAAAACTAAAAATCAAACGAGAGAAATTCAATGTTATCCTCCAGAGTCTCTTAAAGACTATACTGAAAATTACACTTTTACAATAGCTGGTTATGCAATGCTAACTTAGCCAAATACGTTAATGATAGTGTTGTTTTTTTTTTTAAATCATTCCTTTAGAAATATCATCATTGTAAGTGTAAGATAAAATGTAACTCACCATTTTAAGTCTACACTTAATAGAAATAGGTAAATATATTTAGATTATATTAAGAAGGTTGATGTGAGGAAAGGTAGGTCAAAAATTGCTCAAACCTGGCAGTTTCATTTTATCAAGGAATTAGTTCTCCTCCACAAAATGTCCAGTTCACTAAAAATAAACCATATTATACATTATAAGACTATAATTCATAGTATCATTTATCTTTGTTAAATCCATCCTTAAAAATCTGCCCAAGCTTGTATTAAAGGCTAATCAGTAATGAGGAGTTTTAGAATCAAACACAAACAGACACCAGCCTTGAAAATTCACTGAACAAACTGCTTTAGTCATACAAGCAAAGCTTAATTTAGATTATTTGGCAAGACAAATGAGGCTAACTTGACCTGGGTCACTTCTTGCTTATGCCTCTGAAAATTTAAATGAAACTTAAATTGTTCCCCAAAATGGATATGAGGCAATCACTAACCAATTCTCTTCCATGTAAGAAAATTCTAACATAGTAACCAATCACTGTGACGAATAGTCACTGCTTCTACACTCTGCAAGTTGCTTTATAACAATATACCTCTAAGCCTCATTCCATGTATTGGTTTGAGAACTCTCCATTTGCAAACTATCTTTTTGGTTTGCACACAAAAAACTTTTGCTAATCACCACTTCAGTGATTCATTAGTTTTTTACTTTTTTTTTTTTCGAACTTTTGACAAGAGTATGCACATTTCAATGATAACATGACTTTTAATTAACAATTTCCATTGTCCTGCTGAGTCATTATTGATAATTTAGAAACTTATTCTAACTACAGACATATGTGCACATACCCTTATACAGTATGTACAGATATTGTTGTATTTTAAAATTAGCATACCACTCCAGCAGAACTCCATTATCCCCAAAGCTAAGACTAATTAAGAGGGCTTAACCAAATGCCGGAATAAGAGTCCTTTGGTGGGCTGAATAATGGTACCCCAAAGATGTCCATATCCTAATTCCCAGATCTGAGAATATGTCACTTTACACAGTAAAAGGGACTGGGCAGATGTGATTAAGCTAAGGCTCATGAGGTGGAAAGACTAGCCCAGATTACCCAGGTGAGCCCAATGTAATCATGAGTTCTTATAAGAGGGAAATCAGAGAGGAGAGATGTGAAAACAGTAGCAGAGGTTGGAGCAATCTGATACAGGGACCAGGCACCAAGGAATGTGGGCAGCCTCTAGAAGCTAAGAAAGCAAAGAAAATGGATTCTCACCTCGAGCCCCCAAAAGAACTCAGTCCTATGGACATTACTTAGGCTTTTGACCTTTGGAACTGAAAGGTAACAAAATTGTGTAGCTTTAACCCACTAAGTTTGTGATAATTTGTTACAACAGCAATAGGAAACTAATACCACACCCCAGTTACATCTCACAGCCCAAGCATCACTTTTTTAAAGTCTGACTGGTAAATAGGAAACAGACAAGCTGTTAGGTACTTTACCATGAATTTAAAGGCCCCTTTCTTGTAAATTGCTTTCTGTTAGTTTCAACGCTACCTGCTTAAATAAAATACCTCTTCTTCTCCTTGATGTCAAATGACAGTTAAAACACATCTGCACAGGACTAAGGCCAGCAATAATAACTAGAAGCACATGACAAGATTTTAAGAAAAATACATTGTAAATGCTCAAATAAATGACACCTCTGGGAAATATATGAATTGGGAAGTGAGTGTGTGTGTGTGTATACATGTTTCTATTCTCATGAGATGAAAAGGTGCAAAAATGTGATATATTTCTGTTATGAGAAAATTATAACTAATTGTATATTTTATGTTTTCCATTGGCTACCAAATTTGCAGTCACCGTATGCCTTATTAAACACCAAGTAGTTTTGGTGCTGCAAATGGCAATTTGTACTTACAAAACACCTTATATTAAAACCAGGACAAAATTGAAACTTTAAAGAAGTACTTATCCCCAGGAAAAAGCTTTGCTCATTTATCATTGCTATCATAATGAACAAATGAAAAGTATCTCTATAAACATTTCAAATCCAATTTGACATTTAATTTTCAGGGAGAAAGTTTTTGTTGTTGTTTTTTTTTTTTTTTCCTCCTTGATCACTTAAACATTGTCGGCCTCCTTGTTGGTTGGTTGGTTGGTTTTTTTCTGTAGGCAGTGATATGGAAAATTGTAACACACTCAGCATGGACCTGTTTAGAACTGCCTTTTTTATCAAGAAAAAACAAAAAGTACCAAAGTAAAAACCCTGTCTTTTATTTAGCAACAGACAAATGATATATTTTTCAGTGGAATAAAACTGATACATTCAACATGGTTGACTCGAGTTTTTATTATCATTGTACTAAAGCTTTGTAGTTCTGTGTCCTTTTCTGAAATTTCAGTAGAAATGTTCTATTTCTTCTTCTTCTTTTTTTTTTTACCTGTCCTTTCTCAAAAGCCCTCTGAAATGAGTCTGCAGAATTATTTCATATACTACATTGTTAAGGAATGGGAAAATTTTGACAGGTCTCTTTCATAAATGTAAAAGAAAAAGCCTAAATTATTGACATTTCTTTGCAAGTTCTATTCTCTAAATCCTGTATGATCTCTTCCAATCTCCCAGGGGGTACCAAAATTCACATCTTTTTTCTCATCTCTAGGCTTAGCGAAATACGAAGCAGATGGTTAGGCTTTGGCTCTTTCGGGGATGATGCAGTATCTCCTCTCTGTTATGCTGTGTTTTAACCATTAAGGGCTCTTCAAAGACTAACATTTTACTTATCTCAAGTTCCAATTTTGATTTTAAAAGCTATTTCTCAATCATAATTTCTTGTTTCCTATTTTGAAAGACTTTAAAACTTACTCCTTTAATTAGTCCTCATTTATGGCGAACCGAATAGGCACTGAGAATATAACGGTGAAGACAACAGCAGCATTTCTACCCAAGTTGCTGAGGTGTAGGCAAACCCAGAAATATTTACAATAACGGGAAGTAGGTGTTAATATAGGTGTGTCTGGGTATTGAAAGAGCACAGCAAATGGGGGACCTTGTGCTATGGACAGCTGAGAGTGTGGGAGAGCTGAGATGCAGAGAAAGCATGCAGAAAACACTTTCAGTTACCTACCCAACAGCTATTTTGCCACTTTTGAAAAACCCCACATCCCACCATAGAGGCAGGGAAGGCCACTGGCTTGTTTTCTCGGTGGTTTTTGTAGCTGGGCATGCACATGCGTCCCAATATTAATCAATGACAACTGGGTAGAGGGTGTGCTAAGACTTCCCGGGAAACAGTTATCTTTCTATTAAAAAAAGGCTTGAGAAGAGGAACTTTCCTGCATTGCTTTATGTTGTGAGCATTTGAAATCTGGAGCGGCCTCAGCCATAATCAGAGCCCGAGGATGAATAAGCCTGAGGACAAACTCAACACAGTGAGGATGGCAAGATGGAAAGACATTCATCACTGAGTTTTAGAAGATTCTTTTGGGCTACCCTAAGGTGCTTCTGTACCCCATCTCACCAATCTCTACACCTTTTGTCATGTTATGCAACAAATATCCTCATTACTTGGCTGTGGTATGTTGAGTAATTTCACTATCAATCAGAAGAAACTAATACAGGTACAAGGGAAGCTTCCCCCCAGAAGATATTTTTTTAATCATTTTAATATAAAAAGGCGAGATTGCCAAGCTGAGGAGGTGGGGGATGGCATTCCAAACAAAAGAGAGATGATCACATAGGGAAAACATGGCATATTACTGGAAAACCAAGTGATTCCTATGGCTGAAGTTTAGTTTATGTGTCAAAGATAGGCTGGAAAATAGGTCGGATTTTCACACTGTTTGGCTTGAATGATCAATATTTTAATATGCTCTTCATGCAGTAAGACTCACTTTTTGTTATTTTAAGTTGCTCCCATTTAAAAAGACTTTTGTGTGGGAGATAATAAAATAATGCAACAAATAGTTATTGAATTTATTTTTAGCCACATGCTAAATTAAACAATTCTTGTATTTCACTTAATCCTCAAAAATCTGTTATTTGCATTTGACAAATCATATATGTGACTGTTTAGAAAGTTGAAAGACTTTCTTAATATCATTAAACTAGGAAGTGACATGACAAAGACACGAACACTCATCTGATTGACACAAAGCTGCTCTCCTAACTACCAAAGGAGTTTTTCACAATTTGGAGATTACTGGCCTTTTGAGAGCA
Organism: Potos flavus; assembly: GCA_028534135.1. Lineage (NCBI taxonomy): Eukaryota > Metazoa > Chordata > Mammalia > Carnivora > Procyonidae > Potos > Potos flavus. The sequence goes on from CM052883.1 coordinate 93,972,721, forward strand.
ACAATTTTTGCTTTGGGAATACAGTTAGCACCACTGATTTCTAGAGATTAAAATGCCACCAGTGCCTTCAGTCCCTGTAACACACCAAAACATCCCACACATATATGTGCAGGCACTACAGATGTTTGCATTAAAAACCTACCTAGAAATCATAGAAATAGTTTGTATTCAACCTCTTTTAAACTATTGAGACTTTGCAAAAACAATTACACTTCCAAAATAGGCCCCAATGCTTCCTTCTCAAATCTTTCCCAAGTTCCGGCTGATTCCTAAAATTCCATGTGCTTAAGTCGCACATCTATAAAGGCAGCAACTATCCCTAGAAGGAATGAAACTTTATCACTTATTTACAGTTTTGTGAATAAAAAATAAAAGGAAGGCATTATGGAGATGGAGGCAATCATGAAGATGTACCACAGATGAAAAGATTGACTATTAAGAACAAAGAAGTTTGGAAGCACCATAGGCACACACCCTTTATGATATTGTCAAGAGTTTCCTTCTTTAGTATTCTCCAAAATCAAAGGCATAGAATAAATGAACTTTCAGATCCTTTTATTTTATCTCCATGATCAAACAAATACTTAAAATGTAAGACAGTCCTCTAGGGGAAAATTAAAAAATGGTGAGATAGTGGTTTTCATAGAATGGTTACCCTTTTGTAGATATACATCTAAACCCCAAACTATCAAATGCGAAGAGCATCTTTATTAGTTAACGTGATAGAGGACAGAGGTCTCAGCTAGGCAGGCTTATGTTATTTGGATAATTGTGAAATATGAATAAAAGTTCAATGGGTTTCCTAAACATAACTATAAGTAACAGAGATAATTAAGTACTTCTCTGCAGAAGACACATGTCATGAGAATTTAAATGAATCCTCGCAAAAGTAATTATTACTCTATCAAAAGAAAAGGTCTAATGTAACATTTTAATGTTAATAGGAAATTAGAAAAGGTAGCCATGGGGGCCTAAAGGAATATAAATCAAGCCTCATAATGTTTTCAGGAGGAGATATAAATGCACACATTTTCTCACATTATGCCAATGATTTTATGTTTTTTTCCCCACAATTAAGGAATTATTGAGAAACAGTATACTTTAACAAAACATATATTAAATCATGGTATGTGACTATATATTAGACTGTTATTATTTTCTGTTCAAGTTTTGGTGATGTTATAATTGCACAAGTTATATTTAATTAAAATATAAGAAAGTAGAAGATAATCAAAAGGGACAAGAATCAAATCTTCTGTTCACCACTCTTAGACAATAACTTCTACTACAGTTTTAAATATCCCTGTACACTTTTCTATCTAGAAAAAGTACATATAAATTGTTGAATTTTTTTAAAGTATTCACTATATTGCTCTATACATTGCTTTTTTGTTTTAACTAGAAAATATTTTGTGATAAATTTTCAAAACGGTAAATCTAATTCTACATGATTAATTTAATAAGGTCATGGTAGACCATTTATTACATGAATTTTCCATACTTTTTAAAGTTTTAAAGATCAGGAACTACCTTAAGGTCCAAAAATAGGTAATAGGTAAAATTAAAAATTGCAATAAACAATTCTGCAGGCAATTTCTGGTTACTTGTCTTACTTAAAAGAAGAAGGAGGAGGAGGAGGAGCAGGAAAGAAACTTAATGAGTAAAAGTGAGATTTCACAAAAGAATTGATTTTTAGAATTTCCGATGCACTTAGGCAAATTGCCCTCCAAATATAGTGCCAAAATTTACACCCCAACCTTACTTTTGTCCCACACCGTAACTTATACCTGTTATTGTTTTTTAGTGTCAGTACAAGAGATTATATCATTGTAATATTTCTATTTCTTTTGACCTCAAATATTTTCTTCATATGTTTTGACCATTTTCAGAAGCTTGTTAATCTTCATTAGACCCAATGATGACAGAACTTGGAAAAATTCCATGAAGCCAGGACATACTCATGCCTGCCATATAAACGATCTTTTGTTTTTCAGGAAAGTTGAGTTTTAAGTGAGTTGTGACCTCATTCTTGAGGTGTATTCAGATTTTGATTGGGCATCATCTTTGATAGGGAATTAAAAAGTGTTTCTTTCATTTGATACCTTCAGATTTCTACTGCACCATAATTAATGTATTTAAGGTGTAATCTAATTCAGAGAAACCACAGCAAATCTTGGGGTATCCTAATGCTAGAATTCATTTTAATATCCATTATACTTTCTTTAACAATACACCCACAGAGTAAGTGCTGGTTAAAAATACATTTTATATATGAACTTCATCTTTCTATGTCCCCATAGGTCCAAAAAATCTAGCCACTTCAATTTTTTTAACTTGTAGGACTTCGATCCACAATCTTCTAATTCACATATTTTCAGCTCTTTTCCCTCAGACCTTGCTAAGTCACGAATATCACTCCTAAAATCATTTTACTATCATAAAGGACAATTACAGATATATCTTGTTTTATTTCACTCTGCTTTATTGTGCTTTGCAGATATTGTACTTTTTGCAGATATTGTGATATTTGCAGATATTGTGATATTTGCAGATATTGTGCTTTTTTTACAAACTGAAGATTTGTGACTATTCTATGTCAAGCAAAACTATCAACACCAATTTTCCAACAACCTTTGTTCACTATGTGTCTTTGTGTCACATCTTTGTAATTCTCAGAATATTTCAAACTTTTTCATTATTACTATATTTGTTAGGCTGATCTGTGATCAGTGATCCCTAATGATAGTATTGTAATTGTCTTGGGGTGCCCAAGCCACACCCATATAAGACAGTGAATTTAATATAAATGTATGTGTTCTGACTACCAGCCAGCCATTCCTCCATGCTTCTCCCTCTCTTTGAGCCTCCTTATTCCCTGAGTGACAAGAAGATTAAAATTAGGCCAGTTAATAGCCCTGGAATGGCCTCTAAGTGTTCAAGTGAAAGGAAGAGCAGCATGGCTTTCACTTTAAATCAAAAGCTAGAAATGAAAAAGCTTAGTGAGTAAGGCATATTGAAAGCTAAGAGAAACCAAAAGCTGGGCCTCTTGCACCAAACGGTCAGGTTGTGAATGCAAAGGAAAAGTTCTTGAAAGAAATTAAAAGTGCTACTCTAGTGAACACAAAAATGATAAAAAAGCAAACAGCCTTATTGCTGATACGGAAAAGGTTTTGTGGTCTGGAGAGAAGATCAAATCAGTCACAACATTCCCTTAAAGCACAAGCCTAATCCAGAGCAAGGCTCGAAGGCTGAGAGAGGCGAGGAACCTGAAGAAAAGTCTGAAGCTAGCAGAGGTTGGTTCATGAGGTTAGAGGAAAAAAAACCATCTTTATAACATCAAAGTGCAAGGCGAAGTAGCAAGTGCTAAAGCAGAAGCTGTAGCAAGTTCTCCAGAAGATCTAGCTAAGACCATTAATGAAGGGGGCTACATTAAACAACAGATTTTTTGTGTAGACAAAGCAGTCCTTTATTGGAAGAAGATGCCACCTAGGATTTTTGTAGCTAGAAAGGAAAAGTCAACGACTGACTTCAAAGCTTCAAAAGACAAGCTGACTGTCTTGCTAGGGCCTAATGTAGCTGATGACTTGAAGTTCAAGCCTATTCATCTAACGTTCCAAAAATTCCTGGGCCTTTAAAAATTACGCTAAATCTACTCTGTGCTCTACAAATGGAACAACAAAGCCTAGATGACAACACATCCATTTACAATATGGTTTACTGAATATTTTAAGCCCACTGTTGAGACCTATTACTCAGGCAAAAAAAAATTCCTTTCAAAATATTACTGCTTATTGACAATGTACCTGGGTCATCAAAAAGCTCCGGTGGAGATGTACAATGAGTTTAATGTTTCACACTTGCTAATCCAACACCCATTCTACAGCCCATGGATCAAAGAGTAATTCTGGTGTTCAAGTCTTATTATTTAAGAAATACATTCCAAAAAACTTTAGCTGCCATACATAGTAATTCCTCTGATGGATTTGGGCAAAGTCAATCAAAATCCTTCTGGAAAGGACTCACCATTCTAGATGACATTAATAACATTTGTGATTCATAGGAAGCAGTCAATATATTAACATTAACAGGAGTTTGGAAGAAGTTGATTCGAACCATCCTGGATGACTTTGAGGGGTTCAAGACTTCAGTGGAGGAAGTAACTGCAGATGTGATGGAAACAGCAAGAGAACTAGAATTAGAAGTAGAGCCTGAAGATATGACTGAGTTGCTGCAATCTCATGGTGATATTTTAATAGATGAGGATTTTCTTCTTATGAGTAAGTGAAGAAAGTGGTTCCTTGAGAGGAAATCTACTGGTGAAGATGCTGTGAAGACTATTTCACAACAAAGGATTTAGAGCATTACTAAACTGAGCTGATAAAGCAGCAGGCTTTGGAGAGGATTGACTCCAATTTTGAAAGAAGGTCTACTATGGATAAAATGTTTTCAAACAGTATTGCATGCTACAGAGAAATTACTCATGAAAGGAAAAGTTGATGGAGGTGGCAAACTTCACAGTTGTCTTGTCTTAAGAAATGGCCACAGTGAACCCAACCTTCAGCAACCACCACCCTCATTAGTCAGCAGGCATCAACATTGAGACAAGACCCTCCACCAGCAAAAAGATTATAAGTCACTGAAATCTCAGATGATGGATACCATTTTGTAGGCATAAAGTATTATTTAATTAAGATATGTACATTGTACATTGTTTCTTCAGAAGTGCTATTGCACCCTTAACAGACTATAATACAATGTAAACATAACATTTTTATGCACCGAGAAACCAAAAAATTTATTCGACTTGCTTTCTTGTGATACTTGCTTTATTGTGGTGGTCTGAAACTGAACCCACGATATCTCTGTAGTATGCCTGTAAGGTTCTTTCCACTAAAATAAGACAAATCTGTATATTACTCACGGATTGAATTTTCTTTTCCTTGGGGAGTAGATGAGTATATTTTAAAAGTCTGTTGGCTTGTGGTCAAAGATCAATCTAGATGATTAACAAATACCTGTATTCTATAGAAGACTGGACAGCAAGTGCTACAAACATGCTCATGAAACAAAATCTCAATGTGTAATACCCATAATATATATCTTTTTGAGAGATTATTCGCAATGAATGAGAAGGTGAAAGTATAAGCAAACATGAGAAAAAAGCAAATTTTAAGGATGCTGGTGTTTGATATTACCTATGAATAAGTCCTGACTGCTATACAATTAAAGTTGATATCTTCCACCATGATTAATTAACTTCTGTAAAGTACTGAAATGTTTAAGCTACTTTAAAATGTATTTAAAAAAAATAACTAGACTTAAGAACAAGTTAACAGGGGCGCCTCGGTGGCTCAGTGGGTTAAAGTCTCTGCCTTCGGCTCAGGTCATGATCTCAGGGTCCTGGGATCGAGCCCTGCATCAGGCTCTCTGCTCAGCAGGGAGCCTGCTTCGCCCTCTCTCTCTGTCTGCCTCTCTGCCTACTTGTGATCTCTCCAATAAATAAATAAAATCTTTAAAAAAAAAAGAACAAGTTAACATTTGGATAATAAAGACTTAATATATACAAGAACCTGGCATCTTATATTTGTTAAATATTTTAGCTCCCCAACTATGTTCTTTATTCAAAGAAGACTAAATGGATTTCAATTATTACAATTTAAAGTAGGTATATTAACACAATATCTCATTATGTTTTTAATTATCTACTTATTATTATTCACTACATACATTCATGCTCTTGTTTCCCTAGGGTATTTATTGTTTCTTTGATTTGATTTGAACTATGAATGCAATTATGTAAATATCATTATGTGTCTTAGACATTCTTCAATAAATGTTTTAATTAATTATAGTAAAGGAGGAGAAATGGGGAGTGATTATAGAATGGACAATGGTTTATTTTTCTGGGGTGATGACAAAGTTTTGAAATTAGAGGTTGTGGATACTAGCATTATGAATACAATAAATGCCACTGTATTGTATTACTTTATAAGGATAATTGTATGTTGCATAAATTTCACCTCAATTAAAAGAATTACAACAACAACAAAATCATAGTAAAAGAATTATTTAAAAAAATTTAGAGGAAAAACACAGGAAAGAAAGAAACATTTCTTTATCAATAGATAAATGGTAGCAGTGCAGTGATCAGGTTAAAAATTTAAAAATTAAAAAAAAAATTAAAGAAAAGAAATTTTAATTCCTTCGTGGGAAGCCAGAATATACTAAATATCATTGATAATATACAAAAGGATTCTACCAATAATGGTGGCAAAGTATTGCAGTAAATGTCAGCAAAAAAGACTAAAAGTAAAAAATCTGAACCAAAATCTACATTTTACTTCACTCTTATTTATTATATGCTTAACTTGCATAATAAACTGTAAGTGCTCCTTGCTCATGAAAATTATGCAACCTTGGAAAATTCCCCAAACCCAATCTGAGTGCTCAGAGAAGAAAATAAAGTAAAAATACTGATTTTAGTAATAGGAGTCACTTCTAGAGGACTGGTAGCCTGCATTCTTTTCCTTGCTATGTTTTCAACTTCTAACCTCTCTACCTCCCATCTTTCTTATTTGAGAGATTAAAAAGTTAATTGAATCTACTAGATAATATCTATACCCTGGAACAGACAGAGTATCACTCCTTCTCTTGGCATATCACCCAATCAGGCCACATGATAAGATTCTTATAAATACCAACAGTACACAAAGTGTTTTACGTTCTCTTTAAAAATGTCTATTGATACTACTTTTCATGACACATAGAGCTAGATGTGTTTCTCTTACCTTACTCCTACCCAGTGTCTGACATAGCTCCTTTGGTGGGACAATCTATAATTTAATCTATAATTTAAGTGTAGATAACACCTGCACAAATGATTCATTAGTTCAAATAGGGATTAAAAATGTGACCTCGGTGAATTCTCACACTGATATAAATTTAAACATCAAGAGTTTAATATATCCCATCCCAGAAAAGGATGGTGTAACTGAAACCAAAATGAAAGGCTGTACAGGTTAGAAGTCCTAACACTGGGTTCCCGATGCATCTTGATGCTTTTTCCTGGGCGAATGACTCCAGGGCCTTGGGCCTGAAATCCTCTTCTAGAAAACAATTTTCAGATAAGAGCAACTTTAAAATCCTCCTAGAGCTCTTCTATCCAAGTATTGTGCTCTCTAGACATTAACACTGGATTAATCTTAAAGGTTCAACTCTCTCTTCTTTTAAAATTCCCTTGAAAAATTTGCTAGATTCACCTCATTTAAATACATTAACTTTATTATATACTATCCTTATCTTGTTTTCGAGCCACTGACTTCTACCTACTTTATCTCTCAATGTTACTCTAAGTTATTTTTGTTCATTTCTAAAAATTAATTTGCATATTCAAAGATTAAAAATAGGCACTATTTTTTATAGTCAGAATAATCTGACTACAAAAATATGTCTCAGTAGAGTTGGTTTAAAAATAATATGTCAAAGGTTCTTAACTCAATTTTAAGATACTTGTTGCGGACATATTCTCAAAAATTAGTTTTTGAGAATAAGAAGATGAATCCTGAGGTGAATTCTTCAAAGCGTTAAAAAAACCAATAAATGTATTAAATCATTGAAATTAGACAGTGATTTGTATGTGATTTATTTTTTTTTCCTTTTTTAGCACCAAAACTAATTTCTGAGGATTCTGAAGCCAAAACCATTCATCTTGGTATTAACAAATCCACTTATTTATACATAGATAATCCCATTATATTCCTATTATTATATATATACTTTATTATAATATTGTATTATATTTAGGGGATTTTTTTTCTTTTCTGAGAATATTTCCTGATTAGCAACCTAAATCTACTTCAGTCACTCAAAAGTGTAGGGGGGGAATTTTAAGAAGAGATACCCCAAACCACTTGCATCATGGAAACCCATACTGCCTCAAGATCAATAGTCAATAAAGTTGTTTGGGGGATGTCTGTGTTAAAGTCAACTGCTGCTGCCACTCTGGAAAACAGTATGAAGCTTCCTCAAAATGTTAAAAATAAAACTATCCTATGACCCACAATTGCACTACTAGATATTTATCCAGGGATACAAAGAGTGATTTGAAGTGGTACATGCACCCCAATGTTTATAGCAGCAATGTCCACAATAGCCAAAATATGGAGAGAGTCCAGAGGTCCATCAACAGATGAATGGATAGAAAAGATGTAGTATATCTATATCTATCTATCTATTCACACACATACATACACACACACACACACGCGTGCACACACACACACACACACACACACACACTGGAATATTATTCAAGTCATCAAGAATGAGATCTTGCCATTTGCAATGACATGGATGCAACCAGAGGGCATTATGCTAAGCAAAATAAGTCAGTTAGAGAAAAACAATACCATATGATTTCACTTGTATGTGGAATTTGAGAAACAAAACAGATGAACATGGGGAAAGGAAGGAAAAATAAAATAAGATAAAAACTGAGAGGGAGGAAAACCCTAAGACACTTTTAACCATAGGAAACAAACTGAGGGTTACTGGAGGGGAGGTCGGTGGGGGGAAGGGGTAAATGGATGAAGAGCATTAAGGAGGGCATTTGATGTAATGAGCCCTAGGTGTTACATGCAAATGATGAATCACTAAATTCTATCCCTAAAACTAATAATATACTCTATGTTAACTAAACTGAATTTAAATTAAAAAAAAAACAAAGTCATCTGGAGTGTGGGTTAAACAAAAGCAGCTCCTAGTTCCTGGTTAGAAAATCTGGAGGTAGAGTCCAAAATTCAGAATTTTATAAAGTTCTTTAGGTACTCCTTAGGCACATCGAAGTTTGAGAACCTCTAACCCAGAGTGTCTATGCTTCCTTGTTAGTACTGAATCATATCTTTACCTAAGTAAGACCTATAATTTCAAGGATTTTTCTTCTTCATCATAATCTAAGCAACCCAACATATATCTTACAGTGAGTAACTATATCCCCAATTTGGAATAACTGGATCTCTTGATAATGTGCAATCTCAACATGGTCTCATACGTCCAGTTGTGCTATTGAGGAAAATACCAGCCTCTTGCCTTTTACTCTCCTTCCACTTACTCCTTTCAAGATGGCATTTTCTCATCAGCTCCCACCAGAGGCATATCCAAATGGTTATGGTTATTAATGTTTGGTGGACGTTCTTTAGGGAAAAGAATATAAAATTACAAATGCAAAATTAGATATGAAAATAGGTATTTAAAATATGAAATTATATCACATATTTTTAAAAATTTACATCTTTATAAGACATCAATTAACTCTAAAACTAACAATGTTTTTATTAATTAACTCACTAACAGCTCTATATTACCTTTTCCTTTTATTTTTTTTTAGCTAGATACTTTAATCATCTGTATAATCATATTTTCTACAGGGAGAATAAAATGTTAATCCAATCTTTTCTCTTGAATGTTTTGCACAAATTTTATATCATTATCTTAGAGAAATTTCTTTAAGTTTCATGGCTTATTATTGAAAGTGCCAGAGAAAGTGAGTGGTTCTCAAATCTGGGGTCCTCTCTTTATACATTTCTTTTAGATATGATATTCAAGATTTGGAATAACTTTCCAAAGACTAGTTTCTTGTTTTCACCACCTATATTCTTCAAATGTCATTAAGCATACTCATACTATGACATGACACTTAGCCCTGCACTTATATATCATGAGGTTGGGTATATCAACACAATGAGTAGAAACCAAACGTACACTACAGTGGTTACAAATAACTATCCTTAGTAGTGACTGTGAATCACATAAATTATCTCACTAAACACAAATTAAATATAATATGCACTTGATTCCCTGAAATCGGACTCCAAAAATAGTCACTCCAATACCTGATTCACTCTCACCTCTATTCTCACCTTTCTCAGTAATAAGTACCACAGTTAAACATTGCTGAAACTTCATTTTCACAGTTTTAACTATATATATCTCCACTTGGTTTGGTATTATGGAGAATGAACAAGAAACATATTATTAAAAGTTAAAATTAAACCTACATTCTATTATTATTTGTAGCCAAAGGCATGGGGCTGTTTCTAAACCTCTGCTTCTCAATCAACTCGCACATCAGATGACTCACTGAATCATGGTAATTTTATTTTCTACTTCCCATACAACACTAGAATGTCATCTCTTCTTTAATTTTCATTGGAATTTCCAGTGCAAGCCATGAGCATTTCTTCCCTGGAGCACCACAGGCAGCCTCCTTCTGCATTGTTTTGTTTCTCTCCAATTCATTTTCCAGAGTGTGATCCATTTATACATAGAACATAGATCTAAAACGTTTAAATTATTGTTTCTTCAAAAACTTAGAATTACCATAAAATGTCCAATCTCAGTAAACAGAGTATATACAAAGTATCTCTAGGATTGAACCCTTGTTCACAACTCACCTTCTTCCCCTGCAAACTCAGGGATCCATCCCAAACTGACCTATTTTTGGTCCTTCACTTTAACATGTATTTCCTTGCCTCCATTCTTTGACAGATTCTGTACTTCTGCTTAGACTACTATTCTCCCCTCAACCATTTCTTGTATCAGATCTACCTAATGTTTCAATTTAAAACTCAGATCTTCCCAGACAGTGGACAACTGTGCTTTGCAATGTCTCTCTGTTTCTACTCTGAGGATGCTAATCAGTTTACTCTGATACCTTGTTCTGTTCTCTTTCTCCCTAGACCATAAGGCTAAGTGAAGGTAGGAACTATGTCTTATTCATCATTCTCTGCCAAGTATATAAACTCAATAGGTATTTACTGGAATAAAGAAACTGAAATAATGAAAACTATTTGGGATCAGACATATTGGGGAATTTTTATGGCTTCAGTAAAGTTATTTAAGTTTTCTATAAATCAGTTCTCACATGTATAAAACAGGAATAATAGCATACATTTCAAGGTTGCATTGTGAAAATTATATAATATTATATATTCATCATTAACACAGTAAGTGGCATGCATATAGCAGCACTCAAAAATGAAAAATATTATTATTTACTATAAAAAATTCAGATTTTATTTCTGCATTCCTTTAAAGTATATTAACTTTGGTTAGCTGAAAACAGTATCAATGATTTCATTTGTCAAAATACTATACAAGGAATCCTAACTCTTCTCATTTTTTTCCCCTTGGTTCAATGACATTCTACACTGGAAATATTTGGCCAATGGGCACTTTGATGGGGCAGGCATCCTGACCAGTTGTAAAGCCCTATTCTATACTTAAACTATACTATTCTTTTCTCATTCTCATGTGCTCTTCTATTCTTGACCAGGATTTGCTTATTCACATTATTTTTACAAGGAATAACAACCTCTGTTGAGAGTGCTATTAGAGTGACTATCACTAAAATTAAAAAGATGAAATTCTTTTTCTCTGGTTTATTTCTCTTTCTTAAGAACTAATCCATTTTCACAATTATAGTGTTCTTTCAAATCAAATTCTGACAGCTAAAATTGCCACAAAAATTGTCACACTTGGTGGGCAATAATTATTCACAAACACGTACACAATTTGTTAAGTGAACAAAACAAATGACTCTTAAAAAACGAATGAATAGGCAAATAAAAACTGTAGTATGTAAATCAAGATAAGTGGACTGCAATATAGTCTTTCACAAAAATACCTACTTTCTTTGGTCTAAATTGTCTTTCTTTGAGCTTGAAAAGGTTGTGCTGTTTTGTTAAATTGAAATTACTATGTTGACTATTTTGACAATGCAATAAAACAGTTCAATCATTCTGTGACCATTAGAATCCCTGGCAGAATCATAGTCATAGAGACACTGAAATGCTGTAAAAAAAAGAATCCTCAATGTAATTTTCAAAAAATAAACTGGCTCTAAATAATAATAAAGATACGAGTTATATTTCAGCTACCAAGACTTTTTTTTTTGCCCTGGCTCCATGAAACCAAATAACATGTACATAGTTAAGATTGTGGACACAAAGTTCCACTTATTCATTCAATTAAGACTTTTTCTAGGGGCGCCTGGGTGGCTCAGTGGGTTAAAGCCTCTGCCTTCGGCTCAGGTCATGATCTCAGGGTCCTGGGATCGAGCCCCGCATCGGGCTCTCTGCTCAGCAGGGAGCCTGCTTCCCTTTCTCTCTGTCTGCCTCTCTGCCTATTTGTGATCTCTCTCTCTGTCAAATAAATAAATAAAATCTTAAAAAAAAAAAAAAAGGCAGCTCTTATTTAAAAAAAAAAAAAAAAAAAGACTTTTTCTATGTGTCTTATAAAACGATTTAAACCAGGTATTTTTAAAAAATGCCTTTCATTTTACAACTTAGGGAAAAAATACTGCATTTTTTTTATATTATGTCAACATTCCCCCACAAATTCTGTATATTTAATTTTACTACAGATATTATTTTGAATTTCAATCATGTCTTTTAAAATGGGAAATAATTCTCTCCCTAAAAAGAAAACAGAATGTTTTGAAGAAAAAGCAAAATGCACATACTAAAACACCTAAAACTACAGGATCGAGGGGTGCCTGGGTGCTCAGTGGGTTAGACATCTGCCTTTGGCTCAAGTCATAATCCCAAGGTCCAGGGATCCAGCCCTAAGTCGGGCTCCCTGCTCAGAGGGAAGCCTGCTTCTGCCTCTCCCTCTGCCGCTCCCCCTGCTTGTGCTCACTCTCTCTCTGTCGAATAATTAAAATCTTAAAAAAAAAACAAAAATACAGGATCGAGAATAAGGTTTCTTTATTATTCTTCTTCTCTATGCTGTTCCAGTTAAATCAATTAAGGTAATTCCACTAAGTAAATTAAATAATAATAATTTAATATATATGTAATTTCTTCCTCTGTATTTAATCCTGCAACATTAAGTATATAAATATCTTTCTTTCTAAAAGTATTTAATTTTTGATGAAGTATAAAAAATATCAGGTTAGACACTGTCCCTGGAACTTAAACTTAGGAGGAAAAAAAAAAGTTTTTCTGGCTTACAGTAATATTACTAGCTTTAAGTTTGTTCTTTGTCTCAATGCAGGAAATGGTGGGACTATGAATATATATTGGGACCTTTTGAAAAAGTAAGTTTAATGAAATATGAATATTATAGGAAAAGACTCATCAAAATATTTCAGAGTAAAACAGTGACAGAGTGAAAGAAATACTACATTCACTAAATGCTAAAATTTTGTCTAACTTTTTTTGGAGTCAAATACTTCCCTATATTTATACAAACCTGATAAACCTCAAGACAATAACAATTTAGTAAAAAGATTAAGCATAAATTAAAAAATGACAGTGCAAGTTTCCAAGAGCAAATCACTAGATTAGAAATGACACTGTCATATCTTCTAGCTACACTAGCTCCTAGCATATAACACTCATTCAATGTTACTTGAAAATAAATGAATGGTTATTTTAAAAGAAATATGTACAAGGGGCTAAGAAGATACAGAGGAGGAGGGTACCCTTCCCTTTCTTCGAGGGTAGAGAAAAGCAGAATGGGATACAAAAGAGAAACTCTTTGAGCTGGACTTGAAGGACAGATACAGATTTCCCACGCACAGAAAAGAATGATGGAAGAAGTAGCATTTACCACTTGGAGAGGATTAGAAAAATAAAGTGCATTTCAGGAAGAATAAATAATTTAAATAAAAGGCACATAGATAAAACCTGCACAATCTATCCACCAAGTAGTCCAGAGCTACTTGATTATAGGGTGCCTGGTAGGGACTTCAAAAATGTGGTTGGACAGTGATGGTGCAATTATGTCTTGAGAGACTGTGGTTAATGTGCTCAAATGTTCTGAACTCTACTTTATCAACAGGGGTAAGATACTGAATATTTTAGAGAAGGTTTAAAACACTATTTTAAAGAAGAAGCATTTCATTATGCTGTAGAAGGAGACCTCAGTCAGCAGTTTGGATAATGACTCAGAGATAGAAAATCTTGTATATAGGCAAACTAATTAAGAAAGTATCTATAATATCTTCTCAGCCATATAACGAAGAGGGTCTAAATTCAGACAATGAAAAGAGAGGAGAAATAGAAACAAAGTGGCCATTTCTAAGGTAAAATGGATGGCACCAGATGGATCAGTATGAAAACACTGCAGGAAATTGAGGTGTATCTGGTACAAGTGCTATCCTGAGTGGATACACATTAAATTAGGTAGATAGGAAAAAAAAAATCAGTGGGAAAGATAACGAATTCTGCTTTGAGCATATAGGGTTGAAAGGAATAATGTGAGATTTGGGGAATGGTGTCCAAAAGCAGTTAAAAACATGATTCCAGAACAAAAGTGAGAGGATTCAGCCACCAGTGTGGTTTATGGTGTCTGTATGACAAATAGTTACAATAGCCTGAGGAGGTTAAGACAGTAAGAAACTGTAGAGTGATATTTCCAGAATAAAGGTAAAAACTACAGGTGATTAAGAAAGTTAGATTGAGGTTAGAAGTTTGTTTATTTGTGATGTTTGTTATTTTTCACAGAAGATAAATGGGAAAAGGCCACAGATTGAGGAAATGATGCCAATGATGTGTAAAGATTAATAGATATGTTATAGAGTAAGATCATAAGAATTTTACAGGGGAAAATAATGATGGAGTTAATAGATAGAAACAAGATCTCAGAGATAGCATTTGTTCACACAGTCAAATTAATCTTTCTTAGATACAGTTTGGTAAACTCTAACAACTTTGACCCATAGTTTGAATTATATTATTACCTTGTTGGGCTGACTCCTACCAAAATCTTCATTTCCTCCTCATTATTTCCTCTTCTTTTCACATGGTTCTGGGAATCATTAAGTGTTCTTTATCATAGAAAAAAATTATTCTAATAGTTAATATATTATGCTTCATATCATCCATGGAAGAACAATGATATCATCAGTTGACTTTGCTTGGCATGGAGCATGTGCTGTCAGGTGGGGGGTTTAGATTTAGTCCCTACATTTACTTCTTTTGTATCTTTAAGTTACCTTAAGTTGCTTTCCCATTATTAGGAATTATAGGAATGCTATCTATTGGAAAAATAAAGTAAGCTATAGAATGTATGTAAAATATAGAGGCTGGTACATAAGGAGTAGCTATAAGCTCTTTGCAGATGTTTTTTTACAGTGTACATTTTACTGGGACAAAAATATTATTGTATATCTATTCAACGTTCATTGATGCCTCACCTTCTCTACTCCCATTTGTTCAACTCCCATCTGTCTTGGGTTTCTGTCATGCTCTGTTCCTATCTTTTTTGCCCATCATGGAAATGGTTAGATGCGCTAAACTGAAGAAACCAAAATTAGCACAATTGGTTTATTCTAGAAGAGTGACTAGATGAAGGGCAAAAAGGATTCATAAGGTGAATGAAGGAGGGAAAAAACAAAAACAAAACTGGTAGGAGGAAAAATGGGAAGAGAAATAGGAAAGAGGTTTGAAAAACTGCCACTTAGTGGAAATTGTTGGAGAAAAGGATGACATTTAATACTATTTGTTCTGTTGGGGTAATGAATTCTCTTCAACCCATTTTCAAAGGATCCAGTACAGATTAAAATTCTTTTTCAATACTTTTTTGAAAATTAGTCTGGTTACTCCTCTGAATGAAACTACAGCACCATGTTGTTACACTACCGCTCTCATCAGGTCATAGAAATACTTTTTACTTGATTATCTATGCAATGGCATAGATACAGTGTATACGTTAAATGGAGGCAGAAAATATTACGAATTTTACCACAATATTATACATATGCTGAACTGGCAGGACACAAAGTTACCAATTTCTCTAAGTTAGATAGTTTCTATGATCTAAATCCATCATCATTTTCTAAGTCCTTGATGGAAATGCTTGTGTGAAAGTCAGTGATGGAGTAAACACAGAGCAGGCTTATTATTGGTAAATCAATAGAATCTAAATCAGTTATACAATCTGTCTCCAAACTCTAATCCAGAAAAAGACTGTATCAAATATCCATCCATAAAATTCCCATGGATTTTCATTTTCCCATGGATAGAAATCCTTCACCCAAATGAAAGACACTTCACCATATGAAAGACTTTCCAGGGGTGCTTGGGTGGCTCAGTGGGTTAAAGCCTCTGCCTTCGGCTCAGGTCATGATCTCAGGGTCCTGGGATCAAGCTCCACATCAAGCCCCACATCGGGCTCTCTGCTCAGCGGGAAGCCTGCTTCCCCCTCTCTCTCTCTGCCTGACTCTCTGCCTACTTGTGATCTCTCTCTCTCTGTGTCAAATACATAAATAAAATTAAAAAAAAAAAGAAAGAAAGAAAGGAAGACTTTCCAAAGGGGAGTGAGGATGGCACTTAATATATAATTTTTAAAAACTGCCTATAAAACAAGAAAAAGGCATACATAAGTAAGGTCCTTGGATAAGTAAAGGAGTATAACAGAAGACTTATGATATGGGGATTAAAGTCTCTTGAGTTCTAGAACTAACACTTCTATTTATTTCATCTTTTGCTGACATATATTATTTAAAGAACCTGATTTTTTTAAATGCAAATTTAGGGGCTTTAGGGTGTCCCAGTCCGTTAAGCATACGACTCTTGATTTCAGCTCAGGTCATGATCTCGGAGCCATGAGATTGAGCCCCGCATGAGGCTCCATGCCCAGCATGGAGCCTGCTAAAGATTCTCTCTCTCTCTCTCCCTCTGCTCATCTACTCCCCATCCCACTTTAAAAATATAAAAAATGAGAATATAAATAAATAGCAAATTTAGCACAGTATTGAAGGGATATCGAGGTGCACTCATTCAAAAACAAAATTTATCATATGACTACAAAATGTGGGTATGGTTTTATGTGTGTATAAATAGTGCAAGTTTAAAGCAAATTTGACAGTAACTATATATACACACACATGCACATACATATATATATATATACACATGCACAAACGTGATCATTTGTTAGGTGATAAATTATTATCTACATGATTCCAATTAGAGTAAAAAATCATAAATGTATTTTAGTGAGAGATGTAATTGTTGGTTATATAGTAGAGAATCAAAAGAATTGGTAATTTTTTTTAACATGGAATTATTCAAAATACATACAATAAAAGGGAACAAATCTTACACACATGCTGAGGCATTTGCCTAATAAATGTTGTATGTTTGGGAAAAGAATCCTCTGTAGTAATTTACTCATTGGGAAAGTAGAATATCTTAAGCCTGAAAGCATCTTGAATCAAAATGACTATAGAAGGATAAGTCGAAATATTACAGCTATTATTCTAAAAATTATATTGATTAAATTTACTATTTATCAGGATGACTGAATATGGCATTAAAAATTCATGTTTAAAACTATTTGGAGGAGCGCCTGGGTGGCTCAGTGGGTTGGGCCTCTGCCTTCTGCTCAGGTCATGATCTCAGGGTCCTGGGATCGAGCCGGCATCGGGCTCTCTGCTCAGCAGGGAGCCTGCTTCCCCCTCTCTCTCTGCCTGCCTCTCTGTCTACTTGTGATCTCTCTCTCTCTGTTAAATAAATAAATAAAATCTTAAAAAAAAAATAAAACTATTTGGAGATGCTTATATAGATACATTGTTAATTTTTATAATTACAAGTATTTAGCTTTTCAGTCATCTAAACAGAATGAGAAAATGTAAAGTGGAAATGATATATATACATGATAAATACATTTTGATAAATAAGTTTATATCCTCTGTTATACTTTTTTCTCCTTTCTTCCAAATACTTCATGGTTTTATTTTTTGAAATCCTTCCTCTAAGCATAAAGAATCAAGCAGCTGCTACAGATAAAATGAGCATCAACTGGCAGATATTAAAACTGTCACCTGATGGAAGCTGGGATCACCTTTAGGCCTTCAAGCAATAACCTGCAGTATAATTTCGTAACTCATATATCAATTAATTTTATATTACTGTCACACATGACACTAACAGCTAACAGTATTTCTTCATGCTGCTATCTTAATTGTTATGTATGTGTGCTGAACATGAATACCTGAAGATCAAAATATGTCCTATAAGAAAAACATCTCAGCTGTTTGGTGAAATTTATTAGACATCTATAAATCCAGTAGTACAAAAGTTTTTTTTTATTATCTTCATTGTAAATAATCTTCAGAATTCATAATACAGATATGCTATTTATTTGTATTATATAACAAAGTAATTTTGTCTGATTTGGACATTGAAGAATATATTGGTGCTTAGAGATTTTCCATAAAATATTAATTTATTTATTTAAATTAAATACCAAAAATGGCAATATATAGTGCTTGAGTTTTCAACAACTAACTACTTATTTTCGGTCAAGAAATCGAATTTTACTTGAGGTTAACATTATTCACAACAGTAGTGATGCAGGGTTGACAAATACAACCAAGGTAGAATGACTGGAACTTTGGAGAATATCATAAAGAAATACACTGTCAGGCAAAATTAATACAAGTGATGTTTATTCTAAGAGTAATAAAAAACAGGCAGGAGAGAATCTTTAAAGGTGAATGGATAGAAATTGCTATTTAATGGGAGAACACTGAAATTAGCAGTGATGCACTAAGAAAAAATACTTTTTATTTTCTGATTGCATTTAAAAAAAAACTTTAAGATATATAGTTTTAGACTGAATTAGAGGATTTTTCTTAATCTTGAACCTATTAGACTCTCTTTTTTTCTGTAAGCCCTCTGAAACAAAACATAATTTTTAATTATGTGTATATAATTATGTGTGTATAATAATGCAATTATGATGAGAAAACTTTTAACTTTCATCATAATCTTAAAGGCATCCCTAACCTTAGGAAGGCTAGAAGCACTGGTTTATTATCTTTACACTTACATATCTTTATATTTCAAACTTTACACTACATATTATATTCTATAATAATGTGGCTTTTGCAAGTACAGATCAGATGAGCCTGGTACTCTGAAAGTTTTTTAGAAAAACATTTTTCTTTCATCTATGCAGCTGTGAATCTAGTACCATGTTTTATACATAATAAGTGGAAGTCAATGAATGCTGTTTGAATGAGTAAATTAATGAATAAATAAAGGCCTAGATGGATGAACCAAGAATGTTTCGTTTTTGTAGTATCAGACTCTTAAAACTCGCCAACACATTAAACCTTAATGTTCTTCAATCAAAATGCAACTAAGAAATTATCATACATCAAATGTCTACAATGTTTATGTGATTGATATGATTAAAAATTCATGGTATATAGTCAAAGAAAACTGAAGCACAGAGCACAGAGTAGGGGGATAGTTCGAAGTAAATGTTACCCAAACCTCATGGGTTTAGGAAAACAAAAAGTGTGACTTTAATTTATAACCTCCCATATCTCATTGTTTTTATTTACTAAGCACATCTATTAGGCACCTATTATGTAGTAGATCCTAGGCTAGAAGTGTAGGATACGGCAATACAAAGTTATAATAATCTACTATATCTAAACTAAGCTATATCACAGCCTGGTGGATACAGTGACCCAACAATGAACAAATCAGATTATTACATTTTGAAGTAGGAATAAAATGGAATGCCAACAAAATGTACCAAAAAAGACAATGAATGACCCTTGGTCTACAGAACAATGCATTTAACTTGGAGAATATTTTTTCTTTATAATTTTATTAAGAAATAATTAACATACATCACCATATATGTTTAAAGCATACAGCATAATGGTGTGATTTAATCATGTGTAATGATCACAATAGGTTCAGCTAACAACCATTTTCCCATATAATTAGGAAAAAAAGGAAAAAACAATTTTTATGACGAAAACTTTTAGGATTTAGTTTTTTTTTTTTAAAGATTATTTATTTTAGAGAGAGAAAAGAGAGCATGTGTGTGGGGGTGAGGGGCAGAGGGAGAGGGAAAGAGAATCCTGAGCAAATTCACTGCTGAGCCCAGAGCCCCCCGAGGGGCTCGATCTCACAACCCTGAGATCACGACCCTAAGTCACAACCCCGAGATCATGACCTGAGCTGAAATCAAGAGTCGGAAGCTCAACAGACTGAGCCACCCAGGTGCCCCTAGGATTTTCTCTCTTAACAAGTTTCCTATATATCATACACCAGTATAGCAGCAGTCATGATGTTGTACAAGGGACATAACTTACAGAATTGACAGAAGTTGTGGTTGATGTTATTTGCCAAATGTTCCCTGTCCTATTTTGTCCTTCTCTCAGCTATTAATTTAGTATTGGTTTCCTCCCTTCCATCACTCTGCTGAACTATGATACCCTGCATTTCTTTTGGCTTTTGGGAGGAAAATTAGGGAAATAAATGATAAGCACATCATTAAATATATCTCCCCTTGGTAGTCAACATATTTGGACATTTGACTTTCCATGTACATACTCAATGATCCTTGTGTAGAGGACTTTTCTCTGTATTTTGGCTGAATGCTTCAGCATGCCTCAATGACTTGATCATTGAGCACTGATACACAAATTGTAACCTTTCAGGATGAATTTCAATTATTTGCTCTCTCAGTGGAGAAGGTATTTTTTCAAAGCAAAATGAATTTATTCAGGCCACTTCCTAGGACACTAAATGTTTTATGTTTGAGCTGGATCACAAACACTTCAACAGCATATAGAATGGGATTTTTAATTGGAAGCTTTTTTTTTTTTTTTAATTTTATAGAACAGGGAATATTGATTGTGAAACTTGATTGTGAAATTCAGATTAACATTTGTGCCTTCCATTCTCTGTTAGGAATTTTATGACGAAGCTTCAGAAAAGTAGAAGCTGAGTAACTTGACAGGCAGTGTGCTTCAGGGGAGGTATTGAGCCATAAGAGCTGGGATTCCTGAATTTAGATAAAGGAAGGACTTTGATTGTCTTGTTTTGTTTCTCTTTAAGGTGTCTATATTGGTAGGTATAGAATGAATTATGCCGCCACAAGTAAGTTTTACGTCTTGAAGAGGACTTCATGCTGTTCTTACTGGATTTAAGAGAGGTCCAAATTATATGTCCTAAGTCTCTGAACTATTTATATGGGAGAAAAGGCTGTAAGAGAAACAAAGGGTGAAGTATTATTGCTACCCATGTATCTTTTCATAATGGGAATGCCAGTCAGATAGGAAAAATAGATTATTGCTTATATATTACTTATATCAAGCCAGAATTACAAGTCTCCAAGTGACTTAATTTTCATATGTACCCATACATGCATCATTAAGCATGCTTAAATATTATAAATGCAGCCCAAATGGTGAGACAAGAGGGATTTATGTCAGAGGTCATTCCAAATTAATTTAGATTATAAAACAAAACATAAACTTTAGATTTTCATGGGAATTTTCTTTTGCAGCTGGCCATGACAAACAGATAAATGAAGCCTATACATCTACCCACTCTGATTCTGTAACAGCCCTAAGTAGTGTTTTGTTTTTTCCCTTGACTATTTTTAGAACTTGAGGTACCAAAGATTGTATTTCAACTTTAGTAAGACCCGTGAAGGAAAAGAAAATTCATCTTACATTCTGCTGAAAGGGAAGTGAACCTGAATGAAACCCTATAGACATAAACTAATGAAAAATAATTACACTGCTTAATCCTACTTGCTAATTAGTCTAATTCACTAAAAAGAAGTCACAATAGATTTACCCTAATAAAAAGCACAGATCAATTGTTTACTTGCAATCCTCAGCTAATGAAATGTATCTAAATGAAAGACATTAATAGTTAAGAATTATAATAATCTTTACATATATGCCTTTCCGACACTGGTTAAAGAAAAAAAAAATCCCAGAATGAGTTTTTATGCCAAGTAAGAGACACTCTTCATTCCTGGATAAATGGATGGATGGATGAAAACTCTGAGAGAAAAACAGTTATTAAACTTCAAATATTTTACCAAAAAGTATTGCCCATTTAGCTCAATGCATCTTATTTTAAAGATCTACCAAATACGTTTAGGAAAGTCTGGGTGCACAACTAATTCTGGTCCATTATATTGATCACATTTTGCTAGAGGGTTACAATAAATACTGCAAGTAAAATCCCAGAAATATTTCCTATCAAATGCAAATCATTTAAAAATGAACACCATGGATTAATAGCAACAATTAGTAAAAATGTTTATATAGCAAAAACTATTAAAATACTTATTCATTATTAAAATAAGGGGAACAATTAGTCCCACAACTCTTCTGTTTTTTGTCTACTTGAATATATAGTGAGAAATCTCATGAAAAAACTAGCACTTTAATCAGTAGGTTTTTTTTCTGTTCTTCTGTTTGTTTAATGAATATTTTGCACATACTATTTTGGCTATTTTTAGAAATCTAAGTTGAAATATCTCTGATACTGATCTTTGTGGCAAAGCTTTAGCAATAATATCCATACATACAATGCTCCAAAACGAAGCAAGCATATAATACATTAGTAAAATAGGAGTTGGTTTTATATGTTCCATCAGTGTTACAGAATGATGCTGTTCTGAATTTCATTCATTTAAAGAGGTCACTCTGTAATTCCAGTGAAGCTCCTAGAAATTGTTAACCAGATTGTATACAAGATAATACCAAGGCTAATGTCTGTATTTTAATTGAATGCATAATCACAAAGTTGTGCCCCTGAGTAAGAATATAATATGCTCATGAGGTCACAGCTCATCTATGTTTTACTTGATTGCAAAAACTTTTGTTTGAATGATTAAAAATAACCTACATATAAACACCTAGGCCAGTCAAAAACACAATTGGCAAAATGTGTTCTCTATAGATTATGACTCAATAATTTTAAATTAGAATGCATTTCAGAGATAATATAGAAACAGCCTGAACCAGATATTATTCCTCAATATAACAGTTTAACAAGAAGGCAAGGTACATTCCATCATTTTGCAAGTTATTGCTGTGAGCCTTCTCAGGGTCTGAAGCTGCAAATTTCCATATCCTTTTAATCACTGGCTTCCATGCTGAGGCAGTCAGTATGGGTAGAGAGGCCACAGGCAATGGTGTATGCTCTTCACCTCATTTACTCAGCAAATGCTTTACCCAGGGAACAATAACATCAGCCAGCAGGGATGACAATTTAAATCTACCAATACAAATGGGGATCCTAAGGCTTTCATTCACTCCTTCACTTCAGATTGCCTGAGATCCTATTTAATCACATCCTCCCTTCCCACGCACTTATGAGCAATGAAAAACTGAAACCAGAAAGAAAAGTTAATAGCCTCCATTAGATTTGACCTCACTCTAAGAATCAGGAATATGGATAAAGGCAGTCAGGAGACTAAAAATTCTCCTTCCCCCTCTCCCCTCACCTAATTCCTGACTATATTCCACTCATCTTTCAGATCCAAGTTTACATTTTACTCTTTCAGGAAAGTATCCCCTGCTCACTCAGAATTAATCTCTCCCACCTCCATTTCCATATGCTTTTATAGGACTCTAAAACCTTTCCATTTTTGCTACTATCAAAACCGAAATTAAATAACCCTGGGTATAATTAACTGTTGAATGACTATCTCTCTTACTAACTTACAAGTCTCATGACAGCGATGAGTGTCTCTCATTGCAATTACAATAACCCAGCACTTACAACAGCATCTGATATGTGCATGGTAGGTGTGCAATAAACATTTTTTCAGACAAATAAGTGAATGAACACACTTATTTATGTCCAATTTAAAAACAGGCTTAATCTTGCCTACCAAGTTACAATGGATATGATATAGATACGATAAAAAGATAGATGACTCACATATACCGAAGCTCTTTTTTTAATTAACATATAATGTATTATTTGTTTCAGGGGCACAGGTCTGTGATTCATCATTCTTACACAATTCACAGCGTTCACCATAGCACATATCCACCCCAATGTCCATCACCCAGCCACCCTATCCACCCCACCTCAGCAACCCTCAGTTTGTTTCCTGAGATTAAGAGTCTCTTATGATTTCTCTCCCTCTCTGGATTCATCTTGTTTCATTTTTCCGTCCCTTCCCCTATGATCCTCTGTCTTGTTTCTCAAATTCCTCATATCAGTGAGATCATACGATAATTGTCTTTCTCTGACTGACCTATTTCCCTTAGCATAATAGCCTCTAGTTCCATCCACATCATTGCAAATGGCAAGATTTGGGGTTTTTTGATGGCTTCATAATATTCCATCATATATATATATATATATATATATATATATATATATATATATATGTAAATGCAACTGATTTCTGTGCATTGATTTTATATCCTTTCACTTTACTGAATTCCTGTATGAGTTCTAGCAGTTTTAGGATAGAGTCTTTTGGCTTTTCTACACCAAAACCTCTGTCCTAGAACATTTTATGTCCAATTTTATCAGTTAAAATGTCTTTGGAGATATTCTCATTGTGTTAAACTGCTATAAAGTTATATAATTAAGAGATAATTTAATATAAATTGGAAACCCCATGATAGTTTAAGTTGCTAAAGGATGATCAGAATTTAATGATTTGCTTGTTAGATATCTTTAATCATACACCAAAGATACCTTAATCTAAAAACATTTAGATTCTGTGATGATATAGAAAAATGGATTCTTATTCCAATGAGGTTGGAATTTCCAGAATTTCCCCATGTTTGCCTTATGACTATTTGGCACTATCTCAAATTCTTGAATTTTTCTCTTGTCAAGAAATTAACCTCTCTCACTCCATTTAAATATTTTGTCTTTCATCAGTTTCACAATTAGGTAATCTTAACTAATTTATGGCAAAAATTTCCTGTAAATAATTCAGCACTGTTACAGTCATTTCCAGAAAAAGTGATAAAACCCACTAATGGGTATTTTAGTAATCTTTCATCTTCAGAGTTCTTTTTTAGATAAGAAGAGATTACTGAATTTATCAACGTAATATCAAATTCTCTTTTTCCTTATAAGATCCCTTCATTAATTTATAATAAACCAATTATATAGCTTAAAAACGGAAAGCAAATAGGATTAAAGTTAAATAAGAATGCAAAACTCAATGGAGGTATGTTTGAGAGAGTGAACAAAAAATGTGATGATCTTTGGAAATGTCAAAGAACCTTCCAGTTTATTTAAACAAATGCATTTCATTGTATACCTTTTTTTTTTAAGATTTTTTTTTATTCACTTGAGAGAGAGAGAGCAAGAAAAGGGAGAGCACGAGGAGGGAGGAGGGTCAGAGTGAGAGGGAGAAGTTGACTCCCCACTGAGCAGGGAGCCTGACATGGGGCTTGATCCCAGGACCTTGGGATCATGATCTGAGCCAAAGGCAGACGCGTAACCAACTGAGCCATCCAGGGGCCCCTCATTGTATACTTTTCTATAAGATGATAGTTCTGCTTGTCTTCAAGTAGATAAAATTCTATGAAAATACTACTGTAAAACTGTAGAACCAATAGAGAGAGACTAATAGAAAGTGGTTGAGGGCAGATTGTCATACTTTAGGCCTTCTTCCTTTAAGGCCACATTCCCCCTTAGAGCCATAAGGAAGAGAGAAAATCAAAAAAGACGCTAGTCTTTTCTACCTCCTTGAAGGTAGATATTTCTAGTCAAAGCTGAGACTTAACAAGCAAAATCAGCATATCAGAAAAATGCAAACACTAAGTGAAAGACAGTGACTATAACTTATACCGGAAACAGAACTAAGGCAGCAAAAATAATAAGGAAATAAAATGAACATTATAAATATCCTCTAAATAAATAAATAAATAAATAAATAAATATCCTCAGAAAGATATAGGAGGGTTGGAAAATATAAAACAAATGTAAAAAGTTATTTTTTTAAAAGTAGAGAGGGTAAATTATTTTTTAAAAGATTTTATTTATTTATTTGACAGAGAGAGAGAGATCACAAGTAGGCAGAGAGACAGGCAGAGAGAAGAGGAAGCAGGCTCCCCGCTGAGCAGAGAGCCCGACGTGGGGCTCTATCCCAGGACCCTAAGATCATGACCTGAGCCGAAGGCAGAGGCTTTAACCCACTGAGCCACCCAGGTGCCCCGAGAGAGGGTAAATTTATAAATGTAACCAATGAAATAAAAAATTCAATGTATAGGTTGAATAGCAGGATGGATTAACCTGAAGAAAAAAGTAATGAGCTGATATAACAGGTCAGGGATTTTTCCTAGAAGATATCAAAAGGAGATTAAAAAGAAGAGTGCAAGGCCTAGGTGGCTCAGTCATTTACGCATGTGACTCCTGATTTTGGCTCATGTCATGATCTCAGGGGTCACGAGACTGAGCTCCCTGCTCACGTGCAAGCTCTCTCTCTCTCAAAAAATAAATAAATAAAAAATAAAAATTGATGATAAAAATAAAAATAGAAAAAAGATAATGATGTAAAGAACAGAAAAAAACAATAAAGGTAAAAATTAACAAACAGCAAAAATTAATAGAAATAATTAACAAAAACACAGGCCTAACAAAGAGAAATTCCTGGCAAAACTGAAAAAAAAAAAAAAAAAGAAAGAAAAAAAGGAGACAAGTAGGCCAAAAAATACAGAAAGAAAAACAAGAAATAGCTGTAGATGTTGCAAAAAACTTACTTTAAGAAAGGATAAAATATATTTATGAAAGTATAAAGCAAACTATGCATTACATTTAAAAACCTAGCTACAATCAGTAACTTTCTAGGAAAACATGTGATAAATTACAAAAGAAGAGATAATGCAAATAAACTATAAATCACAAAATCATTTAAATTGACAATCAAGGCTCTACCCCAGATTTCTAATAAAATTTCCACCATTTTATACATATATTTTACCAGCATTTTTTGGAATAGGTTATCCCTAAATTAAATAAATTTTTCTTTAAAGAAAAGAATAGAAGGAGGTTATCTTACCTTGAATCAAACCAGGTAAAGACAGTACAAGAAAAATAAATTATAGGTATATTTCACTTATGAAAAGAACTATAAAGATCCTAAATGTAATAATAATTAAACTAATCCAACAGTGTATTACAGATAATTAGGTACAATTTACTACAAGAGTTATTTAATGTCAGAAAATCCATTAATGCATTTGTATTAATGAACTAAAGGATAACACAATTACATTATCACCTAGAGTGCCATAAAAAGTAGTCAATAGTGTACAATATCTTTTAACAACAAAAAAACTTGAAATCTAAAAATAGCATTTATCTTAGCTAGAAAATGTTATTATAAAATTTTATCACAAATGCTGTACTTGAAGAAATCTCTTGAAGGTTGAAATACTATGAAGATGCTTCCAATCAGTATTAATGTCCATGTGCTATCCAAGGTTATAGCTAACTTAATGAGACACAAAAGGAAAGAAGAGATATAAACATGAAACAGAAAGAAGTATGAAGGTTTGTGGTTGTGTTTTGTTTTATTTTTGTAAATTATATGGTCACTTATATTAAAAAAATCTAAGGGAATACATTTTTAAGAACTATAAGAATTAATAAGAGAACTCAGCAATTTTGTAAGATTATAAAGAAAAATCACAGCTGAAACCAATTACAACAGTTAATAGAAAATAAGATTCTATTTATCATAAAATGTATACTATCTAGGAATTAACATAACAATAAATGAACAAAGCCATCATAAATAAACTTTGAAATAGTGCTGAGTACTAGAAAGATATACATTTTATGAATGATATGACTAAATACTATGAAAATGTAAACTCTCATCAAAGCAATTTATAAATCCAAGTATATTCAAACTCCCAGCAAATTTTTTTGAAACTTGACAATTGTTTTAACAAAAACAAACAACAAAAATTATGGAAGCAAACAGATTTATAGATAGCAAAAACTACTTTTGAAAATGACAAAAATGATCAATTTTTTCCCTATCAGATATTATATCGCTATGTCACTATATTTAGAAGAGTGTAGGATAGATGCCGAAAACCATATAATACAAGAATAGAAAAGAATAGTGAGCCCTGAAACATTTGTATGCATAAGGCAACTTGATGTAGAGATGGCATTAAAACCAGAATGGTTTATTTTGTAAATAATAAATTAGTAAAAGATGTTGGGAAAAAAATGATTCATTACATGGAGAAAATTCTCTAACACCATGTACAAGAAAAAGCTCCAAATCCTCACTTAAATATGAAGTTACTACAGCTTAAAACATGACAATGGCTTTGTGTCAATAAAAGGAAGTAATTGGCATATCCGAGTGCAATTACTTGGATTTTAATGTGAAGACTCCAGGAAGAAACTGGAAAAGCTATTTTTGTAACATTTTAAATCTAAAAAAGGGAATCATTTATATTTATAATATACACAGAACCCTCCAAATTAGCAAAATAAAGACTATGTCAATATGAAAGGAGCAAAATATATGAATGACCAGTTCATAAAAGGAGAAGCTAAAATGGGTAAAGAAAAATAGAGATGATATATCTCACTAGTAAGATAAAACAAATTGCAACGTACAATTCCAATGCAATATTTCTGACTATCTAAAGTAAATGACAAAGAAACACCAATTATTTGTGAGGACTGGAAAAACAGAAACCCAGGATAAACTAGATGGAAAATAAACTGGTAAAGCTATTCTGAATAATGATTTGTTTTCACATATATCCCATACTAAGCGATTCTAACACCAGGTATACCAACCCAGACAGGTGTTTTGGAGAAGGACACTGGAAGAAAGTAAAGAGAGAAGATTAAATATTATTCTGGGACACAGACATGAACAACAGATGTCTCAGGTGAACCCAACAGACTGCCTGACCACGCCATATATAAAGCTATTCATAATTCATGATAACAAATGTTTATTGCAGAATGTGTTGGATTCAACTTTGGTCTTCATCACTAGAGAAATCTATAAATTCTAGGTGGTATATGCTTAGGCATAAAATGGAATATTATCCAGGAAAAACACAGCCAAAAGATAGATCTTAAAAATAAAATACAGAATAAAAAAAATTAAGTTTTTAAAACTATTAAACTTCTAAGTTAATTCTCTTTCTCTGAGAAACCATTTGGGTACAATAAAAATAAATCCACCACATGAACACTATATAGTTTTAAGACTATACATTCAAATATATTAACAATTCATGGCATACGATAAGAATATATAGTGTAGAACTTAGAATGGACATCCATGCAGGGAAAGCAATGTGATTGGGATAAAAAAAAAAACAAGAGGAAATAATAAAACAAAATTTAATACCAAAGGGTTTTGCATGAGTAGACGGTAAAATCTACAAGGACGTGTTCTTTTGCCAATTTTTTTTGTTTGTTTGTTTTTTACTGATGCCTTCTAAATCCCTAAAGGAGTACCTGGCACATGGAAAGTGCTCAGTAAATTTGATTGACTAAGTACTATAATAAAAGTTTTGTATGCCAAAGATCCTACAGAAGAGTAATTAAAATAAATACTTTGGTGTTCCTCATTTTACTTGTATTAATTTTTAATGCACAGTAATAAAGAAATTAGCATACCAAAACATGATTATGGGGTCTAGTCTACTGATCTAACTGTCCATTTTTGTGCTACTATCAACTGTTTTAATTACTCAGGCTTACAAAGTCTTGTATTTAACACTTAACTAAATTTTCTCATTAATTCTAGAAGTTTTTCAGCAAATTCTCTTGGGTTTATTTGGTGTATAACCACATTGTCTACAAGTAATGAGAATTTTGTCTCTTAATCATTCCATGTCTTGTTGCTTTGTCATAATATTAATTGTGATAGTAGGTTTTTTCTTTCATTGATCATAATCAAATTATTACTAGCTTTTTTACATCTTAATTATGGTTTTAGCTTTGGCTTAACAGATCTTAAACATGCCCAAGAAGTATACTATTCCCAAATTCTGAGTCTTTTTTTTTTTTTTTTTTGGTTTTTTTTTTTTAATTAGAAACTAGTTCCAGGGGTACCTGACTGGTTCAGTCAGTAGAGCATACAACTCTTGATCTCGGGGTTGTCTAAGTTTGAGTCCCACACTGGGTGTAGAGAGTACTTAAAAATAAAATCTTAAGGGGTACCTCAGAGGGCTCAGTCAGTTAAGTGGCTGACTCTTAGTTTCAGCTCAGGTCATCATCTCAGGGGCCTGGAATTGAGTTCTGCTTCAGGTACCGGACTCAGTGGGCATCTGCTTAAGTATTCTCTCTCTACCCGTCTCCCTTGGCCCCTCCTCCCTGCACATGCTCCCTCTTTCTCTCTTTCTCTTTCTCAAATAAATAAATATTTTTTTTTTTAAATCTTTAAAAAAGAAACTAGTGCTAGTTGTTTTTTTGTTTTATATTTCATCCCTACTGCCTTATAATACCTTTCTAAGGAAATACATATTCATAACTGAAAACATCTCACAATAAGCATTATGGAACATGTTATCAAATGACAAAAAAGGAAATGGGATTTTACATGGAAAAATAAAATTGCTGGGCCCAAATTATGGCTTGTGCTATATATGACTTTAAGCAATTAAAACAAAATAAATAAAAGGTTCCAAGTAGAACTAGAGTTAATACATACTGTCTACAGGTCATTTTCATGCTTCTTTTTATGGTTCTGGGTAAAAAAGAATAAGAAAGGAATGGTATTTGGCAAAACAAACTTATTAGAGCCTGGGTGACTTAAAGCCATTCAGAGTGAAAAATATATTACAATATTCTTCTTTGGTTTTGTGCTTTGTGATGTGGATAGTGTTCTGGAGAGATTTTATTTTTAATAGAATAACTATAGAAACCTCCATCTTCTATAATCTTAAATATTTTAGATTTGTACAGTTTTTTTTAATGCTATCTTGTCAATTTGTTTTTTTAACTAAAACCCTCATTTTACTTTTAAATCATAATCAATTTTCAGATAATATAATACACTATACTTTTGTATGTTATACAGATCTGTATAATATACACACATGAATATGTACGCATGTATGTTTTGATAAATTATGTATGTGAATGTGTGCAAAAGTAATCCTCAAAATCCTTATTTTAGGAACAGTTTAATAGGCAGAGGAAAAATAGATTAACCAGAAAACCACTAAGAGATATCCATTGCCTTTTTGTCCCTCTGGTCCCAAAGCATTCACCCAGAGTAATAAGAATTTCCTGAAGCATGCATAGTTATTCTTACTTGACGAGTTTGGAATTCTTTATATTTTTTTTCTCCTTAAAAATCAAAGGAATCCTACCGATGCTGACATTAAACATACTGATGGGAATTATGATCATATGTCAGAAAAATATATAACTCCTTTGGGCTCTGTGAGAAGCTGACAGCATTCCCATAAAATATTAACTACTTACAATAAAGTCCCTTCTCAAGGAGCGAGAGGTTAGCAGAAAGAATCTGGAAGCCTTCAACAAATGAATTTTGATTAACAGGTTTGACTTGAATTCCCTTGTTCTAAGTTGTTTTCAGACTTCACATAGGTAGATAAAAAAGCATGAAAGTCACTAACATATATTCACTTTGCAAATGTTTAAGAGATAAAAAAATATGAAAATCCTGCTCCCAAAGGAATGTATGAATAATAAATTTATAATAGTACATTCGGCAGGAATGAGAAGGTCGGTCACCTTAGTGATATCACCTCCTCCAGGTATGTACAACACAGTCTCCTCCTTTTCCCAAATATAGTTTGCAGGTCTTTCACAAATGCTATTTTCTACCCTGCCACATAATTATATTATGTCTGTTCGGGAATTTTCACATTAGGCTTTATTCTATATCTATTACTCTAAATTAAAAAAAAAAAATTAGATAGCTGTGCGAAAATTTGCCAGTTTGAGAAATGAAAACACAGCTTGAAATGCAATGCATTAGTGATGCGTGAATAAAATTAGATCTCCCAGGAAATATGCAAACTAGGTAAAGCAGTGAAAACATCAGATGGGCATTTGAGTACCTTACTTAGATATCTTTAAAGGCAGTATAACAGGTCCAAATTGGAGACTAGTCTGTTACTGTTTTAGTTTTCCAATGATGTTCCAATAAGGAATTTGCATTTACCTACTTTTTACCACATGAGTAGGGTCAGTCCAGCTATTGCTAGATAGACATACCTGTATGGAAAGTCACATGTTCCTATAAATGGTCTCTCAAATATTCTAGAATATTTTAATAAACAATTCCCCCTAAGAGAGTTGCACTGGTATCTTGGGTAGGTTTTTCTGAATTTGATATAGCATACAAAGTTTGCTTTTAAAACAAATGGCCCTAAAACCCGACACACTTGAAGGATTAGCCACAATTCTATCAAGTGGGGATGCCTTCAAAATTCTCATTTTCACCTCCCCTGAACCAGACAAAAATTGATAAATTAACCTTTTAAATTGGAGTGCCAGAAAAAGTAATTATGATAAAGACACAGTGTGCCAATATGCATTGATTCACACTGAATTCAGCTTCAGAATCTAATAAAAACCATGATTTTTTTATTAGATGGATTCATACATTACAAAAGTTAACCTTTTGTTAATTATAAAATACCTATGTTTACATAGCAAAGCCTGGGAAGTTACTGATTTGGCATCCTTGAAATGAATATTCTTCAAATATATATCCAACATTTACTTGATAGTTAGGGGGATTTTTGAATTTTTAAATTAATTTTTTAATAGTAATTAATTTTTTAATAGTAAAAATTATACATATATACACATAGTAATTTTAAAACATGTATTGATAAAAATCAGGCAAATAGGTGAGAATAGTTAAGATCTTTTGCAATAAAAATAGTAATGTAGTGAGTGCCTAATAATAAGTTATTAAAAGATATAATAATTTTCAAAAATAGTAAAATATAATAATTTTAGCAATGAGGAAAAGGCAAATCAGCCAGTGGAATAGAAAGGAGAGTATGCTCAAAACATATATGGAAATTTAGTGTATAAAAAAGGGGGTATTTTAGGTCATTTAGGAAAATAAAAATTATTTCATAGATGGGGTGCCTGGGTGACTCAGTCATTAAGTGTCTGCCTTTGGCTCTGGTCATGATCCCAGAGTCCTGGAATCAAGCCCAGCGCTAGGCTCCCTGCTCAGTGGGAAGCCTGCTTCTCACTCTCCCACTCCCCCTGCCTATGTTCCCTTTCTCGTTGTCTCTCTCCCTGACAAATACATAAATAAAATCTTAAAAAAAAAGTTATTCCACAGAGAATGTTGGTTCTCCTACCTAGCTAGTTAATATAAAAAAAATAAATAAAGCCAAACTACAACAAAAAAAAGTATAAATGGGTCATATATTTTCTAAAAAACATGAAGATTAAAAATATTAAAGAAAAACTGGAAGATACTATTTTTAATTTTTTTTTACAAAAAAGAAAGTCATTGTATATATAATTAAAAAAAACTTGATAGAGTAACTGATGAATATATCATTGCCATATAGTGAGGAATATATATTTGTTTAATAATGGGATATTTGTTTAATAAAAATATGTTTATTATTTTAATTCCAGTTGAGTTAGTACAGAGATGTTCTCTTACAGAATGCAGAATAACTAGAATAACTAGTGAAAATAAGAAAAAAAAAAAGAAGAGCAATAACTGTATGCTGCTTCCCATAGAAAAATATGCATTAAATATATATGCCTTTTTATTGTGTCAATATTAATATTCCTGATGGTTGTGAGCTACCGATCCAAAGAATAATTAAAACGAAAAAATAAACTAGAAGATTTAAAACATATACATGCTATGATACTGTTTCATTTCTTCAAATCCTAGTATTAAGGACTAATGTTGAGGAAGAATCATATCTTGCAATACCTGGATTGTAAATACCTTGCAAACAGTATGATTTTGAAAATCTGACTGTCATCACCACTTAGAAAGACATGATAATATGAAGGATCATGCCATATAAAAGATAATGAAACATACTTTAATTATTAATTCTGAATTTCTTTTTTTTTTTTAAGATTTTATTTATTTATTTGACAGAGAGAGAGAGATCACAAGTAGGCAGAGAGGCAGGCAGACAGAGAGGGGGAAGCAGGCTTCCTGCTGAGCAGAGACCCTGATGCAGGGCTCGATCCCAGGACCCTGTGATCCTGACCTGTGCCGAAGGCAGAGGCTTAACCCACTGAGCCACCCAGGCACCCCTCAATGCTGAATTTCAATTGTGCCCACTCTGTTTAGGTTAGTGTTTTGTCAAGTTATACAGATAAGTATTTTATATATTTTCAAGTACTTCACAAAGAAAAGCATTACTTTCTTTGCTATTAGTCAAAAATTTAACATTTATACGCACATTGCAAAATCTCAGTATAGTTACCAAGGCCAAAAAGGAAAAAAAAACAAAACACTGTCTTAAAGCTAGTTATCAATACAAACTACATAGTATGAACTCACCACAGTTAAGAGTGTCAATAGGCTTCATATTTAGGCTGAAGTTTTTGCCATATTTAAAAAAATCAATTGGAGTTATGCTCTTGTCAAATGAACTGGTAAAAAAATTAATGAGGAAGCTAATATATAATGACATCTCTAGTCATGTAATACACAAGTTTAATACAGAACACAGTAGAAAAGAACATCTCTGGGAAAACACTTTAAAGAAAAACAAAACAAAACAAAAATATATATATATATAATGTCATGCCTGGTCTGGCTTGAGACAGATTCTTAAATGCATGGAATGGTATATGTTTGCAAGAGTTAAGACAGCTAATGTGATAATCCTAATTTAAAAATTTCCAGGTTATTTATAGGATAATTCAAGAAATGAAATTCATTATCCTGAAAAGTATGCAACAAACCATTAAACATAGCAATAAAATCAATTGGCACAAAAAGAAATGCAATTATGTTACAGTCATGTAAATCCTTTCATGAACTAATTTCCAAATATCAATCATGACTGATATTCATCATATAAACATCAAGGAAGTTCTTGTATTTTTGAAATGCATCAACAAGTTCCTGCTCTCTCACAAACAGGAGGAAAATGTTAAATCTGAACATTGTTATAATTGTAACTGATAATCTCTAATCACCAAATCTCAGAGCTCAATTTTATAACAAAAGCAAAAACAACAACAACAACAACAACAAAAAGCAATTGCCATTTCATCAGAAAAGGGTATTTTACCATCTCTTTAAAATGTGATGATTTATTCTTAATTAACAACTGATTAGGCGGCATTTCAAAATTTTTCTAACATCACACATGACTAACTCGTAAGCAATCAAGGCATTAGATGAAAATTAAAAGCAGGCATATCATAAAGTGTTGATGATCTACACCTGCATTACACATCTGTTGAAGTTCAATTTGCAGGAAAGATAAACTAATCCATTGTCCATCATTTGAAATGTTAACTAAAATATTCTCTTTATCTTTAGTTTCTAACAATATGGATACCACCATATTATAAGCAGGAAGTTGAAAAGAGAAATATCCAACAGTGAAAAAAGCTGGGAAAAAAGAAAACCTAGAAATGAACTGTAAGTAAATAAAAGGGATTATAAACAATGTTAATGTGGACCAATTTTCCTCTTGATAGCAGTTTTAAAACATATTATCTATACCTGTTTTTATCTTTATTGAAATATGTCTCAGGTTTTTTTGACCTATAGACAAAAAAAGAGCTTGAAAAAATTGGGCCTAACTTTTTAATTTCTAGGGAAGATAGACCTCCTCAAGAAGGAAATGCATAAATTTATATAAACATGCAATGTAATAAATAGTATAGCAAATGAAGTACAAATTCCAATTCTACAGAGGAAGAAAAAAATGACCTAAGTTTTTGTTTTCTTATTGCAAAGGCAAGAGTGGGTGGAGGTATCAGGGAGAAAGTAGGGGGTAACCAAATCCTCTATTTGACAGCTTTATATAAACATGGAGATTTGCTCCTAAATATGAGGCAGCCACTCAAAGCTTGCAATGATCATTCAAGTACAGCAATTCAATAAGAATTTGAATTTTGAAAGGAGGAGCAAGATGGTGGAGGAGGAGACCTAAATTTCATCTAGTCCCAGGAATTCAGCTAGATAGACATCAAACCATTCTGAACACTACAAACTAAACAGTAGATCGAAGAGAAGTTTAGTAACAATCCTATGAACAGAAAAGCGACCACTTACTGGAAGGTAGGACGTGCAGAGAAGGGAATCCAAGGCGATATATGGGAAGATAAACTGCGGGACGAGGGAGCCTCCATCAGCTGGCTACCGGCAAGTGAGAGAGCAGCTGAGCACAAAATCAGAACTTTTAGAAGTCTGCTCCCTGGAGGGACTTGCTCCAGGGCCTAAGTGAGGAGTGGCGCCTTTGCTGGGACAATGTGGTATCAGGACCCTCAGGGTCACAGAAAGACCTGGGTGCCTGAGTGCGGCAGACCTCCCAGGTATCAGAGCGGAAAAGCCAGCTGTTAGGATGGAGCCGAGGAGTGGGCTCTGAGCTTGGGGTGCCATAATCCATGATCCAAGGCAAAGTCCGGCCAATACTCTTTGAGCAGAGACCCCACAAGTGGCAGATCCGGGGAGAACCACCCCCTCCTTTCTCCACCAGGAGAAGCGGTGCGCCGCGCGAGTGTGCTGCAGGAATCTGCTGGATTTGGAGACTCCAAACGGGGCCGTGCGCCAGAGATAGAAACGCTCCGTCACAGGCCAGGTGAGTTCGGAGTGCGGCTGGAGACCAGGGAGACAGGAGGGATTGACTGCTTTTCTCTGAGAGCTCACTGAGGACAGAGACCCTGCGCTCTCAGCTCCTCCCGGCGGGAGATTGGGAGGCCGCCATCTTCATTCTCCTCCTCCAAAGCTGTACGGAGAGCGTTCAGGGAACAAAAGCTCCAGAGAGCGAACCCCAGCTGATTACTTAGCCTCTGGCAAAGACATTTGAGAATCACTGCAACAGGCCCCGCCCCCAGAAGATCAGCAAGAACATGCAGCCAAGACCAAGTTCACTGATCAATGAGAACTGCAAAACACCACCACTAGAGGAATACAGCACATAGAATTCATGTTTTTCCCCCCATGATTCTTTAGTCTTTCAAAGTTAATTTTTTTTTAATTTTTGTTATGTTTTTCTTTTTATTTTCCTTAATTTTTCCTCTTTCCTATTTTAAGCAACATTTTATCTTATCAATACCATTTTAAAAATGGTTTTTAATTCTCATTTTTATAGTCATATTCTATCCCTTCATTGTATTTAATCTTACTTTTTGTATACATATAAGTTTTCCTTTCTTTAAAATTTTGGGATACAGTTTCTTTTAACAGATCGAAATATACCCTAAATCTAGCGTATGGCTTTGTTCTAGTCTCCCGCCTGATCATATTCTCTTCTTTTTTTATTTTTTTATTTTTATTTTTTTCTTTCTTTTGGGGTGCCTGGGTGGCTCAGTGGGTTAAAGCCTCTGCCTTCGGCTCAGGTCATGATCTCAGGGTCCTGGGATCAAGCCCCGCATCAGGCTCTCTGCTCAGCTCTCTCTCTCTGCCTGCCCCTCTGCCTACTTGTGATCTCTCTCTCTCTCTGTCAAATGAATAAATAAAATCTTTAAATTTTTTCTTTCTTTTTTCTACCAATTTCTTATCAATTCCTTTTTTAAAATCTTTTTTAGTTTTCATTTTACAGTCACATTCCATCCCTTCATCGTGTTTACACTTTATTTTTGTGTGTATATGTAAGTTTTTCTTTCCTTAAAATTTTGGGAGTCAGTTTCTTCTAAGAGACCAAAATACACCCAAATCAAGTGTATGGCTCTGTTCTATTCACCAGCCTTATATATTATATGCATATATAAAGTATATATATAATTATAATATATAATATATAAAAAATATATATATAAATATATATAATATATAAAATTTATATATAATATATATTATATATATAAATTATATTATGATATAATTTATAATATAAAATATATATATATATCCCCTCCCCTTTCTTCTCCCTTGGGATTTGGGTCTCTTCTGATTTGGTTAATGTATATTTTTCTGAGGTTGTTGTTCCCCTTTTAGCACTTTTTCTCTCATTCATCTATTCTCTGGATAAAATGACAAAGCAGAAAAACTCACCTCAAAAAAAAAAAAAAAGAACAAGAGGCAGTACTGATAGCTAGGGACCTAATCAATACAGACATTAGTAAGAGGTCAGAACTAGAGTTCAAAATGCCGATTATCAAGGTGCCAGCTGGGCTCGAAAAAAATCATGGAAAATACTAGAGAATCCCTTTCTGGAGAAATAAAATCTGGAGAAATAAAAGAACTAAAATCTAATCAAGTTGAAAATTTAAAAAAAAAGCTATTATTGAGGTACAGTTAAAAAATGGAGTCTCTTACTGCTAGGATAAATGAGGCAGAAGAGAGAATTAATGATATAGAAGACCAAATGATGGAGAATAAAGAAGCTAAGAAAAAGAGAGATAAACAACTACTGGACCTCGAGGGGGGAATTCAAGAGATAAGTGATACCATCAGATGAAACAATATTAGAATAATTGGGATCTCAGAGAAAGAAAGAGAGAGAGGGGAAGAAGGTATATTGGAGAAAATTAGAGCAGAGAATTTCCATAATATGTCAAAGGGAACAAGCATCAAAATCTAGGAGGCACAGAGAACCCCACTCAAAATTAATAAAAATAGGTCAACACCTCATCATCTAATAGTAAAACTTGAAAGTCTCAGTGACAAGAGAAAATCCTGAAAGCAGCTAGCTTACAGACAAGAGGACTGTAATGCACAATGGTAGAAATATTAAATTGGCAGCAGACCTATCCACGGAGACCTGGCAGCCCAGAAAGGACTGGCATGATATATTCAGAACACTAAACTAGAAAAATATGCAGCCAAGAATACTATATCCAGCTAGGCTGTCATTGAAAATAGAAGGAGAGGTAAAAAGCTTCCAGGACAAACAAAAACTAAAGAAATTTGCAAACACCAAACCAGCCCTACAGGAAATAATGAAAGGGGTCCTCTAAGCAAACAGAGAGCCTAAAAGTAACAGACCAGAAAGGAACAGAGACAATATACAGTAGCAGTCATCTTGTAGGCAATACAATGGCACTAAATTCATATCTTTCAATAGTTACCCTGAATGTAAATTGGTTAAATGCCCCAATCAAAAGACACAGGCTATCGGAATGGATAAAAAAACAAGATCCATCAATATGCTGTCTGCAAGAAACTCATTTTAGACCCAAAGACACCTCCAGATTTAATATGAAGGGGTGGAAAACCATTTACCATGCTAATGGACATCAAAAGAAAGCTGGGGTGGCAATTCTTATATCAGACAAATTAGATTTTTAAGTCAAAGACTATAATAAGAGTGAGGAAGGACCGGGGCGCCTAGGTGGCTCAATGGGTTAAAGCCTCTACCTTCGGCCCAGGTCATGATCTCAGGGTCCTGGGATCGAGCCCCACATCAGGCTCTCTGCTCGGCAGGGAGCCCGCTTCCCCCCCTCTCTCTACCTGCCTCTCTGCCTACCCGTAATCTCTCTCTCTGACAAACAAATAAATAAAATCTTTAAAAAAAAAAAAGAGAGTGAGGAAGGACACTATATCATACTTAAAGGGTCTGTCCAACAAGAAGTTCTAACAATTTAAATATTTATGCCCATAACATGGGAGCAGCCAATTATATAAACCAATTAATAACAAAATCAAAGAAACACATCGACAATAATACAATAATAGTAAGGGACTTTAACACCCCCCTCACTGAAATGGACAGATCATCTAACCAAAAGATCAACAAGGAAATAAAGGCTTTAAAGGACATAGTGGACCAGATGGACATCACAGAAATATTCAGAACATTCCATCCCAAAGCAACAGAAGACAAATTCTTCTCTAGTTCACATGGAACATTCTCCAGAATAGATCACATCCTCGGTCACAAAGCAGGTCTCAGCCAGTACCAAAAGATTAGGATCATTCCCTGCATATTTTCAGACCTCAATGCTTTGAAACCAGAATTCAACCACAAGAGGAAAGTTGGAAAGAACTCAAATGCATGGAGACTAAAGAGCATCCTACTAAAGAATGGATGGGTTAACCAGGAAATTAAAGAAGAATTTAAAAAAATTCATGGAAACAAATGAAAATGAAAATACAACTGTTCAAAATCTTTGGGACACAGCAAAAGTGGTTCTGAGAGGAAAGTATATAGCAATCCAAGCCTTTTTCAAGAAACGAGAAAGATATCAAATACACAACCTAATCCTACACCTAAAGGAGCTGGAGAAAGAACAGCAAAGGAAGCCTAAACCAAGCAGGAGAAGAGAAATAATAAAGATCAGAGCAGAAATCAATGAAATAGAAACCAAAAGAACAGTAGAACAGATCAACGAAACTAGGAGCTGGTTCACTGAAAGAATTAATAAGATTGATAAACTCCTGGCCAGACTTATCAAAAAGAAAAGAGAAATGACCCAAATTAATAAAATCATGAATGAAAGAGGGAGATCACAACCAACACCAAAGACATGCAAACAATTATAAGAACATTATGAGCAACTATATGCCAGCAAATATGACAATCTGGAAGAAATGGATGCATTCCTAGAGATCAAAACTGAAACAGAAAGAAATAGAAAACCTGAACAGATCCATAACCGGTAAGGAAACTGAAGCGGTAATCAAAACCTCCCAACAAACAAAGGCCCAATGCCAGATGACTTCCCAGGGGAATTCTACCAAACATTTGAAGAAGAATTAATACCTATTCTCCTGAAACTGTTCCAAAAAATAGAAATGGAAGGAAAACTTCCAAACTCATTTTATGAGGCCAGCATTATCTTGATCCCAAAACCAAACAAAGACCCCATCAAAAAGGAGAATTACAGACCAATACCCTGATGAACAAGGATGTAAAAATTCTCACCAAAATACTAGCCAATAGGACTCAACAGTACATTAAAAGGATTATTCACCATGGCCAAGTGGGATTTATTCCTGGGCTGCAAGATTGGTTCAACATCTGCAAATCAATCATTGTGATACAATACATTGATAAAAGAAAAAACAAGAACCATATGATACTCCCAATAGATGCTAAAAAAGGATTCGACAAAGTACAGCATCCTTTCTTGATCAATACTCTTCACAGTATTGATCC
The DNA here is from genome assembly GCA_028534135.1 of Potos flavus. Classification (NCBI taxonomy): domain Eukaryota; kingdom Metazoa; phylum Chordata; class Mammalia; order Carnivora; family Procyonidae; genus Potos; species Potos flavus. Next base: position 94,013,732 of record CM052883.1, read on the forward strand.
CCCTACCCCCACAGTAGGGATAGAGGGTACATACCTCAATATCATAAAAGCCATCTATGAAAAATTCAGAGCAAATATCATTCTCAATGGTGAAAAACTGAGAGCTTTTCCCCTAAGGTCAGGAACATGGCAGGGATGTCCACTATCTCCACTGCTATTCAACATAGTACTAGAAGTCCTAGCCTCCGCAATCAGACAACAAAAAGAATAAAAGGCATCTGAATCAGCAAAGAAGAAGTCATACTCTTACTCTTCGCAGATGATATGATACTTTCTGTGGAAAACCCAAAAGACTCCACTCCAAAACTGCTAGAAGTCATACAGGAATTCAGTAAATTGTCTGGGCAACAAACTGAGGGTTTTGGAGGGGAGCGGGGTGGGGGGTTGGCTGAGCCTGGTGGTGGGAATTGAGGAGGGCACATACTGCACGGAGCACTGGGTGTGGTACATGAACAATGAACTTGGAACACTGAAAAAATACAAAAAAAAAAAAAAAATTAATTGAAAAAAAATCAATGCACAGAAATTACGTAGATATCAAGAAACAGTTGATTCCCCCCTCTTCCTATACCCATATAATTGATGTCTGGGTTTAAAGATGCATTCGTTTGTCATATCAGTTCTTGGCATAGAATAACTACTCCATAAGTACTTGTTGAGTTGATAACTAAAGAAATTACGGAAAGAATTTTCACTCATGACAACTGGCCAGATAAAGGATCTTCCTGTGTTAATTGATCTTGGAACCAAAAACTACTACTAATAGTCATACTTTATAACATAAATTAATATCAGTTTAAACAAAACAAGACGCCAATAGCAATAGCATGAAATACCCAGGTGTCTGAAGTGAGGCATTATATGGATGCAATAACAATTACCTTAAGTGCTTTCCTTTCTCATCCAAAAGTGAATTTGCTTAAAGTCTGTAGAAGCAAATACCATATATAAAAAATGTCTTGTAGTGAAAAATGTTTTTCATTTTATGCAACCTTCTTGAATTACATTTGGTGTGTTTACAAATATATACCAAAGCTTCTTAGATATTGGCACAAGAAAAGTATAGCCTATCCAAAAATCTTCCATTTATATAAAGTGCACAAATTGCTGCTCAGAAATGAAATAATTTTATTCTAGCAATTCTATAGTCTTGAGTTTCAAACTATTGCTGGAAGGAATCTCAAAGGTATCATCTGATCCAGCATTAAGGCTAGAGTTTGTTAAACTATTCTAGACAGTAGGAAGCCCATTTATTCTTTTGTATTTGTGCTTCCTTAGACATGGAGAACCACCATTAAACATATTTCACCCAGCAACCATAAAAGTGTTTGAAAGCAATAAATAGATCACTCTCCAGATGCTACTTCTCAAAGCCGAGCACAAATGCCTTAGCCCTTTCCTCACTGAATAAAGGTACACAGTGTTTATTTTTGTCACTATTCTTTAAAGAGTTTAAATTTCTTTTCTAATAATTTTTAAATGTTAAAACCCAGAGTATACAAAACATTGCAAAAAGGGGCAAGATGATGCAAATTAGAATAATCCTTACTAAATAATTCTTACCAAATGGATTTGACTTCTTTCACAGTAACACCCATAATGCAGACTGGGGTATACCTCGAGTTCATGCTGAATATCCGATCTCGCTCCCCATTTCAATGATCTCCAGTTAGTTCTTGCAAAACCTGTCATACTTGTTGTTGTTCTGTTTGTTTGTTTGTTTGTTTGTTTTTAATCAACGCTGTTTAAATTTGCTGAGTGGCTTGAGTAGGAATCCCTGCTAGTTGTATGTAAATCACCTACCACAGGGTCATAGCCATTCAACTATGAAGATTTTTCTGCCATAAATTGCTTCTTCTTGCAATAGTCCCTGCCTGATTACGTATTAGAAATATGAAAGCCAACCTTCATTATTTCTTCTTTCTCAGCTTCCATATCCAGTTATTTTTTTTTCCCTTCCATCCCACAATATTATCTCAAGCCTTCACTGTTATTCAATTGAAATACTGCAGTGATTTCTAACTAGTTTTCTTTCCTCCATGCTCTTCTCTCCCCATTTTAGAAAATGCAAATCAATACCAGACTTTAAAAACAAAATACAACAAAAACAATCTTGCCATTAAGCCTCCTTTCCTACCAAGTGAATCAAGTTACTTGACATTATGCAAGGCCTTCACAAACTAACAAACCTCTCTGCCTGCACATCTGCTCTCTTATGTGGCACTGGTCTTTTCTGCACCCTTTCCCAGGAGAGTACCCTTCCCAGGCTTCTGTATACATGTAAAGCCTACCTTAAGTGTTACTTTAACACTTTTCACTGCCCCAGAGGGAAATAGATCACTTCCCACTTTGTACCATCTGTATTATTAAATATAAAATTAAATTATTGTACATAGATCTTCTGTATTATACTTGAGACCCCGGAATAAAAATCCAGACTACTTTTCTGTATTTGTATTACCACAATATCTAACCCAAACAAATGAAATAAAGTAAAATAAAATAAAATAAATACTGGTTGAATTTTGGGGGCAAGGCTTCATTTTGACATCTAATTGTAAAATTTAATTAGAAATGATTCAAAGTAGAACTTAATTCAAACCTTTCCTCTAATTTTGGCCATACTTTTATCATTTCATATTATCTTGTATTTAGGATAATCAGGAAAAAATGTGCATCATATTTTGATTGCCCAAGTTTTAGCTATACAGATTCTTCAGGTACCTTTTCCTAATTGCCACTTATTTTTACTCTCATGTAAAATTGATAACTGTTTGTTGTTTTTGTCCACACTATAATTTCTGTGGATTTTCATTTTACAAACTTTCATAATTTATAGCATCTACTCATTTATATATCTATTTCTTCTTTCTATATTGTAAATACCCTAAGGTTACAAACCACTTCTCATTTGCATCTTCAATGATTAATACCATATCTGACAAAATGACTTAATAAATGCTAGCTGAATGAGTGAATTCATGCTCACACCAATTCAGTTACATAAAGATCGATAGAAATAGAGATAATAGTCAAATACAAATAGTGAAGCAGATACAGCCAAAGATAGAAATTTAAGGATAAATTATACATCTCCTTTTCTTCCTCAGAGAAATTACTGGTAAGAAGTATTGCTATTAAATTTAATTTGGATGTTGGCTTGGTACACTGTCCAATAATAATACCAATGTTAATAATAATAGTAAATACACAACCAGTTTCCCAACACATAATAAAGCATGTACCATAAATATATCGGGCACTGTACTGTGTGTTTTGCATACTGATACTAACAAATCCATGCTATAGTTTATGATCTACCTTTATGAATGAGAAATTTGATGCTATAAAATATTGAGAAATTTTCTCAGGATGACAAAACTATAAGAAATGAAGACAATTATTACTATCAGAACAATAAGGGAGGAAGGAGGGCAATGAAAAACAACCAAAGAGTGGTGGTCAGAGGCGGAAAAAAGGATAGACAGATTAAGAGGAGGCGGAGGAAGAGAGAACATCACAAAAAAGCTCCTGGAATGATTTCCAACAGAGCAACCAGTTACTCAAGATTATTTTCTCTTTTCCCTTCTCTAGGTTAATTTCATCCATTTGCTACATTTAAGTTTTTCTTTTTTGCTTTACAAACTCTTCTATAACCTTGAGCTTACTATAAAAGTTAAAAAAAAAAAATCACAAATGAAATCTTCCTGAAATAAATCTTTTTTCTCCTCAGATATTTGTTTTCTTTTTAAATATTTGTTTTATTTTTAAATATTCCTAATATCTGTAGTGTTGTGTTGCCTTCCACTTTGTCATTGTTGTTCACTGTAATTCTTTGGAATATGTTGCACTACTTCCTGGAGTCAGAGAAGAACTAATGACCTCAGCATCACTTTCTTCCTCCTCACATCTCAACCTCTTGAAAATATTGTGGGAGGTGACTGAAGACATTGTGCCATAGCCTTAGCATTCCAGGGCCACAAATAAGTCAATATATTCATATTTACTATAAAGATCACAGGACACAGAATTAGCTTTTGATTTTCTCTTAAGCATGAAAAATATAACAGAAATGGAATTGCAAAATTTTTCCTCAAATAATGCTAAGTTAGCTTATAAATTGTGTAGAGGGTTGGAGGGGTGGAACTCCCAGTGGAAGACTTTAAAGGATGTATTTTCAGTACAAATATTACTTCTGAAATAGGATGGGGAAAAGGGAAGTTGGCAGGTGTTTGTGTGAGATTCTTTTTTTTGTACATTTCTCTCACTTGCAATGTGCAGTACTTAAGCATCCTTTTCACTTTAGAGTAAGAACATAATGCTTCACAATGTTACAATTTCTAGCTAAATGCCAAATAGGCTTGTGTTTCTTATTTATATGTTTGTTTTCTAAAAAACAAACGAACAATTTTATTCATATATCACACGTCTTGAAAACAGTACTCTGAGTCTACAATAATGCTGTATTCCTATATTTTAGCTCATTACTCAATTTATCTTTTATACTGATGCTTGCTGAGAATGTTTGTGACAAATCTACATGTGGCTTTTAGGGTGGGAGTAGAAAGCTATAAAACTTAAAAAGAAATTTACATAATCTTCTAAAAATAAGATACATGTTCCTATAATTGTGCACCAATTTTTGCCACCGTCCCAAAGTTGGCTATTTTTCCAGTAAGGCTATATTCACTGTACTTTTATACTTATATTCAGTACATGTCAAATTCTTACATAATCCTACCATATTGATGGAATTATTCATCTTGGCTGTAAAAATTCAAACTAATTAAATTATTTAGTTCTTTAAGCTTCCTAGGAAGTCTGAGTTAGATCTTTAAAGATGGCAAGGAGAAGCAATTTACCTTTACTGTTCTTCCTTCTACCACTTGCAAATCATCTATATTTCAAACCTGAGCCACTTTTCTAGTTTAATGAAGTTAATGGCTTCATCATGCTGTGTAATTCACATTGTGCAATCTATATAATAAAAGCAGATGATATAGAATATTCCTAACATTCATGAATATTAAATGTTGAAAAATAATTAGGTGGTAAAAATAGAAATATAAATAAAAATAATGAAGCACTAAAAAAATGCATGATAATATATCACTTTTAAAAAGCTTACCTAGAGAAAATTTTAACAAACATTTCTACAGTAATCATGGTTTTCCAGAACATTTTGATAATGGATCATCACATTTGATCTTCACAGCAACCTAATAAGATAAATTTTTTTTTAAGACAAATACTTTCTACACTCTACAAACAAAAATAATCTTCAGTAAAGGCTGACATAGGACCAGTCTATATGGTAAATATGTCCTTTGTATGTTCTCTGTTTCTCTTTCCTTTACTACATTATTTTACCATTTCAAATGCCATTTCCCATATAATACAATTCTTCTCCCTGCTTTCCTGTAGATAAACAGGTTTGATTTTGTACTTCAAAAAAATAAAATTGTGCATAGTAAATTTTAAAAATAACATTTAAAAAAATTCTTACAATAGATAAAAATCCTGAAGAAGAAATGCTGGTAATCTGATTTTTTTTCTCATTCATACCCCTAAATGTAATTTTCATCAAAGCTGTGCCATTGGCCCTCTTTGACAAGTTTATCTTTTGTCATGACCTCAACTTCCAAATGTCCCCTGAACCCTTTCTTCTTAAATCTTAATTTCTGTTTTTTGAGTCCTAGACCTATAAAATTCCATCTTAAAATCTATTAGTGCCTCACACTCAGCATGCACAAAGCAGAACTAGTTAGTTTAATTCCTCCAATGTGGCATTTCTATATTTTGACAGATGGCCTGATCATCCTACAGTCTCTAGAACTGGAAACCACTCCAGGGCAAGCAACCAAGCCCTCCCCAATGTCTGACTAGCTCTTTTCACCATCCCTTTTCTAACTTCCACTAACAAGAGTTTTCACCATCAACATATACTCAAAAACTATTGTAGAAGAAGACAAGGAAGGACAAAATTAGAGTTGCCTACAATTATTTCTCATATGTTACGAATGTATACAACTTTTTATTTTATTTTATATTTTTTAAAATATTTTATTTATTTATTTGACAGAGTTAGAGAGACAGTGAGAGAGGGAACACAAGTTGGGGGAGAGGGAGAAGCAGGCTTTCCGCCGAGCAGGGAGCCCAACGCAGGGCTCAATTCCAGGACCCTGAGATCATGACCTGAGCCGAAGGCAGACGCTTAATGACTGAGCCACCCAGGTACTCCTGTACACAACTTTTTAATATAAAAACAAAGTTATAGATACTTAGTGTTGACCTAAATTATGTTTTCATATTGTAACTTAATCATAACGTAAATATACAGAAATCTAGATATAAAATATCTTTGTGGAGAGCTATATAATACACAAATATATATATATATATAAATACACAAAATAATACACTGCTAAAAACAAACACATTCTCATCTAGAAATGAAAATATGAATTAGCTGCCATATTATGAATTCTGCTGAATTTATAAGCCTACCCCACCTTGTATTTCTCTTATTTCTCTATAGAAACTTATCAGAAATTTCATCTGGTTAATATGCATTATTTATTCATTAGCACCACTATTGTAGTTTACTCATTCACCTACAACATTAAGTTATTAGAGTCAGATGCCTATGTTACCATAAATGCAAATAAAATTTCAGCCACTGAAATCATGTAAAAATACGTGGATTATAACATAGCCAAACTGATAGCTTGGAATAGACATGTTAATTTTGAGATTACAATAGAAATGAAAACACACTTTTTTTTTTTTTTAACCACAGCAACAGTTTTTATTTTTGTAAAGCAATTATCAACTTATGCATAAATGTTTACAGTATTTGAAAACACACTTTGAAGCATTCTCTTAGAAACTATATCCACTACCCCTTTGAGAGTCCACACAGTGATGTTAGAGAAACACAAACCTACACTCCTGCAATAGCACCCTGATATCTCTCACCCTCACCACAATTAATTGTAGTGTGGTTCTGTGATGACTGAATACACTTTCCCATCCCTGTGTTCTCTCTTGTGTTTTAAGCTCTGTCAATCTTTAAGCCTTAAGTATAGTGGTGAGTTATACATACATTATTTTTTTCTTTATATTTTATTTGTTTCACTTACCCTGCCAACTGGATTAGAAGCTACTTTTAGCTCTTGTTTAAATATTTACATATTTAGATTAAATATTCGTATTTAAACTCCTGTAACATCAAACATAGTGCTTTGTATCAGTTAGATATTCAGCTACAAATTCATTCATTCAGCAAACATTTATTGAGCCCCTACAATATACCAGCAGCAGAAGGCATTGAGCATAGTGGTGGACAAATTATATACCCTTTGCCCTCAAGGAGTTTGTATTCTTTTTTATTTTTTAAGATTTATTTATTTATTTGAGAGAGAGAGAGAAGGAGAGCATGAGCTGGGGGAGGTGCAGAGGGATAGGGAGAGAATCCCCAAGCAGACTCCCAGCTAAGTACAGAGCCCTACACAGGGCTGGATCCCAGGACCCTGAGATCATGACCTGAGCCAAAACCGAGAGTGGGACGTTTAACCAACTGAGCCATTGAGGTACCCCAAGGAGATTATATCCTTGTGGGGAAACAATTATAATAATTTTGACATATGTGACATAATTCCTGTTATAAGTGATAACACAAAAATGAAGACTGGTAAAGAGAATGTTTAAGGGGATACTGTAGTTGGGGAGCTCAGGGAAGGTCTTGCTGAGAAGGGGGCACATGAGCTGAGAACAGCTGAATCTAGTTTCAGTGTTAACATTCATTTGTCAATTATGTCTTCCAATAGCCTAGTGCCTCTTATAGTGCAGATAAACTGTACGCTTATTTTTGTGATAGGAGCTCAAATAATTTTTATTATGGAGTCTATTATACCACCAAATCATCATATAAACAGTGTGACTAGGCGCCACTTTCCCCCATTTAATGGATGATGAAACTGAGTCTTAGAGAAGTAACCAAAGTAGTCTCTGGAAGGATTAACAAGTGGCACTCCTTGTTGAGCTATCAATTAAACATAAACCTATCAGACTTCAGATTTCATTCTCTTCCCCTCACATTACATTACACAAGTGCTGGTGTGATGGCACCCGTGTTACTTCCTAACAACTAATGAAACTATAATAGAGGAAGACCATCGCTATCAGAAGAGTCCAAAACAATATACTACCTTAATCTAAAGTGCCAAAGTAGTTGATCTAATTGAATGTAAACATATACTCATAGCCTAGGAAACTTTCAGCATTTCCACATGAAAACAGTTGCCAACAGGAGGGAACTTCAGTGCCAGTAATAAGCAAGAAACTCTAAGTTATGGAATTTGGATGCTCTGGATAAGCAGCGACTACAACAACAACAACAAAACTAAGTTTGGGGTAAGCAATCAAGTGTAAGAAAAATTTGACCAGTCCCAAGTATGAATGATGAGTCATGTAATTGTTGTAAATGATTAAAGAGGTTAGCAAGACTGTTTGTGCTGAAGAACCAAATTGCATTTTAATTCATTTAAGGCAGGTTTTTGAGATTAAAACTAATAATTAAATCCTCAAGTTCATGGAACAATAGAAACTACTTTTAATTTCCTAGGATTAGAAATGCGTATCTTGTTTATTATAAAATATGTCTGCTTTGATAAAACATGTTCATAATTATCACAACACCAAATTTGCACTGCTGTCTCAGTTAATTCCTTGGAGATTTGAAACAAGGCCATGAACAAGCTAGAAAGGAGTCTAAAATATGCATTCGACAACAGTGTTCAGACATTATTAAAATAAGGATACAGTCTTCCTTCTACCCAGCCTCATTTGTTTTGTGTTAAAATCATGAGGGGATATTTGTGTGTGTATATATATACACACACATAGAGAGAGAGAGGAGGAATGTTTTGGTGTACCATTAATACAGCACATGACAAAACAGTTTATTTCTCTATGTTGACAGTGATTATTTATAGGACATCTTTGTTTTGCTAATGAAAATCTGGACCATTAAAATAATGCAGACATCTCCATTTTACATATGAAACACTACTTTTCCATCAGACTGACAAAGCACTAGGGAAAGAGGTACTATGTTTCCTGTGCCGGAGATCTTCTTGATTCCTTTTTGTCTGATTGTGTATTTGTTTCCTTCGGCATTATGATTATGTTTCTTCTCCTTGGCCACTCTATTTTGTGATTAATTACAACCAGAACTATGCTTTTCCAAGGGATTTATGAAAGGACTCATTAGCGCTTATCAAGGTTGTATCATCACAGCAGAAGTTTATTCTAAAAAGGAGAGGGAAAGAGAGTGTTAAGGGAACTACCTTGTTGAATACCTAGTAAGTGCCGTGTTAAGAATTTTACATAAACTCTTCCATTTAATCCCAGACTTATCCTGGAGTACCTGTGTGGCTTAGTCGATTAAGCATCTGCCTTCAGCCCAGGTCGTGATCTCAGGGTCCTGGAATCGAGCTCCACATCGGGCTCCCTGCTCAGCGAGGAGTCTCCTCTGTCTCTCCCCCTCCTCAAGTCGCGCTCTCTCTCTCCCTCAAATAAATAAAATCTTTAAAAGAAAATCCCAAACTTATCCTCTGAGAAAGACTTGATTTCCATTTTTCAGATGATGACCTGACACTCAGAGAGGTTAAATGAGTTTATCCAAGGTCATACTGAGAGAAAATGGTAGAGCCAGGTCGTGAAGTCAGATCTCAGAATCCAGTTTTTCTCTAAACTAAGTTGTCTTCCAATAAAATGTGTTGTGCTCTTCTGGACTTGACTGAATTCAAGTCTTCTGGCACAGTGGATGTAAATTTAAAGTTTTCCCATTTTGGATCCAGCATTTATAAGAATGAAGAATGATTCCTTATTCCATTCCACTGAGCAGGGTTGGAGAAGAGAGATAGGTGCATAAGTGTGTCACTAAGGATTGTACTGAAAACCTGGGAAGTGGGCCACAGGTCATGTTTTCATCCACAGAGACAGCTCTGTCAAAAATTTCAAAATGTTTACTCTGATGTATGACTAAAAATTCCTTTCCTCAATAATTATGTAGAATATTGTGCTTCCATTCCCTAAGGCTCTGCAGAGTAAAATGCAAAAATGGAGAAAGAAGGAAAAAAAAAAAAGCTTTCTTCCCTGTTTCTGCATTGCTAATGCCTCCCTAGAGTCTATGACTTCTTGACTATTTTCTACTTAATATGGTCAAATACACAAAAATGGTATTTAAACTATTCACAGAGAAAAACTAAATATAGAAGTAAAAACCACCAAAATCATATGTTCTAAGATGTATCAATCAGTAGCAATGGGAATGGGTCACAGTCTTCATATTCACTTACATGTAATATGCAGAAAAGAGGTATCACTTGTTCAAGAAAGTTAGAAAATAACAGGACAGTAATTTCAGTGCCTGAGCTTTAAAATGGAAAAACCTAAGTGGCCATCAATGGATGAATGGGTGAAGAAGATTAAGAAGATGTAATATATATACACAATGGAGTATTATTCAGCCATGAAAGAGAAGGAAATCCTGTTATTTTTGACAACATGGATGGGACTTGAGGGCATTCTGATAAGTGATATAAGCTAGACAGGGGAAGGCAAACATTGCCTGGTACCCATAGAAACAAAAAGTTGAAAAGTAGTCATGACCAGGGATGAGGGGGTGGTGGGTGGGAAATAGGAAGAGGCTGCTAAAACAGTACAAAATTTCGGATCTGAGGATGTAATGTAAATCATGGTAGCTATAGTTGATAACACTGTATTGTATACTTGAAATTTCTTTTTTTAAGATTTATTCATTTATTTGAGAGACAGCATGAATGGGGGAAGGCGCAGAGGGACAGAATCTTCAAGCAGACTCCCCATTGGGAGCGGAGCTCCATGCGGGCCCGATCTCGGGATTTGTGAGATAATGACTTGAGCAGAAACCAAGAGTTGGACGCTTAACTGACTAAGCCAACCAGGTGCCCCTGTACACTTGAAATTTCTTAAGAGATTAGAACTTAAATGTTTTCACCTAAATAAATAAATAAAAGTAAGGTGAAGGATATGCTAATTAAAGAGGCAAATTCTCTCACAATGTATATTCATATCAAATTGTCATGATGTCTACTTTAAATCTTATAATTTTATGTCAGTTATACCTCAGTAAAGCTGAAACAAATAAAAGTGTAAATAATGAATAAAAATAATAAATAAATACTACGATATTAGTACTATCCAATCCATAGTTATTTTGCCAGTAGAACTTCCAGGAGACTGTTAATTCTATAGGAACAGAGAATATGTCTTGATTTCTTCATATATTAGGACCTAACACAATGCTGGTTGGTATTTAATAACTGGGAAAGAGGGGCGCCTGGGTGGCTCAGTGGGTTAAAGCCTCTGCCTTCGGCTCAGGTCATGATCTCAGGGTCCTGGGATCAAGCCCCGCATCGGGCTCTCTGCTCAGCAGGGAGCCTGCTTCCCCCCTCTCTGCCTGCCTCTCTGCCTACTTGTGATTTCTCTCTCTCTCTGTCAAATAAATAAATAAAATCTTAAAAAAAAAAAAAATAACTGGGAAAGAGGTAAGAGAGAGGAATAGGAAAGAGAGGAAATTAAAAAGGCATGAAAAGAGAGAGGGAAGGGGAGAGGAAAAAGGAAAGAGAGAGGTATGACCACTCAGTTCTTGCTATAGGGTATCTGTGGAGTGGACGGGTGTGGCTGGAAATAGTTTTTTCGTGGATCCCAACTTCTATTCATTCCCTTAGATCAATAAAAGTAGTCCTCACATATCCACTAGTCAATGAAGAGAAATGTTACATAAAATTTAAGGAAATGAAATATTCTTACAGGAAATAATTTAGGAATATTTCAAAAATAGAAGAAACTAAGTCTAATGAAAAGCATCTAGCAACCACAAAGTTTTAAGACCCAGTCCCAGAAATATTGTCTCCTATTTAATTAATACATTGTGCAATTTACTAAATTTCTTTGAATCTTGGTTATATGTTCCAAAATGATGTGTACATATAGGATGCTCTCAAGAGTTACTTCCAGTTTTAAAAATCTACCTTTTACTACACTGGAACAAAATTAATTTTCCTAATCCTATTTTCTTTCATGGAAAAGATAGTATCTAGAGAAATGACTATTTCCACTACACTGTATGTTTTCAAATAAATAAGCCATGAACTTATATTTAAAGCTTAGGCTTCCTGAACCCATCAGTATCACTCACTTTTTGAGAGCTTACAAAGCAGAGGAGACCAGAGGGAAATAAGATTATCCAAGTCATTTACCATGCAGTTGTAAAGTGTCAGCATTTACATTTGTATCAGCATTATACTTCCAGTGAGATTTAGGACACATTCCCTCTAAGTCATCTTGTCATATGACTGATATAAAAATACCATGGTAGAAAACTCAGCCTTTTTCTAGGTACAATATTCTCACTTTCCAGACAGACACGCGCAGCAGCATGGCATATTCCATTTACGTCAGTTCCAGAACCTACCTTGGCTCCATCTGCATGTGTCAATTTATTAGATGACTTAAAGAGAAGATTAAGAAAAGTCTCACAAATTGAGGTTTAATTTCTGGGTGGAGAGTAAGAAAGCAAGGCTTATTTGGACACCCCAGTGCTTGCCAATGAAATAAACAGCAGCTGATTTTGGAAAAAGTTGAAACATTAACCCACAGATGTCTTACCATCATCTCCAAGTAGGCAGTCACTTAATATAGTCCTCCCCAGACCAGTGAATCACCTTCTGCCAACTCTATTCTGATGGCCAAATCTTTGAGGAGTAGTTTTAGAAATGTCTTCAACCAAATACTACAATTTAAATATCCCGTTTCCTTCTTTATTTTATGGCCAGAGGAAGAAGTTTGGGTAACTGTGGTATAAGACTGGCTAGGGAAATCTCTGAACATTATTAAATGACCCAGTCTCTAGTGGTACTTACTCAGGAACCTGAGACAAAGAGCTGCCCAGGTGAACAGCAGTTCAATGACCAATCCCTTTTTTTTTTTTTTGCAATTTCAACCATCTGCACTTGTGACTTTTGATTTAGATTTCAAATGTGAAACTGTTATTTGTTTTCTCTTTTCAAAGCACAAAAATTCATATGACATGCTGCTCCAAAATTAGTATTCATGTGGGCCTCTTGTTGTACCTCAGTTCCAGCTGTTCCAAATTTGGTAAAATGTATCCTGTCATTTTTGCACAATAAAATACCAGACAACAGAAACTTAATGACTTATTCACAGTGTTGGGGGTAAGGATGAAGTCGTTGGATATTGCTAATAAACAGACTAGTGGTCGGGAAAAAATACTGACCTAATCTTTATCTGTTATTTAATAAAATACTTAGGAAATATGATACAGCTAAATTAAAACTGGATTTGTCAAGTCAAGCTAACTAAGGATTTATACCATGTACTTTTTTCATCTTTCTTAAAGTTATTAGTAAGGGTTACGGTAATGTTCAAATGCAAAACATCTGTAAGTTGATGAATTTAGCAGCTACCTTTAGGGGTATCTAAGAAACAAAATGTCAACACAGGTAACATCTTTTACTGACTGATAGCTTGAGGCCTATCGTTCAAAGTAATCACCAATGGACAGAAATCTTTTACTTAGAGATAACTGAAACTTACTAAAAGCTTTGAATGAGAAGCCTATCCAATAACCTTAACTGATATGACAATATCTATCAACTGGATTTTGTAACCTTAATTGTATATGTAACTTAACTGATATGACAATATCCATCAATTGGATTTTGTTATACTCCTCTTGAAGGAGGCAAGAAATAAAAATTAAGTTTGGTTGAACAGTTAGTCAAATATAGATGAGACAAAAAATATTCAGTGTTTGGACCATACCTGGTATTTTATCCAATTATCTATATCAGCACTGCTCAATAAAACTTTCTGTGATTATGAAAATGATCTCTTTCTGCACTCTTATCTACAATAGCCACTAGTCTTGTGTAGTATTGATCAGCTGAAATTTGGCTAGTGCAACTGAGAAACTGAATTGTTTCTCAGTTTTATTGAGGTTTAATTGACAAATAAAATTGCAATATATGTAATGGATACAGTATTAGTATTTGATTTATGTACACAATGTAAAATGAATACCACAATCAAGTTAATTAACACTTCCATCACCTCATACAGTTACCTCTCCTGTGTGTGCATCATGAGAACACTTTAGAGCTAATCGTTTAGCAAATTTCAAGCATAAAATACAGTTTTGTTAACTAGAGTCATCATACTGTGAATTGATTCCAAAGAAAATATTCATAACTGAAAGTCTGTACCAGTTGGCCAATAGCTCTTCATTTCCCCTGTGCCCCACCCCTTGGCAAACACTTTTCTATCCCCTGTTCTACAAGCTCAATTTTGTGTGTGGGTGTGTGTGGTACTTTATTTTATTTTTTATTTTGTTACTTAAGTATACTTTACACACACTGGTACATTAGTTTCAGGTGTACAACATAGTCATTTGACATCTTTATACATTATGCTATGCTCACCATAAGTGTAACTATCATCTCTCCCCATACAATGCTATAAAAATATCATTAAATATTTTCCCTATGCTGCACCTTTTATTCCCATGACTTATTCATCCCATTACTGGAAGCTTGTCTCTCCTATTCCCCTTCAGCCATTTTGCCCATTGTCCTATCACTCTCCTTTTGGCAACTACCAGTTTGTTCTCAGTATTTATAGGTCTGATTATGCTTCTTGTCTGTTTATTAATTTGTTTTGTTTTTCAGATTCTATATATGAGTGAAATCAGATAGTATTTGTCTTTCTCAGTCTGACTTATTTCATTTAGCATAATACCTTCTATGTCCATCAATGTTGTCACAAATCACAAGATCTCACCCATTTTACGGCTGAGTAGTATTCCATTGTATATACAGCACATCTTTATCCACTCATCTATCAATGGCTATTGCCAATAATGCTGCAATAAACACAGGGGGTGCATATATCTTTTCAAATTAGTGTTTTTATTTTCTTTGGGTAAATAACCAGTAACGAAATCATTGGTATGGTATTTCTATTTTTAATTTTTTGAGGAATCTCCATACTGTTTCCTACTTTTTGTTGTTGTTGTTTACATTCCACATATAAGTAATAACATACAGTATTTATCTTTATCTGATTTATTTTATTTAGCATAATGCCCTCAAGTCCATTGATGCAGCCACAAATGGCAGGACTTCCCTTTTTCTGCCTGTATAATATTCCATTTGTATATTCCACATTGTCTTTATCCATTTTTCTTACAATGGACATTTAGGTTGTTTCCATGTCTTTGCTATTGTGAATAGTGCTGCAATGAATATGGGAGTGCAGATTATCTTTTTAAGATAGTGACTTAATTTACTTTGAATATATACCTAGAAGCAGAACTGTTGCATCAAATATTAGTTTTATTTGTAATTTTTTGAGGAACCTCCATATTGTTTTCATAATGGCTCTACTAACAGTGTACAAGTGTACTTTTTTCCATATCCTAACCAAAAACTGTTATCTCTTCTCTTTTTTATAACAGATATCCTAACATGTGTAAAGTGATACTCCATTGTGGCTGTGATTTGTATGCCCCTGATGATTAGTGATCTGGAGCATCTTTCATATACCCATTGATTATTTATACAACTTCTTTGGAAAAATGTCTGTTAACATCCTTTCCCATTTTTTCATCAAGTTATTTAGTTCATTGCTATTGTGCTGTAAGAGATCCTTATGTATTTTGGATTGTAACCCCTTACCGGAAATTCGTTTGACAAACATTTTCTCCCACTCAGTAGCCTGCCTTTTCATTCTGTTGATTGTTTTCATTGCTGTGCAGAACATTTTAGTTTGATGTAGTGCCATTTGTTTTTTGTTTTGTTTGCTTCCCGTTTTGGATTTTGGGTTTTTTTGTTTGTTTGTTTCTTTGTTTTTGCTGCCTGTCCTTTTTTTGTCATATCCAAAAAAATCAATGTCAAAGAGTTTCTTCCAATCCATGAACAAGATATATCATTGCATTTGTCTGTATTGTCTTCAATGTCTTTCATCAGTGTCATAGTTTTTAGAGTATAGGTGTTTCACCTCCTTGGTTAAATTTATTCCCAGGTATTTTATTCTTTTTGACACAATAATAATAGGATTATTTTCTTTATTTCTCTTTCTGATACTCACTTATTAGTATATAGAAACACAACAGATTTCTGTTATATTAATTTTGTATTCTGCAACTTTACTGAACTCATTTATTAATTTTAATAATTAATTTTAATAATTTCATATTTCTTAGGGTTTTCTAGATACGGTATCATGTCGTATGCATACACAGACAGTTTTACTTCTTCCTTATCAATTTAGATGCCTTTATTTTTTATTCTCTGATTGCTGCAGCTGGGAATTCCAGTACTTTGTAGAATAAAAGTGACATAAGTGGACATCTTTGTCCTGATCTCAGAGGAAAAGCTTTCAGTTTTTAATCCTTGAGTATGATATTAGCTGTAAATTTTTCATATATGGCCTTTATTATGTTGAAGTATGTTTCCTCTAAATCCACTTTGTTGAGAATTATTACAAATGGATGTTGTACTTTGTTAATTTTTTTTCTGCATCTATCGATATAACCATATGGTTTTTATCTGGATGATCACATGACTTTTGTCCTCATTTTGTTAATGGGGTGTAACACATTTTGTTGTATGCTGAATAATCCTCGCATCATAGGAATAAATCCCACTTGATCATGGTGTCTGAACTTTCATATTACTTTTAATGTGCTTTCAAATTAGTTTTCTGATATTTTGTTGAGAACTTTTGCATCTAGGTTCATCAGGGATATTGGTTTTCTGGGTTTTGTTTCGTTTTTGCTTTTTTTCTTTCAGTGTCTATATCTTGCTTTGGGAAATGAGTAAACTCATAAAATAAGTTTGATAATATTCCCTCCTTTTAACCTTTTTGGAAGAGTTTGTGAAGAATTGGTATTAATTCTTCCTTAAATGTTTGGTAGAATTTAAATTCTTTAAATGTTTCATAAATTCATATGGTCTTGTATATTTTTTTGTTAGGAGATTATAGATTACTGATTTAGTCTGATTACTCATGGGTCTGTTCAGATTTTCTATTTCTTCATGATTCAGTCTTGAAGCTTATACATTGCTAGTCTATTTTTTGTCTGGTGTTAAGTATAGCTACTCCTTCTTTCTTTTGGTTATCATTTTCATAGAATATCTTTTTCCATCCCTTCACTTTTAGTCTATATATGTCCTTAAAACTGAAAGGAATATCCTGTAAAAAGCATCTCTCTCTTTCTCTTCTTCCTCTTGTTCCCCCCCTTCCTTTCCTCTCTTCCTTCTCTCTCTTTTATCTATTTAACCACTCTATGTCTTTTGATTGGAGAATTTACTGCACTTAGTGCACCTACATTTAAAGTTATTATTTATAAGCAAGGGCTTCCTGCTGCCATTGTGTTAATTGTTTTCTGGGTGTTTGGTAGATCCTTCATTCCTTTCTTTCTCTGTTTCTGTCTTCTTTTGTGATTTAATGATATCTGCTTTATGTCCTTTCTTTTTCTCTTTTGTGTATCTACTATAATTTTTTGCTTTGTAGTTACCTGAGGCTTACATGAAACATTTTATAGCTGCAGCAGTTATTTTAAGTTGGTAACAACTGATCGCGTACAAAAGCTCCACACTTTTATTCCACTGCCTACATTTTATGATTTGATGTCACATTTACATATTTTTACATTGTGTACCTATTAACAAATTATTGTATTTATAGTCACTTCTAATATTTTTGTCTTTTACCCTTTATAATATAGTTAGAAGTGATTTACATACCACCATTACAATATTAGAGTATTCTGATTTTGGTATATATATTTACCATTACCAGTGCTTTCCTCAATTTTTCTTTTTTTTTTTTTTTTCCTTTTGCTCCTCTCATTGGAAGATTTCCACTGATATGTCTTTTAGTTTGCTGTTCCTTTCTTCTGCCTGATCTAATCTGGTGTTGACTCCTCTACTGAATTTTTCAATTCAGCTATTGTACTCTTCACCTCTACGATTTCTGTTTGGTAATTTAAAAATACTTTCTCTTATTGGTTTATATGTTGCTCTCCTGACCTCAGTGGGCATCTTTATGAACACTACTATGAATTCTCTGTTGGGCAAATCACTTACCACCATTCATTGGTGTTGACTTCTGAAGATTATGTTGTTTTGTTTGAAACATATTCTATATCTTCATTTTCCTTGAGTCTTTGTGTTGGTTTCTTCAAGTTTGATAAAATAACCACCTTTCCTAGTCTTAATATGGCCTTTGGTATGAGATGAACCTTGCTAATCAGCCTGACCTGACATTCTTTCTGGGTGCCACTCAAGTTTTGTTTTGTTTTGTTTTTCCTTTTCCAAACGGCTGGGGTTTTGTTGTTGTTGTTGTTTTGTTTTGTTTTCTTAGTGGCTCCCAGGAGATTCAGGGGTGCCAAGTCCCGTCATCGCCTTAAAGGGGGGGAAATGCCCACATGCATATTCAAGTTCCCAGAGGACTACTAATTGCCTGCCTTGTCAGCTCCCCTGTCAAGCTAATTGAAATCCAATGTTCGGCAGCTGAGAAAGTCAAGACGTGATAGGCAGTGTAGCCTTTATCAGGTAGCAACTGGGAGGGGGGTGTTTTTGCCTATATATTTTGCACTGAGCCAGCGTGAATAGACACTGGGAGTGCTTGTACTGAACCTTATTAGCTCCTAAAGTTAGTGATTTAGGATACAATTCAGCCAGTGGCAGCCATAGAAGTTTGGACACTAGATGTGTGAACAAAGTCCTTTCAGGGAGAAGCTAGAGGCTTGCTTTATCCCTGGGGTAAGCTAAAGGGAGAAGGTACAGAAGTTCCCACATGCCCATTTAGGTTCCTGGAAAATTAAAAAGAAGCCTCACCCTCTGGCAGCAGTATGCAGTCAAACTCTGCAGGAAGAAACCTGAAGCCTTCATTTTTTTGCCTGCTTCCTCTGTGCTGAGATTAGGGGGATAGCCATGGATATATGGGCATATGCTAAATATGCCCATTTAAAAACCTGATATTGTTTAATGCGGTTCTGCTAGAGTGATAAATTTTGAGCCTGTTGGCTCTCTGAGCTCAGTGATTTGGGAGCCCATCCCTCAGGTGGCAGCCATAAAATAAGGGTGCTAGATATGTGGACAAGCTCCTTCCAGAGAGAAGCTGGAGATCTGATTTTAATTTTGGATTAAGCTATAGAGAGAAAACCAGGGAAGTGCCCATAAGTCTCTTCAGTCTCCTGGAAGGATCCAGCCAACTCCCACATGCAGGTTGATCAAAAGCCTAATCCCAAGGCAGCACCTGAGAAAATAGGCAATCAAACTCCTTCCAGGGAGAAACTAGAAACCTTGAGGTTTCCCTGCTCCCTTTGTTCCAAGCCTGAGCGGTAGGGAGGATACTCCTGGGAGGTGCTCATGTACCTCTTAAAAAACTGTCTCTTTGTTTAATTATGTGATCTGGGGGACTCGTGAATGCTGAGCCCTAATGATTCTCTGAACTAGCTAATTTAGGAGCCAATCACTCAGTGCAAGCCATAACAGTTCAGCTTGTAGAAATGTGGTCCAAACCATTCACTCCCCAGGGAGAAACTGGGAGTTTGGGGTTCCCTCCCAATTATAATGTACTATGCTGAAAGGTGGCATTTGTGGTACAAGTTCATCTCCACTTTTTCTACCCATTTCCATGTGAGTATTCTCAGTAACTTACTGTGTAGGAATCACTCAACTAGTTTCTAGATTTTTCTTAGAGGGAATTGATCCATGTGAAGCCATATATTTGGTGTGTCCGTGGTTGGAGGGAAAGTCAGGAGCCCCTATTCTGCCACTTTGCTCCTGCTATCTGAATTTTTAATTTTAACTGTTTTAAATTTAAGTAACCACATGTAGCCAGTGGCTACCACATTGAACAGTGCAGTTCTATACTGTCTTTATCTATTCTTATGTATAATATTTAAGTTCAAAATTAATTCATTTCAGAATAAGGATTCTAACATATTCTCAAATTTCAAAGAACAAATATATTTCGGGAGCGCCTAACTAGCTCAGTCGGTAGAGTATGTAACTCTTGATCTTGGGATCATGAGTTCAAGCCCCATGTTGGCTGTAGAGCTTACTTTAAAAAAATTTAAAGAAGAGGTACGTTAACCCCAAATTATATTATTAATGGAAAAGAAAACCAGACTAACATTTTTAAGATTTTCAAATGCATATAATCAAATAAAGAAAGCTGCCTAGGTGACTTATGGTATGTGCCTTCAGCAAACTACTCACTATTCTAAGGCTCATTTTTCATTACCTTGAGAGGCTGAAATAATTTGAACATTATAACAACGTTATAATGACTAAATGAGATAATGTGTATATATGACGCATTGGCAGAATTCCAGGCACAAAATAGGTATTAGATAAATTTCTCAATTCTCAACCAAATTATATTAGTTATACAAAGTTTTATCACACACACAAAAAGTTCTTCTTTTCACTTAAATGCATTTTAATCAAAGAGATGAAGAAGAGTTTAGCACAATATCATTTTTTCTTTTATTAACTATAACTGTAGAAATTACAGTTAATAACAACTTAAGTGTTTAAATGAGAGACCGTGGATTTTTTCTGCTTTGTTAATCATCAAATTCTTGTGTTTAGAACAGTTACTGCTCTATATTAGTCACTCATTAACAATTGTTGAGTAAAGAAGGCATAAACAAATGTGTAATCATACTCTTTTAAGTTCTTTAGATTTCAAAATCACAGTAATGATTTAAAGTTCAGAATGCAGCTTTAGGTTATTGTCCCTCCTTGCTCATAGCCAGTCTCTCTTAATTTTGTCAGTTTTTCTTTCAAAATGTCTTTCATTTTCATTCTTCCTCTCAACTAATAATGCCATTTCTCTATTCTGATGACCCATCCAAATAAATGCATTAACTTCTAGCTGCCATTCTCAATCGTGGAATCTCACCATTGATGCTATCCTCCGTAACAGCAATCCACCCTGGGGTGGGTGGCAATAAGTTCACTGGAATAAGGTCAGCAGGAATTATTACTTGGAAAGAGGGACCAATGTTTGTAAATATTTTAGATGCAAACAAACATAAATATTTATGAAAGATATTCATACCTGAAGGGAATAGGGGAACATTGCCTTTGCTCTGTTTTTAAATATAAATCAACTTATAGTTATATATATATAAACGTAAAATAGAGGTGTCACTCTTACTAGCGTACATTAGCATTTTCTCTCAAGAAAGAAAAAGAAATAAAGCTGCCGCCCCACACAGGAATAAGTTCAAGTACAAACTTTTCTTTTCTCTGCTACAGAAGACATGAGGGGGATGTACCTCTTCTGAAAAACTTCCGTGACAAACTTCACAGTGGAAAACATATTAAAGAGTGGCTGATATAAAATATTTTCATGCCTCAGGCCCCTGGGTGGCTCATTCGGTTAAACAGCCGACTCTTAGTTTCAACTCAGGTTGTGATCTCAGGGCCGTGGCATCAAGCCCTGTGTTGGGCTCCACAGAGTCTGCTTCTCCCTCTCCCTCTGCTCCTTTCTCTCTCTTTCAAATAAATAAATAAAATCTTTAAAATAAAATAAAATATTTTCACTTGTTAATGAACTGCTTTTTTCATAGCATTTTTCAGATTAAGAACCAAATTTTTTTTTATTTTTCACTGTATTAATTTTATCTCATTTTCACTTTGAAGGTTGTTAGTATACTAGTCCCATCTTTATAGCCTTATTTTCTAACATCCTCACAAAACTCATCATTTGTAGTAGGCAAACCCATCCTTCATTAACTAATACATAAACATTGATCATTCTGGATTTTAAAACTTGAATAAAATATTTCTAGCCAGCTTTAATCCTCTAACAATTTAAAACCTATCATCAAAGTCCTTCTACTCCCATTTCTTTTGACGTGTGGCCCTCCCTGTACTAACCTCTTCTGAAGTCTACTGAACACTCAATTAGAATCTTGCACAGTTTACTCTTGTCCCATGTGTTGGTCACCCTTATTAAGGTGAAGAATGTTTGGCATTTAGAGCCTTAAATTATATTTTCTCTGAACTTTTCCTTTTTTCTACGTTTCCACACTTGCTCAGTTTACAATTGGGATTATTTTTTAATCCAATTTTTTACGTGTTTTCATTTACTAAGTGAACATTACTCAATTCCTATTTTTTTTAATCAAATAGGTAAAGACTATTTTCTAATAGTGGTTATTATGGGAATGAATAAAGTTATTTCAAAGCACTTTATGAATATACAAATGGTATACCAACAAATGAGAATAATTACTTTATGCCTTGGTTCTAAGCTAAAGAATTATAGCCATGAAAAAGCTTTAAAGATTCCAGTTAAATGAAACAATCCATGTGTTTGGCACATAATAGGTTCTTAGTACATGATCCTTGAATGTTAAATCATGAAAGACTATACATAATGCAACACAGCTTGCATACAACAACATCATAACTGAAAATAGATGAATCTATAATTTTAATATTAAAAAGTGTTTACTCTATGTAGGATAATAGAGGCCATGTAGATCTGAATAGATCTCCACTCATAACCAAAAGTTATATACATCAGAAAAGAAAAGAAAACCACCCTTCACCCACAGTTGCATATAAGTGGGAGATTAAAAATACCAAACACTTCAAATGATGTTCAAGCAGGGGGAAAATACCCTAGTAACAGTCAGCTCAAGTATATGCTAAAACAGAGTATTGGGAAAAAAGAGAGGGAAACAAACCTAATGGTTGCAACACAGACTCATTCTGACAAAGAGAGATTTTGGAATTCATAAGACCAAGTCAGAAAGTTGATGGATGACAACATTAGCTAATTCTGGAACAGAAAGACAGGGCTTTAAAGGACACAGGACAAGAGGTGATCTGGAACTGTCAGTCTTATAAGCATCCCTCCCAGGAGAAAGAGAGGTAACTTGAGAAATAAAGTCTCCCTGAATATCTGGAAAAGAAAGAATAAATAATCATATATGTATGTATGTTTATTATCTTGAATCTGAAATCCAAAATATCAGAACTAAACTGGATTTTAAAAAGGAAGTCATGGGGCACCTGAGTGGCTCAGTCTGTTGACCCTCCAACTCTTGATTTCAGCTCATGTCATGATCTCAGGGTCTGAGATCAAGCCCTGTGTAGTGGAGCCTGCTTAAGATTCTTTTTCCTTCTGCCCCTCCCCCATCCCTGCTTGCATTCTCTCTCTCTCTCTCTCTTAAAAAAAAAAAAAAAAAAAGGAAGTCATAATATGAGTTGACTGAATTTAGGTAAGACAGTGAAAAAATATCTTAGAAATGAAGACTAAGTCCAAGGTTTCCAAAGAAAGTATATTTGACTAAGCTATAATAAAGAACACTTAGTAACAGCTGAGAGTGATTAGAGAGAAAATGATAGATATAAAAGATTTAAATGAGTCAATATATGTATAATTGGTTTCCTTGAAGAAAAGAAAAGAAAATAAAGGAGAACTAATATTTAAAATCATACTCTAAAAATTTTTCTTTTGGAAATACAAAAAGCTCTAATTTAGCACTTTAAGTATCCTAAATATTACTGGAAAAATTGATCCAGAAAGTCTAACTCTGAGACATATTCTAATAGAATTAGATTATAAAAATACAGAAAAAAATCTGGGCTATTCAGTAAAACAAGCAAATCACTTGTAAAGAGATGAAAGTCATGAGGTATTATTTCTCTTTAGCAACATACAAGGTAAGATAACACTGGATTAACACATTTTTAAAACTTAAGGTAAGAACAGCTCAAGGTCCTATTATCCAGCCAATGTTTCCTACAAGTTTCATGGGCTACCCAAATGTTTAAACATTTAAGAATTCAGGGAATGCTGAAGTCAAGTACTTCCTGAGGAATATACTAGAAAACATATTTCATATATTCCAAAGACAATTGGGAAGAACCTGACAAATGACAAACAGTGAGAATTATTGTGCTAATTTCAGATTTATGATCAAAATATAGGTGGGAACAAGGTGAAAGAATAATATATAATTATTACATGCCCTGACAAAATAGAAATGTTTCAACTAAAATAACAACAAAGAGAGAGAAAAAGGTAAATTGGCATGACATCACTGAATATTGCTCTGAACTTTGAACTTTCCTTTGCAGGCTTGTTTTTGATAGTTGTATAGGCAGAATAATTCTAAAATTATTGTGTGTGTATTGTAGGAAAGGCTTCATAAGAAAACATTGATATTCTTGGAAAGCAGAGTTATCACTGTGGGAAAGGCAAGTATAAATCAGAGGAAAGTTGAGAAAAACCCTGGAGAAGAATTTGAATTGGAGGTATGAATATGATCTCATAATTAGGGGAAAAAAATCCCACAAATACGGTGTGTGTGTGTGTGTGTGTGTGTGTGTGTGTGTGTGTGTTAGCTCTCTCAAGTCTTAAAAGAATCTAAAAGTAATGACACTCCACTAGCAATAAACATACTTAGTGCCCAATTCTTACTTCTAAAAAGAATCAGGTCTCTTTAGAGAAATGATGATTTCAAGTCTCAGAGTAGAAGTACAAACTGAAAATGGAATATATTCTAGGGCAAGAAAATCAAAGAACTTCTTAATGAGTAGTCGGAACATGTCAGAAAAACAAAGGAGCTAGCTTTGCCCAATTGAGCAAATTTGGATCAAGTTTTTTTCTAATTTTATATCGATGTATGACACACAAAGAGAAAAAATACCAACTTAAAAATAAGGGCATTATTTGGTGAATTTTCATTGTGAGAACATACTCTTTTAACCAGACCCAAATCAAGAAATAGAACATTATTAAAACATTAGAAGCCACATTCATACATCATCAAAAGCCACCACTCCTGACTTCTAACAGCATGGATATTTTTTGTCTGTTTTGTAACTTAGGGAATCATACAGAATATACTCTTTTGTGTCAGACTTATTTTTGTGAGATTAACCCATATTGTTACGTATTGGAAATTATTTATTCTGATTGTTGTATAGTATTCTACTATCAGTACATATCACAATTTAAATTTTGGATGAATCGATTATAAAAAAATTATAAGACATTATATTTTTAAAATCCCTAAGTCTATAGAGACACTCTAAAAGGTGAAGATGGGAGGAAGAGCTATTATTTACATAACTATACAAGCAAATAAACGTAAAAAGGATGATAGAATGAGAAAATGAGCATACTGCAACCATCAAAATAATCATCTATTCGAACAAGGATCATCAATGAATCTAAAATCATTGGCTCAAATGCTAATGGGGAACAGGTTATTCACCCAGTTTCAAAGTGTTAGCCTGCATATCAGTAATAATAGCAAAGGAAAAATGGCAACTTTATAATGGAGAGATTGTGCAAGCATCAAACCCAGAATTATAAATATGTTTCATGATGCCATGCAATATCCTGTATATTGCATTTTTGCCAAAAATGTTAGGCCAATATCTAAGTATGATGAATCAATCAGAAGAATCCAGATTGTGGGACATTATATAAGACATCTGGCCTGGACATTTAAAAATCATCTATGTCATGAAAAAGGGCACCTGGGTGGCTCAATTGGTTGAGCGAGTGCCTTCGGCTCAGGTCATGATCCTGGAGTCCCAGAACTGAGTCCCACATCAGGCTCCCTGCTCAGCAGGAAGTCTGCTTCTCTCTCTGACCCTCTTCCCTCTCATGCTCTCTCTCACTCTCTCTCTCTCTCAAATAAATAAATATAATCTTTAAAAAAAATTATCAATGTCATGAAAGAAAAGAAAAAGTAGGTTTGGGGTTGCTGTTCTAAATTTAAAAAGATATAACAACTAAGTATAACTTTGTGATCCTTGATTGGATCTTAGAAAAAAAGCCACAGAAAACTCAAGGACAACTAGGAAATTAGGGACATTTAAATACGGAGTATTTATTAGGTAAGATTATTTTATCAATGTTTAACTTCTTGGGTGTGACAGTGATATTATATAAGAGAATGTCTTAGTTTCAGAAAATATTTACAGGGGAGTTTCAGAATCTGCAACTTCCTTTTTATTTTTTTTTTAAATGTAATACAGAGGAAAAGAAAAAAAAAACAAATGTAGCTGATGAGAATTGGTGAGTTCAGATAAATATATTTGGTATTCATTGGTACTATTGTTTTAATTTTTCTGCAGATTTGAAAAATGAGAACAAAAGAAATATATAAAACACATTTATCTTAAAATTCAAGACTGTTTTTAAAATTCAATATGGTAAAGAAAAAAATGAACTACCAACTAACATCTTCTTTTCATAGTTTAACCATGTAAATCCAAAACATCTGTTTATCCAATCTCTGAATCTCAATTCTAATTTTAATTGACTTACCAGTTAGCATATATTCATTGTAGAATAAATACATGGATATCTCATGAGTTTTACAATATTTAAAATAACCTTAAATTTTTATTTTGCATTGATCATATTTTTTCCTTATACATCACAAATTGATAAGCCACTATCATTCATGAAAAATATGGTTCTGATTAGACAGTGTTTTCAAAAAAAAATTCTTTTTTTGAAGTTTGGTCACATGGCAAAACAAATAAACTCCATGACAACTTTAAACTTACATTTCATTAGCTCTACTCAAATATTACTATGATATTAGCTACTGTTTGCCAAAAAATAAAAAAATGAAACTTATTTTATAAAACCAAACCCTCCTCTGCCCCCCCAAGAAAAATCCACCAATATTGATTTTGAAAAAGTCAAACAAATCTTTTAAGAATCACTAATTGAGTCATTTTAGCAAACTTTGTTTAAAAAAAAAAAGCATCTTAAAAGTGTTCTATAACTTTAAATGATAGAAACTACAATTCAGGGGTGCCTGGGTGCCTTAGTAGGTTAAGCATCTGCCTTCAGCTCAGGTCATGATCTCAGGATCCTGGGACTGAGTCCCACATGGGGCACCTTGCTCAGCAAAGGAGCCTGCCTCTCCCTCTCTCTCTGCCTCTCTCCCTTCCCTGCTTGTGCTCTCTCTCTCTCTCTCTCTCTCTGGCAAATAAATAAATAAAATTAAAAGAAAGAAAGAAAGAAAGAAAGAAAGAAAGAAAGAAAGAAAGAAAGAAAGAAAGAAAGAAAGAAAGAAAGAGAAAGAAAGAAAGAAAGAAACTACAATTCATAGTCATGATGTGACTAGCAATAAACAAAGTCTAACTTAAAAAATAAATAAGAAAATAAAATGTAATCTTTAATTCCTACTGAAAATTTCCTGAGATTAAAAAGACATTTTTATCTGACATTGAGGAGCCTAATGTTCAACGGATCACTTGACATTTAATATGAAGACACTAATAACTTTATAAACTTGCCAGTATATTTTTTCTTTTAAAGGCAAATGAAACTTATATAAACTCCTACATAGATTTATAATAATAGATATTGCATATTGACATCCTAGTAAAGATGATGTTATTGCAAACTTTAACTTCTAAAGTATGAAAAGTACCATCTGAAGAATATGCCACTCTAAAATATGTCACTCTGGTATAAGGGTTATTTTTAGCTACCGACACTTAAAAAACAGCAGGTACAAGAAGGGCATTCTGACCTGTTTTTTTTCTTTCTAAAAGCAGAATATTAAACTCATATGTGAAAGATGCCCTTCCTATATCAGAAGGGAAGAAACATTTTTATCATCAGAGATAGAGAGTCCAGACCAAAAGAATTCTGCACAAATAGAGCCAGTTAAATTAATTATTATTTTCCTTTAGTCTTATATATTTTACTTACTTTCCCACAACTGCCCCTGTTTTTTTCAATCTAAGTGTAAAAGCATTTTGGTAGTCATTTTCTTATTTGAGCTTCCATGTCATATAAAATTTATATTAAATAAATCTGTATGCTTTTCTCCTGTTAATCTGTTTTATGTCAATTTAATTTAATTCTCAAACTCTAGTTGGAGACCCTAAGAGGGAAGAGGTAAAGTCCTGCCTCTGCTACACATCGCTGTTACACGCAATAGAAAAATCCTCAAATCTTAATATTTGTCATACGTTTTTTGACAAAATTTATCTTCCATATCACATGCAGACTTGCTGTCAGTGTTAACATATAAGCCCAGAGAATTTTCTATTTTTCTTGTGAAATGTTTATTTGAGAATATGCATAAAATTAATACTTCATATTTGTTTTCTATTATTATGAATTTATCCTGTATGACATACATCTCTAGTATCCCTAAAAGTTAGGGACAGGAAAGACCCCTCTAAGGTCTTAAACAATACATTCACTACATCAATAAATAATATTTTGAAAATTACTCAATTTGATAAAATTATGATTAAATCCTATCCATTAGCATTTCTCCTCAGAGAATGAAAAACAATTACTCATTAATATAGAGAGAATATGTTAACAAGAGTGGTCTATATTTGAGTCTTTACAGAGACACAGGCTACTTACTTATTCATGAAAATTAGAAAGTATATATTTATTTAACTTCTTTTGGAAGGACGTGTGAATAATATAAGACCATAAAGCTTTCTATTTCACCAACCAGGAACAATTTATATTTAGAGACTCCAATACAATAATTTCCTGAAAGCCCCAATTCTTTAAACTTTGACATAGTTAGAAATGTTGGACTCTAAATCAAAATATTTGCCTTTATTTTATATTATTTCCAATTATCCATATTATTTCCTTGACTTTAAAAATTAATTATTTACATTTTCTTTATCTTGGCACCAAACAGGCACTAAAAATTAATTTTATATATATATATATATATATATATATGCACATATATATATATGTATAAAGTGAAACACTATTTTTTTCAACTATGAAGAAATTCCCAAACTTTGGTGATAAAGAGATCAAGTGCATATGCTTTTGTTCTGAGATAGCAAAGCTAATTAACTTTCCACTGTTTCTGTTCCCAGCCATTGGGTGGAAGTGTTCTGAAAAAAACCACAGTCCAGGAAAGGAATTTCATTTCTGAATCATAGCTGCATCTAAGTAGGGCCATTTGACTAGTTTTTGCAATGGGATATGAGTGGAAGTGATATGTATCACTCACTTGTAGTTCAAATTAATTAAAAAGATAATGTGCCTTTTCCATTGTTCTCTCATATTTAGACTAAATACAAGAAGCTTTGATATCCCCAAGAGAGTCAAAACTATAAGAATGAAAGTGTATATAGGTTCCTTGAATCTCTATGTAGAGGATATAGATCAACTGGCCAAGAACACCCACATTTTATTGTCACAAACTTCTAATTTATAAATCCCCTGAAATTGAGTGTTATGTTTTTTATAGCAGTTAATGATACTCCGACTGATACATTTGGTGTTCAGCAGGGTAGAGGGGCGGGGTGTTGAATGGGAAGCTTTTTCTGATTTCTGGGGAAACTTGGTGTTCCCAGTGAAAAATGCATTTGGAATTGTCCATAAAAAGTGCCGGTTAAGGGAACAGAAATACAGAAAATGCAGTTAACCAGTTATCTCTAAAACGGATATATATTTTTTTTTAATTGGAGTCATGTACCTGGGCTTATAATGGAATTTCTTTAGACATATTTTTAACTAAGAAAAAAAAAGAAGTGGCCCATGCTACTTGGCATATGTCAGAATTATTTTGACATTCATTCCTTCAAATGTTTGCATTCTTAAAAATAAATGCTCTAGCAAACAACTCAGTTTTGGAACACTGGTGAAGACTAAAATAAAATAAAATAAAATAAAATAAAATAAATCACCATCCTCAAAATCTCTACAAATCCACTTCTTAAAAAATCAAATAGTGAGAGGCTTTTGTTTTGCTTTTTTTTTTTTTTTTCTCACACATTCTCTAGAGTGTTCCTCTACGCAAGAGCTATAGAACCCAATATGGCTATCAGCCAGACTCCTCACCACAGCCGTTGAGTGGGTTAAGAAGACACCAGATAGCTGAGATATAAAGAAATTCAAACTGTAAAGGGCTCTTCTTCTCTCAAACAGTGAGCAGATTCTAAGGTATTAGCAAAGAAGCCCTAGAGCAATTGATGAAATTTGTAAAGAAAGAAAAAGTACATAGGGGTAACTTTTAATAGAACCACCCTAAATTGATAGATAGATGATGATAGATAGATAGATAGATAGATAGATAGATAGATAGATGATAGATAGACAGATGATAGATATAGAGAGATAGATATATAGATAGAAGAAGAAATACAGGAAGAAGGGGGAAGAAAACAAAGGGCTTTACCTGTTTAACATATTTCAAAAGAAAGAAATATTTTGTGTTGCGGTTTTGATAAAGCTATATATTAAGAGTAAATTCTTTTTTAAAATTTTATAGTAGTTTATGAAAATAGTAAAGTTGTAAATCATAAATGAATGGTTTAAATAAAAATAGAACAACTGTTTATAAGTTCTAATTTTATGTATTGGTGAGTCAAACTGCATTTAAACATGTATATATTATTCTCTCTTAAAATCTTTTTGGAAGTGTTCTTTAAGGTTTATGGCACAGAAGGAGAGAAATTATTCTCTTCCTCCAATGCTTTCCACACTAATAGTATTAATGTGTCCTAAAGTAAATGAAAACAAACAAACAAACAAAAACCCTCCAAGTCCACTATTATCACTGCCACCCCTTTTTGAAAACCTTACTTTTGCGAAGGGGAGTATTTATACCGTACAGTAACTAAGATAATTTTTTGTTTCTGAATTATTTCAAAAGTAAATTATAAAATGAGATTTCTAAAAATATATTCATCTCTTTCAATATTATTATAATAAATCAAAGGATTATATTTATTTATATGTATAAATTTAGGAATATTTATTTTTAGCAAGAAATGTCATTACTTTGTAAGGACCCAGACATCATATTTCACAAAAAATTCATTACATGTGGATTTTTTTTTGTTTTAGCCCATAACAGAGATATTATTCTGATATATGAAAATTTACATGCATAAATAACCAATTTCTATGTCCTAAGATAGACTTTTAAACAAAATCAGGTGTTTTTTTTTTTTTACAACTTCAAATAAAAAGGAATATCTTTGTTGGAAACTCTGCATAAAGCACGTAAAATTTAAATAATTTCTATTCCTCTACCCAAGATCTTGAACACAGAAAGTTTCAGTAGATGTTATCACTATTTAAGAAAAACTCATTTAGAATGACTACTGTTTTTCATCCCTACACACAATAAGGATGTGAATACTGCATATAGTAGTTTAGTTTTCTTTTAAATAGTTTTCCAAAATTGAAAAGAGAGAGAGAAAGAGAGAGAAAACTGGGTTAAACAATAACAAGAAAAAAAACCTACTTTGCCAATTGTCTTTTTTTTTTGCCAATTGTCCTTGTTAATAGACTAATGTTTCATAATTATGATTGCAGAGATAACATAAGCAATTTAAAAGTTATTATTTAAAAAAATGTATTTTATAAATATAAAACCTTATCTGATAACTCTAGAACTATAACATAGCTCAAATTGGCTGAAACAAAAATTTAAAAAGAATATTAAGTTTTATATATTTTTTTCTTTTTATCATAAAGGCAATATATGAATAATGTCTATTATATTAAAAATTCAAATCTAAGTGGTCTCAGTCTATTTCTGCCCCATTCTGCTCTCTAATTCCTACAGTACTACTTAAAAAAAAAAAAAAAGATTGATTTTAGAGAGAGAGTGAGAGCATGAGTGGCAGCAGGAGATAGGCAGAGGGAGAGAACACCCAAGCAGACTCCCCACTGAACATAGTCAGATGCGGGGCTCTATTGCAGGACCCATGAGATCATAAGCTGAAACCAAGAGTCAAACACTCAACCAACGGAGCCACCCAGACGTCCCCACTATTACTTTTAATAGCTTGGTGACACGCATTTTACATGTTTCTGTGTTGACATCTCTCTTGATAGATATAGATAGATAGATAGATAGATAGATAGATAGATAGATAGATAGGTAGATATAGATGTATAGACATATATCTTTTAAGAAACTACATTTATTAGCTTCTTCTATTTCCTTAAATATCCTACACTTTCCCCTCCTTCAGTTGATAACTCCACTTTATGCTTCATTGAAAAAATTGAATTAGACTAAAAATTCAACTAAAAAACTCAAATTCCAACTATTAAAACATCGAACTTGTCCATATGCTCCACTTCACTTTTGGTGCATTGAGGAAAGTCTCCATGTTCTGAACTCTGGATTCTCACCTCAAATTCTGTCTCAGTCATTTTTGTGTCATCACAGCCTCAACAGCTTTATGCAAAGAAAATGTACCCAATAATATTTGAAAGCATAAAGTTGTGAAATACAGTGAACTAGCAAGTGAATAAAACTATATATTTATATAAATATGATTATGTTGCATATTATCCTATAACAAATAAATATGTAAATAACAAAAGATTAATGATAGTATGAAAACATCATCAATCTTAATAAAAAACATAATAATTAGAATTAAAACAGACAGGGGCGCCTGGGTGGTTCAGTGGGTTAAGCCTCTGCCTTCGGCTCAGGTCATGATCCCAGGGTCTTGGGATTGAGCCCCGAATCGGGCTCTCTGCTTGGTGGGGAGCCTGCTTCCCCCTCTCTCTCTGCCTGCTTTTCTGCCTACTTGTGATCTCTCTCTCTCTGTCAAATAAATAAAGCTTTAAAAAAAAAGAATTAAAACAGACAGTGAGGTGTTTTTTTGTTGTTGTTGTGTTGTTGTTTTTTTTATTAGAGGAGAGCCCAAAATAGAAAAATTAAAAAGTTTATTAGGTTTCAAAAGTATATTAGGTTTCAAAAGTATATTAGGTTTCAATGGTGAGGCTTTGAAGAAATAGTTATTTTCATACACTACTAATTGAAGCATAAATTATTATGTCATTTTTGGCTAAAAATTTGGCAAATCTATAAATAAATTAAATGTTCACAGAGTATGACAACAGTAAGAGCTCTGGGGTTTCTTCTATAGATAATCTCGATCATCAATTCATCAGTAAAGGTATACATTTAAGGTGATTATATCATGGTGCATCGACCATGTCTTATATGAAACACAAGACAAAAATTATGAAGATAACTTGTCCTCCTTTTAAGATGGTAGACTGAACAAAATATAATTTTTGAGCAACTAACACTTTCTTTTTTTTTTAAGAGAGTGTGGTGGGAGGGGCAAAGGGAGTCTCCATGCACAGCAGGATCCATGCCCAGCACTGAGCCCCACACAAGAATCTATCTCACCACACTGAGATCATGACCTGAGTCGAAATCAAAATCAGACACTGAACTCACTGAGCCATCAAGGCACCCCACAACTAACACTTTAAAACATAAAGAAATTAAGTTTCCATACTGGACCATTTCTTTGAGAGATATGGTGGTTATGACGACGAATATGGAGAGAAAAAAATCTCAGCATGGTATTAAGGCTTAAATTGACAACATTTTCATCTATAAAACAAGATACAAATATTTAATGGATGTCAATATAAAAACAAAGCAGAGAAATTACTTATAGCTTTAGAAAGAAAATAAGTATCCTCTTTGATGGTATAAAAGTAAAGGTATTAATGAAAGCACAAGGAAAAAGGGGAAGGGAGGTAGAGATATGACTATCTTATGACAGAAAAAACAAATATAGGTTCAATATATTATTAAAAGTTCTTAGACACATAGATCAATGGAAGAGGATAGAAAATCCAGAAATATGGTCAATTAATTTTCAACAAAGCAGGAAAGAATGTCCAATAGGAAAAAGATAGTCTCTTCAACAAATAGTGTTGGAAAAACTGAACAGCAACATACAAAAGAATGAAATTGGACCACTTTTTTATATCACACACAAAATTCAAAAATGAATTCAAAATAGATTAAAGACTAGGGCACCTGGGTGGCTCAGTCGGTTAAGTGTCTGCATTTCACTCGGGTCATGGTCACCGGGTCTTGGGATCAAGCCTCACGTCAGGCTCTCTGCTTGACGGGGAGTCTGCTTCTCCCTCTTTCCTAGTGGTCTTGCTCACTCTCTCTCTCTCTCTCAAATAATAAATAAGTAAATTAATAAAATCTTTTAAAAAAGGATTAAAGACCTAACATGAGGCCCGAAACTATAAAAATCCTGGAAAAGAGCACAACAGTAATTTCTCTGACATTGGTGTAGCAACTTTTTTCTAGATATTTCTTGTGAGGCAAGGGAAACAAAAGCAAAAATAAACTATTGGGACTTCATCAAAATAAAAAGCTTCTGCACAGTGAATAAAACAATCAACAAAACTAAAACACAACTTACTGAATGGAAAAAGATATTTGCAAATGACATATTCCATAAAGGGTTAGTATCCAAAATACATAAAGAATTTATAAAGCTCGACACCCAAAAATAAATAATCCAGGGCGCCTGGGTGGCTCAGTCAGTTAAGCATCTGCTTTTTTATTTTGGCTTTGGCTCAGGTCATGATCAGGGCCACGAGATTGAGCCCTGTATTGGGCTCTGCACTCAGCACAGAGTCTGCTTCAGATTCTCTTTCTCCGTCTGCCCCTCCCCTGACCACTAGCACATACGTGCTCTCTCTCTCGCAAAAAAAAAAAAAGTTAAAAATAGACCTAACCTATGATTCAGTAATCACATAACTAGGTATTTACCCAAAGAAAACAAAAACACTAAATTGAAAAGATATATACACCCCTATGTTTACAGCAGCGTTATTGACAATAGCCGAGACATGGAAGCAGCCCAAGCTTCCATCCATAAATAAGTCTATAAAGAAGATGTGGTAACTATAGAAAATGGAATATTATTGAGCCACAAAAATGAGTGAAATCTTGCCATCTGCAATGACATGGATGGAGCTAGAGCATTATGCTGAGCAAAATAAGTCAGAGGAAGATAAATACCATAGGACTTCACTCATATGCAGAATTGAAGAAACGAAACAAATGAGCAATGGGAGAAAAAGAAAGAAAGAGGCAAGCCAATAACCAGACTCTTTACTATAAAGAACAAACTGATGGTTACAAGAGGAGAGGTGGGGAGGGGGGATGGGTTAAATAGGTGATGGGGATTAAGGAGTGCACTTATCATGATGAGCATCAGATGATTAAAATAAAAACTTAAAAAAAAAGTTTTAAGGTAACTTACAGAAGAATTAAAATAGCAATTTTACTATCAAAAAACTTGTGATGATCAGAAAAGGAAAGAAGTGGGGCAAGAGGGCTATAGCTTCATGTTTTAGATAGGGATTCAACCCAGGGGCAACCTGAATAGGAACATTATTTGGGGTTATAATATTAACTACCAGAAAAATTGAAATAAGAAATGATTGTGAGTGTTTGCCTCTGGGAAGAGGGCATGGTGGTTATGAAAAAATAAACAAACTAGTTTTTCATTTTAAATCTAAGCTATTCATTTTTTTATCACATGCAGATATTCTTTGATTAAAAACAAAGAATAATGTAGATCTCTACTTAATGGCATATAAAAATTTTTGAACGTATCATTGAGTGAAAAAAAAACATTAACTACCTTTGTATCTCTCATATAAGCTTTCTTGTCTGTTCTACTAAAAATATACTTTAAATATATAATTAATTACAAAGTTAGTTAATAGTGAATTATTAAAAAGTCAAATCACAAAGGAAGTAGCCTACCAACTAAGACACAAAGTTAATATTATACAAGGTTAGTTTTTTAAAGAATAAAATATATATATGGAGAACTCTAGGAAAATATCACATATGATTATTCCAACAGTTTTTTAATTGCTCAAGCTACATTACAAAAATCAGGCAACATAAATCATAAATATTGCCGGCTATAGAATTTATAGATCCAATGCAAAATAAATGATGCAGGAACCTGGCTTGGGGCAGGGAAGTCAATTTCCTCTCACTTGTACCCCACCCTATCCCATGCAGACAGATGACACCTAAGGGACTGAAACCTCTGTACTGGGACATGCTTGGTACAGCATTGAGTGAAAAGTCCTCACTTAGTCATCCACCATATGTGCCAAATTGCTACCTGCATGGGGCAGGGATGCCTGCTGCCTTGCTTTGCCCCCAGATCCTGGAGGATGGGCATTCTAACTCTCTCTGTATCTGCACCAAAGCCTGTACCCATGCCTCCACTAGGGTTAGAGGGTGAGAGCAGAATGGATCACTGGATAAAAGTGAGAGGGGAACTCCAAGTGGTCCAGGATGCCAGAGAGTGGAGAACAGGCACCCAGTAGGAGGTATTATCGTGCATGTGATCAGAAGTACATATTCTATAATCTTACAGCAGTTCACTTACCAAACACAAATTCATGGATAAAATCATTAAATATTTCAAGATTGTGACAACAGAGCATTATACTCAAGTATGGGGTCTTTTGGAACACAGGATCTTATGTGGCTGCATTGGTCACAAGTCCATGAAACTTTACTTTGCTAATAGATTGTTTGCACCCCAAAGACAACAAGACATGTGCCAAGACAATAGCTTTTCTAGTTTTGGAGTACCAGAAGCTCAGAATTAAGATCACATTCACAGAAAAAGATTAGAATCTAAGTTTTGTAATACCAAAATAACTTATGGTAGTATCAAATACACAATAAGCATCAAATTCCATTGGCTGCCAAAGAATAAGTGGATTGAGTAAAATACTTGTGATCATTGTCCCTAACTTGGCTCTGAAGTAGTTTCTGCTAGTAAGTGTAATACCTCTGAGTAGGCTTAATTACCGAATGCAGCATAGGTATCAACCATATAATGCTTTTTGTCTCGGCATCAGAGTCAACAAGATGATCAGGCAAATGAGCATTAAAAGTATGAATTACAAAGGTGGGAAATGCTCATTTTGGCAATTTAATGTCTGACCAGGGTCATCTTAGCTCATGTACAAAACTATGAAAACTCAGCTTACTTATGGTTAAATTAGTTGGACAAAAGGTGACATTCTTCCAAAATCGGTAATGGCCCACCTCCCCATGTGTGGGTCAAATTAATAGTAAATAAAATAGTAAATAGTAAATAAATGAAACCATGGGGTCTTGGGCTTTTCTGTGCAGGGAGATTTTTGATTCCTAATTCAACTTGCATTCTTGTTATTGGTTTAAGAAGATTTCCTATTTCTTGAATTCAAGATTCATGATTCAATCATGGTAACTTACAAGGTTTTTAGGAATTATCTGGGTTTTTTTTTCCTTAGTTATTGATTTGTTAATAAATAATTATTTATAGTAATCTGTTATCACACTATGTATTTCTGTGGTTATCTGCTGTACTGTTTTTTTTTTTTTTTTTTCCATTTCTCATTTTGGTTTTTGAGTCTTCTCTTTTTTTCTTATTCAATGTAGTTAAAGCATTGACCATTCTGTTTATATTTTGGGAAAACTGGTCATTACTTTCAATGTTATGTGATAGTTTATCTGGTCTCTACCTTATTTATTTCTGATTTTCCTTTGCTATTTTCTTCCTCTACTAAATGTAAGCTAAGTTTCTTCTTTTTCTAGTTCCTTGTGGCATAATGCTAAGTTGTTTATTTGAACTTTCTTTTCTTGATACAAGCATTTATAGTATAAATTTTACTGTAACACCTACTTTTGCTTCATCCCACAGGTTTTGGAATATTATGTTTTCTTTTTCTTTTGATTTGAAACATATTTTGATTTGCCACTTGATTTCTTCTTTGGCTAATTGCTTGTGTAGTAGTGTGTTGTTTAATATTTACATATTAAATATTTAATATTTGCATTGTAGATTTTCCAGCTTTGTGCCACTTCAGTTTTATAGCATTGTGGTTAGAAAATATACTTGGTATGATTTCAGTCTTTTTATATTTGTAATATTTGTTATGTCTCCTTTTATATGATTTAACCAGGGGATTCTTCTATCTGTACTCGAAGAAAAGGTGTATTCTATTTTTCTTGGATGGAATGTTTTACACATATCTTTTAGAACCGTGTATTCTGAAGTATGCTTCAAGTAAAAAATGTTCTTGTTGAAAAAAATAACAATTTTAATTGAGGGTACTCTATTAAAATAAAGTATATCAGAGGGGAGGTGCATGGAGGAGATGGGTAAAATAAGTGAAGAGGATTAAGAGTACATTTATCATGATGAGCACTGAGTAATGATGTCTAGAATGTTGACTCACTATATTGTACACCGGAAACTAATATAACACTGTATGTTAACACTTCTGCAATTAAAATAAAAAATAATAAAATTTTAAAATAACAAATAAATAATAAATGATATTTGCAAAGTTTAATAGTGCCACTAAGTGTTAAAAGACCACCCTAGCCAGTCTCAAAGTGAACAGGCAAACAGGGAGAACTATTTTTCATATGATTTTCAGAAAGACATATTTAGAGGTCAATGGGGTGCAATTATTTGCTCAAATGCTCTTTGTGTACATAACAGCACTACAAGAAAACAAAAAAGGAGCTAAAAGAGGCGTTGGAATAGTCTTCTTGATATCTTTTAATTAGGTGGGGAGAGAAATAAAGGGTTTAAAGTGAAGATGTAATTTCACTAGTTTGGTAGCACTAAAAAAAATAACTATTAAATAGTAATTCAAAGTTATATCAAGATTTTTCAAAGGAAATTTTCAAAGGAAATACTCAATTTTTCCCACCAGAGAGTATATTTGAATGATTCTAGGAAGAGGTTAAATATTAAAAATGATGATGATGATGATGATGTTGATGAATTTTATTGAATTGAATTATTTTAATATCAAAATTCTCTAAGCCCATAGTTACTCACAATTGATGAAAATGAAAACAAAATATCAGCACCAATAAAAAAAGTATTTTATTACTAAACTTAAGTTGAAATTTACCTTGTCTATATGAACATGTAACAGAAAGAAAACTGACCAGTTGTAATCAACAACCAAACTGCTTTTCACCTTCAAATTTTATTTTAGTTGTTTACGTTTAGCATTTGGAATAGGAGTCCTATCTGAACATTACTTCTTAAAAAATGTCCAATTAATATAGTCAAGGGGCAAAGTAATTGTATTTCATGACAAGGGAACTAGATCTAAGAAACATTAAAAATCTAAAGAATGTATAAGACATATTAGAAAGTTATATCCCAAACAAAATTATTTGCTTCAGTAATATTGTGATTGTCTTCCCACATTGTTTTTCCTTTCCTTTTATTCTTTCTTACCAACTTGCTGTACATTATTTTAGAAGACAGACTTCTGTACTTCGTAGACTTATTATCATACTAATTGTTTAAACCAACTCATGGTGAAATGGCAACAACTGATAATGTCTGAGTATATTTTTCATATGTTTGGAATGTCATAACTTGAAGGTACTATGAATGGGAAAATGTGGAATATGGGTAATTTTCCCCAAATTTATTTGACTCTGTGTGAACATTACTGCCCCTAAGCCCACTCCCAGTTCCATGCTCCATAAAGTATTTTACTTTACAAGAGAAAGTACATAATCTTTGAGGTCACACCACCTTGGTGAATAGGAAATCAGTTGAAAAGTGATTCATCAGAAAAAAAAAAATTACTTGAAAATGTATCTGGATTGATTGATTGGCTCAGAGGAAGCCGTTGATAAATTTTACAAGGTCAATGTGTTATGCAGCAGTAGGCAACTCATTATCATCTCAGGTTAATATGAAGATTTCATATTAAATATTCAAATTGTTATATGCTTATGAATTGATATTAAAGTTTCATATTAAATATTCAAATTGTTATGTGCTTATGAAATATAATTTTGTGAAGTATATCAGAATATTGCTTTTAAATTGACAATAATAGCATCCTGGTTTATTTTTTTATTAGTGGAATTTCTTATACAGTATGAATATACAAGAGATAACAGAAAATTACAGCACAGAATCATAAAGAATGACAGGCTCATTTCCTTACCAGAGATGGGCTACCAATGTTGGAATTGCTATTGGCATTAGGGCATGGCTAACAGAGTGTGGAGCTGAAACTAAGAATTGTTTAAATAGGTAGAGGAGTATATAATTGATATAGAGAATGTAAAGACAGAAGAAATAATGTAAGCTCCTTGTTCTCACTCTTTAAGCTCCTGATAGTAGCTTCTTTCGAAGAAAATGCTATGAATGGAACAGATGACAGAGAAGTGTTAGGATTTGGGTGTTTCAATTTCATAAAACAGTTACTACCAATGAATGATGACCAGTATCTATAGGTGAATCCTGTAGTGTGGACCATCAAGTCTCACTAGAGCCAAGTGGCAGGTATATGACCAGTTGAGGACATATAGGCACAGTGGGTTACCTTTAATTTGAGATTTAATTAGAAGATCTAGGGACATGGGAGAATTATCTCCATCTCTTCTATTTTCTCAAATTGTAGATTCCTTTGTCCAGATGAAAGAATTTAAGACCAATGTAAATCAAGGTAAGAATTGAAAGCTTATGGTAAAACAAAGTAAGGATATGACCATATGTTCTATGGTGTCTAGTAAAGAAGAGCACCTACTCCAAAAAACCACTATTGATGAATATAGGTGATCTAGGTTAATGGGTTCCTGTCACCAGCACTATATTTCTGAAAATCAAGCAATAAGGGATAAGTTAACACAACAGAAGAAGATAAATAGGTTGAAGGAGCTTTGTCCCAATTAAAAATATAAAGAAAATTTCTACGAACCCTCTGAAGAATTTATTTAGGGACATCAAGCCATATATTTAGAAGGTCACTGAGATACGTATAAAGCTGGTAATCATAATTGCCTAAGCACAAGATATTGTGCAAACGTTGCTACTATCATGACTAATGATTAGGTGGGCTATATCTTTATTAAAAATGTTATTAGTATTTTTCAACCTTGGAAAGGACATCTACCTTATATATTCTCCAAAAAAAAGAAAGCAAATAAACACGTTAATGGCATATAAAATAAGTTTACATATTTTAAGAATTATACTCATGACATGATTTTCTGAGATCCTCCACTGCAAATGGATGAGTTAAACTGCTTTTGACCGGACTAAAGGGGATCAGTTTCTTCTAATCATGTGCAATAGGTAACAGTGATCTTCATAAATAACTTACATCTAATAAGGCCTTATTCCATGCACTTTGTCAGCTGAGTGCATTAGTGTAATGCTACTTTGTAATAAAAATCTCCTGCTATTCAAATATGCTGTGCTTGGAATTCAAGCCCAGAACCAATAACTTCCAGTATATCTAATACACATATGTATCTGACTACAGTGAAAGAATAATTTTTAAAATAAGTCAAATTAGGGGTATCCGGGTGGCTGAGTCGGTTAAGCGTCTGCCTTCGGCTCAGGTCATGATCCCAGGATCCTGGAAATGGAGTCCGTGAGACCGCTGAGCAGGGAGCCTGTTTCTCCTTCTTTTTCTGCCCCTCCCCCCTACTTGTTCTCTCCCTCTGTCTCAAATAAATTAATAATCTTTTTAAAAAATCGAATAAAATAAGTCAAATTATCATTAAAATTTCTTCATTTAATAAACATAGCTAAAAATGCATACTCTTGTGGGATTTTCCTTCTAACTTCTTTTTTTAAAGATTTATTTGAGAGAGAGAGAGAGCATAAGCAGGGGAGGGGAGGGAAGGACAGAGGAACAAGGAGAAAGAAAGAATCTCAAGCAGATCCCTATCAAGCCAGGAGCCCGAAACAGGGCTCAATCCCCTGTGACCATGAGCTGAGCTGAAATCAAGAGCCAGACACCCAACTGATTTGAGCTACCCAGGCGCCCCCAGAGAGTTTTCATCAGACTCTGCTCTGAGCACAGAGCCCTGTGTAGGACTCAATCTTGTGACCCCCCCCAAGCTGAAATCAAGAGTCTGAGACTGGGGTGCCTGGGTGGCTCAGTGGGTTAAAGCCTCTGCCTTTGACTCAGGTCATGATCTCAGGGTCTTGGGATCGAGCCCCGCATCGAGCTCTCTGCTCAGCAGGAAGCCTGCTTCCACCTCTCTCTCTGTCTGCCTTTCTGACTACTTATAATCTCTCTCTCTCTGTCAAATAAATAAATAAAATCTAAAAAAAAAAAAAGAGTCCGAGACTTAAGTGACTGCACCACCGAGGTGCACCTACCTTCAACTTCTATCTAATTTCTATGTATGCCATGCTTTTGCTTTCATCACTTCCCATCACTTCCCACTTCCCAATAATTTAAAGCTGAAGGCAGAGCCTTCAGCTTTAAATTATTCAATTTATTAGTACCAATATTCATAATCTATGCCCTTTTACCTTGCAGAAGTTGGCTGATATTGCTGAATCACTATTACTTATTGCATGCAAGGGGGGAAAGCATAGGCTCTTGTCTGGGTAAAATTGTACCTCTGTTTTGAATGAAAAGGAAAAGTTGTTAATAATTGGGAAAG
Source organism: Potos flavus (assembly GCA_028534135.1). NCBI lineage: Eukaryota > Metazoa > Chordata > Mammalia > Carnivora > Procyonidae > Potos > Potos flavus. Next base: position 94,056,147 of record CM052883.1, read on the forward strand.
CCATAATCTGCACGACTCTCTTTGCTTATCAGGTGCAACTCCTATGTCTCAGGGCTTTGCCAGGGATATTGTACTGTCTCCATCCTTTACTACACTTGGGATATTATTATTAAATTTACTATTTTAAAAAATGGGTCTTTCTGGTGCCAAGAATACATGCACATGAGGCAACTAAATCAAAGGCAGGATACTGGTTAAAAGAGAATTCTGTTCAGGACTAGAACATATAGTTACATTTGGATGTGCAATCTATCTGGAGTTCTAAATGAGATGCTTTTCCACAAAGAAAAGTTAAGTTATAGCTTTCCCCATAGTTAAATGATTTCATTAAATATTCTTGTCCAAGCATATCAATCATCACCTATTACCACAATGTCATATTCACAATCGGTTATTTTTGCCATGGGAATCAGCTGAAGCTACCAAGAGCACAATTTTTGTATTTTTATGTGAATATTATCTTCTCAAAATGAACAAACAAACAGACAGAAAGCTATGAAAGGACTTATGTTTGATTTTCAGCCACCTGTTAAAAACCGAAGACATGTTTCCTCTTATCACTCTCCTATGTCTGTATCATCGGATTTTAAAGATTTTGGCAGTATCATGAATTGGAAATTTAATGTACTCTGAAATGAGTGATTTTTTTTTTTAAATTACAATGTCCTACTTCCACTGGGGGTGGGGATTATTCCCCCTAGAAATTGTATGGACTCTGCCTAATAACTGGTCAAAATCTTCATCTGATTTACTCTCCTGATGTCCACAGGGACAGAGCTTCCTCAGAAAGAACAGAATATGGCTTACAGTAAGTTAAAAAATGACAATATTGTTATTTGAAAATTATACACAGTGCATTCCTCTGTATAATGCTTCCAAACTCTATGCCAGCTTCTGATTCAATATGGCGATCTGAGAAACCAATCTCCTACTTCATCCCTGAGCAAAGGCTAAAAGAGGCAGACATAAGTTGGAGAAAAAACTGAGGTCCTTGAGTCTGGAAGAAGCCTGGGGCCCAATTAAGCAGCATTATCAGCATAAAGACTATGCAGTAACTTTTAGGCCATCTGCCTTTCTGGGGCAGACTGAATCACATTTTTTGCCAGGGCTAAATCCACTTTTTGTGGCTCTGTTTCTGAGATGATCTGATTTTTAAATGAGAATTCAGGAGGTGCAAAAGCTTTTGCAAAGGAGGAAGGCAGGTGAAAAACTATCAGCAGACAAAATTTCACAAAATTCTGGAAGACAGAAAGGAGACTGAAGAATATTGAGAGAGGAAGCAAAGTGGAGAGTTGAGACCAAAGGTTATGTGGAGGGACCAGAACAGAGGGTGTTTGCTGAGACAAAACAATAACGGGAATTTTGGATTAGAAGGCATGAAGTAGGATGGAAGACAAGAGTAAAAAATGAAGCAGAAAACAGAGTAATGCTTTAAAGGTTGGGTATTTCATCCCCAATTCTACTTGTGTCTATTGAATATATGCAAAGCTATTTACTGCCAGACAGCTAGAGATATTTTCTTCAGGGAAAAAAAAAAAGTAAAACATTTAATCTGAAAAAAAAATTAAGAAAGTTTTAATAATTACATAATCTGGAAAGAACTAGGGAAACCAATGAGTTTGGGGTACCCCAGAATAGAGCCTCTGTCAATATAGTATTTCCAGACTACCGCAAAATGCTCAATTTCCTGTCAAAGCTTTCCAATCTGTACACTGTGCTCATAAGCATCACAACTCCCATGCAATTTGTGTTCCTCTATTTGTAATAATGTAGAAGCAAGGATTACCAAACATGTGAAGAAAACCTGTAGCATGAAAGGGGAAGAGAGAGATAAACCAATAGTAAAATTTACCTCAGGCAAAATAAACATTATTCCCAGAAATATATAAGAAGACATTGTAGTAATAAGAATGCTATTTTTAAAATGCAATTCTGGGGACGCCTGGGTGGCTCAGTTGGTTAAGCAGCTGCCTTTGGCTCAGGTCATGATCCTAGGGTCCTGGGATCAAGTCCCACATCAGGCTCTCTGCTCAGCAGGGAGCTTGCTTCCCCCCCTCTCTCTCTGCCTGCCTCTCTGCCTACTTGTGATCTCTCTGATAAATAAATAAATAAAATCTTTAAAAAAATGCAATTCTGTAATTATGTCAATGAATGTCATCACTCAAACTATTTGTCAGTTCCTTATGTTTCTCCTTATGACTTTATGTATTTTTCTACAGAACGGTCATAAAAGAATGCCAAAGTTTTGAAGATGTAAACCTAAGATTCTGGAGTTAGAACAAGGATATAGCTCCTCTACGTAGGTATATCTACAATGATATGTCTGGATATAATTGAGAGTAGTAAAGAATAGGGCTAATTAGACCTCTGTGTATTGTATAGGTTACAAGTTAGTGAAAAGCATAGATCATGTCTACTATCTTTATATCTCCAGGACTTAGCTCAGTGACTATCACACTTTACATAATCATTATTATTCCTGTGAACATCAACTATTTGTCATTGTGGTATAAAGAAGGCAAGGCAAATTTAAAATATTCTAGTCTAATAACTAAAGAGTAAACAATCTGTAAATCATAAAACATGAAAGCAGAACACTGTGTTAATCCCTGAAAAAGTAAAGAAACATAAAACAGAACCCCAAAAATTGGTCTTGTAGTCAGAAATCTGGTCATTTCTGTAGCAAACTTTGTTTTACCTCATTAGCCCAACATGCAGTCTTTAGTTAGTGGCACATCTCCATCACCAAATAAGATAGGATATGCCATTTCTCTGTCATGTGAAGATGGCATTATTTTTCCTTCCTACTGATATTTACACAAACTGCCTTTCCTGGCACATTACCCTTGCCAGTCCTCCATTCCTACCCATCTGTCTCTAGGCATCTCCATCCTCTTAGCCTGGCTACCTAACTAGAAGTCATCATTTATGTCTAACTTTAGATGTGAATTTCCTTTGAAAACATTCTATAGTTTGGTGCTTCCATGGAATTCATTGCACTTACAACAATATTTCAATAGCTTTTTTCTCATAAAATTACTCCACTGCTCTGTGAGCTCCTACAAGTCAGTGGCCATGTCTCTGTTGTTATGTTGCACTCGGAAGACTTAGTACACTGGTTGTCAAAGTAGGTGCTCAATAAATAAATCAAATCAAATATTTTCATTGGATCCTACTAACAAAAAATTTCCTATCAACTAATTACATGTTTCCATTTATGAGTGCATATACAGCAAACAGAAGTTGGCAAATAATACAAGGTATGATGTTTTTACCCAGTGGCTTATCTCATGGGTCATGAACTGGCAACTCAACTGTAAATCATTCTCATGAACATGTACAAGAGAACACCACAGCACAGATGAGCAATCATTTCTGTGGTTCTACTAACACAGATTGCTAATGCTAAATACATTATGCATTAACACACATTGATAAATATGACAAATATTGTATCAGCCATACTAGTATCTAATCCTATCATAATCTTATATGTTGCCCGTATTTCACAGGATATTTATGAAATTTATGGGAATCCATCCATGGAATACTTAGTATTCCATGAATACTAAGAAACTAAGGATACTAAGAAAAACCTAGTGTTTTTCTTGAACCCACTCATGATTTTTTTGAAGTTTTCCTTGAACCCACTCATGATTTATTTACCAATGAAAATCACTATTTACACACCTTTACAAAATGATGGCTGTATGATTCCACTGCAAGCAGCCATGTAATCCTGTACATATTCTTAAATCAAGCTTAAAAAGCCAGGGACTAAGCAGCCATTTTAAAAGAGTAATAATCTTTTTTTTTTTTCCACAAAGATTACCTCTCTTGAGAAATAACCTTCTACACTTTACAATATGCTATGCATGAAATATTCACAGAAACACTTTTCTCTTCTCTTTTCTTTTTTTCCTCTTTCTTTCTTTCCTTTTTTTTAAACAACATTCACCAGATGAAAAAACCGAAGGCATAATGGCCAAGGAGTGCTGGATGGAAATAGAAGAAACAGAGAGAAAAGAAAAGTATTCAAAGAGAAATTAACTCCTCAAGGTCAACTATTTCATTGCAAACATTTAAGACAGCTGATTATGCAAGGAAAAAAATGCTCATTAAATGAAGGGCCATGGGAGAAAAAGTGCTTTTTATCTAATGATTTACAGATGGTATATGTCAACATCACTGCCCCTAAACCAGATTATTGTTCATCACTCATGTGCGATGAGGGCATCTTTCCACACAGGCCTACATCTTATACTATGTCCTTGAGCAAAGGTGACATGTACACACCCCAAATCCAATAAAATAATAAAATCAGTTAAAATTTTATGTTTACTTTTCCTAGAATATTAAGATGATTTAAAATAATATCTTTTGGGGTGTCAGGGTGGCTCAGTCAGTTAAGCATCTGCCTTCAGCTCTGGTCATGATCTCAGTATCCTGGGAACAAGCCCTGCATTAAGGCCCCTGATCAGCGGGGAGTCTGCTTCTCTCTCTGCCCCTCCCCTCTGCTTGCTCTTTCCTTCTCAAATAAGTAAACTCTTAAAATATTATCTTTTATCTTTATTCTTTGTCAAAACTCCACAAAGGTTTATTAATTCCAGGACGTTCTATTATGAAAATAACAACGTAATGTCAAAGTTAATATTACTTAGTGGAAAGCCCAAAGCATTCTATGAACTTAAACTATCAATATTTTGCAAAAGATTTCTTCCTGTTTCTGTAGGTATAGAAATGAATATAACTATTCCATCGAATCAACAAATATCAGGATAAAAAGCCTTGAATGGGCCCAGCAGAAAATTTCAGCTTATTACTTTTCACTTCATAATGCTGCCTTGATATTTTTCCTGTGTTATTCTACACACATCATGAGATTAGTCTTAAGAACAAAAGCATAGACTCTACCAAAGAATATTACTCTTAGTGGCATATCTGTATATATTTGCAAGTAAAGAGAGGCAGAATCATTTACTCTTCATCATAGATCTCATAATTGGTGAGGCCAGAGACTGTCCTTCCTTTCAACATCTTCATTGCCTAAAAGCATGTATCCCATATATGTTTGGTTAAGGAAAAAAGGAATTAATGATAATGCGAATAATTCCATATCATAGCATAAAATGTACAATATTTACTTTCTGATATATATACATACATATATATGACTGAAGCATAGGCATCCTTTTTCTTGTAAAACATAAATGAATCAGAAATAAGATATGGTTTACTAATAGTGTTCTATTTCTTGATCTGGGTGTTAGTCACATGGGTGTGTTCATCTTTGAGAAAATTTTCTTGAGCTATACACTATGTACACCTTGTAAAATATTTCTAAAACTTTCAGTAAAAAAAGTTTACTCAAAAAATATGTAGAGTGATAATTCTTTGTAAAATATTGCTAAGAATAAAAATAATTATAAAATGTGATCTCTGCCACACAAAGGTACACTTGTATTTAGTGTGAATGAGCATACACACAAAGATAAACAGAGTAAAAGAAGACTACAGGGTTTGCACTGCTGAAGAGTGGGCTAATTAGAGAAAGATTCTTGAAGTATAAGCTTTTAAGTTGAGACTTGAAGGAAAAGTGATACTTCATGCCCAAAAGGGCATTGAAGGCAAAAATTGTGCGAACATATGCAGTAATGTACAAATTATCTGTTGTGAAAACATAGACCAATAACACTGAAGTGAGAAATGCATAGCAGGTGATGGTAGGTGGTAACTTAGATATCAAATGGAAGAAGGAAATTATTGAAAGTTCCCATCAAAATTGTTTTTAGATTAGTCATTATTACTGCTAATTGACAATTAGTTTCAGTATTTGCAATGTGACCTTGGGTTCAGTCTGTTTTGCTAAAGGTTGGAACTTTAAAACAAAACAAAACAAAACAAAATTCATGCATCTCCACCAAGTACATCACCCTGAAAAAATGGTAACATTCACTAAAAATTACTTATCTGGGTAAGCTACTTGCTAAGCTATCTAGGAAAAGTCATCAAAAGAAAAGGGTTACTAACTGGCTAAGATCTCTATCAAATGTAGTTCGTATATGTACATTATTCTATAACTAAACAAAGAACAAAGGATCAGATATAAAATATGAAGGAAAAGTAAAGAAAAAATATGTATACACTGAGAAAGGTTTTTAATAATAGAAGCTAAATATATCAAAAATTATACTAAATATATGTTTAGGTTCCAACATTTTATCCAAGAAATCAAAGTGATTATTTAACTTATTAATCAATTATACAAGTGAAATAAGACAAAAATAAAAATCAATGAATAAGGACTTTTTTATCCATGTTAAGTGGAAGTCTAAAAAAATAAAGTAATATAAACCATAGATCTCTAACATTTAATATGAAGAAATGAGATCTATATTAAGAAAGTAATTATATATAACTATATGATATGCACTTTGATCTCTTGCTCACAGAAATACAAAATAATGCACTGAGGCTCCAAGACTAATTCCTATAGAGGAGTAACTATTAAAATGGGAATTCAATAATAATAATAATATTTTCTACATGTTATACATTTTAAGATTTGTAAGTCATCCTTATACTCATTAACTCATTCAATATTCATATTTACCCTGGAGGGAAGCTACTATGATGCCTATTTTACAGATGAGTAAACAATTTGAGAGAGAAAAAAATGACTTGAAGAAGATTATAGAGCTGAAAATAATGAGCAGTCTTTCTTTTGATTTATGTTCGGCATTCTCTATTCCCAGTTACTAAAAAGCTTAATAACACCAAGAATTTTACAGTTACATAAGCATTACATGAAGTTACATGTATGAGAAATTTACATGCAAGCTTGAGAAATTTACCACCACTTTGCCATTAAAATCTGAGCCTGCTCTTCATCTGATAAATTTGAACTATTTTTTTTGTTTTTGTTTTTTGTTTTTTTGTTTTTTTTTTAGTTCATTTGCTTTAGTAATTGGAGGAGACATTTTAATCTTAACCCATATTGCTGTCATAATTTCTTTTTCGAAAGTGCTTCTTTGGATTGAAATCTCAATATAGATCTTTGATTTCATTTTCCAACTGATTATATTTAAACCTGCTGATTCATTTTCAGTAATTCTTAAATAAGAAAATTCAAAAATATTTTTAAAATGTTTAAGTCAAACTGTGTTACCTATTACACTTTTAAGGTGTCAGTTTGGAAGAGTGGTTTTGATATGCTTTTTCTCATTTTCTAATTTGTAAACCAAACTTTTTATAAACATGTCACACTTTTGAGAAATACAAAAGGCCTATGCTAAAAAGCCACTCTTTTAGCAGTCATTGCAAAGTGGATAAAGTGATAGAAGCCAAGAAGCAGGTCAGCATGGAGTATTTGCTTGTAGATTTTCCACGGGACAAAATCCTTCTGAGGTAGTTGGATATACTGTATAACTACTCAGTTTACCATGTATATGGGTTTCAAAATAAATGCAATCATTTAAAATCTATTTGGTATTCTCTGTTTATTTGGAATGAACCAAGAAGCAGTCATGAAAATAAATAATGACTTACATGCCAAGAGCCAAAACAGCTTGGTCATCTGTACAATAATTAAAGGGAAAAGAGGGAAACACAGATCCTTACTTTTTTTTTTTCTTTTTCTTTTCATAGACGTCTCTTCTTCTCAAGAAGTAACATTCAGTGAGTGGATGCTTGGGTTCTATTCCATCCCTTCAGCACTTGTAATTAGACCTTTATGAAAACTTTTGCATTGGAACTTGAATAACTTGTATCATTGTCTTTGTAAATTATGCCAAAATAACTTAGAAATAAACTGTCTCATGATTACGAAGCCATGTGATTTAATCGAAAGGCCACATTCATGAAAACAATTTATTAACAGATGCTGGGGTTTGCACTTGTATTTCCCAAATAATTACATTAAAATATGTATAAAAATTTTATCCAAGTCTTAAAATATTACCTAAATTATGAAAAATTGAGTTTGTTTATTCGTTCATTCCCCTCTCTCTTCCCTCCTCTCCCTTCCTTCCTTCTTTCCATCCTTCCTCACCCCCTCCCTTCTTTCTCTTTTCTTCTTTTCTTCCTGGGAAATCACTTAACAATAATTGAGAAACTTGCTACTAGGGCATATAACTAATACTAATGAATTAATTGTAATTAACACTTATTATATCCCAGACATCAAGTGTTGTAATCATCAGTGCCCCACTTATATCGCTTGGACCACTCAGTGTGCTCCCAACTTCCAGTTGTTAGGTATCTGCACATCTGTCTCAAAGGGCTTGTTTTCTGGAACCACAGTGTTATTCTGCCACCCAGGAAATCTGGAGGTGCCAGGAAATTAACACCTTCCCCTAACAGCCCTCAACCGTGGGCTGACAGAAGTCTGTGCACAAACACCTCAGCCCCGTTTTCCCATGAGTGGGATAATTCTGAAGCAATTATTACTACACTTTCTCAGAGTTTGTTTCTGGACTCTGTCCCTTAGCAAGCTCCAGTCCCCCACGGTGATAGCCCGCTTCATAATGTGAGCTTTATTGATGATGTTACTATTTCAACATTTCCATTTGGTTAGCCCTATCTTCTGGAATCAACTCTCAAATAAACTACTTAAACTTAACTCTTTTCTTAGAGCATGCTTCAGGAAGACCCAACACTAAGACACCTTGCTATTGTTTTTCAAGTATACATTGTATTATTTGTCACAAATGAACTGTGAGTTGCATTTTACCAAGACCACCTCATAGTAGTGCACTAATAGCTATACAGACATAGCACTTAGGAAATGGTAAAATCATGATGACAATACTGTTGGTAACCATTAGGAAAACACAAACAAGAAGATACTCTAAACAGAGCTGATTTATATTTAATCAAGATGATCAAAGTTGGCAAGAATCAGATACTTCATAATGACCTATTTTCCCCAAATAAAATATCTAACCAGTACATAACATTTTGACTCTTCTAATTTGCGTAAACACATATAGACAACAATCATTAAAATAAACAAAACAAAATGAACTAAAATTTAACTTTTAGAAAAAAATAGAAATTTTTGCACGTTACTTGGTAATAAAAATATTCTGATTGGATAGGAATTGGAATTAGTGTGAGCTGTTGGCAAAGGCTGAGTCCGTATTGTAGCTGGCTCCCATGACCTAGCTGTCAGGCAGAAAATACCCTATCAGTGGTCATGAGATTATAGCCATGGACACAAAAATCTGGCCATTATTGAAAATGCATGATCAACTTGGGAGAGAAAGACAATAAACTTGCAAACAAATATATTTGGTAAATGTTACAGTCTTTTTGTTTGTTTTGTTAGCTTCTTTTTAGCATATGGAGAAAATTACCGTGAGTTACACAGTGTGGGCCAATGTTGGTGAGGACTGAAGGAAAAAAAAAAAGTTAGCTAGTACAAATGGCTCCTCCATTATATTCCAGTAAAGTACTGTTTACTATCTTCCCAATCAAGTTAGTGTTCACATCATGATTCAGTTTACACCTTTAAGCCAAGAAGACTTTATTTTTCCCCCCTCTGCTCTGTCAGGAGCCTGTTGCCTGCTACTTGGGCTTTTTGATTAGGGACTTTGTTTTTTTTCTTTTTTCTTTCCTTCTTTCCTTCTTTCTTCTTCCTTCCTTCCTTCCTTCCTTCCTTCCTTCCTTCCTTCCTTCCTTCCTTCCTTCCTTCCTTCTAATTAGAGTCTCACTCAGACAAACCACTCCTCTTTTTTTTCTTTTTTAATTTTTATTTTTTAAGTAGTTCAAACTGGCTAAAGCCAAACAGAAATGTACATTGTTTCCATTGGGATCAACATGAAATTTTAAACATTATTTTCTGGCAGAATAGTGTCCCAAATGGTGTTTAAAGCATACATATAACCCTTAAATGCCTGCTGATGCCAAAAAATATTTAAAGTATCTTATTCTGCATGTTATCTAGAACAGTATTTCTAAAACCCGAGTAATATATGAAAATGTTTAAAGAAAAGAAAACTTTCAAACTCCTAGGACTGACTTAAAAAATTTCTTAATCGCATTGTACTTAACCATATATAAATTTAAAAACAGGTCTAATCTCAACATAGTATAGTTCTTAAAATATTTAAAATTTCAAATTAAGTAAAAATGAAACAATGACAAGAAATTCAAATTAACTAAGGTGGTAAATGATGCTGCTTCCCTGAAACTATTCTGCCCCTCTCACATGCAGATGGTACTATATGTCATAATACTATACTACATGTGTACATGTGTATATAAACAGCAATATTCCCACTATCTTATCTTTCCCATTTTAAACCTTTACTGATACAGAATATTTTGAAATTATTTGGCCTTCATTGGATGTGGACGGAACATAATAAGTCCAAGATATTTAAGATATATGGTACCTAAATCATCTAGAATGCAAACAGAAGTGCAGGCACTGGAATTGGGTGGCCATGTTTCATTACAATATTTTTAGATTATTTTTGACACAGAAGCAAAAAATAAAAATTACCATGGTAAATTGTTGAACTCCCAATTTCTGGGCCAGTTTTTAAAACTCTGATGTAAAACATTATTTGTGTGGGAAAATGCATTCCAAATCTAAAAATAGATCGTTGCAATTGATTTGATGCACATTTGGTGTCTCAGGAATGGACCTGGGCATAATCAAAATGCTGGACTCTGTCCCTTAGCAAGTTGCTATATCTGCAGAACCCAAGAGTCCTTTCTAATCAACCTTTCCTAGTTGATACCTTTACAAGTTAGAGACAGGCCCCAGCCACAAGCTACTTCACTGCCTGATTTCCTCTGAAGTCAACCCATAAATTACACGCTATTAGGTTGCATACTTACTATTCTAAAATCAAATACTTATAAAGATTTAAAAAAAGAATAGATCTTAAAATATAATCTCTGTTCTCTGGCTTTAGGTCAGTAAAAATCCAAACCATTAAGTGTAAGTACCTGTCTCGTCTCATCGAACAAAGACAAACTCAAAAGGTCATTCAGGAAAAACATGCTAAGATAAAGCAAAGAAAACATTAAAAGAAAAAAAAATTTTAAGGGAGAATGAGACAAAATAAAATAAACAGGTAGCTAAGGTTAGCACTCAATTGTTGGGATGTCTAGGCTTGTCAATTGATTACTCTTGTAAAAATCAGCATGGAGGATATTACATGTGGCTGATACTACATCATCAAGTAAGACCAACTCAGCAATATCTAATTTTTGCACTAGATGAGATAGTTAGAATAAAATATGAGCAGAATACTCTTTGAAAGCTGAGAAGGAGTTCAACTGCTTCTTCTAATGTTACCTCTATACTAACACAGAAAGGTCTCTCTCTCCTCTCCAATTTAATTTTTCCTGTGGCACATCAGAAATTACATATGTGTTGAAGACCCATCAGGAAGCCTAACTGATTTTTTTTTGAGGTAGAAAATGTGCATATAGGGACGCCTGGGTGACTCAGTCAGTTAAGCCACTGCCTTCGGCTCAGGTCATGATCCCAGGGTCCTGGAATTGAGTCCCATATCGGGCTCCTTGCTCAGCAGGGAGCCTGTTTCTCCCTCTGCCTGCTCTGCCTGCCGCTCCCCCTGCTTGTGATCTCTCACTCTCTGACAAATAAATAAATAAAATATTTTAAAAAAAAAAGAAAAAGAAAATGTGCATATAGAAAAACTCACCATTTGTATAAAATATCTAGATTTATTTGACAAATATGATACTTTAGCTTAGCTTGTCTAACATTCACCAAGATATCCAGACAGACCAGCACATTTCAAAACTCTCCCCAAAGTTCTTATTTTTTCCTTTAGCTGTTCATACCGAAAAGATCACACATGCACACGCGCACATACGCGGATATATATGTACATAAACAAGTCTCACTACAACCACAGTGATAAACTGGGATTTCACAGATGACATCTGATTTAAATGGCCATGTTATCGGACCCAAATATCTCACAATCTCTCCAATTTCAAATTAACCGAATAAACACATTCATTGGATACAGGCATTTGGAGTTAAGCTATTAGCTTGATTTGTTTGATTTTTCTCTTCCCTTTCCATATGACACAAGTCAGATTCCTTCCTTTCTGAGATTTTCTGATCAAAGCCTGGCTTTTAGCTGGTTCAAACAAATCCTTGATGTGCTGTCTCTACCCTCCATTGCCTCTGGCACTTCTCTGTGTCTCCCACAAAGATTGCTGGGAAGTGAGGGAGTCAGGTCTTAGACATAGACTCCTCCTCTGGAAGGATACCCTGAGCTACAAAGGGCTCCCATGGGTGGCAAAAAACAGAGCACAGAGTTACTTTAATACCATAGAAATATTCTGTGGCCTCTGAGTTTGGCTAGAACTCATTGAAGTCAAGTCTTTGACTCCTAGGCTAGAATATCATATTTAATGTTGTTTTAAGGTGGTAAATTCCCATGCTTAAAAATCAATGATCAATCTGACACATTCTTAATTGCAGAAGATTAATTACACCAGGAAGAAGAAAATGAGAATGAAACCAATTAAAGTCCACATATGATAGATGATGTGTTCTTCACATTAAAAGTGCTTCACAGGATATATTATCTTTGTCCACCTGTCAGACCATGTACGAAAGCCTCCTGCATCTAAGGGCAATGAGCAAAACGGCAGGCAACATCACATAAAAAATACCAGCAGGAAGTACATTTGTTGTGGCAGCAAGTGTTACATCCTTATTATCAGGAGATATTACCTGAATGTCATCACTATAAAGCCCTTTCCATTTGCCATAATTTGCTAGAGAATAAAGGGGTTTGTGATAACAACAACCAGGTGAGGCACAGCGTGGAAGATGTGCAACCCTGTCATTTCAAAATGAAAATAATTTATTGCCTTAGTGTAGTCTATTCAAATAATGGTTGAAGCCCACTGTCCAACTGCATTATTATTAGGCCACAGCCTTCAGCCCAGAAATGCGTTAGCCAAATTGTCCTCCATCACTAAAATGTGTGTATTCGTGATTTATGAGAGCTGAATGAATTACTCAAAAAGAATCACCTTCTCAAAAATATTGATGCTAAGTTGAAACTGAAATTATTTAATTTGAATATATGGAGGGCAGTGGTGCAGAGATACCATTTTTTTTGAAATCTAAAGAGACAAGCTAATAAAATGCTTTCATCTAGCTTTAATTGAGACTGCTTGTACGCTGATGAAACCTGCTAGTTAAATCAGAGATTTAATGAAGATTTAGTTCCCAAAGTCTGTCTTTCCCTAAAACATAACAATTTCTGAGACATCAAAAGTGCCCTGTCATGTGGCATATGCTGTGGTAAATATCTTTTATTACATTCAACAGAAAAGTAAATAGACTATTTAAATAAACTCCAGGCAATCGGAATCATACACCTGCCTCTTTGCCTATTTTTCTGTTAGAAGAAATTGCCAAGTTTATAAATGAGAGCCGAGCATGCAGCACTCTCTATAAACACTCTGTGCTCCTGGGACTCAGGTGAGAGCTAGTGTTTGAAACATTTCCAATTACAATACTCCTTTACTGGTATAAATTGGACTTGTCTCTGTACTTCTGAAAAATATAGGCAAATAATCTGCTTTGTAGACCTAGGCCTCATTAAGTATATTTTTCCCCCTCGTTTGTTTTCAAATTCTTTTGTTTTTGTTTTTGGAAAATCAGAAGTAAAACAGAAGGGAAGAGCTCCTTCTTGATAATAAAAATAGAGAATAATATCAAAATATGACACCACACCTCAGACATGGATTTCATTTCCAAGAACACTTCAGCTCTGCACTGATACACTGCTGGTATCTGGCCACCCCCTGAGTTTCCATTGACAACTCCCTGCATTTTAAGTGAAATCCCTACCCCCTGCCTGGGCAGCATTGCACCGCCTATACAGTCAAAAAGTCTTACTGGGCTGAGAGGTACAAAGTACATCCTGGGATGTCTCCATGATAATACTTGAGCAGATGAGCACGCTCTTCGGAATCACATGGGGCAATTTGTGTGACATCTAGTTTGCTGTCTCCAAGGGCCAGAATATTTTTTTGTGACTTAGATTGGTGATTGACTGATTTAGTTCAACTCCAACTGATTTGGAGAATCATATGCACTAATAAACTGGCGCTTCAAATTTTTGTGAAGAAAAAGTAGCCACTATGCTGCATGTACTCTCCACAAGTCAATAAACGGAATAATGGGGGACAAAGAATATAATTATTCAACTGAGATAATGAAAATACTCCTTGAAAAAGTGATATTAGCTATCCCAACATAACCCGACTTCTAAAAATGTTTGATTCATTTTTGGCAGATGAAAATTAGCAATCTTGTTATCCTTTTAGTTACACAATGTATGTTCCTCAAAAGTTGTGTGTGTGAACTAATATTTTTTTAAATAAATCCTTACCTTTAAAATAGCAGTAATTATATACCACATTATCATCCTCATCTTCAATATAAATCCTTATAGTTTTAAAGCAATTTCATACATGCATGACTTCATTTTCTCATCATTCTAAACCTGGGAAGTTCAGAAATGACCATTTCTACTTCTTTAAAGGGAACTTGGCTAAATCATTTCCTAAAATCAAAACTCTTTTGCAAATTAAAGGTTATTGATTTTATATATTCTACATATAAACATATTTAAAAAGTAAATTTAAACTATTATAATATTGCTAGTTTAAGTATAACCAAAATTTATTTTAAAATACTCCCTTTGTCAGTAATCCCTTTATAAAGAACCTTTTCAAATTATCTGAATTTGAGTATTCCATCTGTCTTGATGGGAACCTCCCAAATCCAAAAACTTACTTTTCCTTACACAGAGATGGGGAAGAAGTGAATGGAATTGCAGAGACATGCTTTTAGCAGCCTTCTTTGGTTTCAGATATTCATTCTAGATTACACCTTGAGAAGGTGCTGTGATGGTCAGGAAAAGAGTGAGCAAGGCAGCTAATATAATTGATCTGTGAATACATTTTCTAGGCTATGTGCATCCAACCAGTACACAGGTATTCACCAAACTCTTTCTATGTAACTTACTCATAGTGTAAATGCACCAAGGAGTTCTGTTCTTCCTTCCTTTCTTTCTCTCCCCTTCCTTCCTTCTCTTCCCTTTCCTTTTCTTTCCTTTCCCTCCCTCCCTCCCTCCCTCCCTTCCTTCCTTCCTTCCTTAGATTTTATTATTTTTTTGAGAGAGAGAGAAAGCAAAAGAAAGAGCAGGGCAGGGAAGGCAAGGGAGTAGAAGAAGCAGGCTCCCCCGCTGAGCGAGGACCTCAATGAACAGGGGCTTAATCCCAGAACCCTTAAGGCACTTAATCAGTTGAGCCACTCAGGTATCCCCCTATCCTCTCCTCTCCTCTCCTCTCCTTTCCCTTTCTCTTCCCCTTTCTCTCCTTTCCTTCCTTCTTTCCTTCCTTCCGTCCTTTTTTCTTTCTCTTTCATTCTCTCTTTCTCTCTCTTTCCTCTTTCTCTCTCTCTCTCCCTCCCTGTCTTCCTTCCTAATGGACAGGGGCTTGATCCCAAAACCTTAAGGCACTTAAGCAGTTGAGCCACCCAGGCATCCCTCTTTCTTTCTTCCTCCCTTCCTTCCTTCCTTCTTCCTTCCTTCCTTCCTCCCTCTCTCTCTCTCTCTCTCTTTCTTTCTTTCTTTCTTTCTTTCTTTCTTTCTTTCTTTTTCTTTCTTTTTCTTTCTTTCTTCCTTTCTTCCTTCCTTCCTTCCTTCCTTCCTTCCTTCCTTCCTTCCTTTTTCTTCTCTCTCCCTCCCTCCCTCCTTTCCTTCCTTCCTCCCTTCCTCCCTTCCTTCCTTTTCTTCTCTCATGCAGCAGATGAATGCATAACAGACTTTTCCAACACATTGATACAAGCCCCACAAAGCATTAGAGAGACAACTCAACCCCCTAGTGATGGGCAGGGAGAGAGAAGACTAACCATTTGAAAGAAAAGATTGTGTTTTGTTTTACTTTAGAGGAGTAGGATGGGAAAAGGAAAATCAAGTTTTATAATATGTTGCAGAATCAGATGGTGTCACCTAGTTGAGCAAATAGACAACAATGTTCACTGAAGGATAATTTTAGGTAATGGTATTGGAAAGTATGACAATTTATCATGGATAATTTCTAGTACCTAGGATATTTGTTTACATTGTTCTTATTATTTACTTTTGTTTATAATATATATTCTAAGATGACAATTTGAATGGTACTTCTTTATACATATTTAAATCATACTTACAGGTATGGCAAATTTCAGAACCTAAAAATAACCAGGTCAGACCAAGCCATGTGATTTCAACCCCTCAAAAGATCCACCACTATTATAAATAAGGGGAAGTAACTTAGGATATAAGAAATTAATGAGGTCATTTAATTTTGATGTCTAAAATCAGTATTTAAGTTTATAAGGCAAAGGAAAAATGGAACTGGACCCCAAGTTTTACTGATATGTGTTTATTCTAAATATAGTATTAAGTGTAAGATAATAATCAATCATAATGATTTGAAAGATTTCATTTTTTTCTCTACATTTGAAAACTAAAAGCTGTTGGTTAGCAAGAACACAAATGTATATGCAATTGGGAGAACTTCAAAGAGAGAGTAATAGTAAATAAAATATGTAAATCTGTGTGTGTTTGTGTGTGTGTGAGTGACACCTAAAATATCAGATGCCTAAAGTGGATTATTTTAATATTCTTTCTCTATATAACAAAATTACTTTTAGCAATAATCATGAAATTAAATAAATAATAATGGTCAAATAGTAACAATGTTCTCCTACTGAATGTCTGATAAAATGAAATAATCCTAACAATTAAAAAGTAAATATTATAGTGCAGAAAAGTAATTAATTTAATGTATTTTAATTAGACTCCCACGCTTTCAAACAGGGAAATGCACATATATTGTTCTATTATAGTAGGTAATAATAGAATTACACTTTCTCATTTCTAGGCTCACTTCTGAAAAATTGCCAATAACTCTGCATATCTACGTTCAATAGCAGATGACTAGAACTGCCAATCTACTTTTACTCATGCATTTTTATCAATTTTAACTACTAAAAATTTCTTTCACCTGAAGCAATACACAGAATAAGTCCTAAACACAAACATAACTTTGGCAGACATTAGTAAAAATCCATTTTATAATAAATTTCAGAACTTGCAATTTGTTTCTTCAAAATCTATTCTAGTTCCAACTTCCGATTTTCTTCAGAGTTGAAAATTTTAAATAAACAAACAAAAAACTCTAAGAGGCCACAGAGACAAGCAGAATTGAAGAAATTCAAATTCTTTTACTGCATATTGCCAACTCTGTGCTACTATTGCTTATTTCAAATCTATTGTTTAAATGCAAGAATGTGTAACCCCCAGCAGCACTTTCAAATTGCCCCTGAAGGGAGCTAGATTGATTCTGAGCTGATGAAGTTATTTCCAAAATGAATAGGTGTCCCTGTGTCTCACTGCATAACTGGGAGTTTTCCTTATTAACTCCCATACAGATTAAAATATTTATAAAGTATTGGCATAAGATATGCTAATGTGAAGCTTAAGTTTATGGTATTAAAACTCCAGTTCCTGTGCTAATTGTTCATTAAATAAAAAAAAATGGGGGGGGAAGAATATTCTATCACAGCCATTGTTCAGAATTGGTAGTACAAATCGATAATAAAAAAGACTAACTTTTAGCCAATTTTATTCTATTTTTAATTCTCTATAGACCATGCCTTCCCTTATTGCCTGTACCCGGTGGTGACTGCTTCTACCTCTGTATCCTTGGTATACCAATGGTGTTTATTAGTCTTCAATATTGACAGTGCAAACTAGCAGTAAGAGAGGGAAATGTTTCTAATTATAAGTTATGTGCAAATTATTTTTTACTACTTTAATGACACATTTCAAAATAAAATCAAAGAATCTTACAGACACTCTTTAATTAATCCTCAAACATCCCTTTCTGTGAGGTCAGGAACTGGGTGATACTGAATCTATATTATAGATTAGAGGAGAAACAGTTCAGGAAGGTAAAGTAACTTCTCTCTACCATAAAACAAGCCATTGTTAAGTTCGTATTGGATTCTGGGCTTCCAGCTCTGAGATCTATATCTAACTATAGCCATGTCTCTTTCTTACGAAATTCTATTTTAAAACACCCAATTTTGTCACTAACCTGGTACTCCATGAATAAAATCCTCACAAAAGCAAATTATTAGAGTCCTCTTTAGCATAAGGAAAATTAGATAAGTACTGGCAAGAAAAGGCAATTAATATCATCTGGCAGATTGTGAGTAAAGATGGAATTTTTAATTAAAAAAATTACCAGGAGTAAGAATCTACTTCACTGTAGTCAATCAAGCAATTTAATTTATTGAGCATTTACTATAGAAGTTAATATGGAGAACTCCCAGTAAATACTGAGCAGTTCTATGCAGCATACCACACACTGAAACAGAGTTGAACAGAAATGAGTTTACAGAATTTTTAGGTGAAGGGCCAGAAACACACAGGAAATAGAATAAATAAATAATTTTAATTACTAAATGGTGTTATTGATGAAACAAGAAATTTGGTAGAGGTAATTGGCAGACCATTTACTTGTTTGGAGGTGATTAGAAGGCAACATGTGAGTTTTGTCATGAAGATGGAGAGGAACAGGCATGAACATATCTGGAGAATGAATATGCTGAGCAGAAAAAGATCAGTGGCAGGAGCCTCAGGAATTAATAAATGCTAGAGAATAAAGAGGATAGTGGAAGGATATGATATTGGAGCCAGAGGCAAAGACAAGTGCAACCTCACATCTCATTCTAAGTGAAATAAAACACAATGGGAAGATTTTAAGCAGATAAACTTATTTCATTTATATTTTAGAATGCTCAGTGAAAGCAGTATGATGATAAGTTGTAGGGAGTCAAGAAAGCAGGAATGGCAGGTATGCAATCCATACAAGACCATGGTAGATTGTTCTGTAATAGTAGCAGCGGAAATGTTGAGAAGTGGTAAGATCAAGGATGCAGTTTAAATAAACAGCCAACAGCACTTACTGATAGCAAGGCTGTAGAGAAACAGGGAAGGAAAGAATCAAGGATGTACATTCAGCCTTATCCTGCAGAGTTGGAGGACTGTTGCTCCAATTCCTAAAATGAAAAGCACTTGTGGAAGGGATAATATTTGGGGTTTGGGTATCTATATTCTTTTGGAGTCCTGTTAGGTTTGGAAGTTTATTCTTCTTATAAGTGGAGACCTCATTGAGGTAATGGATATTGAGTCTAACTCTAAGGGATAAGGTCCAGCTTTGGTATATAAATATCTGAATCATCAATGTAGGACATATAGAGCTGTGGATTAATGCTATCATTTATGGAAAGAATGAAGCAAGAGAGAAGATGACTGGGGGCAGGCGAAGCCTGGGTTACTTGAGCAAATAGAAATATTGTAGGTCAAAACAATCTAGCAAAAATTAGAAAAACTAAAAAGAGAACTGCCAAAGAGTTAAAGACAAAATGAAGTTAGTGTCATGTCATAGGGACTAGAAAAGAAAAAATTTCAAGAAAGGGGGAAATATTATCTGATTTTATTGCTGCTAAAATGTCTACTTGGACAAGGATAAAGACCTGACCACGAACTTAGAAAAACTTCGGGGCATTTTCATTAACAGACTTTTCAGTTACTTTGTGAAAGCTAGAGCCCTATTAGAGTGAATTAGGGAGATAATAGGAAGTGAGAAAGAAAATCCATTGAGTATAGACTTTTTTTTAGAAATACAACTAAGGGGATGCCTGGGTGGCTCAGTCAGTTACACGTCTGCCTTCAGCTCAGGTCATGATCCCAAGGTCCTAGAATGGAGTCCCACATTGAGCTCCTTGCTCAGCAGGGAGTCTGCAGAATTCTCCCTCTTCCTCCTATGCACTCTCTCTGTCTCTGACAAATAAATAAACAAAAATCTTTAAAAAACTACAACTAAGTATGAAAGTAGAGAAATGAGAGCTATGACATTAAAGAAGAGTTGTTTTTCTTTATGATGGTCTACTGTAAGTCTGTATGCTAAAACAAAGAATCCCACAGAGAGTTAGAAATTGATACTTAGAAAATAAAGAGGATAATTGCTGGAATGCAACCTTTGAGAGTAGAGACAAAATAAGAGAGAAAGAAAATAAGATCCAAGATATTAGAGCTGCCCACAAGGGCATATTCTTTAATGGTAATGAATGGACAGGCTGAGTAGGTGAGTGTAGATGATGTAGGAAGGCAGAGAAGACATGGTAGAGTTAACTTAAAAAGTGCAAAGGTGAATTTATTAAGAGAAGCTGGCTGAATACCTGGCAGTATTGAGTGTCCATTTGCTATCTGTGGCCATAAATATGCAATGACCCCAGTCAACAAAGTTGCATACATTTTTTTCAAGTAATTATCAGCTGCTTGATGCAGGCAAAATTTAAGGCAATTGTCAGGTGAAGGTTATAACAGATGGGGAGATTGGAGAGAGAGTTAAAGGTATTTGAGAGTGAATACAGATAGTGATTAACAACAACAAAAAATCTAGTGATAGATAAGAAAAAAGTGGGATAGAGGGGGAAACAAGATCAGCATGAGAGTAAATAGAATGGTTTCATGTGAAATTCAAAGGATTCTCAATCATATAAGCATCTGCAAGGTAGGAAAAAGGATCTATTTGGGTATGATGTGTGTGTATGTGTCTCTTTATATATCATCACTAAGAGAAACAGACAAGGAAGAAGGGAAAGAAAGTAAGAGATGGAAGCAGGGAGGGAAGTTAAAAGACGAATGGACTTATTTGAAGGAGACATGTACACAAATAAAAGAGCAGTAATTAAACATGCCAAGCTTCCAACTAAACCACTACCTAAGCAAATTTTCAGGTAAAAGATAAATAGTACATAATTACATCTCTGTATTGAAAAATCTATGCATTCAATAAAATCAAGTAGTAAATACCCACCAGATAATCAAATAGAGTTCTTTATAGAAAATAAAGCTATATGCAGTTTTCTTCTCTTTCTTTGTACCATAAAATGCTTTCCAAAATTCTTTTTCTAAAAAGATAAAAATTAGAATATTAGAAATGATAATGATATAAATTTTCCAGTTACGTAAATAGTGAAAAGTAGGGTGATAATATTATTTATGAATATATTTTCAGATATGATTATACTGAATGCATATGATTATTCTGAATATGAATCATATTGAATCGATAAAGCTATAGAGTAGCCACTTTTGAAAGCTGGGAGCCTGCAGTCCTTCAAAAATCTCTTCTGTTTTCTACCAAATCACTTATGAATGCGGGAAGCTGCAATGATGGTACTTGAGTCTCATGGCACAAATATGCGAATTAGGCAAAGGGCTGGCTCCAGATCGGACAAACCTGACTTTGACGTTCTACTCTCTCATATCCCAGCTGTGTTATTAGCTCAAAGGCTCAGTTTCCTCACTTACTATGCCACTATTATACAATTCCTGTGCTTATAGGACTGTGGGAGAGCTAAATGAGACGCTGCATATATAAAGCTCTTAACCACTAGAGCACTCTAAAATGTCAATTAGTAATGGCAGCTACGCCCACTGCAGAATCATGGCTTTAAAGTTAATCATAGTTTTTATTTTTTACCTGGTTATAAAAGAAAAACATCAAAAACAATGAAATAAGAACAGGACATTTGGCTCTAGAAATTTTTGAGAGAAAAATAAAAGTGTAAATAAAACAATAATTACTTAAAGTTTATTAATAGAACTATTACCAAATGACGTTATGCTGTAAAGATCTTCCAGCCAAGAGAGATTTTTCTTATTTTTTTTTTCCTTTTAACAAGCTTTGAGCATTTTTCCATTTTTCTAAAGTATTAAATAATGAGCAAATAAATATTCAGTAAACACTAGTGGGCCAATTGGTTACTTACTATAGAAAAAAACCAAAAAGTTAAATTAATGGTATATAAAAATACATTATAAAATGATAAAGTTTCCATAACAGATGTGTTCATGGAAACATTTAAAGAAATTGCATCTTATAATATATGATTGCATTTATTTAATGTATCAAACCAGGCAAAATTCATGTGGGTTGGTACATCAAAATAACAATTGCCATTTGTTGAGTCTTGGTGTTTGGTGATATCACCTGGGTGTGTTCAATTTGTGACACTGTCCTTTTAAGTCTGTATTCTAAGACAAAAGTTTATAAAAATAGTCCTCCAAAAAATGAACTCTCAGAGTTTGTAATAATTTCAGAGATCTAAGTTAAAAAAAGTTAATGTTAATATCACAAAGAAGTAATAATCTGCAATGATAAAAACTATGGACTCTGAAGTCAAATTGCCTGAATGTAAATTCCAAACACTATCATCACTGCTATCGTAGAATCAAAAGTGTTATTAGTTTCAAGATGGCAGCATAGGAAGACCCTGAAGTAAATTCCTCCTATATACACAACAAATTTGAACTATAAAGAGAGCAGCAATTCCTTCTGAAGAACTGAAGCCTGACTGAATAGCTTCTATACAACAAATGTATAAAGACCATACAAGGAAGGGTAGGAGAGACACTGACACAGTAACAATGGAAACTTCATCTCTGACGCAGTAGCGAGGAATATCACTGAGAAGCCAACATGTAGACTTGCCCACTCTGGGGCAAAGCAAAGAAACAGTGGCTTAAAGGGCAACCAGACTGCAAGTGAAGATAATCTATTAACCCTAGAACATCCACCAAATGGATAGGGAACTGTCAGAATTCTCATTGGAGTTAGAGGTATCAGCAAGTAGTATTTTTTACATTCCACCTCTACCTTGATAGCACAGAGGGTAGCAGAGTACAGACACTCTAGCTAGCCTGCTAGGGCGGCCTCAGTGTGTCCCAGGCCTCTGGACCATATCAGTTCCAGCTATCCTTGCAGGAAGACCCCAGCAGAGCATGCTCTGGACCTTCCTACACATGCCGGCAAAAACTCCAGCCATCCTGAGAAGGCTGGCCCAACATGATGTGTTCTAAGAGCTCCCTAGCCTATGCCCAACCCAGCTATCCTTCTAGGCATTCCAGGTGCAATGTTCCCCAGAACTCCCTAACCCATATCTGTTAGAGCTCCAGCTGTCCCAACAAGTGGCCCTGGCACAGTGTGCTCCAAAAATCCTTCAACCTGTTCCCACTCAAGTTGACCTGCCAAAGCTGCCAGACACATGCAGTCTACGCAGGGGGTGTTCCTACTCAAGGTCACTCCCTCAAGACCAATAGAGGCATCTGTTCCACCTAATTCATAGAAATAAATACAAGAGGACAAATGAATTGAGGAGATTGAGGAATATGTTCTAACTTAAAGAACAAAGTAAAATGCAAGAAGAAAATCCTAATAAAATGGAAATAAGTAATCTAATTAATAAAGAGTTCAAAGCAATGATCATAAAGATATTCAAAAAATTTGGAAGAAGAATGCAGAAACAGTAAGAACTTCAACAAAGAGTTAGAAAATATAACAAATAACCCATCAGAGCTGAAGAATATAATAATTGCAATGAAAAATGCACTAGAAGGAATCAACAGCAGATTAGATGATACAGAAAAATGGATCAGCAATCTGGAAGACAGAATAGTGTATAACACCCAATCACATAATCAGAACAGTAAAAGAAAAAAAAAAAAAAGAATTTTTTTAAAATGAGGATAGCTACAAAAATAAAATAAAATAAAATAAAATAAAATATAAGAAAAATTAAAAAATAAAAATAAAATAATAATAAAATGAGGATAGCTTAAGGGACCTTTGAGACATTAAGCATGCTATCATTCACAATATAGAGGTCCCAGAATAAGAAAAGACAGAAAGGGGCAGAAAACTTATTTGAAAAAATAATAACTACAAACTTCCCTAACATGAGGAAAAGAACATACAGCCAGATTCAGGAAGCAAAAACAGTTTCAAACAAGATGAATCCAAAGAGATCTACACCAAAACATATTACAGTTAAAATGGCAAAAGTTAATGATAAAGAATCTTAAAGGTAGCAGAAGAAAAATGAATAGTCATATACAAGGGAACTACCAAAAAACTACCAGCTCATTTTCAACAGAAACATTGCAGGCCCAAAGAAAGGAGCAGAATATATTTAAAGTGCTGAAAAGGAGCAGAATATATTTAAAGTGCTGAAAAGGGAAAAACCTACAACCTACCAGCAAGATTATCATTCAGAATTGAAGTAGAGATAGAGATTCCCAGACAAGCAAAACTAACCAAGTTCATCACCACAGAACCAAACTTATAAGAAATATTAAAAGGTCTTCTTTAAGTGAAAAAGAAAAGGCCATAACTAGAAACAAGAAAATATATGAAAGAAAAAAATCTCACTGGTAAAAGGCAAACATATGGTAAAGCAATGGATCCAGCCACTTAAAAAGGTAATATGAAGGTTAAAAGACAAAAATAATATAAATACAATAAGTAGTGAAAGAATGCACAAAATAAAAAGAGGTAAAATATGACATCAAAAACATGAAACTTGATGGGGAAGCAGTAAAAAAGATATTGCTTATAGAATGCATTCAAATTTAAGCAACTCTCAACTTGTAACATACACACATACACACACACACCCCTCATGGTAACTGCAAATCAAAAACCTACAGTAGATACACAAAAAATAAAGAGAAAGGAACTGAAGAATAATACTAAAAAAACAATCAAGCCACAAGGGAAAAGACCAAGAGAAAAAGGAAGAAACAAAGAAGAACTATAAAAAGAACCAAAACCAATTAAAAAAAAGTGCATGTCTATCAATAATTACTTTAAATGTAAATGGACTAAGCTCTAATCAAAAGACACATGGTGGATGAATAGATAAAACAAAAACAAAAGAGCCATGTATATTCTGCCTCAAAGACTCACTCAAATCTAAAGACACAAAGAAACAGAAGGTGAAGGGAAAAGAAATTCTGTGCAAATAGTAAATGAGAACAAAGCTGAGAAGCAATACTCCTATTACACAAAACAAACTTTAAATCAAAGACTATAACAAAAGACAAAGAAGGACATTGCATAGTGATAAAGAGGTCAATCCAACAAGAGGATACAATATTTATAAAAATCTATGCACCCAACACAGGAGTACCTAAATATATAAAGCATGGAGTGCCTGGGTGGCTCAGTCAGTTAAATGTCTGCCTTTGGCTCAGGTCATGATCCCAGGGTCCTGGGATTGAGCCCCACATCAGGCTCCCTGCACAGTGGGTAGTCTGCTTCTCCTCCTACCCCTCTTTCAGCTAGTTTTCTCTCTCTCTCTCTCTCTCTCTCTCTCTCTCTAACTTTTGCTCTCTCTCAAACAAATAAATAAAAATCTCAAAAATAAATAAATAAATATATAAAGCAAATATGAACAGACATAAAGGGAGAAAATGACACCAATAAAATAATAGTAGAGGACTTTAATACCCCCATTTACATCAATGGATGAATCATCTAGACAGAAAATCAATAAGAAAACGTTTGCCTTGGGGCACCTGGGTGGCTCAGAGGGTTAAGCCTCTGCCTTCGGCTCAGGTCATGATCCCAGGGTCCTGGGATCGAGCCCCGCATCGGGCTCTCTGCTTGGCAGAGAGCCTGCTTCCTCCTGCCTCTCTGCCTACTTGTGATCTCTCTCTCTCTGTCAAATAAATAAATAAAATCTTTAAAAAAAAAAACAAAAAACGTTTGCCTTAAGTGACACACTAGACCTGATAGACTTAATGGATACATACAAAACGATTCATCCAAAACTGCAGAATACACATTCTTTTCAAGTACATGTGGAACATTCTCCAGGAGAGATCATATGTTAGACTACAAAAGAAGTCTCAATAAATTTAAAAAGATGGAAATTATATCAAGTATCTTTTCCGACCACAATGATAAGCAACGTGCAATCAATTACAAGAAGAAAACTGGAAAAAAGCATAAACTCATGGAGGCTAAACAACATGATACCAAACAACCAAAGCATCAATAAAGAAATCAAAGAGAAAATTAAAATTTTAAAAATACATAGACACAAATCGAAATGGAAACAGAACTTTCCTTCATCCATGGAATGCAACCAAAGTGGTTCTAAGAGGAAAGTTCATACAATACAGGCTTACCTCAAGAAACAACAAGTATCCCGAATAAACAATCTAACTTTACACCTAAAGGAACTAGAAAAAGAGCAACAACAAAAATCCCAAAGTTAGTAGAAGAAAAGAAATAATAAAGATCATAATAGTAAAGAGCAGAAATAAATGAAATAGACACTGAAAAACAATGGATAGATTAATAAAACTAAAAGCTTGTTCTTAGAAAAGATAAACACAACTGATAAACCTCTAGCCAGACTCATAGAAAAAGAAAAAAAAAGGAAAAGAAGAAGAAGAAGAGAACCCAAAGAGTATAATCAGAAATGAAAGAACATAAAATGACACCACAGAAATACAAAGAATAAGAGACTACTAGGAACATGAAGAACTCTATGCCAACCAGTTGGAAAACCTAGGAGAAATGGATAAGTTGTGAAAAACATATAACCTTCCAAGATTAAATCAGAAAGAAATACACAACCTGAATAAAATGATTATAAGTAATGAAATTGAATAAGTAATTTATAACTCCCACAAAAACAAAAGCCTAGGACCAGATGGATCACAGGTAAATTATATCAAACATTTAAAGATGATTTAGAACCTATCCTTCTCAAATTATTCCAAATAACTGAAAGCAAAGGAATGCTTCCAGACTCAACGACCAAACTAGACAAAGACACCACATACACACACACACACACACACACACACACACACAGAGAAAATTACAGCCCACTACCCTTGATAAACACACAAGCGAAAATTATCAAAAGGCATTAGCAAGTCAAATTCAACAATGCATAATAAGGATCATGGAACATGAACAAATGATATTTACTATAGGGATGCAAAGATGGCTCAACATTTGCAATCAATCAGTATCATACGCTACATAAACAAAATGAAAAATAAAAATTATGACCAGCTCTAGATGAAGGAAAAGCATTTGATAAAATCCAACTTCTGCTTATGATAAAAATTCTTGACAAAATGTATATAGCACTAAAGTACCTCAATGTAATAAAGACCATATATGAAAAAGCTACAGCCAACAACACAACATCATACTCAACACTGAATCGCTGAAAGTTTTTCTCTAAGAGCAGGAACAAAACAAGGATGTCCATGCTCACCACTTTTGTTCAGCATGTTATTGGAAGTCCTAACCAAAGCAACTTAGGCAAGAAAAAGAAATAAAATGCATCCAAATTGTAAAGAAGGAAAAACTATCACTCTTCACACATGACTTGATACTGTATATAGAAAACCGTAAAGACTTAACTATACACCTCTTAGAACTAACAAATGAATTCAGTGAATTTGCAGAATACAAAATTAACATACATAAATTGGTTGTATTTCTATAAACCTAACAAATTATCAGAAAGATTGCATAAAATTACAATTGCACAAAAAGAATAAAACATCTATGAATAAATTTAACCGAGGAGGTGAAAGACCTGTATTCTTTCACTTCTAAGACATTGATGAAAGAAACTGAAGATGACAGGAATAAATAAAAAGATACACTGTGCTTCTGGATTGGAAAAATTAACAGTTAAAATATTCATACTACTACCAAAGCAATCTACAGAATCAATGAAATCCTCATCAAAATACAAATGATATATATGATAGAACTAGAACAAAGAATCCGAAAGTTTATATGGAATCACAAAATATCCAAATAGCCAAAGCAATCTTGAGAAAGAAGAACAAAGCTGGAGGTATGGTCCTTGATTTCAAACTACACTACAAAGCTGTAGTAATCAAAATAGTATGGTATTGGCACAAAAACAGGCACAGAGATCAATGAAATGGAATAGAGAGCCCAGAAGAAAACCAACACATATATGGTTAATTAATTCATGGCAAAGGAAGCAAGCATATACAATGGGGAAAAGACAGTCTTCTCAATAGGTGGTGTTTGGAAAACTGGACACCTACACGAAAGAAAAGAAAAGAAAGAAAAGAAAAGAGAAGAGAAAGGAAAAGAGAAAAAAAGAAAAGAAAAAAGAAAAGAAAAGGGAAGGCAAGGGAAGGGAAGGCAAGGGAGGGAAGGGAAGGGAAGGGAAGGGAAGGGAAAGAAAGAATAAAGGAAAAAAAGAGAGAGGGAGAGAGAGGGAAAAAATGAAACTGGACAACTATCTTACATCTTACATAAAAATGAATTCAAAATGGATTAAAGACTAGAATGTAGGACCTAAACACATTAAACTCCAAGAAGAAAACATAGTAAGTTTTTGGATATTAGTCTTAGCAATAATTTTTGGACCAGTCTCCTCAAGCAAGGGAAACAAAAGCTAAAATAAACAAAGGAGACTAGATCAAACTAAAAAACTTTTGCACAGCAAAGGAAACCCAGACAAAATAAAAAGGCAACCTATTGAATAGGAGAAGATATCTGCATATCATATATCCAATAAAAGATTAATATCCAAAATATATAGAGAAGTTATACAACTTGATATAAAAAATAAACAATCAAGTAAAAAATGAGCAAAGGACTTTAATATTCACTTTTTCCAAAGATATACAGAGGACCAACGGGCACATGAAAAGTTGCTTAACATCGTTAATCATTGGGGAAATGCAAATGAAAACCACAATGAGAGATCACCCCACACCAATCATATTAGCTATTATCAAAAAGATTAAAAAAATAAGTGTTGGCAAGGATATGGGGAAAAGGGAACCCTAATATACTGTTGGTGAGAATCTAAATTGGTGCAGCCACTATGGATAATAGTATGAAGGTTCCTTATAAAGTTAAAAACAGAACTACCTTACATAAAGCAATTCCATTTCTGGACGTTATCTGAAGAAAATGAAAACACCAATTTTAAGAGAGACATCTTTCTGTTCACTGCAGTATTATTCACAAACCTAGGATACAGAAGCAATCTGTGTCCAACAATAGATTAGTGGATAAGGAAGATGTGGTATATATAGGCAATGGGATATTACTTAGCTATAAAAAACAAAGAATCTTGCCATTTTTGACAACATGGACAGGACTAGAGGGTTTTATGCTAAGTGAAATAAGTGGGACAAATAAAGACAAATAGCATATTATTTCACTTATATGTGGAATCTAAAAAAAAATGAACAAACAAAACAAAACAGAAACAGAGTCCTCTATACAAGAAACAGACTATTAGCTACTAAAGTGGGGAGTTTGGTGGGGGGGGGGCAAGCAAAAGAGGTGAAGGGAACTAAGAGATACAGATTTCCAGTTATAAAATAAGTAAGCTATGAGGATATAATACACAGCATGGGAATACATCCAATAATGCTGTAATAACTTTGTATGGTGACAGATGGGAATTAGACTTATCATGGGGATCATTTCATAATGCAAAAATATCAGTATAATGTATATCTGAAACCAAGAGGATAGTGTATATCGTTACGTTTCAATTTTTAAAAAAGCACCACATGTTCTTAGTTAAAAGCAAAAACCAGAAATATATAAAC
Organism: Potos flavus; assembly: GCA_028534135.1. NCBI lineage: Eukaryota > Metazoa > Chordata > Mammalia > Carnivora > Procyonidae > Potos > Potos flavus. Next base: position 94,085,717 of record CM052883.1, read on the forward strand.
ACTGAAGTCACAGAACATCCCTGATAAGAAAGCATTTAATTCTTCTTGTTCATATATGCAACACATTAGATTGGATTACTTATACAAGGAAACAAAATACTTTTCTAATGTAAATTGTGGTTCAAATATTGACACTTTTTTTTTCAAAAAAGTTTTGATTTAGCTTGTGTGTGAGTATAGAAATCTGAATCAGCACATGATAAGACAAAAGTTTCTTATCTCAATTTTTATAAATTTTGAAACTGCAAATTTTGGTATCTCTCAATAAGAGACTAAATAAAAATCATCTACCTGAGAAGATGCTGTTATAAATTTTATTTTATTCATCTTCTTGTTGATAGCATATTGATTTTGATTTTACCATCACAGACGTACAGCAATGTATTATGATAAAATAACTTCCTCCTTCGGCTTCATAAATAAAGCAGTTGATGCAAAAGCTTCATTTTCCATGCTTTGTATGTGTATATGTATGTGTCTGTCTGTGTGTATGTGTGTTATAACTGGCTGCCTTTATGGCTCCAAAGTAGATGACGATTCAGAATACTCGTAATCTTGTAAAACTAGATACAGCACTTTAAATGTTTATCGTTAGAACATGCCCAGTAGCAGATGGTGGCATGCCATTTTAAAGCCACCTAGAGGCACAAAAATTGTCCTATGTTTTTCATTTTGGCAGATGCACATGCCCCTTTGGCAAACTTCAGAAATAACTAAAAGACTTACACCTCCAAAACAGATTGTATTTATAGAGGATGTATGCAATTCAAGAGGGGTGGTGCAAAAGACGAATTTCAGAGTCAATACAATTAAATATATAGTACAGTTAGCACAAAACTTTGTACATGAAATTAGCTCAACTGCCTTACTGTGTATCTGTTCCACTTAAAGCATTTTAATAAACCCTAAGTAATTATTTCCAGAGCAATATTAAAATGAATTTTAACAAACTGATGCATGCCAAATAACTTGTTTTAAATGTAAAGTTCAAATTTCTCACAAAACTCAATTCTCAGTGATGGCATTGCGTTTCAAGCACTCATGTTTTGATTTGGCATATAGATACTTAAGAGACTCTAATATCCACTCAATTTTAAACCTGATTGTGAAAATAACTTTTAAAAGTCACTAGAGTCATCAGATATTTCCTCAGAACTTTCTAAATTTATACCTCCCCTTGACGCATGCTACTTAGCATACACGCGCATGTTCTCTCACTCAGCCCCACCTGCGAGTTGTTCCTTTACCCGTCCCTCCCAACCAGACCCTGAGCTTTTAGGATAGAATTCTCCCCTCTTTATCTTGCTATTCCTAGTGCTTATGACAGTGTATTGCCCAGAGTCAGGGATCAATAAACAATTGAATCACATAATGGACTTACATTGAATTATATACTGTCATGAGTTCAAATAACAGCCCTGGTGGGAGAAAATATATGTTGAGTTATTCATTAGTTTTACTCACATCCTATTTCCAGTTTAGCCCCTGGAAAGCCAGTGATTTCCTTTCTCTACTGGCCTCTCGGATCCATAAATGGCTTGTCTTCACCAAGGCCTCCCCCAAGCCTGGCCTTTCCAGGTAAGCTCTAGATTGTCCTGATTCCTAATTAAAGCTCACTACTTTGACTTCTTCCTTGGAGGCCCATTAAAGGCCTAATTGGCTAAAATGGGGAGTTTAAATGAGAAAGGAATAGAAGAAAAGCATGAAAATTGTAACTTGAATTTTAATCCCTTTCTTTTACAAAAGTAATAAAATGTACTGCAGCAAATCTAGACATTATGGAAACATGGAAAGGGGAAAAATCAAAATCTTCAGGAGTAATTATTGCTGATATTTACAAAATTTTGCAAAATAAAATTTCAAATTAGATATCACAGCACATGCTGTTTATACCTTATCTCTTTACCTGTCATTGCAGGGCTTTCTCATGTTGTTAAATACTCATTTGCAACCTCATGAAATATCTACATATTTGTGCCTTTATTAAATAAATGATGAAATCTATTGACTGTTTTACTAGGGCGATCTTTATTCCGGGCACTGAGGCTACAGAAAGAAATAGATAAGATCCCTTTTCTCACAGATCTTACACTGTAATGGAAGAGAGAGCAAAGAGAAAAACACATAAATAAGAGAACCTTGGCTTATAAAAGTGCTGTGCTCATAGCAAAATTGGCTAATACGACAGGACTAAAAGATGTGAAAAGGTATGCACTCTTTTGCCTTTATTCTCTTGTGATTTAAAAAATATTTTTATAAAAAGCTTAAACACCTAGTTATATAAATCTATGTGTAAATTTCTAATTATATCCTCCAACATAATTCCTAATAATGGAATGACTGAGTCAAAACTATGTATATTTTAAAGACATTACCTATTCCTAAATATCAACCGCAACACTTTTAATAATTTAGGCTTCCAACAACTGATTACAAGATTGTCATAATCTACCTGCCAAGAAACAACCTATGTGCTTTCAAATATGTATTGGGGTAAAGTGAAAGAAGATATTATTAGCTAACGCACTGCCAAATTGACAGCCATTACGATAATTCACCCTGCTATACAATGTTTATGTCAAATCCATGGGTAAGACTGAATCTTTCATAACCAAGATGAGAGCTACTAAGATATGCAGTTTGTTGCTACTAGTATTCCTGAAATCTCAGATACTTCTTTGTAATGTGTTATAACACATGTTTTTCAGTATTATTAAAATTTGACAAACTTTGGTAAGGTCGGATACTATGGGCTATTCATTATACTGCATTACAATTGCCAAAAAACAACACTGGAATTGCCTTGCAATATGGATAAGAACTGATATGATTGAAAATATAAACACATACTCTACATGTTCATACACTTATGTGTTATATTTTGGGGTCACTAAGTGAGAAATAAAACACTCTGGGTTTTCTGTATAATTTTAATCATAAGTAGCCTAGGGAAGATAAGCTAATAGAACTACATGTTATTTTTTATATTATTTTTAAAAAGAAAACTAGGAGACTTCCAGAGTCATTTTGTCAGGATCCATAACATAATATATGTGAAACATGGAAAAGCACTATTAAATAAACATTATATGTTAAAGAATTGTGTTTCCATATTTTACCAAACGAGGTGAATTTCAAACTTCAAAAACGTACCAATGAATTTGGTCAAAATAGTTGAACATTAACAATTTGATAAAATTTATTACACATTCAAACACACACCTATATCTGCATAGAATTTGAATTACTAAATTGTTGACTCAAAAGACAATATTAAGTGGATCTTTTTTGTGATAAAAATGTTTCAGTGATGAAATCATGTTTATGTTTTACGATTCATGAGGATAGCTTGGTGGGTTTAGATACATATGCTACCCCATGTGTTATATATGGTCACAAGGGTGACCTGAAACAGATTTTATGCTACATTTAATCCAATCTTGATTTCACCTCTTCTGCAATACCTCCAAAGCGGGTCATTCTGTTTTGGAGGAGCTCTAGCTGTAATTGTGGACTGAAACTATATTTCTTTAGCGATTTATAGATATAGTCAAACATGGCCTCTGTATATTGGCCCCTTGGTTGTTTATTTCTCCCAAGTAGGCTGAGACACTTCAGCTCAAAAGCCCATGGGTGCCAAACTCTTTTCTTTTCATCTTTTTTTTTTTTTAACAGAACCAATTGTTTAAAAAAAAAAAAAAGCAAATTTCTAGACATTTAGAGTTGGTCTACTTTGCATACCCCGTGAAACTACATCCAACATCTGCCAGCCATAGACAAGATAAGCCAGACACTATAAAGTTTCCAAGCCATTGTTATCCTTTGGAGCTTCGTGACCCAGAATCTCCCCACTTTGCTGCTGAGTGACATCACCTGGACACATAAGCACCCTCTTTGATTCTGATCCCCCACTCTCTAGAAATTCCGAGGTGGAGGAGAATAAGACTTAAGGTCTTCAGTCTCTGGACAGTCAGTCTCATGCTGTTAGGGACTTACCACCACACACACCTGTCAAAGATTGTATGTGCTACTGCCACCTCGTGGTCTGATCTTTCTCCTTGATCAGGCGCCAAATTTCTCAAAACCTCACAAGCCTGCACCATAACATAAATTCATTTAACAATTATTAGCATTTTTACAGCTGTTACCTTTATACTGATTTGCCCTCTGAAATGTCTTTCCTTCTTATGTGATGGGCTTTCATATATTTCAGAACACAGCTATCCTATAGCCTACGAGCTTTAGTTTCACAACAAATAGTAATTACTTCAACTTTTTCATATACGTAAGAGTTGCACGCATTTTATCATTCTGGTTGTCATCTCTGCATACGTTTTTCTTTGTCAAAATCCCTATCAAACTGATGCCAAAGACTGAACATTCACCTGCAGTGTTCGTGTCCTGGGAGGGTGAAAGCTGAGACATCTTGTATAATTGCACTAATCATCATGTATTATGCCAACACTAAAGTAGGTACTAATACAATGAAATTAACTGCACCTAGCAAACAAGCCATGTTGTACATTTGTTAGTATTTAGGAAATACAGAGTTGAGTTTATCAGTAAAGATCAACATCATCACAGCAAAAGGGGAGACCTTTCAGATAAAATGGCAACTAAAATAGGCTGTGGATTAATCACCTAATAATCCCCCCACCTGAGGGAGAATGGAGTTTAGGAACTTCCATAAATAGTGTAAGAAACTCAGGGAAGGTTACCAGACCCTGGCTGAGTTTTGGGGACACAGAAAATGACAGTTAAACACGGAAAAATCCTTGTGGATGGAAAAGGCATGGGATAAGAAAAATGAACACATAGATTTTCTTTCCTCAATCTAAAAATCTGTGTGGGTATCCTTGCCAGTCCCCTTAGATCATGAGGCTGAAAAATAGCCTGGCTAGGTCAGACTTGTCAGCTGACTAAAATTATCAAGACTGCAATACCCTCTTATAGGGAATACTTAATAATTGGTACAGAAACTGGCCCCTAGGGTTTCTTCCTCCCCACCCAAGCAGAAGATAAACTTTGTTAATTACAACCAAAGAAAACCCCACTTACAAAGGGAAATGGCAGAGATTGAGTTAAAGGGAGTTTCAATAAGAGTAGGACTGAATGCTAACAGTGAGAACAGAATGCTAATGGTTAATGATTATAAAGCCAAATAAATATGTTGCTTAGAGTCAACCACCCTTCCCTCCTAAACTTAACCAATAAGATTTCAAGCCTGGGCTTCTGTCCATCATCCCTAGGTTCACATTAATTTCCTAAGAATATGAGATCACAAAATAATGTCTGAGTAGGGCAGTGCTTATAAAAGAAAGATAGAAGACTAGAACACCTATAACGGTCACATCAAGATTAATGGTTTAAAGATTTAAAAAAATGCTAAGTAAGAATAATATGGACCTTCAAAAAGATAAAGGAAGGCACTGGCAACAAAGAGTTGTGGCAAGTATTCATAAAGAAAAACCAATTAGAAAATACTGAAAATCAAATGTGTTAAATAGCCTGACTGATAACATAGACACAGGCAAAGGATGAACTGCAGAGCTAAAGTGTCAGATAAGATTATAGGAAAGGATAAACATGTAGAAAATTGATATCTTTATATGAATAAAGTTATGTTCAGGTGAAAAAAGTTGACATGCACATATTCATTACAAATAATGATTTGTATATTATACTAAAATCTAATGTACACAATATCCATATCTGACTTTATGATGAAGAGAGATAAAGGAATTAACAAATGGAGTTGAAAGAGAAAAATTAAAACTAAATAAGAGAAATCTTGAATTAAATAATGATGATAACATGTCATGAACTAAAGAGCTTGATTAACTCAATTGCTGACACTAGTTCAAAATGTATAAAAGTGATGAGGTTCAGTTGCTGAAGGTCAACACACATTATCATCTTTCTAAATCCAAGGGACACTATTGGAAATTAGGAAATCTCCTGAAACAAAGACGTGGTTTGTTTTCAGAGAACTACAAATATTCTTTGCTTTATTTATATGCTTATTTATTTATATTTATTTTCATGCTTATTATACTCACAGTGAGTCACTGTAAAAAATTTTTTATATTTTTCAATAAAACTTGGACATTAGTTTTTCTAGGTCATTCTTAAAATGATGTAGGACTTGGCACAGATGTGGCATCTTTTCCTTTTAGATACTAGTCTTTACTTCTAGTTAAAGACTTCTGTTAGCTCTTCAGAATTTCTCTCCTTAGCAATAGTCAGAATGGTCAGCAAACTAGTCAGAAACCTGATTAAAATAATGACTGTGCCTGTTAGTATATTAACCACTATCTGCCTCTACAGCTTTATGAGGCTGAAAAGTTTCTAGTCATCCACATTTACTCTTCTCCCTACTATCGCAATAACATAATTCATTTGCTTCGTCAATCAATAAATAAAAACCATGGTGTTTGGATAAAATATTGCATAGCTAGCATCTTAAATTTAGTGCACCTGAAAATATGTCTTTAGTAGAAAAATACTTGGTGCACCATTGTTCAAAGTAGCAAGAAAATAAGAAACAACCAATATGTGCATCAATAGATGAATAAATGAGTAAAATCATGATTCTACCTAAGTATTAGAAATAATAAATATTCTACATTATGTATGAATTATTATGAAGGGATGTCCATGTCATTTAATTAACAAAAATAGTAAGGGGAAAAAATCATATAAAGTATGATTCCATTATGATTCTTTTTTTAAAAGTAGAAAGGAAACTCCATAGCTTTGAACTTAAGTACAAGACCAGAGTAAAAGATACGATAGGCTATACACTAAAATATTGTTGGAAACGCTGAGAGAGAGAGGATAAATTATAACTATTTCCTTATATACCTCTGCTTTACTTGAGACATTACAAGGAACATGTGCTACTTAAGAAAATTTTTAAAAAAAGATATTTATGACAAAAATATATGCATAGTTTTATGATATCTAAATCTATTCAAACATATAACAATTTTTGGCACTACTGAGAAGGAAAACTATTCTCATCCTGATCTTATTTGTATGTGCATTCGGTCTTCAGTAATTTTTTTGATTGTTATGAAAGGCAGGAGCAAAGAAAAGCAAGAAAAGGAAACTAGATAACCTTCAAACATTTGGGAGCTGCTATGAGGGCATACTCATTTAGAAAATTCACACTGTGGAGTTTAATAACATCCATTTCACAAATCACAGAGTTTTCCTATCTTACAAATCAATTTTATTCTATTACATTGGTGAATTAGTTTCTTTTGGTGAATTGGTTGTTCCACTTTAACTGTTGGCCTTCTTATAAAAGGGAAAGACATGTATTAGGAGTACAGAAAATAGTCAAGATAATAGCCCAGCAATACTTTTTACTTACCACCTAACCTCTTCTTTTCAAATTTCCCCACTGCAAGTAGTCACCACTGAATTAGCTATGACAAACCTAGCCACACCCCCCCCATTCTTTCAAAAAGGGTTTGTTAGGAGTATAATGATGAAGAGTTCTATTGAGATTGTCATCCATTTCCCTGTAATCTCATGCGAAGACTTTGAAATCCAAACTAGGTATCACCATTCTTGTTATATTTAAGACCTAGGAGAATTGAATCTGATGAGTATTAACAATTCTTTCCCTTTTTTAAAAATAATGATCATTATGAAATTAAAAAAAAATAAATCAAAAAGTTGAAATAAATGCCATCTATGAATATTTGTGTATTTGTATAAGTAAAATAGAGTAAACTTCTTTTTTTTTAGATTTTATTTTTATTTATTTGAGAGAGAGAGAGAGATCACAAGTAGGCAGAGAGGCAGGCAGAGAGAGAGGGGGAAGCAGGCTCCCTGCTGAGCAGAGAGCCTGATGCGGGGCTTGATCCCAGGACCCTGAGATCATGACCTGAGCCGAAGGCAGAGGCTTTAACCCACTGAGCCACCCAGGCACCCCAAAATAGAGTAAACTTCTACACTCATATCTTGGAGTACTCATATTTATTAGTGCATGCATATGCAAGACATATAAATATAAATATATTTCTATATGCGTGTGTACATGTGTGTATATATTTATGCACACACAAAGAGAGATTCATGAAATTACTTAAAGAATTTTCTTTTTTCAAAATTGGAATGCTACCTTCAGAGAAATACAAATCAAAACCACAGTGAGATACCACCTTACACCAGTCAGAATGGCTAAAATAAGCAGGTCAGGAAACGACAGATGTTGGCGAGGATGTGGAGAAAGGGGAACCCTCCTACGCTGTTGGTGGGAATGCAAGCTGGTGCAGCCACTCTGGATAACAGTGTGAAGGTTCCTCAAAAAGTTGAAAATAGAGTTACCCTTCGACCCAGCAATTGCACTACTGGGTATTTACCCCAAAGATACAAATGTAGTGATCCGAAGGCGCACGTGTACCTGAATGTTTATAGCAGCAATGTCCACAATAGCCAAACTATGGAAAGAACCTAGATGTCCATCAACAGATGAATGGATAAAGAAGATGTGGTATATATACAC
>CM052883.1:94094334-94140215 GCA_028534135.1 Potos flavus
AGGGATAGGGTGGCTGGATTATGGACATTGAGGAGGGTATGTGCTATGGTAAGTGCTGTGAAATGTGTAAGCCTGAGGATCCACAGACATGTACCCTGGGGCAAATAATACATTATGCATTAATTAAAAAATAAAAAAAAAAGAGTAAAAAAAAAATTGGAATGCTACCTTTTCACATACACTTTGTGAATTAAAATATATATAATGTTTGATGCCAAATAAGTTTTTGGTTTTAGTTTTAATAATAATATATCATATGTATAATATATTTCCTATACTTTAAAACATTTGAAGCAATTATTGTACCAATAAGTTATTCTAAACTAGTAAAATGCTTATAAACAGACACTAAGTTAAAAAGCAGTTCTACAATTTCCTACATCAACTCATTTTGTTAAGATCTAACTGACATACAATTTTATGTAAGCTTAAGGTGTACCATGCGATAATTTGATATATGTGTATATTGTTAAATGATTACCATGATAAGGTTAGTTAACACATCCATCACTTTACATTATTTTTTTTGTGTGTGGTGAGAACATTTAAGATTTAATCTCTTAGCAACTTTAAGTAATGAATATAGCATTGTTAATTAGAGTCATGATGCTGAATAGCAGACCTCGGAACATATTTCTCTTATAATTGGAAGTTTGTATCCTTTGATCAATATATCCCCTCCCCCCTCAGTCCCCTGGCAACCATTATTCTACTCCAGGAGTCAAACATCTTTAGATTCCACATATAAGTAAGATCATACAGTATGTATTTTTCTATCTGACTTATTTCATTTAGCATAATGCCCTCAAGGTCCATCCATGTAGCCACAAATGACAGGATTCCCTTCTTGTTTATGGCTGAATAATACTCCATTTTCTATTCCATATTTTCTTTATCCATTTTTCTGTCAATGGACACTTAGATTCTTTTCATGTCTTGGCTATTGTGAATAATGCTGCAATGAAGAAGGGAATGAAAACCTCTTCAAGATAGTGATTTCATTTCTTCTGTATATATATACACTCAGAAGTGGGATTCATGGATAATACAGTAGATTAATTTTTAAATTTTTGAGGGACTTCCACACTGTTTTCCACAGTGGTTATACCAACTTACATTCCCACCAACAATGCTCAAGAGTTCCCTCCTCCACATCTTCACCAAACACTTGTTGCCTCTTATTATCTTTCTGAGAATAGCCATTCTAACAGTTGTGAGGTGATATCTAATTGTAGCTTTAATTTGCATCTCCCTGATAATTAGTGATGTTGAACATCTCTTCATGTACTTGTTGGCTATTTGTACATCCTTTTGGAAAACAGTCTATTCAATTCCTCGCCCATTTTATAGTCAGATCATTTGGGGTTTTGTTGTTGCATTTTTTGCTATTATGTGAGTTCCTTAAATAGTTTGCAAATTAACCTACTATCTGATATATGGTTAGCAAATATATTCTCCCATTCCCTCTTTACTCTGCTGATTTTGTCTCTTACTGTTCAGAAGCTTTTTAGTTTGATATAGTCCCATTTGTTTATTTTTGCTTTTGCTGTTTTTGCTTTTGGTGTCATATGCAAAAAAAACATTGTGAAGAGTAACGTCAAGGAGCTTTTCCCTTACATTTTTTTTCTAGGAGTTTTATGGGGTTTGGTATTACATTTAAGCCTTTAATCTATTTTGAGTTAATTTTTGTAAGTGGTATAAGAGAGGGGTCTAACTTCCTTTTTCTGCATGTGGTTAACCTGTTTTCCCAGCACCATTTGTTGAAGAGACTATACTTTTCCTAGTGAGTGTTCTTGACTACCTTGCCAAATATTATTTGACCATATTCCTGAGACGTTTATTCTGTTCTCTTGATCTATATGTCTATTTTTATTCCAGTAACCATAATGTTTTAATTACTACAGCTTTGTAGTATTGTTTGAAATCAGTAAGTATCATATTTTTGATTATGTTCTTATATTTCAGGATTGCTTTGGTTATTTGGGGTCCTTTGTGGTTCCACAGAAAGTTTAAGATCCTACTTTCTATTTCTGTGAAAAAAGCCATTGGAATTTTAACAGGGATTTCACTGAATCTGTAAATGGCTTTGTGTATTATGGACATTTTAACAATATCAATTCTTCTGATCAAAAAATATAAATGTCTTTCAACTTATTTGTGTCTTCTTCAATTTCTTTCATCAATATCCTATATTTTTTAGGGCACAGATCTTTCACCTCCCTGGTTAAATGTATTCCTTTTTTTAAAGACTTTATTTATTTATTTATTTATTTATTTATTTGAGAGAGAAATAGAGTGAAAGAGAGAGATCACGAGCAGGGGGGAGGGATAGAGAGAGAAGCAGACTCCTCACTGAGCAGGGAGCCCAATGCGAGACTCAATCCTAGGACCCTGGGATCATGACCTAAGCCAAAGGCAGATGCTTAACTGACTGAGTCACCCAGGTGCCTGATTAAATTTACTCCTAAGTACATCATTGTTTTAGAAGCTATTGTGAATCAGATTGTTTTCTCTATTTATCTTTCAGATATTTCATTATTAGAGTATAGAAATGCAACTGATTTTTATATGTTGATTTGTATCTGGAAACTTTACTGAATTTGTTTATTAGTCCTAACAGTTTTTGGTAGTGTATTTAGAATTTACTGTCTGTAAGATCATGCCTTCTTCAAACAGAAACATTTTCACTTTTTCTTTTCTAATCTGGATGGCTTTTAATTTCTTTTTCTTGCCTAATTATTCTGGCTAGGATTTCCAGTATTATGGCAAATATGAGTGGGGAGAGTGGGCAACTTCGTTCCTGATTTTGGAGGAAAAGCTTTCATTATTTCACCAACCAGTATGATGTTATCTGTGGGCTTGCCAACTATGGCTTTAATTATGTTAAGGTGTGTTCCTTCTCTACTCAATTTGTTATGGTATTTCATATCATATTGTCAAAAGCTTTTTTTGCATCTATTTAGAGGGTCATATGATTTTTATCCTTCTATTAATGTGGTGTATTACATTTATTGGTTTTCAAATGCTAAGCCACTCTTTTACTGCAGAGATAAATCCCATTTGATCATGTTTCATAAATCTTTTAATATGGCATTGAATTCAGTTTACTTGAATTTCATTAAGAATTTTTCATCTATATTTTCCTTATAGTGCCTATATTGACTTTGGTATCAGAGTAATGAGTAACCTTGTAAAATGAATTTGATAGTGCTCCTTTCACTGGAATTTTTTTGGAAGAGTTTGAGGATTGGTATTAATTATTCTTTAAATGTTTGGTAGAATTCACCAGTGAAACCATCTGGCTCTGAGCATTTCTTTGTTGGGAAAATGTTGATTACTGCTTCAATCTTTTTAGTCATTATTGGTCTGTTCACATTTTCCATTTCTTCGTGACTCAGTCTCAGTAGATTGTATGATTCTAGGAATTTACCAACTTCTTTTAAGTTATCCAATTTGTTGGTATATAACTGTTCATAGTAGCCTCTTATGATCTTTGGTATCTCTTCAGTGTCAGTTATAATGCCTTCTTTTTCATTTATAATTTTATTTATTTGAATCCTCTTTGACTTTTTCTTGGTTAGTGTAGCTAAAGGTTTGTCATTTTTGCTCATCTTTTTAAAAAACAACTCAATTTCCTTTTTTGTTGTTTTTTATTTTTTTCTATTTTCTTTCTAGTCTCTATTTTATTTATTTTTCCTCTAATCTTTATTTTCTTCCTTCTGCTAACTTCTGGATTAGTTTTCTTTCTCTTTCTAATTCCTTGAGGTGTGAAGTTAGGTTGTTTAAATGGGATCTTTCTTTATTCTTAATGTAGGCATTTATTGCTATAAACTTCTTTCTAGAATTGCTTTTGCTGCATCCCATAAGTTTTGGTTGTTGTGTATTTGTTTTTGAATAACTAATATTTGAATACCATTTGACAGTTTATAAAAAGCTTTCACCTCTAGCTTACTTTACTGTTAGGATATGAAAGTACCCAGTGACTAATTTATTCTATGTGAATTTTTATTGTGAAATACAGGAATAGCATATATTATAACTACTTCATGAAGTAAGTTCAACTGAAAAATATTAAAAAGAGAGACCCAGAAACCTCTTCCCATCTTCACACTAATCTCTAATTGACCTCTCAGCTTGCATTTTAAAAACAAGTACTCTAAGAGCCCTGAATTTTCCTTCTAGAAAATATACCCTGGTTCAGGGTTTAAAATCTACTTATTATCCACCTTTGCTTCTTAGCATCAAGGCTAGGACCATACTTCAAGACATTGTTCCTCTTTCAACTGCTTCTCCCTCATTTATCTATGAAAACTCTCTATCAAAACCTCTGCTGTACAGTTTTTGGACCAAACATTGCCAGAATGGTGATCTCTTTCAAGTTTCTCTCTCTCTCTCTCTAAGCCCTCTTATTTCAAACTTCCATAACAGCCAAATACAATGACAACAACAACGATGTTGTTAAAGTCAGTCATTTGGGCATTTAATCACATATAACATGATAGAATGAAAACAATCTTGGAAGTCAGAGTCAGAATAAAGTTCCAAACACTGACAGAAGCAGTGAAAATAGGAAAGAGGGGAGGAAAATGAGAAATAATGGGGATATACACTTGTCAGATTTTGGAGGTGGACTCAATGTTCCAAGAGGAGAAAGATGAGTTTAGGCTTTTGTCATTGGCAACTGGCTAATTCATCTAAGAACACTACAACGAATGAACAAACGTGAAGTTTTACATGTGGCCTAATTTTTATTATTTTTTAAAATTTAAATATTAAACAATAATTTTATATAATTTTAAATAAATTTTATTTATTTATTTAATTTATTAGTTTCAGAGTTAGAATTTAGTGATTCATCAATTGCATATAACACCTAGTGCTCATTACGTCAAGGGCTCTCCTTAATGCTCATCACCCAATTACCCCTTCCACCCCAACCACCTCCCCTCCAGCAACCCTCAGTTTGTTTCCCAGAGTTCAGCATCTCCTAGCAGATGACATGATACTCCATGTAGAACACCCAAAAGATTCCATCCAAAAATTGCTAGAACTGATGCAGGAATATAGCAAAGTCGCAGGATATAAGATCAATACACGGAAGTCAGTTGCATTTTTATACACTAACAATGATGCAGAAGAAAGAGAAATCAAGGAATTGACCCTATTTACAATTGCACCAAAACTATAAGATACCTAGGAATAAACCTAACCAAAGAGGTGAAAGACCTAAACTCTGAAAACCATAGAACACTTATGAAATAAATTGAGGAAGACACAAAGAAATGGAAAAACATTTCATGCTCATGGATTGGAAAAACAAATATTGTTAAAATCTCTATGCTACCCAAAGCAATCTACACATTCGATATAATCCGTAGCAAAATATCATGAGCATTTTTCATAGAGCTAGAACAAACAATCCTAAAATTTGTATGGAATCTGAAAAGACCCTAAATAGCCAAAGTAATGTTGAAAAAGAAAACCAAAGCTGGAAGCAACACAATTCCGGACTTCAAGTTGTATTACAAAGCTGTAATCATCAAGACAGTATGATACCAGCACAAAAACAGACACATAGATCAATGGAACAGAATAGAGAACCCAGAAATGGACCCTCAACTCTATTTATTTATTTTAGAGAGAGACAGACTCTGTGCTGGGCTCAGAACCTAACACCGGGCTCAATCTCAGGACCCTGAGATCACGACCACAACCTGAGGTGAAACCAAGAACTGGAGGCTCAACCACCTACACCACCCAGGTTCCCCCAAGTGGTATAATTCCTATAAACTTTTAGATTATAAACTATATATATGTATAGTAGCCTTAGAGCTTAAAGGACTATGTACACATCACAGATATTCCATAAATTCTGGTTATGTTAATTTATGAATGTCAAAAAATGAACAGGGAGCTTGGTCATTGATATCATATTAATCTTACAATTGTAACAGTATGGATTCATATTTTCTATTTTATAGACTTAGAACAGTAATATAAATCTCCACTTGTCCCTTAAACATTTAGTATTTGTCATCTCCTTTTCTGATGACACAGTTTTACTACTAATGTTGACATTATCAGAATTTATGAATTGAAGATATCTGTGAGGATGTAATTATGTACGTTGATTAAGCCCTGTGATCATTCCTTCACCCAGCCCCTAAGAGCACAAGCAAATATCCAAACTTCAATGTCTAGTGTGTAACTGTATAAAACATTATTTCAGGAAGCTATGTTCTTTTAATAACAAATTACTTCCCTTAGAGGCTGCACAATCACTTCCACATTTAATATGTCTTTAGAATTTTTCATCCCTGTAAGGTGGTCTTTCTTGTTGCAATGAAAGAACTGCATTTTAATAGCATGCTTTATGCTTATAAAATTTTTGAGTAAATTACACTTGTCTTGATTCTTCGTAAAAAATAAATGAAATTAGATGCTTAAAACAAGAATATTTTATTTTTAAAAAGCTTTCTGATAGGGGCGCCTGCGTGGTGCAGCCAGTTGGGCATCCAACTCTTAGTTTCAGCTCAGGTCATGATCCCAAGGTTGTGAAATTCAGCCCCACATTGGGCTCTGCACTTATCCTGGAGTCTGCTTAAGACTCTCTCTCCCAGGGCACCTGGGTGGCTCAGTCGTTTAAGCGTCTGCCTTTGGCTCAGACCCTGATCCCAGGGTCCAGGGATAGAGCCCCACTTCAAGCTCTCTGCTCAGCGGGGAACCTGCTTTTCCCTCTCCCTCTGCTTGCAGCTCCCCCTGCTTGTGCACTCTCTCTCTCTGTCAAATAAATATACAAAATTAAAAAAAAAAAAGACTGCGAACCATGAGAAACTATGGACTCTGGGAAACATACGAATGGTTTTAGAAGGGAGGGGGGTGGGGGGATGGGTGAGCCTGGTGATGGGTATCAAGGAGGGCATGGATTGCATGGCTCACTGGGTGTTATACACAAACAATGAATCATGGAACACATCAAAAACTAATGGTGTACTGTCTGGTGACTAACATAACATGATAAAAAAATAAAAATAAATAAAAATAAAATAAAATAAATAAAAAAGACTATCTCTCCCTCTGCCCCTCCCCTTTGTGCTCTCTCTCAAATAAAGAAATCTTAAAAAAAAAAAGCTTTCTGATAGAACTTATATTATACTGCACAGATATAATATAGCCTATGAAAATAGATATTTAAGAATCTGAAGATTCTGATATTTTTAAATTATGTTTATATCAAAGGTTCATACATGTCTGTGAATAAAATGTAGGATAGTGTGTGTGTGTGTATTCACATATTGAAAAATAAAGTCTATAAGGAGTGATAGTCTTTGAACCAATGTAATAATTTATGTTTAATTATTTTCTTCCATATATCTTAGCATTGCAAATATATGTTTATCCTAATATAGAGAATCACCACTATGGCTTAGAATTTACTTTGCATTTTTAAGCTTATCCCTTTACCTAAAGCCTCTCATTAATTATAAATAAAAGAATTTAATTTATTTTGATTTGCCAATTATAATAAATATTACCTACTTCTAAAAAATAATGTAATTCAACATCATGCAAATATTCCATTCAAAAATCAGTGAAGAATTATGAGAAAGAAAAACTCTATCTCAATTCCTAAACCTAATCATTACAGAAAAATGTAAAAATCTAGAATTGGGGATTTGAAATGCTAAAATACATACATACTTCTTACTTAGATTCATTTCAGAATTTATAATGTAGTTTTAAAGACCATAAAAACTACTAAAGAATTTCTCAGTCAGCTCACATCCAAAAGAATGTCATAAGAATCCTTTGATTCGCCCTTAAATCAGGAAGAGAATTACAGTGTAAAGAAGGATCCAGAGAAGTGGTCAGAACCCAAACCCAGCAGTCTAAAGTCAGAATACAGAGTTAAGGTATCTGAAATTGGACCACATTGCTATGTAAATGAAATATTGTTAATGAAAAAATCTTAGACCATAAAAAAGTGTTGTTCACAGACTGACAGTATAATATGAAGTGAACTATATGTTGAAATAAATACACTGGACACAGAACACAGCAATCATCACCTGAGCCCCATTTACCTGCCTAAGCCACATGACTAACAACTTTTCCCTATTCACTATATGCATGGACCATTTACCCTAAGGATTTATGCTTTTGCACACTCTGCCTCCTTTTCTTTAGGCTTCTGGCTAAAACACACACAGTTGTTTACTTTTCAGTTAAAATGACACCTCCTACTTAATGTATAGTTTGCGGCAATCAAATTACCTTTCTATAACAATTAAGATCATATATTGCTCTATAAAAGTATTTTATATTACTCATTTTCCTTTTCCTTTAGACTGATCTTTGCCTATTCAGTGCCAGGTATCCATTCCTGTCTTCAATATGTTTATATGTAGATGATATTTATACATTTGTCTGAATGTCATAAAATGACCATTTAGGGCACCTGATGGCTCAGTCAGTTGGGCGTCTGCCTTGGACTCAGGTCATGATCCTGGGGTCCTGGGATTGAGCCCGGCATCATCAGGCTCCCTGCTTGGGGGCGGGGGTGAGGGTCCACTTGTTCCTCTCCCTCTGCCCCTCTGGCTCATATTCACTCTTGCTTGCTCGCTCTCTCTTTCAAATAAACAAATAAAATTTTTAAAATAAAATGACCATTTAGAAAATTAACAAATTCTGTCTTTTTTATATATATTATTATTCTTTTTTAATTTTTTAATTAACACATAATGTATTATTTGCCCCAGGGTACATGTCTGTGGATCCTCAGGCAAAAATTCTGTCTTTAAATCAACATCTGTAGAAGCATTGATGGTCATTCATTAAAGTCAAGAAATTAACTCTAGAGTTACTCAGGTTTAGCTGTGAAGACTGGTGCTCTCATTTGTCCTTGTTTCTGCAGCTGCAGATTATGAATATTAAAAATAATACCTGCACCTTTTCTAGTTGTGAGAACTAGAGATATTATGTGTAAAGAAAGTAAAGCTCGGTATCTGTGAATCCCTAGCGATGTTGAAGAGCATTATTGCTCCATCAAAGAGTATTACTTCTCTTTGCCTATTCCTATTATTTTATTTTATTGTATATCTAATTGTGAGTTCTACACATTTTAGAAGTCAAGAAATTGGAGATAAGCCGGAAAAATGAAGACAGAAGGGAATTGTTACAACAGCTCTGAAAAATAACTCAGGAGGGACAATGAGTCACCATCTCTACCTTATTTCTATTTACCTTATTTTATCTGTTATGAGATAGTTTTTTAATGTCAAGAAGAGGGAAAGGTCTCTAGAAAAATTGGTAAAGTGTCTTAATGAGAAATTGTTAAAACAAATTTCTAAGAGAGTTGTTGTTCACTGCCACTATATGTAAAATATACATGTAAACAACACACACACACACACACACACACACACGCATACACATATAAATATATGCATATAAAATTTGGATTGTTTTCTACCAAAGCAAATTTTTTGTTACCCTATATGGTAATTTAATCCTGAATTTATAGTGATTTAAGAGCACAAATTTCGGGCGCCTGGGTGGCTCAGTCGGGTTAAGCGTCTGCCTGAGGCTCAGGACATGATTCCAGGGTCCTGGGAATTGAGCCCCATATCGGGCTCCCTGCTTGGCGGGGAGTTTCCTTCTCCCTCTCCCTCTCTGCCTGCCGCTCCCCCTGCTTGTGTGTTTGTGTTCTCTCTCTTTCTCTGTCAAAATAAATAAATAAAATACTAAAAAAAAGTAAGAGCACAAATTCTATAAAGAGTAATTATACAGTATGTTGAATGATTTGTATTCATGGATTAAGATCTTCCTTGTTAATAAAAGATAATAATTAAAAAAAAACAAAACTGAAACTCCAGAACTAACCCATGGCTAGTCATTTGCTCAAAGTAACCAAAAAATATAGTTAGGCATTTTGGTGTTTAAACAGCCATTTCTTCCTTTTGATCTAATTTCTAGCATGAGCCAACTTAGGAAAAGAAGTGTTTCATCTGTAAAGTGTCAAGTTAAAGAAAGTAAATATCCCAAATATCTTTCAGGTTGCAGAAAAGTTTGTGATTAGCTATTCATAGGAAAAGAATGCTTTGTGAGAATTCTATGACACCTTGTGTTAAGGAAGCTTCTTTTAATGGTAACAACTGGAATCACAAGCTTTAATGTACAGTCCTACGAGATGGGTAGAAAGGAAGGAGGGGAATAGATAAATGACTTTAAAATGAGATTGATTTTTCTCTTTTTTCTTCAAAGAATGAGAGAATAGTTATATTAATTGGTTGGTGTCTATTTTGTAGCCTTTAAAAATAGAGGATAATTCATCTTGATTCCATAATTACCAGTTATATAAACAGCATATGACAAGTCTGACAAGCAGGCTTTTTCAACATGGAATAGATATTACAATGGCAAATGTGTTAGTTAGATTAATAAATCAAGGTTACACCATTTGATATTTTTTCCCTTCTTAATAGGAGGTATTATCTAGTTCATATGCTAATTTGAAAATATCTATATGGTGTGTGTTATTGAATATCAAATACTTCACTAAACTTGATTGACTAATAGAAAATATTTTCCAAAACACTCCAAAAAGTACAACTATATATTTTCTTCTGGATAAGAGTTGACTTGGTTCTTGGAGTAGAAGATTGTGTTTTTGCCTATAAGATTATAAAATTATGAAATAAGAGGCTGATAGGTCACATGAAAGTCATGCTACCCCCACTACTACAGCATTGCTATGGACCAAGTATTGACTTAAAAAGAATCCATCTGAATTCCATAAAACACTAACTAAGCTAAAGGGAAAGGAATTCATAAACCCACATGTGTCATACACACAGATCAAACAAGATGGCTACAATCTTGTATCTGATTCTCAAGGTCTAGGCTAGACAATGTCCTGGAGATGACCCCAGTTGAAACCAGCAGGAAACTATTATCTTTCTCTCCATTTCGCACTTTAGCCTGGGGTCAGAAAAATCTGAGCTGCTCGATATTTCTATTACATTAATGGCACAATTATCACATAGGGATCAACTTCATGCTGCTAATATAGACATGCTTCTGGAAGCAATTTCTGGCTCTGCTGGGCAAGGCAATCTATCAGGTCATTTGTAACCTCCACAAAACCTAGTGGAAAGAGTACAGACTTTGGACTTCTTGAGTATAAATTTTGGCTCTGTATTTATTTGTAGAGTAACCTTGGCAAATTACCTAACATCTTTGAGTCTCAATTGGAGGATAATAGCTTCTATCTGATAGGAAAATAGTGAAGATTTATGAAAAAAACACAGAGAAACCAGTCATTAGAGTGTCTCATGCACAGTAGCCATTTAAGTGGAAATTATTATCATCATATACAGTATTTTGCTCATTCCTTTTTAATGACAGATGTCATCTTGATATACAAAATAATCAACATTGAAATAATCTCTCTTCTCAGTTACACTGAATGCTATCTCGAAACGCATACAGAAAACAAATGCACGAGGAGTGTTAATAAATAGAAATTGTTCTGAAAATTATCAAAGAAGTGCTGCCGATCCTGTGATTAGGAAGCTTAGACAGCTACAGGTTCCACATGATGGAAGTAAATGAAGAAGTTACTTTCACAAATGTCTCTACAGTTTTAGGTTTTGTGACTTGCTCAGTGCATATATTGGTTATTATGATTTGTTTCCTTGAGGGAGAAGGTTTGACTTTTTTCTCTGCTATTGTATCCATGAGCACAATCCTTACAAACTACACACCAAAGTGGAACTATTTTGCAAGATTCTAGACCTGCAAACTCTGAAGGAAACAAACAAACCAAATAATAACAAAACCAAACCTAAAAACCCAAACCAGCTTTGTTTCTTAAGGGGCAGCATTTTTCACAAACGCACCCAACCTTCTACATAAACCATATCATCTTTAAGCCAGTGTCTTATGCCTTGATTTGATAACCTGCATTGGAATTCAATTTTGAACCAAAATTCACATACTGCTCTTTATTTAATAAAAAAATTTGAAAATACCTAAGTACTGGTGAGGCCTGCATTGGCATTAACATGCATTTCTATTAAACATATAATTTCATCTTATTTCTTACGCTCAATCTTTCTAAGCATTGAGTTATATCATAAATTACCAGGTGCCCTAGGGTGGCTCAGTCAGTTGAGAGCGTGACTCTTGGTTTTGGCTCAGGTTGTGATCTCAGGGTTGTGATATTGGGGTCATGAGACTGGGCCCCACGCCTACAATCCATGTAGAGTATGCTCTGGATTCATTCCCTCTCCCTCTGCTCCTCCCCCCACTTGTATGGGTAGGACGGTACCATATAATTTCACTCAAACATGGAATTTAAGACACAAAACAAACCATCAAAAGAAAAAGAGAGAGAAACAAACAAACCAAGAGTTAATTACAGAGAACAAACTGATGGATACCAGAGGGGAGGTGGGTGGAGGATGGGTAAAATCGTCAATGGGGACTAAGGAGGGCACTTGTGATGAGCATCAGGTAATGTATAGGATTGTTGTATACTTGAAACTGATATACCACTATACGTTAAAACTATACTGGAATGTAAAACTAAAAAAACTAAAAAAAAAAAAAAGAAGAAAAAGAAAAACTATTGTAAAAAGTCACCTACTATTGGACCATCGATAAATGTCCTGAATTTTGAGAACAAGAATCTATTAAAACAATAATCATCAGGAACATTTCTTCTATTTCATAGTCTTAAATTTAAAAAGAGAGAAGATTTGAATTTCTAAAATGTAAACCATATCTTCACAGAGTTTTGCCTCCACAAATTTCTTCACCTTTTAAATAAGTGTTTGATTCTTTAGAGCAAAACCTTCCCAGATTTTGGTGCTCATCATATTTTTCTTATTGTGTCGTAGACATTCATCAGTTACGGCACTCATGAATAGTAAGTGTCCAGTCGAGATATCCTAATCAGTGATATGATTCTGTTGATTCCTTTTTAATCTTCTTTTCCAAACTTCCAGTCAGTTTTCTGAGCTATCATTTCCACAATTATTTCTCTGCCTTAATTAACTGGAGTGGTTTTTAGTTTTCGCAACCAAGATCTCTGACTAATACATATGGTGATCTGCTAATGCAACTGATGAGGCTTTTTTACACTTGTCTGAAAAGTCTGATGGGAAAATTGTAAATCTTTTTTGACTTTTGCTTACTACCAATATTTGTGACTTCTGCTTTTCCTCATCCTTCTTCCCAAGCTATGGTCTTGATAATAGACATCTTGTCTTTAATGCCACTAGCCAAACTGAAATTCCAGTGTGGCTTTATAATATCTTTCAGGTATTTCCTCCCCTCCTCTTCCTGTCAGGAAGCCTGGATTCAGCTCACCATAGAGGAGCAAACTGGTTCTCCCCAAAGGGGGTAGTGGAGCAAACCTGTATCACAGGAAAGAGTTACTTCCAATCCAGAAGCCCAGATATGCTCTGTGACTTACCACAGGAGAACCTCATCTCCATTATATAATTCAGGAAAAGAATAATATTTAAAAAATTTTTAAAGACCCCACCATTTTCAAAAGTTTCATATATACTTAGACTTAAACCTAATAAATTCCCTTTTCTTCATTTGGAAATAAGGTTTTTATACAGAAGTTCATTTTTTAGTCATAGAATCTTTGTATTGTAAGTTGTGTGTAGAGGGTGTATGCATGCACTTTAACATTATGGCATTGAAGCATATAAAGAAACACAACATTTAGAATATGATTTGGTCTGGGGGCACCTGGGTGGCTCATGTTGGTTAAGTGTCTGCCTCATGATCCCAGGGTCCTGGCACCAAGCCCCACATTGGGCTCCCTACTCAGTGGGGAGCGTGCTTCTCCCTCTCCTTCTGCCACTCACCCTGCTTCTGCTCTTTTGCTCTCTCTCTCTCAGATAAATAAATAAAATATTAAAGGAAAAAAAGAATATGACTTGGTCTTATAGGAGGTAATGCTAATCAACTAAAGTCTTTGGAACAACAATTGCTATTGGCTATACAAAGTATATTTCACAGTTTTAAAATGCTTATATTGTTCTTTAATAGATAAATTTGAAAATAATTTATAGACCTAATGTATAGCTATCATGTTGTACATATCTGAAAGCAAACTTTCTGAATCATACATATTGGTATCTGATGACAGAATCTTATCATCCAGAGCTCAAAACCACCCAGCATTTGAAATACAGATTTAGGAAGAGGGTTGGAGGTAAAGACAAATCCTTTTCCAAAAGCTTACTCATATATCAACAAATATTGTACAAGTTTAAGACTAAATAGAGGTCACTTTCAATGTCAAAACCTACACTAACCTTGACTTCAGTGCAATACCACTCCTGAGAAAATAACTATAATAGCACACACACAGCACATGCATATAAAATCTCACCAAAGAATCTCATAGGTAATCATACCTTTCAAGGCTTATGTAATTAAATTTTATTTGATGGCACAGTGGAAAAATCAATCATGTATAATATACATATAAAGTGATTTTC
The DNA here is from genome assembly GCA_028534135.1 of Potos flavus. Classification (NCBI taxonomy): domain Eukaryota; kingdom Metazoa; phylum Chordata; class Mammalia; order Carnivora; family Procyonidae; genus Potos; species Potos flavus. The sequence continues at coordinate 94,108,860 of CM052883.1, forward strand.
AGAATTATTTGAATATTTTTTTAAAGATAAAATCATGATATTCCAGGTTAGCATTTTCTTAGTCATCCTTACATATGAGCTCCACATATTTGCTGTTTCATGGGAAAATAATTACTTTATTCCCTAAAAACTTCTGTAATTTAGCGTTTTAATTTGAAATTTTCATTCTCTTACTTATAATGGAAACAAAATATAAAACAAAAATCCCTGGGACGCCTTGGTGACTCAGTCAGTTAAGTGTCTGCATTCAGCTCAGGTCATGATCCCAGGTTCTTGGGATCAAGTCCCACATCGGGCTCCCTGCTCAGCAGGAGCCTGCTTCTTCCCCTGCCTGTTGCCCCCCTGCTTGTGTGCGCTCACTCTCTCTGTTTGACAAATAAATTAACAAATTTTTTTTTAAATCCTGAAATCTCACGTATACACTGGTTTCTTTTTTTTTTTTTTAAAGATTTTATTTATTTATTTGACAGAGAGAGAGAAAGATCACAAGCAGAAAGAGACACAGGCAGAGGGAGAGGGGGAAGCAAGCTCCCTGCTGAGCAGAGAGCCTGATGCAGGGCTCAATCCCAGGACCCTGGGATTATGACCTGAGCCGAAGGCAGAGGCTTTAACCCACTGAGCCACCCAGCCGCCCCTACACTGGTTTCTTTAAATTATTTTTTCTTAGAACACAAAGTAGGCATTTATAGTATATTACAAGCAAGTGGAAATTGCATTCATTTCACTTAGTTCTCAAATACTGATTTTGCATTAACTGAGTACAGGGTTAACATATGGGTTAACATATTCTCTCAGAGGAGAATAAAATATAGTATCTACCTTCTTGAAGCTCACAGTCAAACCATGGTGAACCAGAGATGAAAAAAAATAATAGTAAATACAGCACAAACAGCCCAGAGAGGAATGGTTTTCAAAATATTGTTAAGTACCCAAAACTCACAGAAATAGCTGACCATAGAAAATGGGGACATAATTGTTTTATCTACCCACTGTCTAAAAGAGCTTTCCAAAGTGTCCATGTCATTTCCAGAAACAGGTAGCACATTTTGGCACATTCAAGCCTCCACATCTTAGATTTTAAAATCTCTAGGAATGTGAAACACTGAAATTCTGGTCAATGCTAATGTCTTAGGACTTTTAAATATTAATCTAACTAATAGTTACAACCAGTTCCTCTATAAAAGATATTAATGATTTTAAGTACTTGAGCTACATTATTATAATGACTATATTCCCCTTAGTTTAATTTTAACATTTTTAAAAACAAAACTTGACATTTTAAGTCAGCAAGGGAGACTCATTGCAGCACAGAACACATCTATCTGTCCTAAATGCCATAATTATTAGACAAGACTCTGCCAAGTAAGCTACTCCTTGGGGACTTTGGAGGTACATCACCTTCCAAGACACATGGGGACTATTTAGTGAACTGCTTGACTGATTTATGCAGTAGAATGCTCTGTAATGGTGGTCCAAATATCAGTCATTTGAGAAAATTAACAATCCTCCAAAATGCATACCAATCAGCATGGTGGGTCAGCAGAAGGGATAAGTGGTTAATTTGGTCAGTGATTAACTCATCTCCTTGGTTTGGGATTTAGATCAATTTGGCTACAATTTAGAAAAAGGTATTCCTTTCTTCTTATGTGATGAATATAAGCTCATGACATTTTTTTTAAAAGATTTATTTATTTATTTGAGAGAGAGGGAGAATGCGAGCATCAGCAGGTGAGGGACAGAGAGAGAGAGGGAAACAAGCATGAGTCTCGGCTAAGCAGGGAGCCCCACGTGGGACTCAATCCCAGGACCCTGAGATTATGCCCTGAGTCATAACCAAGAGTCATATGTTTAACCAACTGAGCCACCCAGGGGCCCCTAAGCTCATGACATTTTTTAAAGTGGAAAATTTTTAAGATTTCTTAAGCCAAACCCTCATTTTACCGATAAAATGATTTACCAAATAGAAGCCACTTGTTTTTCCACACCTCTGCGTTGTTAAACATACTGGCTTCTTCTCCCTGGAACTTACACGACCCTACACACAAACACACCTGAACACATATGCGTTACAGTATATGAGGATGGCAAAATATATACGCATTATTTTTCCCCCAGAAGTCTGGAGAACTCTGATGATTGCTATGGCTAATTTAATGCATATTTTCCTATGTATCAAGTAGAAATGATTATTATTGACTCTACAGTGGGCATACTGCAGAACTAGGTACTTGGAAGGATATAAAGATGAGCAAGATACATCTCAGGATATATAAGTCTACAATCTAACGGTGTGCATGCGGAGAGGGGTAAAGGAATTAGACAATTACATGAATAAGCACATTATAAAGAGCTAGGAAAAAAATACCAGATGTTATTATATTTCAAAAAGGAACGCATTTTGTGTGGAAACACTCTGATTTCAAATGAATTAAATTTTGAGAAATACCTTTGAGAAGATTAGTAGGGCAATGGTACAGGGTATGTGATGGACAGTGATGTGAACAAAACAAAACAAGAAGAACAAAAAAATCTGAAAATAAAGATTGTATCATTTCCTAATCTAGACTATTTGGTTTTTGTTTGTTTGTTGTTGTTGTTTTCTGTAACCAATGGGTACTTAACAGGTATTTGAGAAGAAAAGTAATACCAGTTTTATCCTTAGGAAGATAACTGCCAGCAAAGAGGAAGTAGGGGGACTAGTTTGGGAATAGTGTAGTTAAGAGAAGAGAGAAAGTTACATTCGTATAATTTATTTAAATCTGAAATTGAACAGAAAGACAGCTTCAATTTTTATGAGTTAATTTTAATTCCAAAACTAAGATGTAGGTATTTCAGTAGTACTTTATATGTCATGAGTTTATCAGACCATCAACTCCCTAACTAAAACTGTTTCTTTTTAAGAAAGCCATAGCTGGTTTTTAAACATTAAAGGTATTAAAGTATTTTAGCCTGAGAAAAAGGACATTTTAAGAAATGACGGAATATGCTGTTCGTTACTTTGCAATTGTAAAGCACCATAATACAAGCAAAGGATATTCTCTTATTAACATGAGAAGCAAAGTGATGACTTAGGGCCTCTGAACATTTGAGTCTCCCTCCTTAATCCATGTAAGCCCTCAATTTTACATATTCTATCAGACCTATAAAATATATTCAGACTCATACATAAAAGATTTCTTAGCAAAGCTATGTAATGCTTATGTAAGTAGGTTTCATAAGAAAAAAAGAAATTTCAAATTATATTCTAAGTACTGGTTGTTATAAAGCATTAACTACAAAACTCAAAAATGATGTAAATTCAGATATACTTTGATACAGACTTTAAATTCATGACCATCTTAGAATATTTATATGGCTCTAATACCTAGTCATAAATGTTTAGCTACCTTTGGTGAGGTTCTTGAAGGGAATTCTATTTTAAAAAAGAATATACCAGCCTTACCAAAGCTAACAAACATGTATATTAATTTCTGTTGGTTAACAGATCTATATAAAATGAAAAATAACTACCTCAAAAATGATTTTTTTTCATTTCTGAATTACCATGGTCTTCAATCACTTATGATAATGCAATTCCTCTTGTTTTGACTTGTAATGTATGGCTAGCAAACTTGACCTTTCATTCCCTGCTTATTTATGTAATAGCTAATTCACTGTTACGTTTCCATTCCTCCAGCACAAGTAGAATTAAAAAATGATACTGAGTATAAAAGACATTTTATCAAAATATTCAATAGGAATATAATTTTATTGGTGTATCTTTTCAAAATCAAAATAATCTGCTTGCTATTTCAAGTATATGATCTATAATATATTCTGTAGGGGATTCCCATGTAATTATTTCATTGTCTTTTTAACTAGGTCTAAATGTCTATATCTAAGATGAAAGTATACATACATTAATATTTAGGAAAAAATTTTTAAAAGAAGTAAAATCATTAGATACAATTTTTTTTTTTGGAAACATAGCCATTTTTTCTTTTACTATATGTCTTTAAAGTTTATTTATTTATTTATTTAGTAATCCCTACACCCAACATGGGGCTTAAACTCATGACCCCAAGATCAAGCACAGCATGCTCTACCAACAGACCAGCCAGGAGCCCCTAATCATTTTTTTTTTCCTAATTTGCTATGAGAAGTTCAGCATTTCGGCTTTGAAAAAAATAAAAAACCAAATTTACTTAAAAAGAAAAAAATTGAAAATTGAAAAAAATTAGAGCTGGTAAGACTATAAGGAAATGCAGGAAGGAAAGGAGAGAATTAAAGGTAGTGCTAGTTCATGCACACTTAAAGTGAGTATTTGGTGAATAAGGTGAAACTGGCTTTGTTTTAAAGGTACTCTGGGAATAAAGATCAGAGATAAAAGTAAAGGCCTACATAAGGAGACCATTTAACTCCTCCGGTACAATGACTAAACCAAAGGGCTACATCATGAGAATAAAAGATTAACTAAAAATAAACCCCACCTGCAAGGGGATGGAGAATATTGTTAGTGAAAATTTATAACAACTATCCTTCTCTGATATGGGTTTTCAGCTTGTGTATTTACTAACAGAGTGAAAATTAGATAATTAAAACAAGCAACCAAACAGAAACTCAGACTAAGAATCTGAAATACTTCTAAGACATAATTGCCTTGGTAGAAGGTTCTAGAAATCTTCTCTGAAATAATGTCTTCAGTCCTTCAACCTCAAAGAATTCCCATACACAAATTTATAAGTAAATTTATGTGTTAAAAAAAATCAACGATTTATGTGTTTAAAAAAATTCAACGATTAATCTCACAACAAAACAAGCCACTGTAAATAAGAGGCAGAAACAAGAAATAGAAGGATGGGAGTTATAAAGATAGACTTCCGATAGTGAAATTATCTGATACAAAATTATAAAAATATATATTGTACATTCCAAAACAAATAAAAGGTAATAAAAATGAGTAAAAAACAATAGACCATAAAATAATAAAGCGTATTTGAAAAAATATATAGACTTTTTAGGAGCAAAAAATTTCATATTAATATGTCAAACCTAATGGCAGATTACTGTTGATGAGAATTAGTGAACTGGAAAATCCACCTATAGGAATTAAATCAAATATAGCTAAGAAAGAGAAACAGATGGTAAATATGAAAGGATGTTAAGAGCAATAAAGGCTATACTGATGCTGAAAAAGCTAACTAGAATTACCAGGAGAAGAGCAGAGAATGGATCAGAAGCATTCTTAGAAAGATAATGACTGAGAAATTTCCATAACTGATAAAATATATTAATCTACAGAATCAGGGAGCCCAAAGGAAGAAAATAAATACAAAGAATTTCACACTTAAGTACACTACACTGAAACTGTAGAGCTATCCAAATAAAATTATCTGAAATGTTCTTTAAGGAATCAGGAAAAAAAAACAAAAAACAAAAAAAAAAACAGATTAACTAGGTAGAAAGACCACAGAATTTACTGTCCAAACCAGCAAGTTTGGGAGTGAAGAAATAATAGTAATTGCTACTACAAGACAACTGGTATTGTCAAGACTGTCACAGGAAAATGTATCTATTTTGATCCCAACTATAAAGAATTGACAAGACAAATAATTTCTCTCCAACAAAAATGAAAACCAAGAGAGTGGAGTTCAGCATATGGGCAAATACAACTCTTAGTCTAAAAGATTTTATGAACAAAAAGAAAACAAAGTTATTTTAGGACAAAGAAAGCCAAACATCTGTATCTCCTCACTAAAAGAAAGTGATGGCCAATAAGCATTGAACATCATTTTATACATAAGCAAACAATATAGTACAGTTTATTAAAATAATATAAAACTTAAATATTTGACTAATAAGTATAAAAGATAAAAGAGTTGATAGTATTTTAAGTTAACTTAAAAAGAAATTAAAATTATACATTAAATTGTGACATTGGTAAATTAAGTTGGCATTTTTAAATTTCTAAGATGGCTATTAAAGTTACAGAAATTGTATAATTTTCAATATAATAAAAATTAATTAAGAAAAGATACAGAATAGCATAAAATATAGCATATAAACATTAAAATGCAATGTACACAAAATAAGAAAGAAGAATAAATCTAAACTATTCAATACTTAAAATAAATAGAAATGGAAAAAAGAATCCAGTTAGAAGAAAACAATAATCAAAATGGACTTTAAAAAAAGTGACTATATACTATTAACAGATGTGCCTAAAACATTGGGATGAGGATACCCTGGTGGCAGAGTCGGTTAAGTGTCTGATTCTTGATTTCAGCTCAGATCATGATCTCGAGGTTGTCAGATCGAGCCCCTTATCGGGCTACATGTTGGGCATGGAGCCTGCTTAAGATTATTTCCCTCTCCTTCTGCCCTTCCCCCCAAAAAATTAAAATTAAAATTAAAAAAATCAAGATGAAATGTTGAAAGTGATAGAAAAGTGTATACTAGGCAGATAATAAAAGCAATACAAGTATTTCTATATTAGTCCTGAACAAAATAGACATAAAGTTCAAAAAAATTATTATTAAGGTTAGTTGATAACCATGAAATGCCAAAAATTTCATCAGAAAGATATAAATAAAAATTTGTTTGTATTAATATGAGCCTTACATAAATTAAAATTGCAAATATAAGCAGAAAGTAAAAAATCTATCATTGTATCGGTATAATTTACTATAGTTCTCTCAAAAATTAATAGATGAAGCAGATAAAAATATCAATAAAGATGCAGAGAATGATTTGAATAACACATTTAAATTTGATACAATATGAATCTTAAGCATTGCACCCAACAACTGAAGAATACACATTATTTTGAAGTAAAAGAACAGGGTATAGAGTGACTTGACTCATGTACAATGATCCAAAAATCCTAAATAAAATATTATCTGACTAAATTAGTTAATGTATAAAATTATGGCCAAGTTGGTTTATCCCAAGATTGCTTGACATTAAAAAATAAATTGATGTATTTTACTACCTTAACACACCAAAGGAGATAAGTAATGATCATTTCAAGTGATGCAGTGAGAAAAACTGAATATAAATCAGCACCATATTTGATTTTAACAAAAGCAAAGAAGGAATAGAATTAAATTTCTATAATAATTGTCATAGTTAACAAAGAATCTGTTAAAAGTGTTCCCTATAAGATCAGAGACAAGACCGGATCTCTACTTCTATACCAAATCCATTTACATTCAAAATATCTTACCCATCACATAAGGAAAGAAAACTAAGAATATATGAATGAAGAGGAAGAAACAAGCCTGTTATTATTTACGAATGATACAATTTTGGCAGAAAATCTGAAAGAAACTACATCTTAATGTTCAGAATTTAAAAAAATAGTTTACCAAGACAACTGGGTTTAAAAATGTGTATACAAAAAATTTATATATTTCTACAGATAAGCAGCAAGTACACCCTTAGTAGAAAAAAGGATTGCTTAAACAAGGCACAAAAAATACTAGTCATAATACAAATCTTTTATAAATTCAACTGCATTGCAGTTAAGAATTGTTCACCAATACCACAAAGGCAGTAAAAAGACAAATCATGGAGTGAGAGAAGATAGCTGCAAAAATCTATGTAAACAAAAGAAATGACAGAAGATGATATGGGGGAAGGTCACAAAAGTGACTTACTTCCCAAAATACCTTGAATACTTAAAACTTCAACTACTCTCTATAGAATCTTCCACTGTACAAAGGTATATGATAGTTTAAGGAATTAGAAATATTTTCATGAGTCAATTCTGCAATGTCACACTAAGTAATGAATAAGAGTGTTTAAACCCAAAGGACCCATAAACATCCACTAAAGGAGGAGGGCAGAATCTAATGTGCTGAAATGCTGATAACTATGCATACAACTCATAATGTACTCCTCACAAATTAGAGAGGAGTTGCTATGGCTTCTTACTGATATGTTACTGTGTTTTAAAAATTGACATTAGACTGTTGGGGAAAAGGAGCTATGGGTAAATGTTGAATACACATATGCTGACTTCTATCCATAATTCAACTAAATTTCATTTCCTTAGGAGGAGAGTTTGAATATATATATATATATATATATATATATATATATGTATATATATATATATATAATACATATAATAAAAAGCATATATAATATAATATATATTTATATATTTTTCCTAAATCCTTTTACTCTAGCATAATAAAATACGAGTGTGTATGCAGATTCATTTCATCACTGGGAATTGAAAATCTCTCATTTGCAAGGAGAATAGGATGTGAAATGACGGCCATTTTCAGAGTCAAAATTCCTTAGAGAAGAACTAAGAGATACAGAATTTAAGAACTGAAAAAGACCTTGGGGATGATGTCTCCCAATCCTTCATGTTACAGAGGCAGAAACCTATTCTGGTAAACACTCCAAGGATATTACCAATTGACTACTAGACAAACAACCAGTTCATCTGAGTTGAAATTCTTCCATCAAAATACACAGACAGGTGTGTTTTTGATGTGCAGCATTGCCCTCCCACACTTTTTTTTTCTTTTTTAACGGGATTGACAGGTTCTTTAGGCAATGTTCTGTTCAGTGAAGTAAACAGCTACATAGGCAATTCTCTGAAATGCATACAAAGGACAGCAGCAGCTTGAAGTCAACCTTTTTGTTGGTAAATTGTGTGTTTACTCTGCCTCTCTAAAATTGATAGTTCCAGGTTGCCAACAATCTTATTTCCTTTCTAGTACTTTGGGGCAGACTCAATTTCCCTGAAAACATGCTGCTAGAGAACAAGACTTTTATAAGAGTCTACCCCGGGGGCACCTGGGTGGCTCAGCTGGTTGAGCATCCAGCTCTTGGTTGCAGCTCACATTATGATCTCAGAGTCCTGAGATATAGCCCTGCATGGGGCTCCATGAGCAGCACCGAGTCTGCTTGAGATTCTCTCCCTCTCCTTCTCCTTCACCCACTGCCCTTCTCCTGCTCATTCTCCCCCCGCCACCTTTCTCAAATAAATAAAATCTTTAAAAATAAATAAATAAAAGAGCCTACCCTGGGGGATGTTTTCCTTTTCCCTGCCTCCTTGGAAAGAAACCTGAAATTACAATTCAGTCAATCCCAATTCATTTAAGAGCTATATTTATCAATAAGTTTCCTGAACAAGATTTCAGATTCTCATCACCTTATGCAATGGTTTTGGGCAGCAGTTCCTCTTCTTTTCTTTTCTTTTTTTTTTTTTTTAAGATTTCATATATTTATGTATTTATGTGAGAGAGAGAGAGAGCGAGCGAGCCCATAAGCAGGAAGAGGAGCAGAGGGAGAGGGACAAGCAGACTCTACACTAAGCAAAGAACCCCACGCAGGGCTCCATCCCAGGACCGTGAGATGATGACCTGAGCTGAAATCAAGAGTTTGACACTTAACTGGCTGAGCCACTCAAGCGCCCCTGAGCAGCAGTTTCAAACACAGTGCCCCTGCTTACTGTATTTACCAAGCACCAGCTTTTTAGGGGACTTTTAAGTTTTAACCAATGTGGGCAGCACTGGCTTTCCTGGAGTCTAGGAGCAGTAAGCACAAGGGCAGACCACAGTCCTGTTACAGGGTGATGTCTTACTTATGGCTCCTCCATATGAGAGGAGTGCCTTTGAAACACAGACTACTGGGTGCCTGGGTGGCTCAGTTGGTTGGGCAACTGCCTCCGGCTCAGGTCATGATCCTGGAGTCCCCGGATCAAGTCCCGCATCAGGCTCCCTCCTCAGTGGGGAGTCTGCTTCTCCATCTGACCTCTCCCCTCTCATGCTCCCTCTCTCTCATTCTCTCTCTCTCTCAAATAAATAAATAAAATCTTAAAAAAAAAAAAAGAAACACAGACTACTAGGTTCAGGGATTTGGTGGGCTTGGTACAGTTCTACTGAAGAATACCTTAGAATCACTTTCTTAAGCATATATTATTTTTATTTGAATTTAACAATCTAATTTTTCCCTTGAAGGTATTTAGAATTAGATCCAGAATCTAATGACATGTAATAAAGCTAGACTCAGTGTAATTTTTTTGCATACACATTAGATTCTAAAAATAGAAAGTTTCGTAGATTTGTAATGAAAATAAGTAGCTTAGAAAGTTCAGAAGCTTAAATGGTTACATTAAATTTGAATCCCATCTTTCACCTTTACTTATTTTAGAGGCAATAATTTTAAAATAGGTATTTTTTAAGATCTATACCCTCTAATTAACCTATATTTTTATTATGTGGATTCCAAATACTTAAGTTTCCAAAATTTGTATATATCCCAAAGTGTTTTAACAATGGGTATTGGGCTTCAATTTCATAAAATGGTTATAATTTGCAGCTCAGGTTTTGAAAGCTTTTTAATGTTACATTTCTCCTTTCAGCCCCCTGCTAAGTAAAATAAATGGATACACATTAGGGTTCTGACCTGTTTAAGAGTTTGGTTTCTGAAGTGCTATTCTTTACATACGTAATAATAGTTTTATATTTAAATTACCAAATAGTGACTATGATTTACCATTACCCAAGCAACATTCCGTGAGTTTGTTACATATTCCTTCAACCTGGACTAACTCCTTCAGTTATTGCTCATTAAAACTCCATAATATTGAAATCCACTAGGGGAAACCATCTGTTATAAAGTTTCTTGATCCGTTTTTCATTTACTATAGCCACAGATACAATTCTGTCAACTGAAGTATTAATAGATTTCTCTACATAGAATAGAAAAGCCTTTAACAGACATCATTTCTGTCTTCTTGCCCCGGCACGGTAGTGGTATTTTGTCCCATTTCCAATAAGTCCACTCACAGTGACAATGGCATGCCAAGGAGTTTAGAGGCTGGGAGAATTTTACCCCAGCAGGGAGAAGTATTTACCTCTGGCACTGTTTAGAATTTCTTGTAGAAGATGATGCTAACAAGAAGAGCAACTTTTAGTTGAGCTTTATAATTGTAACTTAATACTCTACAGAAAATTCTCCCCCTTGACATGCTACTGCAAAGGAATAGCATTGATTTATTAAGCTCTAGAATGTTACATTTGACATAAACTTGGCAAATTAGATACTCTTTCTTCAGACTTTGGAACTGGTATAGAGAAACAGAGAAAATATAAACTTCAGACCTAAGGCGTTATCTTCCATTCACAATGTGACCACATGGTAAAGTGGAGTGACCCGGATGGCAGAATGAGAAAATGAGTAGATGTTTGGAAGGAAGTTGAAATGACAGACAGAGGATTAGTGGCATCTTTTTATTTTTGAATTCTGAGAAATCTGCCCTGCCCTTACTTCTGCCTCTAATACACACGCGCACACACACACACACACGTGAACAAATACACAAACACACACACAAACACGTGCACATACCATGTTTCCTCATTTAAATTTTTCCTATTTGCTTTCACTGGTTTCTGTGAAATACCAAACGATAAGTGTTAAGTCTTTGAAAAATATTTTTATTTCTTAAAGTCATGCAATTAATTTCTGTTGGATTTGATGAAGCTGATTCCTATATCCAATCTTTGCTTTTCATGTGTTCTGTGTAACAGTCATGTTTTTGTTGTCCTTAATTCCAAATTTTGTTTGTTGGTAGATCAAAATGTAAGTCACCTTTTGAGTAGACAACAATTTCTATCTTAACCCCATATTATCTTCCTTCATAGTTACCCACAGTCTTTATGCTTTACTTTATGTCTTAAAGCTAACATCTCGGGCGGCTGGGTGGCTCAGTTGGTTAAGCGACTGCCTTCGGCTCGGGTTATGATCCCAGAGTCCCAGGATCGAGTCCCGCTTCGGGGTCCCAGCTCCATGGGGAGTTTGCTTCTCCCTCTGACCTTCTCCCCTCTCATGTTCTCTCTCACTGTCTCTCTCTCAAATAAATAAATAAAATCTTAAAAAAAAAAAGCTAACATCCCTATTTTCATAATTCGCTATCATCCTTGCTTTCTACTGTATTTTAAAGAGCAAGATACTAATCTTCATGGGTAATGCACTGCAGCGGCAGTTTGTCATACAGTATCGCAAAGGTTTCAAGAGATGTAGTTTCCCTGCAAACATATTATATACACACAGACTGACATTAACCAGCAAATGGTAGAGTCAACCTTTAACAGCCCCACTCTAACTTTACATCTTTTAGGATATAATATCATTTCTATACATTTGTATTTAATTATTATTACAGAGCATTATCATCTCATCAAAATTGATATTTTAAGTTCAGCTTATAATATTATATACCCTTATCTGGTCTAAATAATTGAAATTTCTTGAAATAAAAATGTATAAACCCAATTCAAAATGTTGCCTCTGTATTCATTTTAACAATTCTTAATAATAATGGCTACCCAATTTTACTCATTACTAAAAAGTCATCTCAAACTCAAGTACAGGCTTCTTCTCCCATTCCCTGTCTCCGCTGTCCCAAACTCATATGGAAATCAATGAACTTCATCTGTCTCATAAATCTTATAATAGTAGATTAGAGGACTTGGCCTAGTTGAGTCATAAACCATATTTTAGAAATGGATAAATTCCAAAATGTTGTTTCAGTCTGTTTTCTCTCATTCACAGTCAATTTGAATCACTGCTAAGGGAGAAGGCAGTGATGGGACACAAGCAGATTTTTCGTGTTATTGCTTTCAACAGTATCTGCAACGGCCTTCAAGCAGTGGAAGAGAAATTCCTAGGCAGCTTCTTTACAGTGAATGAGCTTGTAGGAGGTACCTGTGCACCAGCCCATTGGCCTGACTGAGACTTTCTTGCAACTGCGCTGCAGTCCGATCCTCTTTCCTGCTCAGTGCCACTTACTCACCCTCCCCTTTTGTAGGCATTCTATCTGCACTGTGATCTGAAGGCTTTACCTGTCTGCTCCTGCTCTGTCCTTTATCCTTCCAAGTGTTTCCCTCGCTACAGCTCTTCTCCATGTCCAATCCCCTCTCCTCTGTTACTGCAGAACTCAAACGGACTTTTAAATGCAATATTTTAGGAAAAGAAAACCTAAGTCATAAAAGATGTAGCACGTTCAAAGTGAAAATGCCCCTATAGTCTGGAGTATACTCAGAGAATACTTCAAAAGGCTCTGGGACCTGGGATGGAGCATTCCACATGAATGAAATTAGGTAAGGGGAAGGAGAAGAAAGAATTTCTAGGTAGTGGCAGCAACAGGGGGAAAAAAAAGTAGAAAATAATAAGGAAAACAACTGAAGATGTCTCTGCTGCTAAAGATAGTGACTACCATGAAGAGTAAACCGCAGCTTGGCAGACAAGGGGAGCACTAGATTAAGGGGCTCCTAAATTAGAAAAATGTGGACTGTACGAAATAAGTGACAGTCAATAATTGAGAGGCTTGTAACACATGTGACTCTAAAAGGAAAAAAAAAAAACTGAAGCTTTGATTTATCATTTAGATAGTACATGAAGAATTACTTTCTACCCATAACCATGTATTTATTTTAATCTGTATTTTACTGATACTATGAAACTAAGACTAAAATAGAGTTTTAAAAAAAATAAATCAACTAAAGGAACCATATACATAGTATGGTAAAAAATATAAAGGTGGGAAGTACATTTATCAAAATTGGGAAACATCTCAAAAAAACAATAACAAAATCACTTCTCAGGTTAGTAAGTAATATAGTAAAGCTGAAATTTAAAGCTAAGAATTTTTGTCCTAGGTTTGTAAAGTAAGTTTGTGGTGTGAGTCACATGAGGTAAGAGGAAATTGAGAGTCTGGAGAAAGGTAGTGGGAATAGTGGGAAATGGATGACTAAACCAATATTGGAACACTTTATTTAAAAAAAAAAAAAGTAAAGGAGAATGAGCTGTGCCCAAAACACCAAATGTTTTAAATGGTAGGCATAACACTATGTTTAGCATACTAAAACAGAAGAGCTATTTGAGAGGGAGAAAATAAGTTTCCCTTAGCATATGTTTGTGTTCATGATGCTTTGGAATCCAACAAAGAGTTAGTTTCCTATAATCATTAGAGTCCCTTCCGATGCCAGGCAAAAATTCAGTGGAAAGAGAGCAACATATAGAAATGATCTGGCAAAACACTTATTTATTATAACTATTTTTAATATTTAATATTTCTAAAATACCACAAATATCCAGGTAGGTAGGAAAAAAAAAAGTCAGCTAGAAGAAAAAAAGCTTCAAAAGGGTGGCTTCAATCAGGGAAATTTAAATCAAAACCACACTGAGATACCACCTTACACCAGTTAGAATGGCAAAAATCAACAGGACAGGAAACAACAAGTGTTGGAGAGAATGTGGAGAAAGTGGAACCCTCTTACACTGCTTGTGGGAATGCAAGTTTGTGCAGCCACTTTGGAAAACAGCGTGGAGACTCCTCAAAAAATTAAAAATAGAGCTACCCTATACCCTGCAATTGCGCTACTGGGTATTTACCCCAAAGATACAGATGTAGTGAAAAGAAGGACCATATACCCCAATGTTCATAGCAGCAATGGCCACAATCGCCAAACTGTGGAAAGAGCCAAGATGTCTTTCAACGGACAAATGGATAAAGAAGATGAGGTCCATATATACAATGGAATATTACTCAGCCATCAGAAAGCATGAATACTCAGTCTTTGTATCAACATGGACAGGACTGGAGGAGATTATGCTGAGTGAAATAAGTCAAGCAGAGAAAGTCAATTATCATATGGTTTCACTTACTTGTGGAGCATAGGGATAACATGAAGGACATTAGGAGAAGGAAAGGAAAAGTGAATTGGGGTAAATCGGACGGGGAGACAAAAGACGAGAGACTGTGGATTCTGAGGAACAAACTGAGGGTTATGGAGGGAATGGGGGTGGGGGCATGGGTGAGCCTGGTGGTGGGTATTAAGGAGAGCACGTATTGCATGGAGCACTGCGTGTGGTGCATAAACAATGAATCTTGGAACATGAAAAAAATAAAATTAAATTAAGATGTTAATAAATAAACAAACAAACAAATAAATAAGGGGGTGGCTTCAGGGTTCCCTGCCCCTAAACAGTGAAACTCACATTTACTAAACTGTAATTTTGAAGAGGTAGAACGAACTGGTCACCGAAGACCTGACTCATTCATTTATTTATGTATGATCTTTATTAAGACATCTGACCTCTCTAAGTCTCAGTTTTCTCATCTATGTAATAATATATAATGATAATAAAAGTATCCATCTTGTAACATTGTTAAGCAATATAGATAACAAATATAAATGATTGGCATAATTCTTGGCACATATCTGATAGTTATCATTATATCACAAAAAGAGTTTTTTGACCCAATTACATTATGCCAGACTCAGATGCTTTTCATATCAGTGGAATAACATTCTGAGTTTCAAGAGTTTGCAGAGTACGTCATTCATTTACACTTCTTGAAAAATTATATATGAAAAAGAATTTCGGGCACCTGGGTGGCTCGGTGGGTTAACCCTCTGCCTTCGGCTCAGGTCATGATCTCAGGGTCCTAGGATCGAGCCCCGCATCGGGCTCTCTGCTCCACAGGGAGCCTGCTTCCTCCTCTCTCTCTGCCTGCCTCTCTGCCTACTTGTGATCTCTCTCTCTGTCAAATAAATAAATAAAATCTTAAAAAAAAATAAAAGAATTTCATCAAGCTAAAGAGTAATTAAAATTAAGAGTAAAAAAATAGAAAAATCATGTAATAGAAGAACTGGTTAGGAGCAGTTCTGAAGCCAATTAACCAAATGTTAAGTACACAACTAGCTATAATTGTAATTGTCAAATGAAATTTATTATGTCAAAATCATTCTTAAAAGAGAAGACCTAAAATATAAAAATAACAATTTGATAACAACAGTAGGTACTAAAACTCCAGATTGTATTTACAAATATTTGATGGGGAGGAGAAAAATTTACATAAATTGTTCATATTATATTGTAAAAATTAAAAGATTTGATTTAAACTTTAATATTGATAATTAGAGAAACAAAAATGTAAATTAAATGTACAAACACATAAAACATATATATATATTAAATGCTCGTTCCCACTCATAATACACAATTTCTGCTAAATGATTTGTTGCACACTGCAAACAAGACCTACAAAAACTTTCCAAAATGAAATTGGTGTTAGTGTCTAAATATCCACAGCACACTTGAGGAAAGTTACAGACCTGATTGCAAGTATGTAAGGCACAGCCCTCCTACTTCTTCTTACCTATCCCTTTCACCCAAATTCCTATACATTTTATGGCACCATTCATTCTGTTATTCAGAAACTTATCCAAATTTAAATGTGAAGTCGTTATACAGACATTGATTTAAGACTTACTCAGAATATCAGATGCTAACCAAAAGGAAACCGCTCCTCCATCTGACTCCAATGAAGTTGCTAAAAGAATGTGTTAAAAACAAGGAAACAAGCCTGAAATGGAGTCACTTATGCTAAGCCCTACATTACCACACTGACAATTACAGCTTTAGCCCTCCCAGAAATGGAATCTGAAACCAGTCAGTCAGTGATCAGCACTAGTTAGGTAATTGCCTGATAGATCTTGTCAACCCCAAAAGAAACTGACCTGGCAACAAACAATCCTCTTTTTTCTCTAGGACAATTTTCTTGTTCCTGCTCCCTTTATCCTATAAATGCGTAAAAGTATATTTTTGCTCAAGTAAACTTTAAAAATGTTTAATACACCTGTTTATCTTTTAACACATGACATATCTTACAAATCCACATCATGGAAAAGCCAATTCTGCCAAGATTTATGATGGAAGCATAAAATACAGAGGACTAGATCTCTCTATATTCTATACCTCATCCTCTATTCTCTTTCATAATCCATAATAAAGATATGTCTTTAACTTCATTTTAGTAGAGAAGAGAGGTTTATTTCAATCCCTGTAAAAAAATAAATAATATATTTCTCCTTCCTGTGACTTAATCACTATTTCAGTAAGATTGGAACTCAGCAAATTCAAATTCTCTAAGCAAAATACAAGAATATGATTATTAAAAAAAGAGCTAATAGACTCTGTTAAGGAACTGCGTGATTAAAATGTATACTTACATGTTTAAATCTAAGATATCAATTTTGGCTATAAGTTTAGGTAATGACTAAGTATTATTATAATCTTTCAATTTGTCTATGTTTACAAAATAAAATATTTTATAATATTTGCTTTTAATTCTATAGGGTGAATATGTTTTCTAGGTAGCTGTTAATGTTAAATAATATATCTCATTTTCCAAACAAAAGTTCTGGATGTATTTTAAAATATAACTCCAGCTCTATATTGTGTTTCAAGAAAATCCATCCAATATTTAGGCTGACATTTTTTGTAGATAGTGATTGATGTTAAAGACAATTTCACTTGCTAAAAATTCACTTGGAATTTTTAAAAATAAATGGTTGTCTGGTAACTGAATATTTGCCACAAATTCTGAATGAAGTGAGTAGTTTATGTTCATTAAGAAAGGTATGGGGGTTATTTCTTTTTAAATAAAGAAAAAAATTAAACATATCTTCAATTATGTGACCTATAGCCTCTGAAATCAAAGACATCTTGAGAGTACTTTAATGCAAACTTTAATAACAGAAATTCAAATAAGCAAGGAAATGTCACTTTGGTAAACATCCATAGCACTTGGTGGAATTTTGGTTAATGAAATAAAGATTAAATATAAGTCTTCCTTGGAAACTTTACCATTCTTCTGTCTCAGCTTTCAACAACCATATTTTCTTCCATTCCCTCTTTTCACTTTGTTCCCTCTCTTTTTGAATTTAAAAATACTATGCTAAATATTTAACACGTCTTAGAATAGAACCAGTTTTTTTTTTAAGATTTTATTTATTTATTTGACAGAGAGTGAGATCACAAGTAGGCAGAGAGGCAGGCAGAGAGAGAGGGGGAAGCAGGCTCCCCGCTGAGCAGAGAGCCCGATGCAGGGCTCGATCCCAGGACCCTGGGATCATGACCTGAGCCAAAGGCAGAGGCTTTAACCCACTGAGCCACCCAGGCGCCCCAGAACCAGTATTTTTAAGAGAAGATGAAAAGAAAAATTTTAAGGAAGTAATGATAGTCAACAAATATTTGGAGTTTGATTATGCAGAGATGTACGGAAAGCCTAATTCTTTGATAAACAAGAGAACAAATTGGTCTCCTTTCCCACATCTGTAAAATCTGTCTACTTGAAGTCTGAAGGTTGAGTTGAACAAGGGCCAAATGGGAGGTAAGGTACAGAAAGCCAAATTTGAGAATTCCAGATCTTATTTCTGTAAAGCCTAAAATGTACATATTGCCAAGACAGAAAGTCATCACCTCTTGAAATGTTTGTTCTCATTCCTTAATGATAATCCCTGCATAAATGACAAGATTTTTGTATTTTCTCTTTTCTTGACCATGTTTTTTTTCCTGTGATTACTCCTTTATATTACTTAACTCAATAACTTGAGCACCAAAATTAATTTTCCTATCACATATTGCCACAATGATAAATAAAAAAATTAAAATCTGAAATGATGTTTATGACTCTGTTTTTATATAGGTGAAGAAGAATATTTAAGAATTGAACAAAATGAAGATATAAACCTGAGTTTGCAAATAATTGTTAAACAATTAGGATAAGTTATCACTGCAGCACGAGGTAAAAAAATAAAAACAATATGTTAATTAAATTAGCATTACTTCACATTATGTACAGACAATTGTACTATCATTAAATTTTTATTAGCCAGAACGTGAAAGTATCTCTAAAACATGGGGATAGGTGTACTGACCTAGAAACCAGATGAGTCTTCATTAGAAACAACTGATGTATTCTACAGAAGAAAACATGCTTATTAAAGAAATATGCCACAAGATCTTTGAGATAGAATTGCAAATTAATGTATAGTTTTGATACAGTACAGAGTGGAACATGGTTTTTCTTGTTTTTATCCCTTAGAATTTTAAGTGTAGAAACTGCTTCTGAAACTGTGGTGTGGGAATCACCTGGGACTAAAGACATCAATTTCAAAATAGGGGCTGTAGGAGAAATACTTTGAAGTGACAGATGATAAGTAGAAGTTCTGGATATAAACCCTTGAAATGTGTTTCCTAAGAACAGGAGGAACTCACAAATAGAACTCTTAAAAAGTACCACTATTAAAACAATTAAACCCATGCTCATCTATACATGGACATAGAGCTATATATCTTTCAAATTTAATCAGTATATGCCTTCCTGCTGGAAAAATAAGGTGATTATGTGTGGTAGTTTTTAAGTTTCGATGAAAGTATTCTCTCTATAAAGAATCATTCTCAGAGAACAGCTTGTCCTCAGAGACTTGAGCTAAGAAGTAATTTTTTTTTATCATGTACTCAGATGAGCCCATTCACTTGGAAATATTTAAATGATATAAATTCATTAACTCTAGACGTTGAAAATTTCATGGAAAGAAATTCAATTTTTGAATGTATTGGGGAAATTCAGTAGAGACTTTTGGTGGTATCATTTTTGTTTCAGATTTTGTTGAGGGTGATTGGGAGTGTGTGTCTGTGTACATATCATTAGATGGTTCTTCATGAATAAGCTTTTTGAATGTGTGAAAAACACTTAAATGAGAGTCAGATTCGGTAACACTGTAGAAAGAAATACATGTCATAAATCATTCTAAAACTTATACTTCACCAGAATCCTGTCTTAGAATAGAACCACAAACAATAATTCATTTTCCTTCCCTATTCATATAATTACTTTTTTTATTGAGTGGATTCAAATTCAATGCATTGATCCAAAATGAATACCAACTGCCTACAGATCCACATGTATTTAAAACTCGACTAAAGCAAGGCTGTTAGACGGAAAAGGCAGATCACTTCCACCCTTCTACCGCAGGAGCATTAAACTAGACAACAAACAGTACTGCTATTATAAGTAGCAATTATATTAAAGCAGTTATAAGTCCAAAGTCTTATATTTTTAACTTCTGCTTTGGGGGGAATGTTAATTTGTGAGCACTCAGGAAATGAATATTCCTTTTTGTTTGTTTTTTTGTTTTGTTTTATTTTGTTTTTCCCCCAGATACTTTTATTTTATTTTTTCAGTGTTACAAGATTCATTGTTCATGTACCACACCCAGTGCTCCACGCAATACGTGCCCTCCTCAATACCCACAACCAGGCTCGCCCAACCCCCCACTCCCACCCCTCCAAAAGTCTCAGTCTGTTGCTCAGAGTGAATATTCCTTTCGAAATCTCATCATGATAATATCACAAGGAACCTCAGGAGTCATCTGATTCTAGAATCAGACAGTATGCTAACAAAGCAAGTTCAGAACTTTCTGAATTTAGAGTTCCTGTGTCCCAACACCTTCTAAACCCTAAAATAGTATGTTGGATTAATCATTAGTTAGGATTAGACATATCATTCATTCATTTACTTATTCATGCAAGATGCAATAATTGATTACCTATCATATGTAAATGTTGAGTACTTGACCTATGTAAAACACTCTGGTAAGTGTTCAGGCAAGACAATGAATTAAGGGCACAGTGAATTAAACCTCACTGACCCAAATGTATGGTAATAACATGTCGACTCAAATCTATATTAATTTATTTTAATCTTCTTGAATCATAGATCTGGCCATTTAATTTCCCTATCCAAAAAACTCCCAATGATCACCTCTACAAGCCCTGCCACAAGCAGTTACTGAGAAGAGAAGTCTAACTTTTATTTCATTATTTCATGTCTAGCATCTTACTTCTAGGCATTTATTTTTTATTACTCCTCTTCACCTTACCATTGGTATTACCCACACTGAACACCATATTTGGCTAACTGGTTTTAACTGCTAGGTAAGCTCTCTCATAAATTTGTCATTCATCATTTCCCTGAATTTCTTTACACTCTTACTGTGTGTATCTTTAACCACCACAAGATATTTTTACATGTTTTAAAATGCCAATTAAAAAAAACACACACACACAATTTACATTGGTTTAAAATGCCAATTGTGCTATTTTGTAGCCAGTTATTCGTGGGCAACTTACTTTGCTTCATCTTATAAAATTGTACCTAACTCATAAGATTGTTGCACAATCAAATAAGGAAACACATAAAGAAGAATGGCTAGGACGGGACAGATGCACTGTATACCACAGTATTGGGTGTAGTATATATTATGGATAACTGTACAGTTATAAGTATGAATTGAACCCATACAACTGGGGTTCAAACTTTGCCTCTGCCATTTACTAGCTATGTGTACTTGCATAAATTATCTACTATCTTTAAAGCTCATTTTTAAAGTGGGAAAATTACAGTACTTATCTCAAATATTTATTGAGAGTATTAAGTGAAACATACAAAAAAATCAAAATGTTGTCTGGCACATAGAATTCAAGAAATACTATTTAAAACACATATTGTACATCGTCATTATGATTGTAATTACTATTTTCATTTTCTCCTAATATACGTTGTACATTCGTTTCTTCATGCTTTTCTTCATATAGTTCCTTTGCTTAGAATATACTGGCCTTCTTTCACTATCTTATTCATAGCTCAAGGTTTTGAGCCTCTGTGAGCTCCCAGCTAGATATGAGTTATCTTTTCTAACCTCCTTAAGTACTTTATCCAGAGGACCTTTCTTATGACATGTTTCAGTTCTTATTTTGTTGCATAGAAATTTTCAATATTACTTGTAGGATATTTCAGACATATTGAAAGCTGTAAAGAATAACAAAATGAACACCTGTGTTCCCACTGCCCAACTAAAGAAATATAACTTCTGTCCATCAAGAGACACTATAACAACAGAGAACATTGGAAAAGATAAACCACAGGCTAGGAAAAAATATTTGCAACTCTTGCAGTCATCTGAAGCTGCTATATATCCCTCTTGACTAGTGTTGCCCTATAAAATACAGGATACCCAGTTAAATTTGAATTTCAGATAAACAACACGTACATATTTTTTTAGTGTTGGTATGTGCCAAATACTGCAGTCTGCTCAGTAAGCTCTCTCATAAATTTGTCATTCATCATTTCTTTGAATTTCTTTACGCTTTTACTGTGTGTGTATCTTTAACCACCACAAGATATTTTTACATGATTTAGATGATAAATGGTACATACTATATGTATTTTCTGTATCTGGCTTCCTTTTTCTCAGAATTTTTTTGTGAGATTGTGCCATGTTTACGAGTACTTGGGTTATTTCTATTGTTTGCCTTTATAAATAATGGTAGGATGAAAGTTTCTAAATTATACTGAATTTTTCCATTCGCCCTCTCTGGTCCTCACTCTGCTGTGTACCCTGGTAGTCTGACATTTAGTGACTTCACCAAGAGACTCCCTCAGTCTGACTTGTGGTTGGCTAGGTCAATGAAAGACATTCAGGTGTTGTCAGAGGACAAAAGGAGAATGAGTCTGGGTTAGTCATACCTCAGGCTCCTTCCCACCTGAGTCACTTCATTTGGCTGCCTTAGTGGTTCTTCTTTAAGAACCACAGCTCTTGTGGCACAACTTTCTCTTACAGTCATCACACTTTCTTCTGGTTCTAGTAACCTCTCTGCATCTTCCACCCCAGAGCTAGTGGTGACTCCTTGCTGACATTTGTCTTGGGATACTATAATTCTTTGTAGATTTTTCTAAAGCCAGCTCAAAATTTTGTAGGTGATTTCTTTATGAAATTGTCCTTTAATTACCCAGTTTGAAGGCGCTGCCCATTTCCATCTAGAACACTAATTAATATAAGCATAAGCTTAGGAATGGAATTTCTTTTTGAAGTTATCTGTCAAGTGGGAAACTTATCTTGATAATACCAAACTGCTCTCCATAGAGATTGCACCAGTTTACATTTCTACCAGAAGCATATAGGAATTCCCATAGCATTACATTCTAATACTATTAGCAGATTTTTTAAATTTTTGTAGAACTAATCTTTATTGTATCTCATGGTTTCAATTTATATTTCTCTGATGATTATTGAGTTAGAGTAAATTTTCATGTTTTATTGCCAATTCAGTTTCCATTCATTACCTGATCATATTTTAACCTCATTTTCTAATGTCCATTTGGATTTTTCATATTTATTTTTGACAGTCCTTTACATATTTTGGATTTTATTACTATGACAATAGTATCCATTGAAAATATTTTTTTTTAATTTATTTATTCGTCAGAGAGAGAGAGAGCACAAGCAGGCAGAAAGGCAGGCAGAGAGAGAGAGGGAAGCAGGCTCCCTGCCGAGCAAGGAGCCCGATATGGGACTCGATCCCAGGACCCTGGGATCATGACCTGAGCCGAAGGCAGCCGCTTAACCAACTGAGCCACTCAGGCGTCCCTGAAAATATTTTCTTATATTCTGTGACCTATATTTTCACTGTAATACAATGGTACCTTGTGATGCCCAGAATTTTTACATATTAATGTAGTCAAATCGATAGGGC
Source organism: Potos flavus (assembly GCA_028534135.1). Lineage (NCBI taxonomy): Eukaryota > Metazoa > Chordata > Mammalia > Carnivora > Procyonidae > Potos > Potos flavus. Next base: position 94,132,254 of record CM052883.1, read on the forward strand.
TTTCCTTCATGGTTTATACTTTTTTGTTGTAGTATAGATATTTATGTATATGGTTTACCTCCCCTAAAAGACTATAAATTCTGTGTGGGCGGAATAAATATAAAATTATCTGATTCAACTTTATGTCCCTCAAAGAACTTGGCTTCATGCTTTGCACATGAAAGGCAGAGAGTGCAGAAAAATATTGTTCAAAGAATGAGTGAAAATTAATTCCCCCACCACATCTCCCTAGTTCTCAGTAAAAAACTAATACTAGGATTCTATTTAGAAAATTCCCAAATGTAGTAAGTTTTTTACTATCCTAAAATACCCCCAAAGATAACAAAGAAACGGAGGAAAAAAATTTCTTCCTCTATTTTTAATAGATTTATTTACTTGAGAGAGAGAGACAGAGAGGCAGAGGGAGAAAGAAGCTCAAAAAGATTCCACGAGTGTGGAGCCCAGCGTGGGGCTCCACGTGGGGCTCGATCCCAGGACCCTGAGATCATGACCTGAGCCGAAACCAAGAGTCAGATAGATGTTCAACCAACTATGCCCCCCAGGGACCCCTCTTCCTCTACCATTTTTAATGGGAATAAGTGTGATCCCTCTGGAAGACACTTTTGAAGATATTCTTTGATTTGAAATAAAAATTTGTATATAATACTCCTCAGTATACCCGAAGAGAGGATTGTTTTAAGTATAAATAAATGTATGCATATTTTTCCACAATATAGTTTGTTTTTTTTTTTTTAACTTTACCTTGCAAAATAACTTTGGTCATACAGGGTCAGGAAATGTTGGCTTGGTTAAAACAATGAGACACCTCTTGTCTTTGTGAATGAACAGCAATCATATGACATAGATCCGGCATTTCCCCAATCTAGCTGAATATCAGAATTTGGAAATTTGATAAATAAGGCCCTAAACCCAGAAATCACAGGTCAGCAAATAGGACAGATGCTGGGTATGCCGGGCATGACGCTCCCCAGCTTATTCTCTTTCTCATGTCAAGGAATAGTTTTATTAGGATTCAAATACCTGCCTACTCAAGAGATCTTATTCACAGTTGAGGTGTATTAACTGGCCTGACAAGTAAAAAATATCCTCAGGTAGGTGCTTTGTCTTCTTCCCACTTGACAGACACATTCTGTGTTCTCTTCCTATGATTCCTATGATGCTGGCTCTCAGAGGACATCAAGAATGAATGCCTCCAGCTCTTGCCCTTCACAGATTATCTGCCACTCAATTTTAACTTTGGAATTAATCAATGATATGGCATTGATTCACAGGAGGGATATATATCAGAGAGAATATTCTGAAGAAAGCATTTGTGAAATTGTGGCATGATTAAAGAGATAATCTAAAAGGTTTTCATCAACATGGATAATCCCTCATACACAACCACAAAATAAGCATGATTATAACATTCGTTTTAATAAGTTTTCCTTGAGGTAAAACAACTTTTAAAAAGATTAACTACAGTAGCCTGTGATGACGATAGCCTGTGACCTCTGCTTTCTAGCATAGGGAACATTCTCTACGAGTATTTCAATCTCAAGGCTGACTCATTGAACAGCTTGAAAATTTTTCACTCATGAGGTACAGGGTTATAGCTCCTTCAGGGAAGCAAGTCATTTATTTGACACTTCAGGGGTGAATTAGCAATTGAGCTAAGTAGCTTTTTAATTGTGGGTAGAATTTCTTCTTTTAGCATTACTCTGATCAACAAAACCACTTGCACACATTCTAGCATTGGCATGCTGACTTTGTTCAGAAGGCAGTCCTGGTGCGTTAGAGGAGGCAGCTGGGTGGCACAGTAAATGTGTCATTTGCTATTTAACATCTCTGTGACCTGGATTTAAATTCACAGTGGCACAAAATGCAACCTCAGTTCTCTCAGAAGGCTATTAAGTCATTCCCAGTAAGCCTTGTCGAGAATCTAAAACACTAAAGGGTTCTTTGCTGTGCAACACCCATTCTTGTTTGCAAAGATGGCAAAGTAGTTTATTTCTCTTAAAGGGATTGTTTAAAGGGAAAAAGATGGGCTTGACTAATCAACTGATATGAATACATATTGTTGTTTATATTTTTAAAAATCTATCTACTGTGCTTTAGCCAGGATCTCAGGAAGAATCTAACTGTCCTGTGGGTTATTTTTAATCAAGCTGCTTTTCAAGAACGTAAGTTTTGTTTTTTTTCTGTAGGGTAAAATCAGAATAAAGTGAAAAGCTTTAAAATAGATGTGTTTCCTTCCCTAAAAGCATCATTATCGACATTCTGCTCTATAATGTTGTTCATTCTGTTATATCTGAATGGCAGGATGAATTGCAGCTGTGCTTTTATAAATTCAGACTAGAGTAAAACCGTGCTTTTCATTAAATTAATTCTAAAGGTATTTTTGTTTAAATATTTCATTTTATGACTCCCTCCATACATGGAAAATAATGCATTCTTGATCTTTCTTGAATCAAAAATGTAATGTCTTTTTTATCTGTATTCTCTGCTCTTCCAACAATCCATTCAAATTCGTTCAATTTACAACAACAGTAGATCAATAAGTAAATTAATCTGGCTTACTCACCACCTAACTTTAACAGCCAAGCCTTCAAGCATAATTTTTCTAGTTCTGTGTTCCCCTGCCTGGTCTTCTCCTAGGATACTAGCCTCATTTGAACCTGGCAAGAAACATCATTTACTAAAAACAGAGCTCCTGTTTACTATAGCAGACAAGGTGCTAATTGTTTCTAATGACCTCAAATAAGCTTTGTTATTCATTAACTATGCCATTCAGAAGGGTGGCAACCTTTTCTTTTTGCCTTACAAGTATATCAAGCCAGAACAGCCCAATGCAAGGACTTTCACTCATTGATAGAATTTACTCACACACTAATATTATCACATACTAATTAGAGTATGAGACATACCACAACCTCCACCATCACTTGTTGAAGGTCTACATGTGTACTAAACATATCAACATGGTCGTTTTCAAACTTTTATATACAAGGTAATCACTTGAGGGTCTTTAATATATGTATATATATTGCTATCCTACACAGAACTTAATTGAATCAAAATATCTAAAACAGTGATGTCCAAAGAAATATAATGTGAAACGCAAAGGCAATTTAAATTTTCTGAAAGCCACAATAAAAGTAAAAAGAAACAAATGAAATTAATTTTATTTTTTTTAAATTTAAGCCAATGGATTATTACCGTCACAACAGCCAATATTTAAATGTTACTACTGAGAAATTTTACATATTTTATACTAAGTCTTTGAAATCTGGTGAGCATTTCACAACTATAGAATATAATCAATAAGACTAAGCATATACCAAGTGCTCAGTAGACCCATATGGTTAGTAGGCACTGCATTACATAGCACAGTACTGAAGAGTAGATCTCTGGAATCTACATTTTAAGTAAGTAAACAAATTACTTCTAAACCAGAGAGTCATTGACTAGTCTCTAAGGAAATTGCTAAGTCTTTTAGAGAGCACAAAGATGTGAAGAAATAGATCTTCCCAAGAAGTTCATTTTCCAGGGGAGTCATATGTATGTACACACATGCATAAATAAGTATAACACAAGCTGAAAAGAGACAAGTGCAATGGGATTCACAAAAACATGGGATTTTACAGGAGAAAGTTTGGCTGCGGAAATTAAATAATGCTTAATGGGAAAGATAGCATGTAATTTGGATATGGTGAAGACACTGGGAATTGGTAGGCACGAATTGAGTATTCTAAAGTCCCGCAGCTGATTAGCAGTAAAATCAAGAGTCTATCCCAGGTCCTCCAAAACTTCATGCCCCAGCCACCAATGTAGAGACCTACTGATAATCAGATTCCATGACAGGATACAGATTTCTATTCCATTTTATTCCTTTGCTATGCCTACACACTGCATTTCGAAGCTCAAATATATTTTAATTCGCAGGAAGGCTATTCTTAAAATAATATACTATCATTAATTTGCACAGTATAATTATTGGTGCTTCTCAGTATTTCTGAGCATAGAGGGATTCTTCCAAGTTTCTTTTTCTAACCTGCCTATCACTTGCATCTTCTAAAATGCTTCCAAAAGCTTCTTAAATTTTAAGACACCAGAAATGCTTAATCCTCAAACTCTCTTCCTATTTATTTGTAAAATTCTAATATTATTAGGTGGAATTATAATACTATAATTCACTTTAATTTCCTCTCTGTGCATGTAGAAAAAATTTTAAAATATGATCTTTCTATACATTAAGTAAAAAAAAAAAACAGCACTGAAGAATATAATAATCTAAAGATCATAGACAGGGACATGTGGGTGGCTCAGTCTGTTAAGCCTCTGCCTTCAGCTGAGGTTATGTTCCCAGGATCCTGGGACGGAGCCCCATGTCAGGCTCCTTGCTCAGCAGGGAGCCTGCTTCTCCCTCTGCCTGCCACTCCCCCTGCTTGCACGCACTCTCTCTCTCTCTTTCTGACAAACAAATAAATAAAATCTTTAAAAAACTAACAAAAATGAAGCTTATAGATAAATCACAAAAAACTTACTAGGGCTCAAAATCATTTAAGGGATACTACTTAAAACTATATTACATTATTTAATTAATACTTAAACTGAAGGGCTCTTTCAACAATAACTCGAATCAGTTCAGCTTTTATTATTAAATTTAAGCTCAAATTCCCAATTAAAAGCTGTTCATGAGGTGAAAATATGATTTACTATAAATACTAAAGCAGCATAATTTAAATTCTTAATTTAGTTAGTTCATGATGTATAGCAAAATGAAGTATTTAAGTAATTATTTATAAAATTACTTAGAGATAATTATGAGCCAACGAAGAGGTAATGTGGTCAAATTAAATTTAAATGAATATCCTAAACTTGTAATCCTTTATTTCAATGAGTCATTAGAACAAAGAATTTCTGTGTAAATATGAACTCTTGGCTCATTGTGTTGAATCCTGCTCTTTGACACTCTGTTTAAATGTACAAAAAAACAGCCCATGTTTTAACAAGCAGTCTTTTCTTTTCTCTCTTTTTTTTAAAAATTTTTCTTCCATTTGACTGTTGCAAGACAGGGGACAGGACAAAAGGTTGAATAGTAGATTCAAAACTCTGAATATACATAATAGTGTTTTTCATTTTAAAATATCTAATTGTTTTTTTTCAAAACAAATTTATTTTCAAAAAAAAAAACAAAACATTTTCAGTATGTCTTATAGGCTTTAGATGTCTTCAATTGGTCCAGTAGTTCAACTGATCATCTTTTAAATTAAAACATGTAATTGCTTCCTACAACAGAAGGAAAGTGAGATGCACACTACACGTGATTGTTTTTGTTTTGAGTTTTCCCTTAACCTGAGAATGATATCTTCTCTCCATTGTATGGGGATGGTAATGGAAAACAGTGAGGAGAAAAGACTGAGAAAAACTGGAAATTATCCAGTTCTTTTTAATTTATCTTCATGAGATTTGAATAGTGTGATTTCTAAGAATATAAGAAATACCAATATTTTCAGGTAACTAACATTTATTCTTAATAAGTCTAATATTTTCTAGCTTTGTCTTATCCGCCTTAAAAAATAATTTATATCTCCCTTGTTATTTAGCATATGAAGTCATCAATGCCCCCTTGAAAGTTAGTTAATTTGGTCAAGGTCACCAAATGTTACATGAAGGTAAAGCAAATAATATTTTTATGTCTAGACCCAGCTCTATCATTGTATTTACAATGGGAAAAACTACTTAAAATGGTATCTTTCAAGATGCTTTAAATTAGATTTCTCAACAGAGACTATTCATATTGTCTTTGGTATTTCGAAGATCTTTAGTAGAGGACAGTTAACTTCCTTAAAAGCAGGTAACAGGTTATTTCATTGAACCGTATGAATTTGCTGGTATACAACTTTCAACCTACAAAAGTGACAATTTGGGGCGCCTGGGTGGCTCAGTGGGTTAAAGCCTCTGCCTTCGGCTCAGGTCATGATCTCAGGGTCCTGGGATCGAGCCCCACGGGCTCTCTGCTCAGCAGGGAGCCTGCCTCCCCCTCTCTCTCTGCCTGCCTCTCTGCCTACTTGTGATCTCTCTCTCTGTCAAATAAATAAATAAAATCTTTAAAAAAAATGACAATTTTATATGGCAGACTAATAGTTCTCTGTATAGAAAAGCACAGGTCATTTGTCGAGTACAATTCGCAGTTCACTCTGAAGTAATAAGGATATCCGTCCTCCTTCACTATTTATCAGTCCTCCTCACAGATGATAACATTATCTAATAATCATAGGGCCAAAATATTTTGGAGAAAGCACATGTGGAGAAAGAATGAGTCAAAGTTTAATTTCAACACATATATCTTCTATTTGGAATGTAAAAGATGTAACACATTCCTCCTGATGGTTAGAAAGATGTTTGTTTTTGTTAATTCAAGTTCTCCTATCATAGTTTTATAATTAGTTAGAAAATTAATGATGCTCTCCATTTGGACATATCCAAATTGCACTGAAGATCTTTTAGGATTAGATTGTGGATGTTCGTCTTTAGCCAACAATGATGAAATTATATAAAGTATCAAAGGACAGTCCATAGCAGAATTATAAGAGTGAATATAGATGTCTACACTGTGTTTTTCCTAATACCAAATAAAAATTAAGTACTCAAAAGTGTAACGGAAAAGCCCAAAAACTATATTTCAAGAGACCTGATTACACCAAGGGGAAAAAAAAAAAAGGCTAAGTAAAGATTAACTATAAAAGTATCTAATAATTTATCACCATACAATCCTGAACTATAAGCTAAAAAGAATAGGTCAAGATGATTGTTTTATGTGTTATTTGGGAATAAGAATGACATAGCCTTATGCATGTCTATTATCTATCCCTCCCTCTTTCTTGTGCAATGATAGCTGAAGAGAATATGATACATTTTCCTTCACAATTTTTAGAGGCCATTATTTATTCATTTTTCATATGTCTTTCATGGTCTAGAATAGCATCCTATAAGTCATGCTTTTCCAGTAAGTCATTGTGAAACAGATACAAAGATGAATATATTTTTTGATGTAAAATATGTTTTCTAATCATTGAAAATTATGTTACGTTAAAGTGACCTTGGATAATATAGTTTTTTTTTCTATTTAAAATAGATTACAGGCTAAATAAATGTGATAATATTTATATATTTATCAAAGGACTGTTTAATCTTTTCCAAATATTAGGTATATAGAATATATATATTTAGAATATATATATAGAGAGAATAATATATAGAGAAATAATTTTAGATAGAATACTTCCCCCTATTTGAACTCTATCTTACCATGGATGATAGGAATGCAGGCAATATATTTTATTCTTTCTACATCTTTATGGAGGTGTGATGAAACTTAAGTACATCAATTATAATTATATGTTTTAATATTACTTGAAAATAATCAATCAACACTCTAAGGGTTTTCTTATGACCTACTTATATTAAGACAAGATATCAGATTAAGTAAGAATATTCTTTTTCTTTTTTTTTTAGAAAATGCAAAGCTTTGGCCAACTTGCAAATGATATTATTTTTATATTGAGACAAATTTTACATTATAAGCTAAATGCTGGAATATTTAGGTGCTAAACTATTGAGTACAAAGGAATGACTATACTGTTTAATCACTCAGTAATTCTACTAAGTAGCATCTTTCTCACCAAAGACTGGTTTTAAATCAATACTTATACACATATCTCCTACCCACGAAGTTTCAACTATTTTTTCATATCAGGATACTTAATATATTTTATTAAGGTAAAGAGGGATAATAGTAAGTAAGTGGAATGAAGTGTTTATTCATTATTTCATTCAGTGAATACTTTAGCATTTATAGCATACATGACATAAAATGGGACTAAATTATTTTTCCTTCATGGAATTTACAATCTACTAGAAATAGCAAGAAAAACAACATATAATATGCCAGGAAATGTTAAGTGCTATGAATAAAAT
>CM052883.1:94140315-94164781 GCA_028534135.1 Potos flavus
CAGCTCCTAGAGTATCTAGTAGGCCAGGGCAGATTTCAATGTAATTCAAAGTGAAATGGAAAATAATCAACATTAGAATTCAGGGTTTTTTGTTTCTTTGTTTGTTTTTACTGATGACACATTTCATCATGAGGTTGTCTCTGTAAGGAATTCCTAGTCATGTACAAGCTTTCCTACCTATCTGCCCCTGACTGACCCAGGAATCCATCCTAGGAGGCCTCTGGTACCCTTGTTCTACCAGTAAGATTCTGAAACATTCTTCCATAGAATAGGTTGAAGGTCTTAGAGTCTATCTAATGTAATTTTCAATGATTAAAAAACATATTTTACATCAAAAAATATATTCGGATATATCTAAGCACCTTGGTGGTTCAGTCGGTTAAGTGTCTCCATATTTTTGTAACACTGTCAGATAGCAGCACCCCATCGGTCATTCAGTGAGAGAGCCCTTCTAATGTATTTCTTTCCAAAACTCTTGGATTCATTCACTTTCTATGTCTGCCAGGTCTCTACTACGTAGAAAGCAGGGAGAGAAATTCTTTGTGTTTTAACCATTAGACAGAAATGTGCTAACCTCCGTATTCTTGCTAAATCAGTGTCCATACGGCAGGCAAATTCCACGTACATCCATAATATCCCATGGACAATTGTTCCATTTCCATCTATTATATTGGTCCTGCCCTGCTCCTGGAAGATAACTGCCTTGTTCCCCATTCTCAGTCCCTCCTTAACATATGAAGCTGCTTGAATTTGGCCCCAAGTTGTTCCGCATGAATTTCATTTTTCTCATTATCTGCTTTGGGGCTCTTGGTTTTTCCTTTGCTGTTTCTTCTTTTCTCTACATTCTGGGTACTCAGAATAGATGGCTGCTCACAAAAGTATATGATTTAACTCTCCACAGACACATTAAGCAAATTCCCCAAGGTCAAGCTGTTAGTTGCTGTTGGTCAACTCAGTAAATCATTAAGTGCTTTATTAAAAATAGGGATATCTTCTAATGTCATGATAACATGGATTAATGGAGGGAAGTATCTGAAATAAAAATATCAGTAGTAATGTAAAATTTCATCTCTAACAAATGTTCTGCTTAATTCATTTTAGGAGTATGATTAAGAGTTATTGAATGACATGTAGAATATGAGTAATATTTAAAACAAAAATCTCAACATATTTCTTGTTCAAGTGCTAGATTCTCCATTTTAATCTAATTAAATATATAAATATTTCCGTATTTATCTTTTGAGAAATATAATTTAGTTGATTATAGATAGGAGAGTAAAAGAACTATTAAAATTATCCATGTTGGATGGGGGTATTTAAACTATTGATAGGAGATGAAAATCCCCATAAAATATTGTAAATAGTGAGTCTGAGCTTATTTAAAAATGCAGTGGCAGGGCACCTGGGTGGCTCATTTGGTTAAGCGTCTGCCTTCGGCTAGTGTCATGATTCCAGGGTCCTGGGATCAAGTCCTGCATTGGACTTGAGCAGGGAGCCTGTTTCTCCTTCTCTTCCCTGATCATGCTCTCTCTCCCTCTCTCTCTCTCAAATAAATAAATAAAATCTTTAAAAATAAATTTAATAAATAAAAAATAAAAATGCAGTGTCAGCAGAGTTTTTGTAGTGCTTTGTAATACTTCTTGCTAAGACAGATGTGTACATATTACTTATTTATTTAATATAAACTGATTTGCCACATATAGAAATGGTATTTAGTATAAGCTTTGTTAACTAACACAAGCAAGTTTACATCCCTTTAATTATGGTTGTTTAGCAACAAGAGTTAAGAAATAAATTACACTAGGTCCCTTATCTAATATTTTAAGTTGCCATAAATCTTTGAATGTGGTGGATTTTATCATACTATGTATTTTTTTTTTTTTACCTTAGCGTCAAAACTTAAAAGGACTCAAACAGGACAAAAGTGTATTTTACTCTCTAATTAACAAAACTAGTTGCTTATCCTGTCAGTCAGTGAACTATAATGCAACAGGCATAAATCTATGAGGAACTACTTAAACTTGCACCTTGTAATCAGAGCTACAAATTTTGGCAGCAGGCCACATAATCCAGTGCTAAATGTGCAGCATTATTTTATTCCAGTAACATATTAACAAAATGTACAACTGTTTTGACTTGGTAGATGATCTAACAACATCCCGGTAAAAAGCCTTTGTCCATTTTTTACACAAATGTCTTTTCCTTGATGATAAATGTATTCTGTAATTTTCATGATGAATCAGTGGGAGAAATTAACTATACCCTTTTAGTGGTTTATAATTTTAATCTCACTGCTTTGGAAATGCAGGCTTCAATTCAACATGAAGTGAGATCTTTTGTATATATTGTTCCTGAATTTCTTTATTCTTTTTGCTCATGATCCCCAATCCTGGCCAACTTGCCCTTCTAGAACCTATAGGCTTTATGCCACATGAAAAAAAAAAGGTAAAATAAGATATCTCCCTATGACATGATTTTATGACTGCTTTAGATGACTCATTTATCTTGACTCGTATTTCTATTCCAGGTGCAGAGTACACATGAATAAAAAGTGGGTTCCCAAAATACAGAAATATTCTGAGTGAAAGTGAATGATACAGTCACATAGAAATTAGATTACATAACTCAGGACTGTACTTTGATGTAAATGCCTTTACTTTTTCTGTTTTCTGTATATGTCCCACATCAGTCACCATATATGTGCTGTCTTGCTCCAGTTTGGTGCTATGCTGTACAAATTCTCCCTTAATTGTTCACTATATTCCTTTCAGTACCATTACTTGAACAGATTCCAGAGTTGCTTAATCTCTCCTGAATTATTAATAAGCTCTCAAAAATGGGACCTCAATGTTTCAATCAATCATGATTTCCCCCTCTTCCAGAATTATCACTGTCAGTTTTCTTTTTCAATTTCTTTCTCTATCCCACAGATATGCAGGCTACATACCTTCGTCCCATTATTTCTAAAATTTGTCTAAATTACAGTCTACGTAGGGTCATTATCTCTACTTGGCTACCTATTCTCATTTGTTTCATATTTCACACCACTCTACTAATTCTGTGTTCATTTGCAATCTAAGTGGCCTTAAGGTATTTAGAAAAAAAAAAATAATGAAAGATTCTGTTATTTTAAATAGTTCTTATGGAAATACAATTTTTTTTTTATTTTCATGACACCCTGGCCAACTGACCAAAATTAAGTTTACTACCTTTTCATTAAATCTGTCCCTTGTTTACTTCTTCACCTTGAACATGGCTTTACAACTGACCCAAACCAGCTCCCATAACCATGGGGATTTCAGCTCCCCTTGTTTTCTATCATCAGTGGCAAGTCACCCAGTTTTGTTTGCGGTGGGTCTTGCACTTACACCATCTTATCTGTTATAATGGCCACTTCCCATGGGGCATCTGGGTGGCTCAGTAGATTAAGCCTCTGACCCTTCATTTTAGCTCAGTTTGTGATCTCGGGGTCCTGAGGTCAGGCTCTGCGCTGAGCGGAGAATATGCTCAAGATTCTCTCTCTCTCTCCCTCTGCCTTCCCCCCCAACCCCGCCACTCTCTCTTTCTCACTCTCTCTAAAATAGAAGAATAAATCTTATAATGGCCACACCCCAGTTCACATCCAGATAATTACACAAGGTATCTAAGGAATCTACAAACTTCCTGCTTTTTTCTCTACTCCAATGCAGGCTTCTCTCCCCCACTATCTCATGAATTTTAAATTCCAGGCATGGGGGCTGTTATTCCCTGGTCCCAATCACTATCATAACCCTTTCAGTACATTTTTGTGTCTCTTCTTTCACTGCAGTCCCTTCTGCCTAAGATAATTCTCCCTATCTTTACCTTTTGAATTCTCTTACTCATTCAAGTTACTTCATCTTTGAAATTTCCTCAGTTTGAAAAAATTTTAGTCATTAATGTTATTCTTTTTTATTTCTTAGCACAGTAAAATATTATCTTTTTTCCTTATCACAGCTATCCCACTCTATACTTTTGTATGTGCATTCCCATCATGAGATTATAAACTCACTAAGAGTAAGGAAAATAGTTTGCTCATGTTTTCAGCCTTCACACATCTGGTAGAATGTATAGTTGACAAAGGTTGGTTCAGCTCAACCACAGATATAGCATGCATATTTCCCTTTTAAAATAATACCCCCTTTTTTTCCATATATATTCAAATATTAACTATATCAATAGCACATTGGAGTCTCCCATCCCTCTGTGGCCCTACCAGCAATCATTGATCTCCTTCCAATTTTAATTTTTTGGGTATCATTCAATTTAGCACTCATTGTATACTGTGCTGTGTTATTCTTCATTTCATGAATTTTAGTTTCATCACCCAAGATTATTAAATGCTTAAGGGCAGGAAGCATTTACATCCCTATACTTCAGAATTGCAGAGTTATTTTTTTTTCTCAGATTGATTCTGAAGGGAATATTGTACATACCAATATACAAGTAAATGTAAAGTGAAAAAATACATTTTGCTTTACTAATATATCCATTTTTTATTATCAATAATTTATTGAATAATCTAGAGATATCAACATGTACATTTAGAAAAGCAAAAGCCCAACGACATGATGGTTGAAGAAGTGGGACACCCACAGACTTATCTCTAATAGACACCATGTTGCCCTTTATGTCAGAGGCCTATAATAATCATTCTGTTCTGGAGAGACTTTATGTCTAGTTATGAAAACAATACATTTAATGAGTAAAAGTAAAGTTTGGTGCTAGAGACTTTTGTATCCATAATAAAAAAGTTAATTTTTCTGAAAAAATGCCACTGATAAATGCATTTATAGTTATAAGTCCATTACATATTTCTAGCTCAAAACAATAAACAGGCTGATCAAATTTACCAAAACACCATGAATAGGTTCCTTCATTCTACATTGACAAAGTCCTGTCCTTCTCCTTTATCCCCTTTAGCATTTTCTTGCAATCTTGTCTGCAGTATAGTTCATAGCTCCAAAGGGTAAAGGAGAGAAAATGCAACTAAATCAAAGAGCTCTCAGTCAACAGAGAAGTCAGCCCCTTTAAGCAAGGGCAAATTACTGTGTTATCTGGAGACCACTGTCTTCCTCTGCTCTCGAAGATTTAGCTCCAGATTTGGATGATGTTTATAAACAAAAAAGAATAAGGAAAATTATGTTACAATGACTTAGTTTATGGAAATTCATGCTACGTAAAAATGTCTATATCAGTATTTGTGCTAGAAGCATAGAGTCTCATAGAAAAGTCAAAATTTCTGAGAATCTGAATTAAAACCCAAAAGCTATCAATTATTAAAAGATAAAACAAAAAAAATCAAAGAAAAAAAATCCTCTGTGATTTAGTTATCTGACTGACTCAAGCCAGTGTCTGGCTAGGCAATGCATTGCAAATATCAGGGAAGAATGGCCTTAGGTTGCTGCAGACAATTTAGAAACTTTAAAGTGCCAAAATCATTTTGAGGATGGACTGATTTAAAGCAAGTTTCTAGAAAAATGAACAGCTGCCCAATAAACTGACAACATGTCACAACATCAACATCCCAAATATCTTTATTGTTTTTACTGATGTTTCACACATGAAACTTGGGGTGAATTAGAAGGGTATGCTCAGTGGTAAATTTAAAATGAATAAAATATCTTTGACAATAGTATTTCCCTTAAGGTTACCCGGATGAAAAGTTTCTTATATTATGAAAGCTCCCTCTCTCCTAAATAAAAGCCACCTTGTCCTGAGGACATCCTTGTCTTCATACACCCTTTGTTTTAGGCCATCTGTTCCCAGTTTGATAATGGCCAAGCTTGTTCAATATCAGGGCATTTCCTAATGTGTAGGTGACCTGCTTTTATTTAATTTTGAATTTAGTTTCTATTCATTTTATGATCGTACTCCATTTTGGTAATTATGTGCAGGCACCCAGAGGGATTTTGTCAATGGTAACATTAAAAATTAATAAGTGAATGAGTTGGTATGATGATTTATATTACAAAGAAAGCCCATAAGGCATCAGTAAAAGATGTTGTTAGAACCTAGCATCAGGTTACCAGTAAAAATAGTATAACATACAGCCTTAGTCATTATCTTAAAAATAAATTTTTACTTTTTTTCCTATTCTTTCTTTAACCTCTACTTCCTCTTTCTTTCCCCAAACTCTTTCTTATATTTATTAAACCCCGTGCAGTTCTTTTTTTGGGAACTAACAATCTGTCAGTGTCATTCATTTTCCTGGCTAGAAAATGAAGGCACCAATCCCTCTTCCATTCTTAATGCTGTTCTTTCTTTCTTTAAAACTTTATTTATCTCTTTTTCTCTACATTTGTACCATCACCATACTTGAGATGCAGTTATTAAAATGATAAGATAAAGCTGGTGGATATATGCGCCTCATGTTTTAATGCCTAAACTTAATCATTTAGTATGTATAGCCCCTGATATTTGCAAACATGTCAACAACAAATGTGGATCATTTTCCAAATACAGACCATTCTTATTTTTTTTAACGTTTCAAGTTTTTATTTAAATTCTAGTTGGTTAACATATAGTGTAATATTAGTTTGAGGAGTAGAGTTTAGTGATTCATCACTTACATACAATACCCGGTACATACAACACCCAGTGTGCATCGGGACAAGTGTCCTCCTTAATACCCATCACCCATTTAGCTCATCCCCCAACCCACCTCCTCTCCAGAAACCCTCAATTTGTTCTCTACAGTTAAGAGTCTATTTTATGGTTTGCCCCTCTCTCTCTCTCTCTTTTTTTTTAATTTCCCCTATGTTCATCTGTTTTGTTTCTTAAATTCCACCTATGAGTGAAATCATATGGTATTTGTCTCAGTAGAAACATTTTCTAAACTACCTCTTTAACACTATATGTGCTTCCCATTCCCATTTGTAAAATAACATCTATTACAGAAGTTTCTAAGTATTTTACTAAGGACATGTTCTTGAAAATTTATGTCAAATGAAGTAGAAATTTCCAGGTGTTATTTTCAAGTTCTGTATTCTCAAAGTTAGGCACCAATGACTAATTAAATCCACCAGCAGATGAGTGCAGGGGCAGAAAACTGTGCCTGAAATTAATCACACCTGTAAAATATTCAGCATATAAGAAAAAGCTTGGCTTTTAAAAAGTGGATTCTGAGCTATCTTGAAAAAAATGTTCTAGATTTATCCTTTTAAGAAATTCAGATTTTAACATTTCAATGGGAAATTGTATCTTGTTTGTTTCTACTTTAATATTATAGTTTATGAGGAATTTAGTTCTGGAATTTAACTTGAATCTACTAGAGTATCAACACTGAGATCTGAGAAAAATTGTACCTTTTATAATTTTAATAAGCTCTATTTTTCTACTTCCAGGTAGATGAATCCTCATAGACTAATAACTTAATTGAATTTTTTAATCAAAGCAGTATTTAAATGATTACTTCTATAATTCACAAATTTCAAATGTATCATGCTAGAGATATTTCTCATCTCAAATTATACTATTTTAAACTTCATATTATATCTACTATGTAGTGTGCTCTATCAATATATTTCATTGACTTACAAATCACTGAAATAAACAACAAATTCATTTCTAACAGTAGTGGGAATTTACATATGAAAAGAGCAAGTGTTAATAGAATCTAATCTAATACTGTGCTTATTTAATACCTTTTTCCTTTTAAATCCTACTAGCAAGTCTAATAAAATGTGTTTTATTAACTTTCTATTGATTAAAATCAACATCACTGTCAAATGAAAAATAAGGAAATTTTAGCCTCAGGAAAACTCTGTTTTTGACTACCTCATATTGATTTATAATTCAGAAAGATAGGAATTCAGTAGCAGTACCTTTGAGAATAACATGTAGGACTTTATTTTTGTCTAGACATATATATTATATGTGTGTGTGTGTGTGTGTGTGTGTGTGTAAAACAAATAAGAATAACATATTCTGACATACCAGATTAGAAAGAAAAGAAAAGCAGTTTTTATATTCATCTATTTTTCATTTATTCACATTTAACCTGTGGTTATTAATACTCTACTTCATTCCAGGCACAGTGCTAGGCACTGGTGATACAAAAGTGATCAGGACATTGACAATCCCTTCGAGGAGTTCATTTTGTAGCCTGACTCTTGTCATCAGAAAATTAGAAGATAGCTAAATATGTATTACATAAATGTTTGAGCAATCTCTCCAGATTACGGAGAGAATAATGCTTTCATAAAGTTTTTAGGTAAATACTGCCATATAGTTTTTAATTGCTGAAATATTATAAATTATAGATGAATATTTTGATAAATCATTCAATGATATACTTGTTCTAAGAATGTACTTAACTCCTACTAATATTTTAAGATTATCAGATTGTTCTTCACAAAACTCTATTTACATGTCAGTCTGTTACACAGAAGCCTTGAATGACTCCAAAGGCAAATGGATAAAACTGAAACTTCTCACCTTACCATTCTTGTCTCTCAAAAATGTGATCTACTTTGCCTTTCCACCCCTTCTCTAGAATATACCAAATATGCATTGAGAGATATGACTTGATTATTCCCCCAGTTACTGCTTATAAGAATTTGGCCAACAGACAGTCAACATATATTGCTAAACAAAATCTCTGGAACAAGCTACTCTACCCTGTATATTCAGCAACTTACTTCTGAAATTAGAAAGAGCTGGTTGAGGAACTCTATACCCAGAACAGATAAATGCTATGCTCCTTTTTTGGATGTGATTACAAGACCCTTTATAATGTTGCAGATTTGAGACCTTTCACTAGTAAGATACCCAGAATCCCATGACAGGAAGATAGGGAATGCCACCTGTTTATTCCTCTTCTACTACATGTTGTTTTCAACTAGGGTCAGTGATCAAGGAACAATCTAAGAATTTGATTCATGAGGATTTAGTGTTTCCAGTAAACTATATCAAAGACAGTACACAAAATAGGCTTCTACCCCTTCAAGGTTTCAGAGTCCATGATAAGTTAAACATTATAGCTTCTGATTGCTAAGACCATAATAAACATTGTAGTAAGAGAGAGATGCTAGGCTGGGGTCTGAGGATGGATATTAATGCGTTATTAAGTTAATATGTTTACTTATATATTTTGTTTTTTTTTAAGATTTTATTTATTTATTTGACAGAGAGAGAGATCACAAGTAGGCAGAGAGGCAGGCAGAGAGAGAGGGGGAAGCAGGCTCCCCGCTGAGCACAGAGACCGATGTGGGGCTCGATTCCAGGACCCTGAGATCATGACCTGAGCTGAAGGCAGAGGCTTTAACCCACTGAGCCCCCCTGGTGCCCCAAGATAATATATTTAAATGGGAACATATGTTATATGGAATATATAGAAAGAATAAGTTTAAAAATATTTTACTTGAAAAACTAGCCTTCTGGTTCTGTGAATAAATAAACCTGAACCAATACCAATAATTTTCAAAGGAAAAATAGTGACATCCAGGCCTGGCAACTAATGTTCCAATTCTCCAACCAATGCAATTTGAAATGACAGTAATATTAAGCCTTAACTAGTAATGATGGCAGCTCTGCTGAGTGTTACTAGAGTGAAGATTTGATTTGTTAATAAATTCAAATTTCTTGCTTCACAGTTTGGCCAGACTTCCAATTTATTTCCCCCCTTTATGCATACTTAGTATCAAAAGTTACACTGCATATCTATTTTTTTCATTCTATATTAATGTGATATATTTCATCACATCTCATTATAACATGATTCAAGCTAATATATTGTGACACTGCATCATGTGCTTGGCATCCATACAGGCGCTACACTTTTTCACCTATCAGAATTAAATTAGAGAAGTTTGGCATATATCTAGTCATGTTTTATATCACTGATCGAATTTGACTAATACACAGACTGCCATATATGATACTGGTCACCTGCTGTGAAATTTTTGACCAAAATGACATTTTTCTCTGAAATTAACATCTAGTAGAATTTAATGTGCTTTTTAAAGGAACGAGTTTTGTTTGAGTATATGTCCTTTTTGCTTTTTGATTGTTAACATAGGTTTACCTGAACATTCAAAAATTTCCCTTGTCTGCTTGTTGGTTAAGTAATACTAACCTTTTCCTGTATGGAAAAATGAAGACAACTGTTACCTTTTAAAACTCTGCAGCTGGTTTCAATTTTTAGCAGGTCCCAGGCCAAGCAAAGCAACAGAACAGACCATATAAATGTATGAAGGAAGAGAGACCATAGGATAGCATGCTCTAATTCTTTTTATTCCTTTCTCTCCTTTTAGTGTCTTAGGGACACTGCAGCTCTAATGCATTAACACAGTTCGTTGACCCACTTTCAAAGCTGTGGAGTAGGTGGCTATTTTGTCTCTTTCTCTTCATCTACATCACTTGTGTTTGATGCCTGAGAGTGACCAGGCATTAAACTGTGGTGAGTCGAGATTATCCTAAGCGTTCAGCAATGAAAGAAATGAAGCCATATCTATTAGGCCTCTTGAAAGCATTAGACAATCTGTGAAGCATTCAACTGTTAAGACCTTAGTCCAGGGAAACTAGTTTCTGTAGGTCAATGTTTTTGAAAGATTTTTATTCTCCCTTCATTGAGTTAGGATATAATGCAATCACTATTCCATATAAAATCCACTCGGTGTTCTGTGTTATGTGCAGGGCTTTTTTGAATCCTAAAATACTTACTATATTAATTTTTGAGGAATGCTAAAAGCTGACATTGTGGCCTAAAAAAGTATAGTTTCATTTTAATTTATTCCTATTTTTTTAGGCTCTGGAATGTCTCATTTATTAAATTAGAAATAAAATATGACTTACTATTTTTTTTGCCCACTAATTCTTATTTCCCCTGTATCTGCTTTGAGTTACGAAAATGAAAAAGATTGAACTATACGTAGACTTTTTTTTGATTGTCAACCTCATCACCTAAGACAACTTTAACAAAACTTTGTAACCATCTTTGTACAAAATGCAAAATATACACTAAATTTTTGCAAAATGTTAATAGGTTTCAGGGGGAAAAAGGTAAATATGCGGTTACCAAAAGAGGTTGGAAAACACTAAATTGAATACATTTCTTTATTGTAGAATTTTTCGTTTCCTCCTTTAAAGGGAACATGTATTAATTTTATCTGTAGTCTTTCATTCACTTACTCAATCTTCGAATCACACATTTTTGCAAACTCAAGAACTCATCTAGGCCAAAAGATAAATAAATCACCTGCAAGGAGCTCTCTGCTCCAGTGGGGCTCATAACACTCTGAATCTGGTCTGGACAATGAAGACTGCTTTATAGAACGAACAATGCCCCTTGACAAAGGGTATATATTGGACATGTGTGTTAAGTAACAAATAATGATTTGTATGTATTCACTGCTATTTTCTGTGTCCTGACCAGATACAGAATAAGTATTTTGTGCCTGGGACTTTACTGTGCAGATCTAAGGATGAGTGGAAGAACTGAGAACCATCTCAATGAGTGGGACTGATATACAATGGGAGGAGTATATAGTTAATGGTGGGAAAGAGTGTTTGTGAAAGAGCAGGAAGTGAGACTCAAGAACCTTTATAGATTAGTTTAGCAGAAATTTTTGGGGATTTCATAAAGTGAGAAGATAAAGACGTTGTGACAACAGTTGAAAATAGAGAACAGCAGCTAACATAAGGAGAGACAATTTAAAGAAGGTAAGCTGTGCATTATGAATGAAATCCCCAAAGATAACTATTTTTCAAAACATTTTTGAATATTGGAACATTTTGACTTTATTTTAATGTTCCATGATGCTGAAATAGGGCCACCAAGTGGGTTAGTGGTAAAAAGCTACATAAATTGTCCAAGAGTTTAATTATTTCTTTAATATAATTAATTTGATATATTCAGAAATAATTCAACCTTAGGAATTAATTTTTAATCTCTTGGAGAGGAATTAACCTCATTTGAATTTAAAATCACATTCCTATCATACTAAAATTATCCAATAAGCTATGGTACCCATTTATGTCTATCAAACTCTATAACCCATATTATTAAACCATTATATTGAAAATGGCTCCTACCTTTGAAATATTATTATTTTAATTATTGCTATTTTACTTACCTTCTGATACTTTTTTTGTTGACTGTTTTTGACATTGTTAAACAATCAATACCAAATATCATGTAGGGTTTAATAACTAAACAGATTTCAAAAAATAACTATAAGTTAGCTGCACAAGAAGCAAGGAAGATCAACATAGCCTCAAATCATAGAATCTTTTATATAGTGAAGTAAAGAAGAGTCTTTTTTCAACCTTAGTG
Source organism: Potos flavus (assembly GCA_028534135.1). Taxonomy (NCBI): domain Eukaryota; kingdom Metazoa; phylum Chordata; class Mammalia; order Carnivora; family Procyonidae; genus Potos; species Potos flavus. The sequence continues at coordinate 94,152,611 of CM052883.1, forward strand.
TTCTACATACCAGGATGTATTATTTCTATTACACCTGTGGTTCATGCAGGCCTAATTTAAAGTATTTGTTATTCCTAATATTTTACTGCAACATCAATCATAAACTACATTATGGAAGAGGATTATATATGCATTTTGCTCTTTATATATTTTAATATTAGTAGAAATACAATATATATTTTATATAATTATATAAAAATAATTTGAACAACTCTAAAACTAAATAAATTTTTTAATGAGGATTTGGTATACTACTATGCTGTTATTTTATTTATTCTCACCTCAGTACATTCTTTTCAATATATATATATTTTTTTTTGACAGAGAGAGATCACAAGTAGGTAGAGAGGCAGGCAGAGAGAGAGGGGGAAGCAGGCTCCCCACTAAGCAGAGAGCCCGATGCGGGGCTCGATCCCAGGACCCTGAGATCATGACCTGAGCCGAAGGCAAAGGCTTTATCCCACTGAGCCACCCAGGCACCCCTCTTTTCAATATTAATAAGATAAAAATTTGCATTTATAATATAAATAGTATTTAAATGAACTTATCTCTTTATCTCTTCCCTAAAATTACATTTCTGAAAACCATACCTTCTATGTTTAATTGGGTCACTGGGGACTGTTGCCAATTACTAAAAAATCCAATGTGATTTTGCACATCTATTTTCAGTGAATTATGTTGGAATGTACAAAGAAAAACAAGCAATCTATGCATTTCATTCACATTAAAATAGTATTTTTTGGTATGTCTCAATATAAGTCTTTGCAAATTTACATTTTTCTCAAAGTCCCAAACAAGGAGGTATGGATGGGATTGAGTAACTTGAGGAGTTTAATGAGTGTCTAAAAAATAAATCTACATTACTTCAAATAAAAGTACAGAGATTAAATTAGGCAAAATCACTTTATGGATTATCTCAAAATATTATTGTCTTCTAATGTGCTTTTAACAGGAAATTATTACTCAAAGTATGAAAATACAGGACAGGTTAGTCATAGATATTGGAAGCCTTAAGAACTTTTGATAAAGGCAATCAATAAAACATATCTCAAACTACCCAATGAGATGAACTTGTGTGGAATCTAAAGAGGTAGAATGATTGTAAAACTATTTTGTACCTCATGAAGGATCTTTGCCACTTTTCATTACTGCTAGCTTATTTGTTACAAAATTATACATTGCTTATTTTGTTTTATATATATTTTGTATATGTGGTGTGGGAGTGTGTGTGAATGCATGTGTACATGTATGATTTTCTGTCTACTTTCCTTCTGTTATTAGAGGAAATGTGAAGAACAATTTTTTTTTTCCTGGTAAGTCATAAAAGGCCAATTTTTTTTTAATTGAATGAAGATTAAAACAACAGAAAAGTCTAGCAAACCAATGAACTAAACTTTATGATTCCTGGAAATGATAAGAAAAGGTCTAAGAGAGCCACATAAAGTGGCAAACAATTATTTCTATGAAGTAGTTATTCTTGAGACTATCCACTATGAAATATTAAGGATAGGTGATACTTTAATGGATAAAATTACATATCAGTAATAAATTGCACTGAGGTATTTATATCTCCTTAAATCTTACCCCAAATTTTTCATCAACTCACAATTATTGATTAATCATAGTATCTTGAAATTCAAAGAAGTGTAGAGATAGGAATTCCTAAAAGAAAAAAACTTTCCAAAAAATGAACACTTCAAAACTTCCTAATAAGTAGGAACGTAACTTCTGCTTAGATGAAAACGGCTTTCAAAATTTTGCAAGTTTCATAGGAAGATGACCCCACCAACACTGAACACGTATGTTAATGTAAAATCTATCTCCATGTGATTTTCATCCATTTATCACATTTTAGATGTTTGAAATTGTAAAGATTAAGTAGAATCACCTTTCATGATCTTTTTATGTCCCTTCTCAGATTTCTCTTATCCAAGATAAGCACCCTTGTTTCCTTCTACTTGTCCTCATATTCATATTCAATTCCCTTATCAGTTTTCTTACCATCTTAGGTATTTCCTCTGGAATTTGTCGATGTTCCACTTTAAATTACATGTTGGGAAATATAACATTCATTTGTTTATGAGTGACATACCAGGGAATCTTTAATCTGAATCATCTTAACATACTTAAGCAAAGCCTAACTATTGATATAGAAATGCTACAGTTCAGAAACTGCCTCAGAACTATTTACTATATATTCCATCAGAAAAAAATTTCATCTGGAGTGCAAGCCATGCACGTCCAAACTTAGAAAATGACAGTGATCATCATGCCTATTATCAGAAGAATATTAAGTCTGACATGATTTTCCAGTTCTTATAATTGGTTTTTACTCTGTCATCTATGCTCTCCCATATGACCTCATTAATCTATTTTGCTCAAGAAGAATAATAAACAAAATCACTTTATATTTGAGGCCACCTTGCATAATTGAAACAATACTCCAAATCATTGACTATCCTAAATTATTCCTTTCTAGTATGTGAGACAAACAGGAGCATCACTATTTACAGAGCCTAAGAAAAAGAAGCTGGGGTTCTTATCCTTGATCTACTAGCAAGTGCCCTTGAGAGGTCAGGGATGATACTCATTACCTTGGAAAGAGGTAATAAATTGGTGATTGTGCCCCTGGCACCCAGCAAGTAGAACAAAGGTAAAAGGGAAGAGCATGAAAAATCCCTCCCCCACTTCCAGTGGGCAACCTTATTAGGCAGCTCCCCAATGTTATAATATAATGTCCTGGGAAAGGTTTGGGCAATCATGTGAGTTTAAGTTCTTATAGTCCCATTTTTTCTACAACAGTGTAAGAAAATCACTGTCATCAAAATAGAAATTAAAACAAATTATGATTACCATCTTTCACAGAGATTTATGCCCCCCCACCTCACCTCAACTACTTTGTTGAAAGTCAGCCTCTGACATTCAGGAGAGAAAATTGAACTTTGGTTCTAAGAATAAATTATTAGGAAGAACAAGGGAATTATGGAATTCAAAATCAAGAAAAATAAACCAGATGGGAGCATAAGACAAACCTATAGGTTAATACCATCAGATGGAACTTTCTAGATGTTTCCAATGTTCTCTGATCTGTCTGATACGGTAGTCATTTGCCACATGTGGCTATGGAGAATTGAAATCTGGCTAGCATCACTGAGGAATTTGTTAATTTTACTTAATTCAAATTTAAATGGCTTCCCATAGCTACAGACTACTATATTAGAGGGCACAGGTATATACTATGTCCACTTTTACATTTCACTTGTCTCTCAGCCTGATATTTCTTTGCAAGCTATGTCCTACCTATTATCTATTAACAAGCAGCAAGCTTCCTCCTTCTGAAAAAGAAATGCCAATCCATTCAAGCCAATATAAGATTATTACATCTTACATTCTTCAAGTTATTTTGTAAAGTAAATGTTGGAAATATTTAATGACTTCTGGGTCTCGGCTCTGTTAATATATGACCTTAAGAAAGTCAATAGTGATTTGAGTCTTAGTTTCCTCATCATAAAATGAGAGGTCAGAATAGGCCATCTAAAGCCGAAGTCAGTTATAAATATTCATTATAAATACTATGTATCACTGATGGGTATAAGGAGAAGAATCAAGCAAGGTCATAGTACAAAGTGACTGATGGTGAGCTTACTTCTTTATCTAGCATAGTCAGGATAGATCTCTCTCAGGATCGGACATTAGAACTGCAACATGAATGAGAACTCTAACATGTGATGATCTGGAGAAAGAACAGTTAAAGCCAAAGTCACAGTAAGTGCATAATTACTGAAATGGGCATCAGTCAGAAAGAAGTGTAGCTAAAATACAGAGAACAAAGGAGACAGGGACAGGGTATCAGAGTAGAGAGTTAAGCAGGACCAGATAATTATTCCCTGATAACTTTGATTAGAAGTTTGATTATTCGATCTCCAAGGAGAACAGTGATGATCAAAAACAGGGATTTAATGAGCTGATCTGTATTTTTTCAAATACCATTATAATTGCTATTTGGTGAATGGACAGTAGAAAGAACAAGTATGGAAGCATGGAAATCTCATAGTATGCTGTAGCAATATTTAATGATGTCTGAATATATTATCTAGTTGGGTAACTAGTATTGCCAGGATATTATTCTGGTTTCCCAAAGAGATCACATAGATTTATTCAAATAAGGGACTGTGACGAAAATGTCTAGCTGTCAGCCAAAGCTTTTTATTTTCCTTTCATGATGCTGGGAAGTGGCTGCTCAGCCAAAGACTGTATTTCCAAGTTTCCTTTGTATCTAGGTACAGCCACATGAGTAGTTTTCATGAAAAGAATACAGACATAAAGGATGCCTGTCTTTTCTGGGTCAATGCGATTAAGATATGGGTGCACCTTTATGATTTTTCCCCTTTCCCTTGTTTACTGGATGTTTCCCTCCTCCACCAGGGAGACCCTGGAATTCATATCTTTGAAAATGGCAGAACCTTCATTCTCCTGGGTCTTTGAATGACTGCACAAAGCAGAGCCTCCCACAGATCCAACAACCAGAAATACTCATGTTAGAAAGTTACTTGGCCAAGTGAATTATTTTTTTGTATTAAGCTCCTGATTTTTTTTTATAGTAGATAGCCTTTCCCTAATTAACCAAGAATCCCTCCATGGAAGCAATGCCTGGGCCACAGGTTAGAGATATTTTTCGATCAGTATAATTCTCCATATGTGTGCAAGTGGAAATTAATCTGAAGACCCTACTGGGCTAATGGCTGACTGAAATCTAAACCCATGGTTCAAATTCTTTGGAGATCTAGTTTAGAAGAAGACACCAAAGAAGGTGACTTTTTTAACTGTCAAAAAGTAGAGTTTGAAAAACTTATCATGCAGATCTATATGAAGCTATAAAAAACACATAATATAGGGGTTGCCCGCTTCATGATAAAACCAAAGCATTAGAGATGAGAATTTGCTTCTATCTATCTATCCATCCATCCATCCATTGAGGGGTCAGTCTTTAGGCAATACTTCAGGTAATTTCAGACCATGTAAACTAAATGAGTGCAAATAGCACTGGCCACATAAAATATTTCCATTCTTAATTATGTTTGAACACTAAGATCACAGCTAATTTTTCTTTGTCCATGGGAACAACTTTGTTATCATGATCTTCTTATAGAAAGAATGCAGTAGGAAATATTCATGTATTTGTAATCTCAGGGAACAAACACTTGTACTTTAACCCCAAACTTGCATTGAATTGCTTGAACAATCATCAGAACCTGCACTGTCTCACAGCTTTTCACCTTAGTTATTCATATAGCAGAATCCCGTCTGCCTGAAAATAAAGTCAATTCTATGGACAAGACAGACTGACTTCAAAACTTAGTCTGAGAAGATTTATGAACAATAAGGTTTTTATTTAGAACAATATAATATTTGAAAAGGAGCATCCATTTTCTTTTATGCTAAATAAGCTTTACATTCCAGCATGATTATATGTTCAGAGAGCTGATGTTATGACTAATTTCATTCACATTTAAGAATAAATGTAGCCAGTTTGAGAGGGGAAAAAATGAAAACACTAAATTGTGTACTAGAATAGGGAATAGAAAAGTCAATGATTTTCTGCAACAATCTAATGTAGAAGGATTTTTAAATCACAGGATGATTGTGGGAGACATTTTTGGGTGAGTTAGTATTTGAGGAATGGTACAGTGCAAATAAGTAGACAGAGGTTGAAAAAAATTGAAGACAAAATTGTGAAATAGCTAGTTTTCCTATAGATATTTTGCTATTTTCTTTTCCCCAATTCTGTTACACACACACACACACACACACACACACACACACCACTCCTGTTATTTCTCGCATGCCCAGGGTTCTTCACTGGGTTTCACTCTTCTGTTCTATAGATTCCTGTTCTCTAACATAAATTCTTCACTCATTATCATTATTCTTTTTATTCCCAATACATGACCTAATCTGACTGTTCCATCAGGTCGGGGATACCATGTAATCCACCTCTCCTCTTTCCCATTTCGATGGCAGACATCATAACTGGTTGTAACAATCTCCTGCTGAGCCCCCAGGTACTGACTCAATCTATCATAACACAATATACTGTAGGTAGCCACTACCTATTGTCAGAATTAGTACATTAGTGTCACAAGGTAACAAAGTTACTTCAATACACAAATTAATGAAATAAATAATCCTTCCAAGGGACTTCTCTTTTTTAAAATAGTGTATTATAAAACAGTGAAAACGAATTATAAAAGTTTAAAGTTTAAAACATGCTTGATGGTATTCACTGTATGATGGGGAAGGCAGTTAGAAAACAGCTACTAAGTATACACAATGTGACAATGACAATAAAAAGATACACACACCCATTTAGTCCAGACTGCCAAACTGGCAGGTGGAACACTGGCAAAGAAAGGCCTGCTAAAAGAAAAACATCTGAGATGAGTTTTGATTATTAGTAGGAGTTATCTAGATCAACAATGGCATGGAAGTAATGTTGGAAGAGGAAAAAAAAAAAGGAATATGGTTTGAGAGTACCAGGAAATATCTCTTATAAGTTAAATGTTGATAGTTTTGAAGGAGTAAGATATTTCAAAAGGACCAGCTCAAGAAAGAACAATTAATTATATTATGTTGGCAAATGAGTATTGTAATGATGGTTTAAAATAGATAGGTAAAGAGAGTATATCCAAGAAAAAAAATCATTAACAACCACCACCACACAGGCGCCTGGGTGGCTCAGTTGGTTAAGCAACTGCCTTCGGCTCAGGTCATGATCCTAGAGTTCTGGGATCGAGTCCCGCATCGGGCTTCCAGCTCCGTGGGGAGTCTGCTTCTCTCTCTGACCTTCTCTCCTCTCATTCTCTCTTTAACTTTCTCTCTCTCTCAAATAAATGAATAAAATCCTAAACAAACAAACAAACAAACAAACAAACAAAACAACCACCACCAACACAACAAAGTGGCCTTTTAACCCTCTCTTTCCACTCTGCCACTGTTAGGTCTTTACAAAGCTGAATGCCCATTCATATGTTGCTTATGTGGGGCATTTTGCTATGGTGGTATTTTCTTTTAACGCTTTTATCAAGGTTTTATTATTGATAAAAACACAAGTCTTAAAGCACAAGCTCAGTAGAATGTAATTTTTAAATCGTTTATCCAAAATATTCACTTCAGTATACATTCTACACAAGAAAGTGGAGGCCGTTATTTAATTAATGGATTTATAAATACGTTATCTGGGAATGTTGGCTATAAACAGGCTACCCGTTAAGGTCTAAAAACACTGGTTTTATTACCTTATATGGTACAAAAACTTACTACAGACTCTTAGATTCCTGGACACGTATTGATGTTTCGCTGAGATTTGGTACAAGGTTCTCTTTGGGAAAATATTTGAAAAGAGGAATTTGCTATTAACACAAATTATTAATTTAAATGTGAATGAATATTTTGGTTTCCATTCATACATTAACAAAGAAGCAGACCAAATATAAATCTACTGTGAAGCATGAAATATGATACAAATCTGAGCTAAAGGAATTGGCAATTCCTAGAGGAATGTTGAGGACCATGATGGAAGAATAAATGCTTTAATTTAGTTAAAAATATTAAGATGGCATGTGGCTGAATGATTTTGAACTAGGCTTTAACATTTAGGCAAACAGAAAATAGGTTAATAGTTTGAATTTTGGCAATATGAATCTTGGCAAATAACCCATTTTCACTCCAAAGATACAGAGGAGATTAAAAACTTTGAAACTTTGTGCCGGAACATAGCTGTCAATAAGTATCACAACTGTATATTCTGGTTTAGCAACAGTAATGTGATTTCAACACTTTCTCCTTCAAATAACTTTATAAAAGACAATTTCAAGAAACTAATGGATATGTCAAAGTATTTTCAAAGGTGGAAGTAGAGAATTTACATGTTTTTGTGTTGTGCATCATTTTTTAAAAAATATTCAAGTCAGAGATATGTTAGTCACAAAAAATGAAACAAAAGCACACTATTTTTCCTAGTAGGATTCTTCAAACTTATTTTCTTTATAGTAAATTAGATCAGACAGGTAAAAATTCAAAAAGAATTTCAGGTTCTCATATGTTGCCTTATTTACCTATATAGCATGCTATCATTATCACTCATTTCATTATTCTGCCAACAACTTTAATGTGTTCACGTACAAACAGCTAACCTGTCTAAAATACAGAACACACTTTTTAAAATGCATAATATTTTAAGGATCTTTCTTTTGTATTATATTATGATTCATGGTAAAAAACGATAATTTCCTATGTACAGAAAATGTTTCACCTCAATGAATCCCCCAAATGATTTGCAACTCTTAACGAATTAGAATTGCTTCTTCTGAACTGAAATGACTAAACTTTGATATGAAGTTCTGGGAGCATTTTACAATTATGAAAATAGAAAAACTCATAGAAACTTCATTTCTTGTTTGTAAAGGATAAATGACCACATAGCAGAGATATTAGGAAACAGTGAAGATCATGTAGACAGACATAAGTAATTCGGGTTTCTTCTTCCTCAGGGAAATGAAAATAAATGTTTAGATCTACAATTTGGAGCTAACCACCTGAAGCCTTAAATTCTTCGTACAGTCTTTCATCTCTAAAAGTAGATGTTAATGAAAAATGTCTGCAGATGACAGTGGCGATGGTTGTATAATGTGAATGTACCTAATGTCACTGAATATTTACTTAAAAGTAGATGATCTTGTTATGTGTATTTCACCATATTTTTTAAAACTAGATGTTGCTTTCTTTACATATCTACTTTTATATAAATACCTAATAAATACCTATCTAATCGTATAGAAATAAGCATTGCAAATATATTCATCTGTTATTTTGCCATTTATTCTAAAGTATGTATTTCAAGAGTCTCCACCCACTAGAGATTAGAATAGTTAACAGTCTATAGGGTTGGATCCAATTTTTTTTCTTTAGGTTTACCCCCTTTTTCTTAAGTTTATAATTTTCCCCATTAAATTTTTTCTCAGAAATACATATATTAATAAATTTTAATTTTAACATATAATCTAACCTTTGTGATGAGACTATCATGGGAATGGAATCATGAGTTGTTGCCTTGCCTTGTAACAGCTATGGGGTATTTCTAAATACAGACATACACTGGCCCTTTTCAGAGCAACAAATTATTTAAGTTACGAATATATAAATAGGTGTGGACCCAAAAAGTGAGTTCCTTTCTGAATCTACTTCTCTAAAATTGTCCTGAATGATCACATTGGCCAAACTAGAAAACTAGTAACAGTTTTTCAATTATAATTGATCTTCATGAAAATAAAGGCATCTCTTTAAATATCTGTTTTTGAGATGAATGCAGTGAAGTTGTTGTCACAGTAGGATATAGTGGTTCAAATCTGTTCTCTACCATTTGTTATTCATGACCCTGGGTCACTATCTAACCCTTCTCTGTTTCTATTTCTTCACCTGTAAAATAGGGATAATAGTATTAATTACTTCATTAGTTTTGGAGGAGATTAAATGAGTTAAAGCTCTCTTAGAACAATGTCAGACACATCATTAGCTTTCATAAATGCTGTTTTTCACCATTACTCTTATCTACAGTGTGAAAGAGATATTAGAGTTGAGTGATAATATATTTAGGTTATGACTGTATCTATTATGCTTAAAATGAATTCAGGAGACTGAATTAAAGAACTTGACTATTACACTGATAAAGTAAACGGTCGAATTTTTAATGTCTGATATGTACGTAAGGACTGAGTAACTAAAAAACTACTTAACTTCATTTTTTTTTCAGGATTTGTGCTTCTTTTAATATTGTTTTATTGAGGGGTTTTTTTGTTTGTTTCTTTGTTTGCTTTGCATCTTAAGCACAAGAAGGTAGAGGGTAACTTCTAAAAGTTCGAATTTACAAACACTTCTCTTTTCTCCCTATTCTTCCCTGTTGCATTATCTTTGACAAAGCTTTTGTCTCTTGTTGTGGCATGTTGTAATTAGCAAGAATTAACTAACCTTACAAAAAAACTAGTACAAGGCTGATTTAACCTCCTTTTTTTCTTTTTTTTTATTTCCCCCTTTTTTTTTGCTTTTTCCTCTCTGTACAGCTTAGGGTTTGGGAAAAACTTTAGTCAGCAGGGATTTTGATTTAATACGCACTTACCACAAATCCAATGGATGTTTTATATAAGATTTATTTTCCCTATAATTACATAAAGCTTTGATAAAAATAATACTTATCCTGCTTTCTGAATTGGGTACTTTATTTAATCGATGCATAAGATTTCTTATTTCACTGTTAGTGTGTGCTTAAGACTACCATTATTATCAAGGAAAGTAAATATAATAATTTTCTTTTAGATTGTCTACATGAACAGGAAAAAAGTGATTTGCATGCAAACTAATGATTTCATAGTTAATCAAATATGTATATTATGTAAGTGGCCTACGAACAGGAATTACTTTTAGTTTTCATCCTTTTACTTTCTTATTGCTTTGCTGATTATCTGCCCCAGAGTAAATCAGTTAAATGTCACTGATCAATTAGTCCTATATCTAAAAAAAGCTTAAGGGTGTAGAATCAATATCCAACTCTGGAAATCAAATTACAAACCCTGCCCTTGAAATTTAACTATACAAAATAAGGACCTGAGAAGAAAGATTAGCTCTGCCAAACTCTTAATATTATAAAGAAGAGCAATATTGTTATTATTTAAATGTAAGGTGATTAAAAAAATAAAACAGACTATATCTAACAAGTGTTGCTCTGCTTGTTAATGTATTATTGGCTCCTTGAGTGTTTCCCTTATTCTCTTTATTAAATCATTGAGGACTCTGGTTATGGAATAGATTAAAGCAGTAACTGCTATTTAGCAGAGACTGTTGGTTTCTAAAATGTTAAAATCTACATATTACAAAAAATAAAATCTATTTACTTTATTTATGAATAATATTTATTAAGCATCCTTATTAACATTACCTTGTGATACTGGAGTTTGTAGAAATGGTCAAAGCAATTCTAGTTTTTGATGTATATAACCGGCCTCGGGTTATGTTTCTGTCATGATAGATTCCTTATGTGCCCTGATGAATCACTTCATCTCTTGGCGTAAGAGATCCTTTACTTTAAAATTGCCTTCACTTATGTCCCAGGAAGACTCTTGTAGTCTCGTATAGATGTGGTAGTATCTGCCACGGGCTCTGGTGTTCCTCAGTTGGTGCTCCATGGTTAGAGCGGCCCATTTTCCCTTGATTATAATCATAATTTCACTGAGCTATATTATCATAAGATTGCCTCTTAAAATTACTCAATCACAAAAGAACTCTTTTAAATTCTGAGACTCTCCTCATTTCCCTCTAGTCTGATCTCCCACTTTGGGGCATTTTCACTTTTCATTATTAATATAACAGCATTATAATTATCTAATATTAATAAGGGCCTATATATTGCATGCATATTTCTATTAGAATCCTTGAATGGATATGTATAAAATCTATTTGATAAGAATTTCACTCATCAGCAGTCATTATGTTTTAATACTTATATTAACAAACTAATTTTCTTTAAAATGATAAATTTTCATAATAATGATTTGCAAAACTCCTTCTCCACTTCAGTATAACTAAACATTTTGCAACATCCCCCTTCTTTCTGAAACCCTCCTGAACATTCTCTGCATTCAGTTAAAAAACAAATAAAACAACAGATTACTTGGCTCTTTCATTTTATATCAGTTTTGCTGCCATTGGCCATATAATGAATAACTACGAATGGTAATGATCTGCATAATAGATACCAGTTTAGTAATTCTTTTGTTACAAAGGCAATAACTTTACTCATATTTTTATTTTAATGAGCTCCATGTTTTTCTCCTCTGATGACTTCAAAAGCTGGAGTCATAAAATAATTCAATATCAGAGAAAGAAGAAAGTCAAGTGTCACCATTCACAAGAAAACAAAACTAAACTAAACACTGAAATCACTAAGGTATGTATTTTTGAGGAAAATTTATTTCCTAGTTGCTGTATTTCAGATTCTTTTATTTGATTTTCATCTCTCGATTACACTACTTTTAGCAGATATATCATGGTAATAATCAATTTATAGATCATAACCCATTTTCTCTTTAGATTTATGTATGGAATTAAATCTATTGTTTAGAT
>CM052883.1:94164881-94187303 GCA_028534135.1 Potos flavus
TCTCTCTCTCTCTCACTCTCAAATCAGGAAGGAAGGAAGGAAGGAAGGAAGGAAGGAAGGAAGGAAGGAAGGAAGGAAGGAAGGAAGGGAGGGAGGGAGGGAGGGAGGGAGGGAAGGAAGGAAGGAAGGAAGGAAGGAAGGAAGGAAGAAAGAAAAAGAAAGAAAGAAAGAAAGAAAGAAAGAAAGAAAGAAAGAAAGAAAGAAAGAAAGAAAGAAAGAAAGAAAGAAAGAAAGAAAGAAAGAAAGAAAGTTAAAATAGTAACAATAAAAAAAACTATGACTATCCAATGTTCTCAATTACAATATATGCTTTCAAGTTTTATCCTAAAATATCGATACCAGCAGACATTCTTTTATCCTCTGAAGTGAAACAAATTTATCCAGCAATTAAAAAGCTGCATAAAGTTTATAATAAGTTAAAGTAAAGATATAGCATATTTGTAAAAAAGTGGCTCAAGGCAATAATCTGACCAGAAGTTAAAGCACTGCGAAAGAATGTGTACTTTATGTAACCTAAATAATATCTAAGAATTTAATATATGAAAATATTAATCATACATGGAGTATTTCTATACAATGGAGTTAAAACAGCTCCTCATCATGATTTTAAAATTTTAATTTGTAGGGCGCCTGGGTGGCTCAGTCAGTTAAGCGTCTGCCTTCGGCTCAGGTCATGATCCCAAGGTCCTGGGATCAAGGTACCTCTGAAAGACCATATCAAGGGATATGTGGGATCAAGCCCCACATCCGGCTCCCTGCTCGGTGGGGAGTCTGTTTCTTTCTCTCCCTCTGCCGCTCAGCCCACTTGTGCTCTCTCTTTCTATCTCTCTCTCAAATAAATAAACAAAATCTTTAAAAATAAATAAATGATAAATAAAAATTTAATTTGTAGCAGTCATCTTTGCTCAAATTGAACATTAAATTTCACTTGCCAGTTCTTACTTGCTGCAACGGTCCTTATTTTTAACACATTGAAATTGACAGGTTTTCTTTATAAAGAAAGTAATTATCTTAGTGTTTAAACCTACTAAGCTGAACTTTACTCTTGGACAATCCTTGTAGTCTCATACATGCAGAGCTAGGATATTCCCAACAATGTAGTAAAGGTATATGCTTAGTTAAGACAACAACAATTAGGCTAACAAATTAAAAAGCAATGCTTTTTAAATACATACATTACAACAATTAAGAGTGATATGTGAGTGTGTGTGTTTGTGTGGTAGCTTAATGGCTGTTGTACTAAGTTGGCTGTCATTCCTTTGGACTCACTAATATAACACTTTATTGAAAATCCATTTAATAACAGTACATTTAAAATCAAGATAGGTGGCAATTTTCTGTAATCAGTGCAACTCTACTTGAAGCTAAGTCAGTCAATATGGTCTTTCAGAGCTACCTTTCCGATGACACTTGCAGATTTAGTGGTTTTTGGGTATTTGACACCTTGGTCCCTACCTATCTTTCATTTTAGGATTTTAGTTTTCAGGGTCAATGTTCTAAATTTTCCATGACATCATTATGAAGACTGCAAATCATTCGCTGATCTATGCTTGAGTATTCTAAGGGACTTAACTTCATCTTCCATTTAATATTTAATTACAAGTGGAATCTTTTATTCTCACATAGTGTTTAGACCTTTTGAGACTATCTAAATGTTATTTGTAAAACAATTATTTATTTTTTAACATTTCTAAATCAACCATGATTGAAAAAAACTCGGACCTTTACCTGGTGTTTTAATGGAAAAATCTCTAAAACTCTTAAACATCTAATACCACTCACACTTGGGGCCACTGTGTTGTTATCACTTTTTTTTTTTTTAAGATTTTATTTTTTTGACAGAGAGAGAGGGCATGTGCACAAGCAGGGGGAGTGGCAGGCAGAGGGAGAGGGAAAGGGAGAAGAGGGTTCCCCGCTGAGCAAGGAGCCCAGCCTGACACCGACAAGGGGCTCTATCCTAGGACCTGGGATCATGACCTGAGCCGAAGACAGACTCTTAACCGACTGAGCCACCCAGGTGCCCTGTGTTGTTACCACTCTTGACATAGGAAAAACAGTGTCCAGTTTATTATCAGTAACTAGCAAAAATTCTATGCCCTGTGCAAGTCTTTTTACAAGAGATTACATTTTCCTTAATGGAAGATATATATTTTTGTAGGTCAAAAACTGTTCAATATAAGCAAGTTCAAATATTTCAACCTACTACATACACACACATACACACACACGTATTTATATGTACATCCGCATATGTACTATATAACTATTATATTTATAATACAAAATCACCTTGCTTGTTTATGGTGTTGAGAACACAATGCTGAGTGGTCTGTATACATCGGCTTTAATCACTTGCCTCCATAAATATTCTCTTCTTCTTTTAGAATTGAGAAATGGACTTAGAACATGTATATTTCTTGACCTAACTCACATAGGTAGAAAGAATCAGAAAGAGGATCCAAACTCAGGTTGACAGATGACAAAGCCTATGGCTTTCCACGTCACCATACTTCTCTGTACATGGTAGTCATTCAACAGTTTCTCCTTATTATTTGATTTTCCATACTATTTATCCCAAACTTCAGGGATGGTTTCTAGAAAAACTAAGAAAAACTCTGTATTGCTAATGCAATAGAAGAGTGACAGTATGTATGTTTGCCATTATTTTAATAATTTTAGCCTCTCAAAATGGATGATTTCAATCTTCTCAAGGGAATATTTTCAATGTAAACTATAGTCTGAGCAGATGGAAAAGATGAAACCTCCAAGAGGCAATCAATTATACAAGCATCAATTCAGCACATTAATGCCTCGCCTTGCCCCTGTTAATAAGAATGGATCATTTTCCCAACAGCTTTTTTCTCCACTCCTCTACCAGTGAAAAAGCTATTTTTAGCAAAAATGAATACAGTGGCTTCTTATATAATTTTTATTTAACATTTCTGTGATCTAACATTTCAGTTTGTTGAAGAGAAAAACACATAAAGAAAGAAAAAAAAAAAAAACACCATGATTATGAAACATCTCCATGTAGGCCCTTGTAGTATAATGCTAGTGGATTCCACACTTACTGAAAATGTGCATGCTGTTTGACTTGGGGAATGAACGTTGTCTGTGGAAGGTTGACGAAACTGGGTGGAAGTTATTTATCCACTGTCACTTGCTAATGGCGCCAGTGGATTTGGGCATGATGTTGTACCTGTATCTACTTTTTCTTCTTTTTCCTCAAAGCCGTACTATGAAATAACTTGAGTAAATGCTCAGGGCATTACAGTCCTCAGAAAAATATCGAAGTTGTTTTAATTAAGAAGAAATTTGCTGGCAATTTTGCAAACCATTATTTTAATTTCAGGAAATACCAATGCTAACATTGAACCATAAGTTTTACTTGGTAAGCTTTGCTGGATGGATGAATTTCCTAGACACATTAAACTTTTTTAATAATAGAAATCATATTTTAATTTTATTTATATTTAAATCATCTTATTTTAATATAAAACTATATTCTAAATCATAATTTTTACTTATTGGTGTTCTATCATAAAACAGAAACTGTGCTAGAAATTCAAGCAAAAAGAGTTTTAATAGGGAATTGGTAAAAAAAGATGTTTAAAAGCTTTAAAAAAGGGTAAAAAGAAGAAATGAAGGGGGCCTAGAGTAGCAATAGTAAAATAGGACTGGTTACGTAAAGACCAGGAATCTGCTACTGCTCCTGGACCAGAAGCCAGTGTTTGCTGCTGGTCTGCTAAAGTTAACAGAAGCTCCACTGCCTTGTGACTTCTGAAACCCATGGTGGCCTCTGAGCAGGAATCTCAGAGCCTGCATTCCCCTTAGTGTGCTCAATCTTGGACCTCACTGATGCCTACAGATACACCCAGTTGTTCTTTATTCACTGTCTGCTTCTGTTGGAGGCTCTACCAGGAGAAGAAAAAAAAAAGTTTTCCTTTTCCTTCCATGTTCCAATCTTTTGGCAGTGACTCCAACTGGCAGTGCCAATTGGGAGGCTAGGGAAAAGTAGCTTGGAGAATGTAGCTTTGAGGAGAAACATGGAGCAGAGAGGCAAAAGAAACAACTCAGCACAATTTATTTTATTTTGTCTTATAATCCTATTTTATTTTTACCATTGATTCATTGAGATGACATCCACAAAGTGCCTTTGGCAGTGTTTTGCCCATTATACAGACATATGAGAAATGTCAGTACCATAGGTGAAGGTCTTTCTAAAATCAATTTATACTTCTTGCCTTCTGAAACAAACGAGACTAAATATAATTTAACTTTTTCTTGATGACTCAAGGTTAACTTTGGAATATCCATGCTTACACTGGGACCATTGCCTTCAATGATTTTGAAATGCAGCATGATTCTTGTCCCAATGTTAATTATTCCACACTATGATTATTTTAAGGTCTGTGTTATCTGGTTTTCTTTCTCTGTGTCTTACTGACAATCAGTCAACGAAACTTTGTGCACTTTTCAGTGTACACTCATTTAGCAATATCCTTACTGCTCTTAATTTTTTATAATTTATTACTATGACTTGTTATGTGTCAGGTATCAAGATAACCAAATTTTCTAAAGTCAAATTTTACAAGAGGAAATCTAAATGAATCCTTGTGAAGAGGGTTTTCCCCATGAATAAGTGTACCTGTTCAGAGACCATTTTTGTCTATTCTATCTTCTCTATTTCCCACAGTATGGTTGTTTGCTAAGTACCCTCCAGGTAGTTGAGATGTTAATGTAATATTGGCCAGCTAACAACAACAGGCTAATTTGTGAATGGCCTGAGGTGTATTCTGAATGATTCATCTCATAAAAAAATATTCCATAATTGAGAGAAATAAATCCTTTCACTTTATGAACATAATCATGGCCTCTTTTGCAAATTTACAAAACTCTATTGTGCTTAGCGGATTACAAAAAGGAGCTTGTAGAATCAAGGAATCATACAAATATTTTATGCTTTGTGTCTAGATGTTATATTAAACGTATGTGTATGAGTCTGTGTATGTGTGTGTAAGTATACATGTATGTAACATACATACACACATATGTCATACATCATATATGTTGCATGCTAATAGAGGAATAGGGAGTATCAGAAACTGAGAAAAAGAAAATTGGGAAGAAAATATTTTTAATGACTCTAAATCTAATGGTATCATCAAGGAAAGTTTGACATGTCCCTCTATTGCCTTACAGTAGGACATTATGACCTAGTACAATTAATTGTCCACAATCCAGAAAAACATATTACTTTTATCTCTTGTTTCTGTAATTCTTCTAGTCTTACATTTTGGATCTTCTTATATTTGTGATCTTATTCTTCATACTGAAAATAATTAGCTCCCATGAATAATGATTGAATTTAAGCTTTACAAACATCTCAAAGTTGCCTTTATCATGCTCTTATCTCTGAGTGGTAGTGGCAGCTGAAAAGGCATTCTCATACATATACAGCACTGAGGCAGAGTCATATAGGCCAGAATAACATAGCTAATTAGTGAAACAGCTCAGAGAAAGCCCAAATCTCTAGGAATCCATATGTTTGAAATTCCTTGGAATTTTATAACTGGGAGAAGCATAAAAAATAATTTGTATAATAGCTAAAAAATTAGTTTTCTATTGCTGCTGTAAAAAACTACCACATTGTAGCTTACGACAGCACAAATTTATTTCCTTACATTGCAGTAGATCAAAAGTTGGACGTGAGCCTCGCTTGATCAAAATCAAGGTGGTCTGCAGAGCTAGTTCCTCTGGAAGTTCTAGAGCAAAATCTGTTTGCTTGCCTTTTTCAACATCTCTTGGCTTCCCATTTCCCTTCACTCATGGCCCCATTCTCCATCTTCAAAGCCAAGAATGGCAAGTTGAGTCCTCACTTAGTATCACTCTGATCTTTGTTTTATTTCCCCCAACTTTGACTTCTTCCTCTCTTCTGTTTTTGAGACCCTATGTTTTTGAGACCCTACTGGGCCTACCTGGATAATCTATAATAATCACCCTGAAATAAGGTCAGCTGAGTGAAAAACTTAATTCCATCTGCAATCTCAATTCCCCTTTGCCTTTTAACTGGCACATTCACAGGCTCTTTAGATTAGAACATGGACATTTTGGGGAGGCCATTATTCTGCCTGCCATAATCAATAAAGGTAATAATCGATATAAATGCTCCCATAGTTTCATTTATTTTGATAGGGACAACCCTATCAAAAAGGATGCAGTTGTTTCATTTTGTAGGAGAGGAAATAATATCCTAGGGCTTTTAGCTTTTATTGGTACATATTTTTTAGGAATTATAAATATAAAACCTTAGAATTATTTAATGTTTTTATTCCATAAAAGATAATTAATTAAAATTAAAAAGAAACTCTAGTATTTTCTTTTGGGGAAACCATAAAATGCCTAACGTATGGGTTTAAAAGGCTTCAGTTTTGTCAAAAGAGAAAGATCAAAGGATAGTAAAGATCTTAGATCCATTAAAGAGTTATAAGAGAATATTACTTTAAAATAACTTTTTGGGCATATTAAAAAAAGAAATGTCCTAGTCAAAATTCAAGGCCTCGTGTGTCAATTATACTTCGATTTAAAAGAAAATCTCTAAAACCTAAAAGTGGTTGAATGAGATAGTTCTAAATGAATGAATGAATGAATTACATCTGCAAACTATGTCCCCAGACCTCCCTTGACATTACTTAACCTCCTCAAGTCTCAGTTCCCACATCAATAAAGTAAATTAATATTTTTTACTTTGCAAGGTGATAGCTAAGTGAGATAAGATGGGGAAATAATCTGGGATCTAATAGGTGCTTAATAAACTGTAGCACTTTATAATATTTATTATGACTTGTATTATTTCCATTTGCACAGGACCTAATGTTGAATTATCTGACAAATAAAGACAAGGAGGAACATGACATAACAACCCTCAATTTTCAGCTCAAACCATGTGTAATAGTTAAATTTTTAAAATTTATATATTAAATTTTTAAAATATTTCTTGTATTTGCAATTCATTTTCTTCCCTACATATTAATGGAACAAAATAAGAAAAATAACTCACAAGAATTCTCTCAATAGTGAGTGCCTTTAGTACTTTGAAATAATGGATTTTAAAAAATCAATTACTATTTAGTGAATTGTATGAAGAAACATATATGACCCACAAGTGGATCCAACCCTTCAACT
Source organism: Potos flavus (assembly GCA_028534135.1). NCBI lineage: Eukaryota > Metazoa > Chordata > Mammalia > Carnivora > Procyonidae > Potos > Potos flavus. The sequence goes on from CM052883.1 coordinate 94,172,067, forward strand.
CCGTGCTATATTGGCTTATAAATAATTTCTTCTCTTGCAAAGATAAGTAAACCTTCATTCAATGTGTCAAATTGTACAAGCATTTTAGAGTTTGTCATCTACAGGATTTGGAAGATGACGATACCCATAGCCTTACTCTGTAGAGACGACAGTGCCAGGGAGCCAGACCAGGGCCATCCAGTTGAGTGGTCTCAGAGACCTCAGGCTCACCACAGAAGCACTGAAATCAAATTAAATTTTAAAAGTTTGTGATGACTAGCTGCAATTACCAGACAAAATTTGACCCAGAGTCATATGCTCTGATGATATTGTACTTCTGATAGTATTTTAATCCAATAAATTATATTTCTAAATTTATCATAAATTTTAGTCTTCCAGTTGACTTAGAATAAGAAGAGATGCGAAAAATAAGTTTTTAAAGAATGGATGTTTATATGCATTTTTTCTATAAATATATTATAATAATTTATGTAATTGTCAAGGAACTCATTATTTCTCCCATATTAGGAGTGGTGTCAATAAAATAATTCTGTGAAAGTTTGATGATCTTTGTCTGTTAGAATAGAGCACTGTATAGTTGCCTTTGTTAAAGAAATAAAGATTTAATGTGGCTTTAAAAATAAACCGATATAAAATTAAAAGGATAGATTATTAATAGTTTGTCATATGCTTTCATTTCATTGAATTTTTTTCTTTTTAACTATGTAATGAAACTTTATGTGGATTATGAATTGATTTTTTCTCATTAAAGCAAAAACTTCCTGATTTAAAGTAGAATTCTTAGCTAAGATCAATCATATGAGAACCAATTCTATGCTTTATATGCATACACTACTTCTATTAACTGCAGTATTTTTTTTTTAATTTTACTTAAAAATTACCTACTGTTTAAGGCCAACTACACAATGTTTCCCTAATTCAGTAATTAAAACAATCAGTCTTGTGTTGAGTTTAAATTGATGAGAAATTCTAGATTAAAGTTATAGACATTCCCAAAATTTAGAAGTCACACACACACACATTCACACAAGTATTCATATATATTTACTAGTCTATACAACCTTCAAGAATTTTAAAATATAAAGTGATAATAATAAATATACTTAACATTAAAGACATGGATTATTTTAAGGACTCAAGGAGATGGGTTTTACACAATAATATGGTTCCATGAAGAGAACATCTGTGTAATGAAGGTGAAAATAAACGGTAGCAATAATGACCCAAAGGCGCTATTAGGCATATTGACTCACCATTGAGTGTTGTTCCTTGTTTTAACAGTGTGATTATCACCTTTACACTATGGATATTGATAAGACGTGCCCTTAAAGTGGCCTGGGGAAATCCTAGTCTCTGATCTTGTGTAATTGAGCCACACCAGGCCAATGTGGCCCTAAATGATTTACCACATATTTTCCACTTATTCTTCAAAACAACAAGGTAGTGACTTCTACCAATATGTAGAAGAAACAGCAAACTTCAAAGAACTATAAGAAAAGAATAAGAATGATAATATCAATATACTAAGAATAAGATGAATATGGATCATACCTGGTGCCTTGTAGTATTTTACCCAATATCATAAAGCTAATAAATGGGAGAAGAGAACTGAAGCCAGGGTCTGTATCCACAATCAGCTCTGTGGTGGTAATTGTTAAAACATATTCATTGTGGGGGCACCCGGGTGGCTCATTTGGCTAAGCTACTGCCTTCAGCTCAGGTCATGATCCTGGAGTCCCGGGACCGAGTCCAGCATCGGGCTCCCTGCTCAACAGGGAGTCTGCTTCTCCCTCTGACCCTGCCCCTCTTGTGCTTTTGCACTCTCTCTCTCTCTCTCTCTCAAATAAATAAATAAATAAATAAATCTTAAAAAAAAAAAAAAAAACAGACAAACAAAAAAACACATTCATCGTGCTTCCATTTTGCCAGGAAACATTTTAATCTCTGTAAAATATATAAAAGCATGTCACCATCAAAAGACCATTTGGTAGTAATTCTATTATTATTCCTATTTCACACTGAAGAAACTGAAGTAAAGAAGGGTTAAACATCTAGCCCAAGATCACCCAAATATTAAGTGACAAAACTAGAACTGGAGCTAAATTTGACTTAGCTCCAGAGACCATGGTTTTAATTGTACCTATGTTTTCTGGTAGATATGTCTGACTAAACCTATTTCCATATCCTCATTATGCATTAGGGCTGTTGTCTGCTTGTTAGCAATTTTGTTCTTCAATTTAAAAGAAAAATGCAAAGTTGTAAATATTTACTGAGCATCAGAGTGTCAAATAGAGAGTTCTGTGAAGTGCAGGGAGAAGGCCAGCACATTGCTTTGCTTCACAGTCCCTGCTTAGTAATTATTTGTTAATTGATTAGTGAGCATGCTACTCAATGGACTGATTGCAAAAACACTCTCACGAGCTCAAAGAAAGGTAAAGATATGCTGCCGTGCACATTAAACAAAGGCAGAAAATGGCGAAACTAGTTCAGATTATTCTTCTTGAAATACAGGAAAGACCACTGGACACATTTTGCAATTTATTCACCAGTCTAGATGCATTAAACCTTGACTTTTTCAGGAATATTTCTAAAATGTACATTGGCATCATGTACTATAGATGAGTCCATTACCATGTTATGCTACCATTTATATTGTGTACCAACTTTAGATGAAAAGGATGTAAATGCATTACGAACATACTCTCAAATCAGGAATGTGAGCCCAATTTTATCAGGTTCTGACAGGTTAATATGCTGAAAATAGTGCGGTACGTTTTCAAAGCAGCGTGCTCTAATTTAACCATGCAGCTCATGTTTATTTTAATGGTAGTTGCACAGTGAAATCACTACAAAACATTTTGAACACTTACCCAACAGCATCTACCAAAGGAAAAGCAATATAATTGAACTAAAAAAGGAAAATAATTACTTAACCTTAGTCAAAAGGATGTTGTCTAGTTTTGCTTAATTTTAACATTTCTATGCTTTAATAAAATAGCACAAATAGGAACCACCATAAAAAGATTTTTTTATAGTTAAACATATTTAACTATATATTTCATGTATCATGATTCAAAAAGTACTGCATCTTGGGACATTCAGTAAGCAATACTGATCTAATAATCAATCTTTGTTCTTTAACAGTCAAAAATTCTGATTAGTCACAGCTGTATTAATTACAGTGTCAAAAATCCTGTGGCACAAAACTGGGAGATTTTTACTTGATTAGATGGCCTCTTTTCTCAAAAATTACTAACATCATATCATAGACAAAATATATTAATTTCACACTGGGTTTAAAAAATGGGTAGGACCACATCTCTAAATTAATGATTCATAAAATCATTTGCAGCTATTAGCCTGTAAGGATAAGTGCTGTTAGTTCTTTTCTCTCACTGCTTGGTGTGATACCATCAATTTAAAGTCTATCTCATATGGGAGATTTATATATGTCACATAATTCATCGAGGCCTGTCAAGTCTTTAAAACTTGCATTGCCATGTACAATTACAAGTGTCACAACATGTAATCACATTCAGGCAGGAATTCTCCGAAACCCCTTTTAACTACCTGAGACCAATTATGAATTCTTTAAGTCAGTGTTTACCATAGTAGAAAGAGTTCCATTTTATTATACAACTTATGTGAAGTTGCTTTCAAGATATGTGTGCACATGGCCATACCCAGGCCAAGCAGAACAAACACACACACACACACACACACAAAGAAAGAAAGAAAGAAAGAAAGAAAGAAAGAAAGAAAGAAAGAAAGAAAGAAAGAAAGAAAGAAAGAAGGAGAAGAGAAAAGAGAGGGAGAGAGAAAGGGAGAGAGATGCTGTGGGCAGCAGGGAACAGATGTTCTTCCAGCCAATCTTTGTCAGGAGGCAATACAATCTCTTTGTCTGAATTTTATCTTGACACATAGAGAAATGATCACGGCTTTGTACTCTTGTTGCACTCTCTAATGAAGATGTGAACATGCTTACAGATTTTAATTCACAAGTCCTTATAACACCTTTCTTTTGAAAGGAAGTGATAAACATAGTTATTAAAAATTCAGTTGATTATAGAGCTTACCAAAGGCTACCATGCATATTTATGGCAATGAAAATACAAATGGGCTTTATCACCCTCTCTATGTACATCTAACATGTCATTGAAGGGTACTAGTGTCTTGGACACTGCACAGTATGAATCAATGTGATTCTCCAGAAATTTCTTGAACACTTACAAGGCTCTCTACAAAGTGTCCCTATAAATTGTTTAATGCAACATATGAAATACCAAATGCATAATAGTCATCAATATACATTCTAACCTTGTGCTCCTAGAAGGCAGATAGAAGTGTATATGGTGATGCAAGAATCATGTAATTTAGAAGAAAAATAATTGGAAAAAAATAAAACAAATGAATCAACATGATAGGTTGCCAGAAATGCAGCTAACTGGTAATAAGCTTATCTAGGTAATCCCCGCTCTGCCTCAAAATAACAACATAAATGTGGCCAACATGTTATTAATACTTTTCTGTGTCTCAGTTTGCTTAGACTTTAAACATATCAGTATTACCAAATTTGAGAAGCAATGTAATGAATTACTAGGCTATTGCCTTTGGTGAGTTATCTAACCCACCAAACCTCAGTTTCCTACCTATGGTGGGAAATAGGGATGGTAATAATTATTCCCACATCATCAGATTGCTGTGAGAACTGACTTATTTCATACACAAAGGACCTGGTGCCTAGAAATCTACCTGCAGCAATTATTATCACTATCATAATTATCTGTGTGTTCCATGAAACACTAAGTTTGTTGAAGATGTTTTGCCACATAAAGTAAATAAATATATTTATTTACTTTATCCACATAAAGTAAATAAATATATTTATTTACTTTATTGAGGTATAACTAAGAAATAAAATTATAAGATATTTAAAGTGTCCATCATGATGATTTTATATATAGAAATACAGAGAGATAATAGAGAAATACAAATATATATTCCAGAAGGATTTCCCCCATCTAGTTTTATAACCTCATATATTTATCTTTTTTATTTGATGAAATATTTAAGTTCCACTCTCTTAGGATACAATAAATAGTTATATTCAAAAAATTTTTGAAATACGACATTTTAAAATCAAATATTTTTCCTCTCAGAACTTGGGTCCAAGAGCTTGTAATAAGCTAATATGCACTGTAAACCCCCAAGGAGAAAATACAGCAATGTAGTGCTATCCCAGGATTATTTGACCACAGAATCCTCATTTCAGAAAACATTGTGTAGGAAGAAACTTATGCCAAAGACATTCTGGGAAATATTGAAAACGATGATCTCTGTGCTAGCTGGGTTTTATGATATTAAGATCTCAAGTGTTTCATATGAAACACCTGTCAGAATGCTGTTTCCTTTCTCCATTCTAGAATAAATAACAATGAAACAAGGGGGAATGTATTTAGGACAGTTGCAATATGGACCCGGCCTCCACTTGCGATTTCCCTGCATCAATTTCCCAAGTGGCATTGAGGGTCTGGGAGGGCAGGTTTATTTCAGGTTTGTGTCTTCCTTTTCTGGAGCTTAGATTCCTACTGAGGAATTGAGACTTAACCCTTGCAACCTTAGAGTACTCAAACATAGACCTTGAATTAAGATTGAGGGTCACTTTACCAAATCGTCTCTTCAGCCATGATGGCTCTGTGATACATAACAATAATCTGATCAGTTGTTACAGTAATCAACAGTCTTTTTGTCCCCTTTACCTTTTCTTAATTGCTTAAAATAGACCCTAATGAAACAAATGTCTAGAATTATTTGGAGCTGATTATTTTTTACCATACAAAATTGTTACAATATTATTGACTATATTCCCTATGCTATACTTTTCATCTCTGTGACTTATTTATTTTAAAACTAGAAGTTTGCAACTCTTAATCTCCTTCACCTGTTTTGCCCATCCCCCGCCCCCCTCCCCTCTGGCAACCACCAGTTTCTTCTCTGTATCTGAGAGTGTTTTTTTATTTGTTCATCTATTGTTTTCTTAGATTCCACATATAAGCTAAATTATATGGTCTTTCACTTTTGCTGTCTAACCTATTTCGCTCAGCATAAACACTGTAGGTTTGTCCATGTTGTTGCAAATGGCAAGATTTCATTTTTTTATGGCTGTGTTAACATTCTATTATATATATATTACACACACACACACACACACACACAAACACATGCCCCATATCTTCTTTATCCATTCATTTATCGATGGACCCCTGGGTTGCTTCCATATCTTGGTTATCATAAATAATGCTGCAATAAACATAGCGTGCATGTATCTTTACAAACTGGTGTCTTTTGTCTTGAGTAAATACCCCGTAGTGGAATCTGGAGTCCATACTGAATCATGTGATATATATATATATATATATATATATATATATATATATATATATTTTTTTTTTTTTTTAGTTTTTATTATGTTATGTTAGTCGCCATACAGTACATCATTAGTTTTTGATGCAGTGTTCCAAGATTCATTGTTTACATATAACACCCGTGCTCCATGCAATACATGCCCTCCTTAATACCTATCACCGGGCTCACCCATCCCCCACACCCATCCCCTCTAAAACCCTCAGTTTGTTTCTTGGAGTACATAGTATCTCATGGTTCATCCCCCCCCTCTGATTTCCACCCCGCCTTCATTTTTCCCTTCCTTCTAATGTCCTCCATGCTATTCCTTATGTTCCACAAGTAAGTGAATTTTTAAGTTTTTAAGAAAACTCCATACTGTTTTCCATAGCAGCTGCACCAATTTACATTCCCACCAACAGTACAGCAGGGTTCCCTTTTCTCTATATCCTCACAAACACTTGTTATTTCTTGTCTTTTTGATAGTAGCCATTCTGACTGGTGCGAGGTGATATCTCATTGCAGTCTTGATTTGCATTCCCCTGATGATGAGTGAAGTTGAACAACTTTTCAAGTGTCTGCTGGATATATGCATATCTATTTTGGGAAAATGTCTATTCAGGCCCTTTTTTAATTGGATTGGGTTTGTTTTCGATTTTGTTATTTTTTTGTTTTGTTTTGTTTTGTTTTGGTGTTGAGTTGTATAAGTTCTTTATATATTTTGGATACTAACTCCCTATTAATTAGCTGATTACCTTATAATATAGTCACAAGATTCACAAATTATTCGTTCAAACTCTTTGCCACCGTAACGAACCCTGCCAGTGCTTCAAACAGCAATTCCTTAAGTTGGTTCATTTTCATTTTTCCAAGTGATAATTTGAATTTTTATCTTTATATTTACTTCACAAAATAAATGCAAAATAGCCATTGCAATACAACCCCTCTCATTTTTTAGATTTTATCCTGCCTTCTTGTTTCACTATTTTATATTTGCAGTGAGTTTTCCAATTTGGTTCATATGTACAAGAGACTGCAGTCAGCATATAACTATCTTATGAGTAGGTGCTATGTATATATTAAAAAATGAGGAAACCAAAGGTATGAAGACTGATCAGAGCTTCCTCAGTGCCAGGCTACAGGAGCTTAAATTCATTTAAATCTTTCCAGTAATACTATGTGGAAGGCGTTATTGTTATGGTCATTTACAAAAAAGTGATTCAAATATAGAAATTAAGTTACCTGTCTACGTGCATATAGCTAACAAGTTCTGGGATGCAAATGTGAACTCCAGCCATGGGCTTCCAAAGGCCACACATTTATCGATGCTGCATCTCTCTTCTTCCTTTTAGTTCTAACCAAAAACTCAACAACCTCAAGGCAACCAGTCAATCATTTATTTGCAAAATATAATGATAAAACAGAGAGGAGTTTTTCAGTGGATATTTGGTCCAATTTTTTTTTTAACTCTTATCAGGCACCTCTGCATAGTTTCAATAGAGTCATAATCTAAGATCAGTGATCAAAAATTGTATTACTGAACACCTACACTACCACTGTAATATGGGGGAAATTGTGCAAGAGATGACAAGCTGGAGTGTGAGAAAATATTAGAACTTTTATTTTAGAATAAAATAATTTTATCTTTTTAACATTCATATTTTTCTGATTTTATAATCCTAATATTTTTATTTATTATTATTTATTTATTTTTATTTTATTATTTATTATATCAGTACAGCATGCACTTATATTATTATTTTTTTTAAAGATTTTATTTTATTTATTTGACAGAGAGAGATCACAAGTAGGCAGAGAGAGAGGGGGAAGCAGGCTCCCCGCTGAGCAGAGAGCCCAATGAGGGGCTCGATCCCAGGACCCTGAGATCATGACCTGAGCCGAAGGCGGAGGCCTCAACCCACTGAGCCACCCAGGCGCCCGTACTTATATTATTTAGAAACGAATACACCTACACTGAGATGCATGTTCATAATTACTACTACTTTAATGATGGCACACAATAAAAAATGTTTTGATATGTTGAACTAGTCTAAAAGGAATGGCATTTTTATTATAAGAAAATTTCACTACAATTATTAGAGAATATTAGCATGTTATAGCATCTATTTAACATTTATCGACAGTCTACAATATATCAGGTACTGTCCTAAACATAGGGATACATTAGTGAACAAAATTGTTGCCTTGAAGAACTTTAATTTAGGGCAGATAGACCATAGACAATTAACATAATAAGTGAATCAGTTATATAGCATGTGATGTGTGCTGTAGAAAAAATAGGATAGCATAAGAAGGAAGGCTAGAGTCAAGGTCCAATAGTAAATTTTAAACAATCATCCTTTATATACCATATGATAATTGTGAAGAAACAAACAAAATACAGATGTAGGAATCCAAGGATAGAAAATTAATATCAAGGGCAAAGAGTCATGGTAGCCATGCTTAGCCATTCTAAGGTCCCACAATTATCCATGTTTCTGTATAATCTGCTTCACTTGAATGTGGACAGGACCTGTAACTTACTTCTAGCCAGCAGAATATGGCAAATGGGAAGGGACTTTGTGCATGTAATTAAAGCCCCTAATCAGTTAACTTTAAGCTAATGTTAATCAAAGAGGATATTATCCTAGGTGGGCCACATATAATCAGGTGAGTCCTTTAAGGTGTTTGAGTGAAGATTTGAAGCAGCAGAGAATAAATCTCTATTGCTGATTCTGAAGAAGATTAGAGTAGAGAATAAGGTAGATGTGGAATGACAGAGGAGAAAACACACACATATATACACACACACTATATAGTATTTAGTGAAGATGACTAGGCCACAGGATTCACAATTAGCTGCAGGACATAATGCTATAAAGGGAACAGGCACAATTATGTTTTCAAATAGCAGGAAGCTAACAATAAGCCACTCATGGAGAACTGACTAGCAACAGTTTTATATAAATCTGGGCCTTTTTAGGATGGAGAAAACTCAGTTATTAAATGGCAGACAATTTTCTCTTAAACTCTACGGACTATGGTCTATTACCAGTTGAAACTTTCAAGTTACTCTCCTTTTATTGGCAGTATACTTAATATATAAATGAAGCAGCAGGCACCCTGGTTTTCAATGACCTGCCTGCCTGGTTTTACAATGTTTAATGCAGGCCAAGTTACTCTGAGCAAGAAGTCACTACTAATTATTTTATTCATATAGTGATAAATGAAAGAAAACCATGAATAAGTGTGAATCCCAAAATTATTAATTAAGTCAGGATGAGTGTAATGCTATAATTCCTTTGTTTTTCATAAAGAATTTATTAAAAATAATTTATCAAAATTGCAAACTCATCTCAACATGTGAAGCCTTATTTTGTTCTACAGTGATCCATCTTTCTCAGTCTGGTGTTAGCACTTACTTGACAAAATATATCCCAAATTCAAATCACTAAAGCAGAAAAGATGCTTTTAGAAAGAACTATCTCTTTCTCTCTCTTTTTTTTTTCTTCTTCTCTTTCTTTTTCTCTTCATGAAAAGAATGTGTATTGCAATAAAAAAGAGTTTGCTCAAATAAGTGAATAGGAAAAACAGGAACAAAAGAAACACTTGAAATTGTCATTGCTGACATTACCTTCTGAAAGTTGGGGAGAAATTTTCAATGTAAAAATTGTTCAAAGTAATTTTTTTCATTTCCTTTCCTTTCTACCCTCCTTTCTAAATACTTCTATCACCTATCAACAATCAAAAAAAAAAAAATTGAGGACATCAGTAAAGAAAAAGTACCATCAGAAAAAAGCATACACTGTCTTTGATCCGTATATTTTGTAAATTTCTAGTTGCACATAAATGAAGATAACTTGCATTCTTACAATGTCATCTGTAATCCAATAGTTTTTCAATTAACAATTAATTTTTGTACTAATTAAAAATATGCAATAGAAGGGTTAATCAAAACATTCTGGACAACAACATCTATCCATTCAATCTTTACAGAAATGTGTAAAAAGCAGTCTGTCATACTCTGGCAAGCTAACTAATGATTGGCTTCTGGTATACTAGGCTGTTATGAAGCTAATAGCATACTAAAAATCTTCCCTTCATGTATAAATTAATTGCATTCATATGCAATTCACATCGCTGTAACTTACTTTGCATTTTGATGCTTTTAAAAGTTTATGTGAAACTTCTTGCACCTTCTCCTTTTATGCATTCACAGCTTTGATTATCCATTCTGTAACCTGAATAAAGTGGAAGGCTGGAGTTCCTGGCAGCCAACTGCCATTAACGTGGAGTAATCTGGCACAAAGCTAAAATGTTTAGTTAAATTATGGTTTCTATAATTGCCTGAAAGATTTTAAAGAGGGTTAGATTTTTTTTTTAATTTCCTGTTTAAAAACATAGAAAGACTAGGCCCTTTGTTGTGTACTGGTATGCTTTCCAAGGAAGACTACTGGTCTTCCTGCAGTGCTGATGTGTCTGAGTTCTAAAGTTGAAAACATGGAATTTTAGACTACTTTTAATGTATTTTCTCTTCTCAATACTAGTGAAGGTAGAGAATCACTTTACGAAGTGTTTCCAAAATTTGTTTCAAAATGTGTTTGTAAAAATGTTTACAACTGGAATCTAACAACCTGCATTTTCTAGATTTTTCAGTAATTAACTTATCCTTGTCAAAAGATAAGAAAAATGGGCTAGACCATCTCTATAGGACAACACATTTGCCTTCAGAATTGACCTTTTTGTCTCTAATAAAAATAGTAACATCTTAACTCAAGAAATCAGGCCCTAAATAATTACAATCAGGTCTTTTAAACTCAAATGATTTTAAATTCAGGATAAAAGTTACGGAATCTTCTTTCCTTTGGGTTTTAAACATTTAATTAGGTCTCTGTTCATCTTATAATTAGAAGCAAAATGCTCTAACTTTCTTTTTTTTAAAGATTTTATTTATTTGTTTGACAGAGAGAGAGAGAGGTCACAAGTAGGCAGAGAGGCAGGCAGAGAGAGAGGGGGAAACAGGCTCGCCGCTGAGCAGAGAGCCCTATGCAGGGCTCGATCCCTGGACACTGAGATCATGACCTGAGTTAAAGGCAGAGGCTTTAACCCACTGAGCCACCTAGGCACCCCAAAATGCTGTAACTTTCTTATAGGAAAGTTTCTTTTGGTAGGGATCAAATCATTAGCAATATAACTTAAAAGGATATTGTGCTTTTTTTTAAAATTTAGTGTCAAAGTTCTAGATGTGCCCAATTGATGATAAAATAACAAGGATTCTATGTGAATGAGTATTTGTAAAGCTACATGGATCTTGATAGAAGAACAGCCTGCATGTATAGCCATCAACATTTGTTAATGTTAGCCAAATGTAATAGCCATTAACATTTGCCAAACAAAAGTATAAATAGTATACATTCAGACACAAAATACAAGCTGTTCCAAAGTGAACCTTACCTATCAACTCTTAATGCCAGCCAGAAGAGAAACATACTATTTATTTTCTCTACCTCTGACAACTGACACCCGAAATTTGGCCTGTTTACTTTCATGAAGAAAAGGGTCCCAGGTAGGGCTAGAAAAAGATAAAATTGTCTTTAATTAACTCCCAACTCTTTCTTTTCATGATCCATCCTGAAAACCAATGTTGGCACCTTGCTTTTCATTAAAAAGCCAGTATGAGTCTGTTGTGAGTCGGAAAAATGTAATAGCTTTGCTATCCAACAGACAATGGTATGATTCCCACCGCTACCCCTTACTGACTCTGTAAACATAATTAAGTTATTTAACCTCACTCAGCCTGATTTCTACTTCAAATCTACAAATCCGAATAATGATCCCTACGTCAGTGGGCTGTGGAGATAATTAAATAAAATGATACTGTATAAATCTAGTTGTCTAAACCCTAGTGGGAACTCTATACAGTTTGCCCACAATTCATGAGGTCATTTTCCTTTAGGGGCCAGTTGGACACCCTGTGACTTTCTCCTATTTCTGTATCAATGTAAGAAATCCTAAAAGGAAATAGGGAGAATTCATTCATGACAAGGGCTTTAATGCCACTGGTAAGGCTCCTTGTTAGGCTACCCAAGTAGTGGCATAAACTTGAGCTTACACCTGGAGCCCTGTTTCACTACTGAACCAAGATACTTTGTCTGCTACAGTTTGATGCCCTGTGTTCCCCACTGACATCTAGGGCCCTGGTGACATAGTCTGTTAGCTTTGCTTCATGGCCCTGACCTCTCCTTCTTGCAAATAGGATGGACTAGATTCAAATATATTGTAGATCCGAATGTACTCTCATATTGGATCCTCTACTGATTTCCCTGGACATATGAGTCAAGGTGCAGAATCTAGCCCATTCTGCCAGCTGCTATATTTAGATACAGTGAAAGTGTTTGGACTTTATTTCAGGGGCCTTTTTCTCTTTCTGCCACCTGGCTTCTGTTACCTCTACCCTAAAACTCCAATTATTTTAAGTTTTAAATTGTTTTCAGTGAACAATCTTTCCAAAGAAGAATCAGAAATTGTTGCTGGTCACCTACTTCTGACCAAGTATGTGACTATCACTATGAAATTTTTCTCCCCCAACGGTGCTCTAAAGAATTGGTAGGGATGGGCAGGAAGTAGGGAAGGTCCATATCCTGTCTATTGGAATCTCAGTTTTTACTCAAAAGAGCCCTGCCCCAAATTTTATATGTACAGTTCCTGGAGCACAGTAAGTATTTAATATATTACTTAATATATTTTGTTTTCTTGTCCTCCGTGCACTGATGTATAAAACTCCACATACCAAATCTGTCCATCTTACTCTCCATTGCAATTTAGCTGCCCCAAAACCAACTACTTGAAACTCTGTTAGACTACTGAAGATCAGGGAAATAGTGCATTAAAAAATTAAGAGATGTTCAGGCAAGACATACTCCCATTCCTGAACACTAAATTCTTTGATTTGTAAGAATACTCTCTCGAAAGGAAAAATTTCAGAAATTGTTGTAGGCTACATGTTTTTGAGATTTGTTTGCAAAAAGATTTATCCATGTCTCTGACATCATGGCACCAAAGAAACTATGTTCTCTACCCAAAAATAAAGCCTCTGAATGAGAAAGTATCTCCATGGCTGAAACATAGAAATAAGGACAAAGTAGATGACGTCAAAATGGAAAGTAATATTTAGCTATTATTTAGAGCTTTTTTTCCTCACTTGTTGCCTATTGTTTCCATTAACAACCAATAAGATACCCTGTTTTACTCCTCTCTCGAACCCATGTTGAGGTTTACTTGATAACCTGAATTGGCTCCTGCCAATCTCTGGATATCATCTTGTACTGGTCCTACACATGCATCCCAATCTCCTGACACATGGACCTACATATAGTCTCTTTTTCTCTACAAGATTGGAGGCCTTCATAATGTTTCATGTGTTACACTGAATCCTCTCACTCACTTCTGTTGTTCCTCCCAAACTTCAAATCTAAAGGGTGTTCATAACGAAACTGAAAGCATATGGATAGAAACCTAACGCTATCAAAGGTATCTTCAATCTGTAAAAACATTAAAACAATATTATCTATGTTTTCAGACTTTATGGTTTAGGACATTCATATGTATACGGTATTATATATTCACATGCATATATTGTTTGTATGCATGTATATATACATCTGTACATATATAATGGTACACATAAATGTATTTTAAATATATGTAATTGGATATATATGTAAACATGTGGGTATATATGTGTGTATGTGTGTAATATACATATATATATATAGATGTATGTATATTATTGACTATATGCAGATGTATATAATGTCATATTTAGAAAGGTGTGAGTATGTATATGAGGGTCACTGTGTGTCTGTTCCTACTCATATAAATAAACAGATATAGATATAATCTACACTGCAGAGCATTTCCCAGGCTCTTGAGCCAGTAGTTCTCAACTGGGGACAATTTTGCCTCCCAGAGGACATTTTGGCAATGTCAAGACATTTGTGTTCGTCACAAATGAGAGTGAGGGGGTGCTACTGGCATCTACTGGGTAGAGGCCATGGATTCTTCTAAACTATTTATTATATACAGGATGGCTTCACAGCAAAGAGTTATCTAGTCAAAATGTCAACCATGTAGAGGTTGAGAACTTTTGCCTTACAGGCTTCTTTGCAAATAGCAGACACAGTAGAATACTTCGGTGTCCCCTACATCACCAAGGTTAGGTTAGTATGATAGTACATCTTTGGTTGTAGGTTACATCCTCATGCAGTTGATAATTACTTACATCAACTAACATAACTTTTCACAATTTATACTCAGCCCAGCATCACCCAAGAATGACAGTAGTTGATTATTTGGCATTAGGTACCAATGACTTATGCGGGAATAGAAGGCTACTTGGTTTTTCTTGATCCATAACTGAAGAGACCACCTCAGGGATAAACATTAATCATCAGATGCAATCATGCTGCTCTCTGCCTCGTGCATTGTGCTATCTTAATTATGACTCCTTTCTTCTGACAATAAGGTTAAAAATATTAAGCAAGTTCATTGGAGAACATATTTGCTCTTCCTTCTTGTGAGCATTTAACAATTACTTGATTGAAGATCTGAGCTGTAGGTAGCTATAATTTTGCAGACTCGTTGTATTATTTCTGGCTTACTTAAGTGTTGACTCATTTTGTACTGTCTAAGAGCTAAAAAGAAATCATTGGGGAAAGGCTAAAAATACCTTTGAGTTTTCTTTGTGTTGCTTCAAATTTATTTCTCTAATGTATGATAAAAATTGTATTCTATGCACATAAGGAATCTCAAAATCTTTCAAAAGGGGGAAAACTG
>CM052883.1:94187403-94219033 GCA_028534135.1 Potos flavus
CCACCAGGCTTGCCCATCCCCCCACCCCCTCCCCTCCAAAACCCTCAGTCCCTTGTTCTGAGTTCACAGTCTCTCATGGTTCTTCACCCCTCCGATTTCCTCCAAATTCTTCCCTCCCCTCCCTCTCACAATGTCCTCCATGTTTTTCCTTATGCTCCACCCGTAAGTGAGACCATATGATAATTGACTTTCTCTGCTTCAAAAGGGGGAAAACTGTCTTTTCCCTTAGTGCTCTCAGACTTTGTGTCATTCGATAATATACATGAGTAGGTTTAATACTCAATCATTTCCCAAATCTAATTTGACTGTCGAATGGGGTTTAATTTACATCATGATACAATTTCTCACACCAGAAAGCATAGTAACCCTTTTTTTCTGAGGTTAATGGTGATCTAGCTTGAAGCCTAAAAGATAATTACAAGGAATGTGCTTCAGGTGACAAAATAGTTTTGACAATCCCAGACTATTGATAGCTTTTTAATTATACTTCTTTCTACCATAAGAGACTGTATGCCTTCTGCTAAATAGTTTAAAGGCCTACCATTGAGCCTTTAAAATTAATATCCATTGTAATCAATATTTTTAAGCTACTGATAACTCTAGGTGCCTGAAATCAACCCATTATTCTATAACTCCTGAAACGAAATGAGAGTCGGGGTTACTAATTTTCCTCATCCATGAAATATAAAAGAGTCAACCAAGAAACACATAAACACTTTTGACTCTCTTTGTCTTCTTTATTCACTTGATATTTCATGACATTTAAAAATTTCTAAATTTCAGGTATTTTGTTTTGTTTTGGTTTAAGTGAAAGTTTGTCAGTGGAGAAGGTCAGAATCCAAGAAAAGATGAACAGTCTAGGATTTAGTAAATTAGAATGGAAACAAACAAACAAAAACAGAAAAGCATTTTATGCAGAAGTACTTATTCTTCTGCAAATATCTACGCATTTTTCTAAAACATATTTAACTATTAGATAATAGGAAAAAGCTAAAAAAGTCAACAAATTTATTACTATCTTTAGTCCAAATTAATCAATTTTTTTCTTCAAGTTCCAAGTTCCAGTTAGTTAACATACAGTGTAATATTAGTTTCAGGTATAGAATTTAGTGATTTATCACTTACATATAACACCCAGGGCTCATTACAAGTGCCCTCCTTAATGCCCATCCCCTGTCCACCTCTTCCCATTGACCCTCAGTTTTCTCTATAGTTAAGAGTCTCTTATGATTTGCTTCCCTCTCTTTTCTCCCCATACCATGTTTATCTGTTTTGTTTCTTAAATTCCACATGAGTGAAATCATATGGTATTTGTCTTTCTCTAACTTATTTTGTTTAGCATAATACTCTCTAGTTTCATCCATGTTGTTGAAAATGGCAAGATTTAATTCCTTTCGATGACAGTAATATTCCAGGATATTTATAGATAGATAAATTGATAGGCAGACAGATAGATATGTGTGTGTGTATGATATCTATATCTATATCAATTTCTATATATCCTACATATCCCACCTCTTCTTTATCCATTCATCAATCAACAGACATTTGAGCCATTTCCATAAATTGGTTATTGTTGATAATGCTGCTATAAACATTGGGGTACATGTATCTCTTCAAATCAGTATTTTTGTACCCTCTGGGTAGATACTTAGTAGTGCAATTGCTGGATCATAGGTTAGTTCAATTTTTAACTTTTTGAGGAACCTTCATACTTACACAGTGGCTGCACCAGTTTGCATTCCCACCAACGGTGTAAGAGGGTTCCCCTTTCTCTGCATCCCAGCCAACAGGTGTTGTTTCCTGAATTGTTAATTTTAGCCATTTTGACAGGTATGAGGTGATACCTCTTTATAGTTTTGATTTGTATTTCCCTGATGATGACTTATGCTGAGTATCTTTCCATGTATCTATTAGTCATCTTATTATCCTCTTTGGGGAAAAAAAGTCTATTCATGTCTTTTGCCCATTTCTTAACTGGATTATTTGTTTTTTGGGTATTAAGTCTGTTAATTCTTTATAGATTTTTGGATACTGATCCTTTATCAAATATTTCATTTGCAGGGGCACCTGGGTGGCTCAGTCGGTTAAGCGGCTGCTTCGGCTCAGGTCATGATATCAGGGTCCTAGGATCGAGCCTCGCATCGGGCTCTCTGCTCAGTTGGGGAGTCTGTTTCTCCCTCTCCCTCTACCCCTAACTCTCCCCTGTGCACACACACACTCACTTTTTCTCTCTCTAATAAATAAATAAAATCTTTAAAAAAAATCATTTGCAAATATCTTCTCCCATTCCAAAGGTTGTCTTTTAGTATCGTTGACTGTTTCCTTTGTTGTGAAGAAGTTTTTCATTTTGATGAAGTCCCAATAGTTTATTTTTGCTTTTGTTTCCCTTGCCCCAGGAGACATATCCAGCTGATGTCAAAGAGATTACTGCCTGTGTTCTCCTCTACACATTTAATGCAATCCCTATCAAAATACCATCAGCATTTTTCACAGAACAAACAAACAATCCTAACATTTGTATGGAACCACAAAAGCCCTGAATAGCCAAAGCAACCTTGAAAAAGAAAAGCAAAGCTGGAAGCATCACAATTCTGGACTTCAAGTTATACTACAAAGCTACAGTGATCAAGATGATATGGCGCTAACATAAAAACAGACACATGGACCAATGGAACAGAATAGAAAACCCATAAATTGACCCACAACTATATGGTCAACTAATGTTCGACAAAGCAAGAAAGAATATCCAAGGGACGCCTGGGTGGCTCAGTCAGTTAAGCCGCTGCCTTCAGCTCAGGTCATGATCCCAGGGTCCTGGGATCGAGTCCTGTATCGGGCTCCTTGCTCAGTGGGGAGCCTGCTTCTCCCTCTGCCTGCCACTCCTCCTTCTTGTTCTCTCTCTCTCTCTGACAAATAAATAAATAAAATCTTAAAAAAAAAAAGAAAGAATATCCAATGGAAAAAAGACAATCTCTTCAACAAATGGTGTTGGGAAAACTGGATAGCAACATGCAAAAGGATGAAACTGGACCACTTTCTTACACCATACACAAAAATAAATTCAAAATGGATGAAAGACCTAAATGTGAGACAGGAAAACATCAAAATCCCAGAGGAGAATAAAATAATCAAAATTTTAAAACTTCTTTTTTCAAATTACATAATCCTGGATTATTTTGACATAAATTTAGTTCTATTTTTATAGGTTGGTATTATTCACACAAAGTCAAACATCCATATGGAAACTGAAAATTTTATTCACATATCCAGATGTTTGACTATATTAAATCAAATCAATTTTTACTTTGGATTCTCATTTTGTCAAGAAAATTATATTCTTCATTTCATAAATTCTATTCTTAGCACCTGAGTCTTCACTCAGGGTCAAAGTATGATCTGATAGATCAAATATATATTCTTTGTGGTTTTTATGAAGAAATTGAATTGTAACCTAGTCCACATCAAACTATGATAATAACAGTCATAATATTTAGAGCTTAGGGAGACTACCTGTTCAGCACCATAATTTAACAGAAAAGAAAAATGAGGCCGCAAGATATCAAATGGCATGTTCAAGATCACACAGTTATTTAGTGACAAAACTTAGTGAAGTGTGCTTATCTGGCTTAGTTTTAGTATTCTACCATACCATTCAAATTCATAAAACTATTATTCATTTACCTTTCCTGTATGATTCATGGTATTTACAATCCACTTTTAGAAATTAAATGGACAAAAAAACCCCAGAATTTTCAGATTTTACAAAAACAGGTAAAATCAGTAAAGTGTTTATAATAGTGGATCCAACACTTTTCTGTGTAACATTCAACAAAATCCTTAATCTGTCAGGTCTTTAAATTCTCCAGGCTTCAACCTTTCACTAGTAAAATGTAGCTAGCTAAGTTTGGGGATGATTATATAATATGATATCTACAATGTGGTTATTAGCATGTCTGTGGCATGGGGGGATTACAAAAGGCATGGAGGTTAGAAAATACTCAGCAGATTTAAATAGAAGGAAACAGAATGAATGCATAATATACATATTTTTATTAAGTACCTACTATGTGCCTATCACTATGCTCGTGCTGAGGATAAAATACTAAGGTTTTGGCTTTGAAAATAACTTGTTCAGTTTATTTAACCTATATGGCTGCAAACAGGATTCAAATTCATTATTATTATTTTTGTCTTCTCAATAAGATAAGACTGGAATAAGACTAGAGAGGTGGGAAAGGTATAGTGTGGAGTCCTTAAAAGTAGCAATGGGAAGCAATTAAAGATGTTTAAGAAAAAAGAAAAGAGCTCTGATAGGCAGACTAGTATGGGAAGATTATTATGGAGAATGGTATATATTCTAGAAAAAAAATTCACCTTATTGATGACAGGAAAAAATATAATAGAATATAGAATATATATAGAATTTTATAAAAGAGTCAGGATAGAGAAGGAACACATTGATCAATGAGAACTTTATAGGCATTTAGCATACACCAATGGGTAAAAAATTTACAGGAATTTACTTAGACAGGCAGTATCATACCCATTTACAGAAATAATAAATCCCTTACCCTGTATTACAACACATAGCTTGAAAATGAAAGAAAAGGGAGAGTTATGAGAACTTTTGAGGAAAAAAAGTTTGATGACTGACTAATAAGGAGGAACAGTCTCAGAAATTATTATTTATCATGTGAATGGATTGTTTTAGGAATATTAATTACAATTAAAAAAAACATGAGTAGGAAGATCTGGATTCCATAATGGGTAGAAGTTGGAAGACAGAAGATGATGAAATATATTTGCATTTTTGATGGCTTTGGTCTGGAATTCTAATTATCACCTATTTAGTGGCATGCTTTTAGAAATTAACTACTGAAATATGAATGATGATAGGGAAATTATGATTGAAAATACATTTTTAGAGTCAATTTCATAAAAGTACAGTTGAAACTCTGTAAATGGATACCTCACTAAAGGAAGAGGCATGTCAAGTTAAAAACTGTTGTCAAAAACTTTAAATGCCCAATTTTACATGAAAAGAAGAGGAGCTGTCACAAAGTGTAAAACCAGGTTAGAGCAGTGTCACAAAAACCTTTTAAACAAGTTGGTGGTTAACTGTCAAATATTGGAAGCACACGGAGTACAATGAAAACTGGCAATTACTAGACTTGGCCACTATGTGGTCAAAGTGGTGAGGGCAGAAAGCAGGGATTGCAGAAATCAGTGGTGAGGAATTAGAACCGGGAGGAGGCTGACCAGCAGTCTCCAAAACCTTTCAGATCCTTAATTAATCTGAAGAAAATATTTTCACTGACTCATGGTTAAATTTGGTGGAAGAGAGGGCAGAATGTAATGGTAAGTAAAAACAAATCAAAAGATCCTATGGGCATTTATTGCCTACTTTTGGGGGGCTAAATATTTTCCTAAATAAAATTATAGTAATGAGAGATATATTTTTTTGTTTGTTTTGTTTTTCGAGATAGAATTATTTTCAATTATATTCTTATGGTAAAACAAAAATGTTAAGAACCATAAATACAGAACCATAAAGTTTCTTTTATAAATATTAGCGTCAATGAAATTCTAAAGTTAAATGGACTCGGGGCACCTGGGTGGCTCAGTCATTGAGCATCTGCCTTCAGCTCAGGTCATGATCCCAACGTCCTGGGATCGAGCCCAATATTGGGCTCCCTGCTCAGGGGGAGACTGCTTCTCCCTCTCCCGCTCCCCTGTGCTTGTGTTCCCACTCTCGCTCTATCATAAATAAATAAAATCTTTAAAAAAAATAAAGTTACATGGACTCAAAGAGAATGTTACCTTTATGAAAAAAATAATTGTGGATTTGAATGCAAGAAGACAGTATCTAGATGAGGTGGCTGGGTTACTCTAAAGGTTTGTGAAATGGAAAAAAAAAGTAGAGAAGAATATTAAATATTAAAAATAGGAAAACTAGTTAATAGATATTTAAAAGAGTTAAGAAGGAATAACAACAAAAGATAGAAATATTAGCCTTAGAAATATTGGCACTTAATCCTTTGAGTCCAGAATTTGATGAAATTGATGCCATAATTTAGTCTAAATCCTTGTCTTTCCAAGGTATTTTCCCTTTATTTAATATTCACACAGGAATATTAGAACATGAATTGTGAATATTACTGAGTGAGAATTAAACCTATCTTTATGAATATATTTATACAACAAATATATAGTGATAATCAAAGATGTATTAAATAATAAGCCATTCTTTTCCAGTGTTATAATACATATTACATTCTAGATTTATGTGCTTCTAAAGAAGTTAATTCCTAGCTTTTTGTCATTTTTCATTCTTCAAGTTCGCCCATCTTGTAACAGCCTGGTAAGTGTAGGTGCTCAGTAAATATTACGGTGAATTATAGAAAAATATTTGTGAATTGTTTGGTGTGAAGCAACAATTTTTCTACTTGTGCTCATCTATTTATTTACATGCTTTTGTCATTTTTTTAGTGTTTTCAGAGTTATCCAATTTTAACTTCAGAGCATGAACACAAGATAGCAGGGTCTTGCATTTCAATGCTCTATCATTTGTAGTTTAAATAATTATATGCTATACATAAGATTTCCTGGGCTTTGGTGTGAAAAAGTTAATGCCCTTTATGTGGCTAGAATGAGTTATCAACTAGTATTTATGTGTTTTACAACAAACTGTTTGTCACTTTCTCTGATTAAATGTGCCTATAATAACATTATTGTCATCATTCTTCTTAAGTTGCTATTGATATTTAAATCATGCTGTCTCCTTTTCCTGGAATAGCCATGCCATTTTCTAAATAAATATCTCTTCAGGTGGAAATGAATAACCGCAAGTCAGCCATATTAGGATACAGATACTCAGACTCTAACTTTATAACATATGATGGAAGTGTGAATTGTAGTCCATCTATTTGTAAAAGTCCCTTTACAGAATATAAAGTTATTCAAATAATAAAAAAGAATTTATTGTAGAATTTTTCTGTGGTTCATTTTAGAACTTTTATTTTTCTTATATTGTATATATTTTTTATCTTTAGATTGCTTCTCCAAGAATGAAATCCAACCCACATTTAATGTTGCTGTTTTTGCCTAGGTTTATCTAATTTGAGTTAAAAAAAAAATGCATCAATCCTGACACAAAATACTTCTTTTTTTAAGTAACAAAGTCTACATGAATTAGACTTTTATCCATCTCAAAAATGTGCCCATGTCCAGAAAGATTAAGTCAAATATAGAAATGAATAATTGCTGAATTAGTATTTCTATCTAATGAAATTCTAAGCCTGACTCAAACATTTTGCCTCAGAAGCCAGATTTGGAACTTTCACTATCAAGATAAATGCCTAAATTCCGCACTTCACATCAATTTCCAGATATATATGTCTTATACATGTATACTAATTGTAAAAATCTGGAATTTAATTAAAAAGCACAGTAAAATTCAAATTAAGTTATAGTTTTAGATTACATATTCCTGGGAATGTTACAACCTTCATATTGCTGGCTTTTCAGTGCTTTGCAGAAAAGCTTTATTAAAAAGGCTTTAAAGTGAGATTAATTTAAGTTTAAATTGTCACTTACAGAACTCTTCCAGCTAGCCTGAAGCAAAATTACATCTAATTCAAAATTAAAATAAAAGATTTTAGCCCTCTCAAATCTTTTAACTGGCACTAACCCTTATTTCGTTTTTAATTTCCACAATCCACAGAGAAATTTACCATCTTGTGTAGACTAACAGTTAGTCTAAATTATTGAAGAGGAATGAATGCAAGTGTATGATTACGTATGTAACTATAAGTGTTGGTTCAATAGTCTAGTAGTGGAAGGAAAAATAAGGTAAATTTGCTAATTATAATACAAGATACCTTGAGGAATTCTTTGACTCCTCATTTTCATTCACAGTGTATATCCAATCTATCAGAAAACTGTACTGCCTTATCTTCCATTTTTATACACCAAGTGACCACTTCTTGTCACCTCCAGTGCTACTACTCAGTTCAAGTCATTATTGTCACTTCCCTGCTTATTACAGTAAACTCCAACTAGACTCCTATTTCTATCCTTCCCCACTACAGTCTATCTCAACACAGGGTCCAGAGTTATGCTTCCTAAACTAGTTCAGGTCTTGGTGTTCCTCTGCTCAAAATCTCCAAATTTCCACCTTGCTAGAGTAAAAGCAGAGTCCTTACATTGCCAACAAAGTCCTCTAACATCTGATCCAGGATAACTCCCCTACTTCTACCTCCTGAATCACTCTGCCCCAGTTTTAGCCCCACCTCAGGAAACTTTCTATGGCTACGCATACCTTCAGAGCACCTCTCCAAATATCCAAAACTCTCCAGATCCTTGCTCAAATGTCATCTTTTCATTGATGTTTTGCTTAAACACTGGATTTAAAATTGTATATGCCCCTATTGCCAAAATCTCCACTCCCTTTCCCTGCTCTATTTTTTTATAGCCATTATACCTTTCTGAAATATGTAATTTATTACATAACATGCTTGTTGTCTGTGTCATCACATTAGAATGCAATCTCCAAGAGAGCATATACTTTTGTTCGTTTTGCCCTCTGATGTATCCCCAGCACCTACACAACTGCCTGGCATATAGGCCATTAAGAAGTAAGGCAGCTAGTGAAAGGGCTATGGTGGTTCCCAGGAGAAAATGGTCATAGGCAGCTTAAAAAAATGTGTCAGAAAGCATGGGACATTTGACATAAACCCTGAAGGATAACAGAAAATTATAAGAAGTAGGGAAGACCTACTTATAAGACCTACTTATAAATTATAAGAAGCATGCTCAGAAGTTGTCCAGTTCACCCAGAACTGGAGTACGCTTAGCGGAATTTTGGAAGATAACAGAGACATATTGAAAGCATTTGGTGCAAGGTCTTGAATGCCAAGGATGAGAGCTTATATTTCCTATTTATTTTTTTGTTTTATTTTTTCCCTTGTGATAATCTATAAGATAGCATACTTATATGTTCAGGCTACTAAGCTGGTAAAACTCTTCAGAATTAAACTGGGGTTTACAAAAGGATTTTCTATCAAATCGAACCATTTCCTGAATCATTGCATGTTTTCTGCTATTTGCTGGCTCAACTTTATTTTGTGATTCTATCTACAGAGAATGTTCAGTGAGTAACTTAGCTAATTAGAACTTATTTTGAGCCTTTGCATGAAATAGGAAAACGAAAAAAATTAAAAAATAAAATAAATAAAAAATAAGCCTTCCCAGTGTGTGAATTCTTGGTTTATGGTGTATAGTGTAGGTTTAATTAGAATTGGATTAGAATCAAGATCAAGGGTGGTCATACATCTTCTAATTAATTTCAGGATTTAGCATCTGAGCTCTTCCACAAGTTCAGGTCAATTTTACTTTCTCGCTCTCTTGATTTTTGCTAGAAAAGCAAAGCAGCTAGTAAATGTTCACTCCAGACACTAATTGCAAAGTTGCAAAATCTACTTTCGTAAGTGACAATAAGTACATCTGACCTCACAAAATAAAGCTTTCTCATTTCATTCCTATAAAAAGTGATTGAATATCAATATCATAATAAATGTTAGCCCATATTAACTTAGGTGAAAAAACATACCAACAAAAACCTTTGACAATGCCAAAAACACATGCTCTTCTTTACTTGGCATTTTTATATGCACCTTCCATTCTAAGGATACAATGATTCACAATCAAGGATCAATGAAACAAGCAATGTTATTAGTGGTACTATCAAATACTCAAGTTTTTGTACTTTATGTAAATTGTCTTGCATAGCTCTTTGAGACTTTTTTGGTAATTTTTTTATGTCACGCCAGAAAATGAAAAGACCAAAATACTATTACTTGACTTTTTGAGCCTATGTTAAAATTCATAGAGCAAATCAGAATTTCATTAATGAGAAGAACAGCTCTTGAAGACATCTTTTAAATGTGTTTTAAATATTGGTGCTAATAAACTATATATAAGTTATTTTGCAAATATCAATGTAGCAAATGATATCTTTAATAAAAATAGATACAAGTTTAACCTCCTGCTCCAAGGAGAGTTTTTATGTATTTGAATCTGATACTCATGATTTGGTGCTAGCCCTAATTAGAGTATAATTTCCTATAAAGAACTTCTGGTGATATATAATTTACTCATAAAAAATTAGCAGCCCTATGGAATGTAGCAATGATATTTAACAGGAAAAATAGAATGTAATAAAAATTAACAAAGGTTCATAAGTTTCACTTTTATAAGATAGAACAAAAATATACTATTTTTGCATAAAGATGAAGAACATATTTAAATATTCTCAATCAGTTGACCTTTTGTTTCATTGCAAGATATTTGTCCTTGTTAAGCTCTGGTGCCAAAGATTATTGCATTTTAAAGCCATTTCAAGGCTAAAAATATTCAGAATTTCTACTTCATAAAAATGTAAATTTGCATAAAGTGATTTACACTCTTAGAACACGAGAAGCATGAAACTAAGATTCTTCTTATTATATTAGGACTTGTGAATGTCAGATCTAAAGTGTATATTTTGATTATTATTTTTATAGGAATGTAATGAAAGTTCACTAGATTGGGGCCAATCCTGGACCAGTCAAATCATCTCACTTTGTTTTTCCAACATGAGCAAGAAAAAAAGAATAGAAAAACAGACTCTACAGCGAACTCTTTAAAACATAATGTAAAAAAATCAACAATGAAATACTTATCAATTAAGAATGGATAGCATAGGGGCGCGTGGGTGGCTCAGTGGGTTAAAGCCTCTGCCTTCAGCTCAGGTCATGACCTCAGGGTCCTGGGATGGAGCCCCACATCAGGCTCTCTGCTCAGCGGGGAGCCTGCTTCCTCCTCCCTCTCTGCCTGCCTCTCTGCCTACTTGTGATCTCTCTCTGTCAAATAATAAATAAAATCTTTAAAAAAAAAGAATGGATAGCATAATCTCTGCTGTGTTTACCCTTGAAAAGTAATTATATGAAACTGAAACATTACATTTTAGTATTATTTTTTTGCTTTGTTTTAAAAGGTGAATAGTGTCTATAAGAGATGCATTTTTTGTTAATAGCACATACTAAAAGGAACTTTACAGGTCTAAACTAATTTAAGTGTATGACATTCTAGCTGTACTCCTTAGCTGAACTTTCTATTACTGCAGGCAATAGCTAATCCTATGGAATGGGTTCTCATTAAATCATGTTAAGACTACTTAGTAACCAAATCTCATAATTTTATGATGCTGTGACTGGAAGACCATGGCTAAAGATCCCTGGAGGCCAGGTGCTACAATAGTGCAAAAAGGGAGCATATATTGTCAGAAAGATTGTATCTGAATCTACTGTAAATTTACCCTTATCTGGCATCTTTCAACAACCACACTCTCAGCCCCATGTCAGCCTTGAGCTGGAATATTTCACAGCTTCTGATTTGTGTATTTACCTTTGCCCACACTTTATTACATATAATTAATTGACTCAATAAATATATCATTACCTCCTCCCCAACCCAACGTTAGTGTCCCAGTGTTGCCGATGACTACTTTCAGTTCAATACCTCATTTCTTGGTATTCAGCTTAATTCTTCATTTCATTGCCTTATAGTGACTGTGACTCAACTCCTGGTCATGAATTAAATGGCTGAAGCTCACATACTCTTTATTTTTAGTAAGTGAGTCCTACTTTATGTCTTTAGTAAAGATTCCAATAAAGTCATCAGCTTACCAACAGTACATGCACTTTATTTTATTTTATTTTATTTTTTTAAAGATTTTATTTATTTATTTGTCAGAGAGAGAGAGAGAGCACAAGCAGTCAGAGTGGCAGGCAGAGGCAGAGGGAGAAGCAGGCTCCCTGCTGAGCAAGGAGCCCGATGTGGGACTCGATCCCAGGACCCTGGGATCATGACCTGAGCCGAAGGCAGCTGCTTAACCAACTAAGCCACCCAGGCGTCCCAGTACATGCACTTTAGAACATGGCACGTGTTCTTTGGTTCGTTCTGCAAAAGTACTCACCCCTCTCAAAGTAAAATAAGCTAACTTATGATATGGGGTCAATGACTGGTAGTACAAAGAGAGTACTTCTCTTGGGATCACTGACTAAACATGAGACAACTAGATACACCTTGCCTCGATACTATGAAAGGATTACTAGTGGTAAAATTCCAGGCACAATGGAAGGTTGAGGAAAAAATAGTTTGAGGTTGGGATGAAGAGTTACCTGTTAATTCTCACATCTCATGTAAGTATTTTCTTCCTTCTATCATGTGCCAGGCTAGCCCTGTCTCTCTAGAGGGTTTTATGTGGTTATCGAGTAGGAACCTTCATCCCCTTCCTCTTCAAGGGATGATTTCCATTTTCATAATAATCCTATTGCTTCTCTCCTACATGATTTTCATGTAATTTGTATTTTGAGATACATTCTCAATCTTTTAACAAAACAGGATATGGTCACATGTGAATATAAATTCCATTTTGGCTTATTCCATGAAGCAGCAGCTGTGCAAAAAAAAAAAAAAAAAAAAGGTATGTGAATTGTGAATGACTTTAGCCTCACACCACAGCTGTGAATGGAAGAGGTCTGTCTGTTAGGCTAAGTAGCCATATGAACAGCTTGGGTAAAGTCACAGTGTGCTAGGAAGTAGTTAATTCTAAGAATCAGATTATCATTTGGTATAACCATTGAAAAGTACTTAGTAACTGATTATAATGCCATGAGAAAGAAACTGTTGTCATTCTTACTGCATTTGCTAAAAATCCAGTCTGTTTTCTAAGTAACTGATGCAATTCTGGGTTTCAGATATAGAGCGACATGATTTATTTTGGATGAATTTAACTCATTTTGTTATTTCTTTAGGAAGTTATGCTTTTCTTATATGGAAGCACTGGATGGGCATCCTGGTGACTGACATCAAAGCCAAAGGAAAACAACAGTAACCAAGGTCTTCTTTCTTGGCAACTTGAGCTGTTAACCAAAGAATAGTTCCATAATACATTTTGCAGATGGCTTGTACTTTCACTACAATCATATTGGTTAGATATGCCACTTTATGGAACACTGCACACAAAGGCATTAGCCATATTCCCAGAGAAAGAGTGACTATTCTCTCCTCTCTCATCTTACAACCATCCAGAAACACAACCATAATCTCTAGACTTTATAATCACTGTCCCAACATCAGATGTCCCCCTCAGGGGACAGCCCTCAATTAGGGCTTCCCCGAACATGGTGACTGTCTAATAACCTTCTCTATCCTGCTGGTATCCTGACTCCTTTGTCAGCTAAGCTTCCCATTTCAGCAATTTCAACAACTTAGGATATTGGTTCTTAAATTTGGCCTGCATCAGAAACACCTAGAAGATATTAAAACACAGATTGTTGGCTCCACTTCAGACTTTCTGATTTCATAGACCTAAGGTGGTATCCCCCAAAAATGATGGGGTCCCATGGTTTCCCAAGTAATTCTGATGCTGCTGATCCAGGGATCAATCTTGAGGAATAACTGCTTTAAGACCTAGTTTCTTCAACCTTCTTCACTTTCGTTGTATGTTTGCCACGTCGATTATCAACTGAACTCTTTTGTTTGTTTCTTTGTTTGCTCCTGAGCTACAGAATTTTATGGAAAAATAAATACTAAAACCTATTTGCTTGGTCCTCTACAAACTCATATTAATTGAATTTTCCAGGTTTTCACTGCTACTGTATAATTTGTTTTTCTTTTTCTATTACATTAGGTACAGTTCTTCTTCTGGGACTTCACTACAAAATCTACACTTGCCTCCTGAATTCACACATGAATTCATTCTTTTGCTCAGTTATTCAACAGCTACTTATTAAACACCTCCTAAGTGGAGATAAAGAGAACACAAATAGTGTTTCTGTTATAACAGGATTTACATTCTGATTGGGAAAAGAGAGAATAAAACAAAAAAAAATGTGAAATATAACCTTGGTAGTATTATGCATGGGGAAGAAAAATAAAGCAGAGAAACTGATTTCTCTGTGATACACTTCTAACTATACACTTTCTTTTTTCCTAAAAGGAATTTTCCTATCTATTACTGGGTACCATTATTATCCTGTCAGCCATCTTGCCTCTCCTTCTCCTTCACAACCTTCTCCCCATTCCAAACAGGTTCCCCACTCAGTCAG
Organism: Potos flavus; assembly: GCA_028534135.1. Lineage (NCBI taxonomy): Eukaryota > Metazoa > Chordata > Mammalia > Carnivora > Procyonidae > Potos > Potos flavus. The sequence continues at coordinate 94,201,560 of CM052883.1, forward strand.
TCAACATATAATTTCTAATTCCACAGAATGTTTTCTATCTGTAGTTTTACAACAACTATTTTTTGTTTGGGGCATTTGGGTTTTTTGTTTTATTTTGTTTTGTTTTTGGTAATCTTCTACTAGAAACAGTTTAATAGTTAAGCATCAACCACAATTTCCTACAGGATGTACTTACCAAAAACAACACTTCAGGATCATAGTGCTATTCTATCAGCATACCCACTCTATGAGGGAAGTACTTTTAGTACTCCTTTTAGAAAAGAGGAGACTCAAGTGTTTTACTAAGTCATAGAAATCTGAATCAGGAAATATGTCTAGAACCTGAGATTCTAATAATAAGAATGTAATAATAACTGTGATTAGAAGGGGACAACATAAAGTGGTATGACAGCAAATAAGAGCAGGATGCTACTCCTCCTAGAGTACTTGGGAAGAAGTCACCTGGGTGGGTTTTGTGTCACTTGGTAGTTTGAGTGTGTCTTAGGTTAAAAATTCCTTTAAAAAGACAAATTTATTTCTCCCAGAGCAATAACTTTCACACAGTATGGGTTATATTGTATTGATGAGTTCACTGGTCAATTGATTTTCAATAACATCTAAATAGGAAAAAAGCTTTATATACTATGATGAGGAATGTTTCGGTTTTTTTTTCAATGGAAGGCTAAAGAAAGTACAGAATTATAGTGATAACAAGGATGAACAGATTTAACTTACTAGCTGGCATCTCCCATAAATTTCCACTATGCATTGCCTACCAACTCACAGAGAGTGAACAGGATAAGCCCAGCTCTCACAAGAATGAGAATAGAAAAAGAGACAGTCAAAGGAGACATTGACTAGATCTGATAGTTATGTGGCCCATGAAAAGCATTAAAATTTTTTAAGAAGATCAACATTTCAAAATCTTGTCCAAAAAAATCCCTCATGCTTTATTTTTTGCCTATTTCTTGGGAACTGTCATGCCACTGTCACCTTTAAAACATTGCAGCAGGGGCGCCTAGGTGGCTCAGTCATTAAGCATCTGCCTTCGGCTCAGATCATGATCCCAGGGTCCTGGGATGGAGCCCCGCATTGGGCTCCCTGCTCCATGGGGAGCCTGCTTCTCCCTCCCTTTGTGTTCCCTCTCTCGCTGTGTCTCTCTCTTTCAAATAAATAAATAAAATTTAAAAAACACAGCAACAGCTGTATAAACTTTGATAGAAATTGATTCACATTTTTACTTCCATTTTAAACTTAAAGAAAACATATGTTAAGATATGAGTTTTATGCCTGTGCTTCAATCAAGTTGCACCATTTTTCTCTCTTCGTTCATGTGCATAACCATATTGAGACAGCTGAAGAGAAGAGCCCAATACTATATTCATTGTTTTGAAGGATAACTCCTGCAATGAGGCCTGCCATGTCATGTCATAATGGTCACATTCCAGAAAGAATAAATCTATGTGATAAACAATACCTTGGGTCTTTTCCAAATCATCATTTCTTTTGAAATGTATTTGGAGTATATATAAATACATACACGCATATGCACACACACGATTTCTTCCACCCCAACAAACCTCTAGTGACTATATTTAATAAGCTACATTCAATTAGGTAAATTTACTGAAAGGCTAACTTAAAACCCTTTTCCCCAGATGGTGAAGTGAATTGACATTTACGTTACAGCCAAACAAATAAAAATTCCTTCAGGCAGTAAAAGTTATATTTTGGTAGGAGTGGGGAGGGTGCTATTTTCTAAAGGGTATAGCTCAATCTTATCTGAAATGATGACATTGCAGAGAAGATTAAAACACATAGCTTGACTATTTACATAAAAATATAAACATATTTTTGTTTTCAAATATGTAGCTTCTGGAGCTATTGGGGCCAGGAGTGGGTTATTTTTCATGATATTTCCTCATGGTACATCTTGTCCTCCTCATAAGAAGAATTGCCTTTCTCCTATGACAGGGAAAAAGAAACATGAGCACCGAGCCAAAATTTCTCAAGTTGACAGCAAGTATGACTTTTATGGGTGCTACAAGAATATGATCTATTCACTTGTTGCAGCTCGAGAAGATTTTGTAATTCATACCAGATTGCAAAAGGTCACCCTTACTCAGGTGATACAGATGAGGGGAATTTGCATGTGCTTTGTGTGCAGAGTATGAGTAACATAGATCAGGCCATGTGAACACTATTTCCTACCCAGAGTAGTCAAACTGCTGCATTCATCTATTATTGATGCACATATGAGAATCCCAGAATTTAAAAGACCCAACAGACTAATCATTTAAATTTGTAAGTAAAGAAAGTCAGATTTGTAGAGGTTGTTCTTTTTTCAAATACCATGCTGGAAATAACTGTAAACCCAAATATTAGAATCCAGCATTCCTGGGTTTTTTTTTTCTTTCCATTATACATTCATGACATATTTTTATAGTCTATAAATATGGAGATTGCACGGTAAATATAATAAGGAGGACATATATCTACCTTTCTCTGTCGAGAGAATGGCACAAAAACATATGAATGTCTACTATACTGTCAAACAGGCTTACAGTAGCTGACCTTTATCAAGTGCTTATTATGTGCATAGACCTGTTCTAACTCCCTCACATGTATTTACCCATCTATTCCTTGCAATAATCCACTGAAGTAGTATAATTACCATTTCTTAGATTACAAAACAGGGAGGGTCACACAGGCTTAGTAATGTCCCCAGGACCACATGGCTTGAAAGTCATATCCAGGATAAAGTTTAAGAGTTTGCAACTTTGGGGTGTCTAGGTGGCTCAGTCGGTTAGACGTCTGCCTTCAGCTCAAATCATGATCCCGGGGTCCCGAGATCAAGCCCTGCTTCAGGCTCCCTGCTCAGTAGGGAGTCTGCTTCTCTCTCTCTCTCTGCCCCTTCCCTCCACCACTGTGCACATGGCTCACACGCTCACGCTCTCTCTCACTCTCAAATAAATAAAAATAAAAATATTTGAAAAAAAATTCACAACTTTATACAGTTCTCTCCTCATGACTTTGAAATAGATACCAAGAGTGACAACATTCCTTTCATTTGAAATCTATACTTTTCCACATTAACTGAGGGTAGCTGTCTTTTCAGGACTCTGGATTAGATTATGAAGACAAGTACCTGTTTCAACTTTTGACTCATCCCATGTTAGCACCGACTAAGTGGTTTCTGCCTCATTTTACCACTAATTACAACACAGAACTTTAAAAAATATAAATTCATATTAACCTTTAAAATCTCATTTAATCATTCATTCCATCACTATTCACTCACTGAGTCCCTGTTATGTCTAAGGATCAGTCCTCGTCTATGAGTAAAAACAAAAACTGCCCTGGTCCTTCAGGAGCTGGACAGAGGGGATGCTTTGTGTGGTTTAAATTTAAAAAATAAATAAATTTGCCTCCAATAAAACTCTCCCTTTTTAAAAGTGTATAGTTCTAGGAGTTTGACAAATGCATAGAGCTGTGCAATCCCCCACGTAATCAGGCTAATAACAACTCCATTACCTACCCTTGCGTGCTGCTCTTCCCCTGTAGTCAAATTTTACACTGCCCCACTCCCAGCAAACACTGATCTAGTCTCCATTCCTACGTCTTGCCTTTTCTAGACTGTCATATAAACGGAATTACACAGTAGTATTTTGATTCTGGGTTCTTTCACTTAATTTAATGTACTTGTGATCTGTTGTGTGAATCGATGATTCATTCTTTTGCATTGCTGAGTATTACTCCATTGTATGGATGGACCACAGTTTCTATACCCACTCACAATTGAAGGAAATTCAGATTCTTTCCAATTTTTGGTAATTATGTACAAAATTGCTATAAACAATTTGTATAATTTATAAAAACAATTTAACACAAATACGGATTTTTTGTTAACACCAAATTTCTCTTAGGTTAACTTCTCTTAGGTAAATGCTTAGAAGTGGGATTCCAGGGTCATTAGGTAATTATAATTTTACCTTTATAAGGAACTACCAAACTGTTTTCCAAAGTGGGTGTAACATTTTGCACTCTCATCAGCAATGTATGAGAGTTCCAATTTCTCCACATTTTCACAAGCATTTGATATTGACAGGTTTTTGCTGCCCCTGCACCAGCCATTCTAATAGGTGTTTGTGAGTGGTACCTTATTAGGGTTCCAGTTTAATGACTAATGATGGTAAGCATCTTTTCATACACTGTTATCTATCCTTACATCTTGGCGAAGTGTTGCTCAAATCTTTTGCCAATTTTTATTGGGCTATTTCCATATTATTGGCCCATCCACTTTTTAACTCCCTCATTCGTCATTGGCGATAACTAAATTCTTGAATGATTCTGCTTCTCCTGTCCCTATACTATGTTGAAATGCAAATTAATACCACCATAAGAGAGCATTATATACCTAATAGAACAGCTAAAATAATAATTTTTAAATGACAATATCAAATTCTGGCGAGGACATGGAGAAGCTCTTCTGGAAGTTGAAATGTACAAGTGAATAAATATCTAACACTTGCTGATTTTAATCTCACAATTTATGATGACTTCTTTTACCCTACCCTTAAAGTTACCTATTCATATAATGATAGAAATTGAAGAGATAAAGACATTCACTCTCAATTTATTTTCATATACAAACTAACAAACTTGGGTCCAGAGAAGTGAAGGATAGAAAGCTATAAGAGAAAAAGCATTTAGTTACCAAAAAAAAAAAAAAAGAGGAAGGACAAGAATGAACACCTGTCCTTTGGTCCAGAATTGTTCACAAGTTATTCTACAAATGTCTCTAATTTTTAAAATGCCCAACCCCAACATATGTCCAGCATATTTGAACCTCTAGAAAGTCCATTCTATTTTTCTTCAGTATTTTTTTGACCACAGTACCTTTTTGATAAAACTCTAATCCATACTTCTCTAACTCTAGATTCCTATTTGTTTCTGAAGATTGCACCATTTGTGTTTTCTCCTTTGCTCTTCTCAAAACTACTTGATGCAATTAATTTCTGTTGTGACAGGAAGATTAAAGAGGTTGAATGTATTAGAGCTTGAAACAAAGAACTCCTCTTTAATCAAATGACTGAACACAGACTTTTTAAACTTCTTTCTTTTTTAACCATTTTTCACTCTCCTCCACCACTTTTGAAAAATACTTATAATCTGTCCTTTACAGGAAAAAAAACCCACATGTTCTGATCGTGTCGTGGTTAAATATTTGAACTGAATACATCAGTGTGGAGAGGAGATATTTTCCATATGTGTATTTTTGTAAATGGTAAGCTCCTAGATAGGGGTGACCAGATAGAATGCAGCTCCTTAAGGCATCTCGCATAAAACCAGTTGCAATTATGGTTCTTCTCAAAGTTATGAAGATGGCTATAAAAGAATGAGTTGCATTAAAAAGCAGTCAATATTTACTTCTCATGTTCATTAAGGCAAGAAATGTGAATTGAAACACTACTGCTAAACATATTGATGTTTGTAATTTAAGTAAATTTATGGACTAGCCTATCAGAGGACTTATATATTTAGTAATGATTTTCCTTCTTTGCTCATTATGTGAAACTTTAAATGATCAATGACCCTGGAATATTTTCCCAATTAAGTTGATACCAAGAAAATGATGAAAATGAAATGGCAGATATCTGGGGGCTAAGATATTATGAAGGGATATTTTGGAAAGAAACAGAAGCTTTAGTAGTACAAGCAATTTAAATCCTGAATTACTGAATCTATCCTTCAGAACATCTATTAAAGCCAGGAACTCATGGGCATCTGGGTGGCTCAGTGGGTTAAAACCTCTGCCTTTGACTCAGGTCATGATCTCAGGGTCCTGGGATCAAGCCCCGCATCGGGCTCTCTGCTCAGCGGGGAGCCTGCTTCCCCCTCTCTCTCTTCCTGCCTCTCTGCCTACTTGTGACCTCTCTCCTCTGTGTCAAATAAATAAATAAAATCTTAAGAAAAAAAAAAACAGGAACTCAACTAATAAAAGCAGAACAGATCTGTGTTAGGGATGGAGTCGGGGTACGGGGCAAGTATAAGAAAGTTATTTGTGTAAGATCTTTATTAGAGTTGATATGCCTAGGACTCCTGACCTAGAAAAAAATCACTTTTGATGGTAAGGACAGGTCTGGTGATGTTAGTTATCTTGAAATTGGAGCTGGTTGTTCTAAATATTTAGTACCAAGCAGTGTCATTGAAGTATTTTAGCTTTTCTCAGCCACAATTTATTAGATATTTGAAATCCAAATGTTCCTCAGTCCTGCTCAAACCTATTTTTATCTCAGCTGATGTTGCAATTTTGTTCTTGTAGACCTGTCAAAGACAATTTTTTAGGGTTGCAGCATAATTTCAAGCTTTTTGTGTTATTTCTTACACCACCACATATTTTTACTCTGAATCATATACTTTAACTGTTTGTCACATATGAGCTTTTTACAAGTCTGCACACCAGTCTTCTATTTATTCTGTTTCTGTGTTAACTTTACCCACAATGTGATATGACTTTCTTTTTGTGTGTTTATAGAGATAAATGTGCACATGCTAGATAGACAGACGTATACCATCAAATCACTACAATAATTTGTATTCTTATGTTATTGCTAAACTAACTATATTGGTAAAGCAAATATATTTGGAGAAAGCTGATTTTCCATATTCACTGATAGCATTCACTTAATCTATTGGTTTTCTAAAGAAAAATGGCATATTGCCAACTGTTCTTCCCATTTCTCCAAACTGCTTTACCAAAATTCCCTTCTTAACACTACTCGGCATCTGTTACAAATTGCCTTGTGTCCTCAAATTCATATGTTGAAGTCCTAATCCTCTAATACCTCAGAATATAAACTTATTTGGAAATAGTCACTGTGGATGTAATTAATTAAGATGAAGTCACACTGGACCAGGATGGGTCCCTACTTAAATATGACTGGTGCCCTTATAAAATGAATGTCAAGGTGAAGGGACAGATAAGCACATAGGGAAAATGCCTCCTGAAAACTGAAATTGCCCTACCACAAGCCAAGGAACTGCCAGAAACTAGGAGGAGGCCTGATCCTGATCCTTCTCTAGCACCTTCACTGGAAGCATGGACCCGCAAACACCTTCATCTCCGGGACTTCTAGTCCCCAAAACTATCAGAATAAATTTCTGTTGTTTAAGCCACTCAGTGATAGCAGCCCTACCAAACTAAGAGAGTATCTAACCAAGATCCCCATAGATGTCAACAGATGGGAACCAAGTCATCCACTTCTTCCTTCCTGTCTATTATATCACCTGGAGCTTCAACTGTTTTTCTCTCCTGTTTGGACGCATGTGTTAATCCTTCTAACCTGCCATGCGAACCTCTCCACCACTGCTCTTCATCTCATCTTCTCTTGTCGATTATATCCTTCTTTCTGAATGATTTGTCACCAATCTCTTAATCTCTGCTGAATCCTGTCCCTCAGCCCATAATCACAGTGAGGCGTTTGCCTTATCAAAAATTGGAGATAGTGGCCAAGACTTGCTTCTGCTTCTTTCTTAGCACTGAATGAAATCTGGCCTTCATCCTTCCTACCTATGGAAATTATTTTCCTAAATATCAGCAGCCACATCACTAGTAAAAAAACAATCTTAACCATCTTCTTACTGTGTTTAATTTTGGACCCCAAAATATATCACTAGTAGTATCTCTTTTATTTATTTCTTTGTTTGTTCACAATTACATGTAGACATACAGGGCTTTGAGCTCTACTACAACCTAGGGCTCTCCTTTGTGGAGGACACGGAAGCTGTTCCACATCACGGAACAGGGCCCATCTGGGGTCATCTCTCCATTCAGCTCAAAGTGGATAAAACATAGGCTGCAGAGATTTGGGAGACAGAAATCTTCACGCCATCTGCTCTTTTTCCCATTCTCTAGGTTGATGGCTGACTGATGACAGCTTTTTAAATTTTAACAGTATTTTGCATAGACTCTGCTACTATTCCCCTTTGAGGACAATCTTCTTACCTGGCTTTATAATACCACTGACCCAGGATTCTCCCCTCTGATGGCTGCACCATTTTTAAATTATTTATCTTTTTGTACCTCATTCTTACATCAGCAGTTGTCAGTCTTTCTTAAGTGAACATAAAAATCTCTGAGTTCCCCCAACTATGAGATTCTGTCACCATCATCAGGCTACTGAGAATTTAATTTGCCCAATTTAATTCCCGTAATTTGTATGATAATTCTTTGTTTTGAAATATAACATACTATAAAATTGAATAGGATTGTTTAAACTACACTGCTTTAGAAATTGAATATTTGTCTGCCTTCCCTACCCTAAATTTCTGTCTTAAAATGTCAGCCCTTTTAATTCTAAGCTTAATTTTTTTTATTGTTCTTCATTTTCTTACTCTACTTCCAGACATCTATCATTACCTTTATGCCTATTAACTTCTTTGGTAGAATACTCTGTTTTCCTCCTAGTATGCACCTCCTTTCTACCTACCCACTCTCACACACTTCCTCTTTTCTGTCAAAGTAAAGATTCTTCATCCAAGTAGTTAAATAACAACAACGACAACAACAACAACAAAAATGGACTTAATCCCAACCCGTTTGACGCAGCATAATCTAAACTAATCCTGGTTGTTTAAGTGTCCTTCTAGGAACTGGTTTAAGAAAGGATAAGTGTCCCAGTCGCCGTCAAGGAGATAAGATCTCCTCTTTGAAAGCACTTAAGAAGACTTCCCACTAATAAAGTCCAACGGCAGAGTAAAATTACTGGAATATCTGGTGCTAAATTAAGCAAGTGTCCCAATTTCAAACATCTGGTTTTATAATAATTACTCTTTTTTTTGTTAGACCATTATATCTGAGTTATCTGTCACTAGTAGCCAAAAGTTACTATTTATATAACCAGGGTATTTTCACCTGAGTTCCAGACACATATTTTCAAATATTCATTTTCCAATTTGATCCAGATATGTCACAGGCACCTCAAACAAAACTTGTTCAAAAAAGAACTCATTTTCTTCCATAAACTCAACCTGATATTCTATCTGGGTTTGGTTTGGGTGTTTGTTTGAAATTACAGTCTATAATGTCCCCAAATCCAGGCCAGGAAATTGGAATCATCTCTACCTCCCTTACCTTGCACTTCCCAAGTGCCCACTAAGTCCTGATGACTCTATACGCAAAACATCTCTCAAATCTGTTCCCTTTTCTCTAGTCTCCTTATGTGGAATATTCCTGCTTCCTTGCCACCCAGTTGTTGCTTATCTAATCAACTCTGCACATTGCTTTCACAGTTATGCTCCTAAAACACTGGCAGTTTTTTAAAAATATTTATAGAATATTGTTTTCACATATTTTTCTTTTGCCTTTTGGAATAAACTCTTAATGCTATAACATCCAATTTTCCTGCCTTTTTGCTTAATCTCTAAACGTATTCGTATCTATTCTAGCTTTGGCTGTCTCCTACTCATCCCTCAAATACGTTGTGGGAACACATATGCTTTTATTTGTACTGTTCCCTCTGTACATAATGCTTTCTTTTCTTATTGAGCTGACAAAATCTACTTTCAGTGGTGCCTCCTCTTTAAACATTTTGGGACATGCACTCTCTAGAATTAGAATTAATCACCCTTTGGAGAAGTATTTTTTAGTTCATACTAAAAGTTCATACAAATGTATTATGTATCATTTGTATTTTGGTTTTTAAGTGATAAATGATTGTATCTTGAATTGCCTTGAATTGAAGAATTTTGCTAACTCCTAATAGATACTAGGAGCTGCATTATTAAAATAATAAATGATTAAATAAATCTTGACATCTAGAAATCTAAGAAACCATAAGTGAACTTATGATAATATTAATCAATAATATCCATAGTGGGTAGTCACTAATATTATAATAATAATAGGATAGGGACTATGTCATATTATCACAGTAACAATAAACTTATCAGAATCTATCAAATAGTAGCCCTCCAATAACTGATTTTTATATGAATTCTTCTAGATTTGTATGTAAAATACATCACATTTTTGAAAAGCTATAAAATTATGATGAAAATAAACAAATTTTTGGTAGAATAAGAATATTTGATACAGAAATGCAATTAAATAACCATGGATGTGCAAAGACCTAAACTCCATTACATTCACTTACCAATAATTTAAAACAGATAGGGTACACTGTACTACTCCTTTTCAGTGATATAATTAATGCCATCTATAAACCAAAACCAAGTTGACAGAGAAGATTCAGCATTTCTTTTTTATATGCATTTTCTTTGGTTTGATTATTTTCCCAAGAAAAAAGTCCCAGTTACATATTAGTCACAAGGACTTTGATGCTGAATGGAATCAGTTTCTCTGTAGAGCATGGCAGGACACCCTTAATGGCTTCCTCCTTACTTGTGCGTAATGGGGCAGGTGCTACACTGAGAACCACATGGCAGTACTCCAGCCACTTCAAGGTATTTTCCCAACACAGGTGATTCTAAAATTTGGCTGCTCATCAAAATCACTGGTGGAGCTTTAAAGAAATACGGTTGCCTGGGACCCAATTATCAAGAGAAGCTGATGTCAGTATTCCTGGGTAACAAAGTCCACTCATTTGTATTTTTAAAATCTTTGCAGATGACTCTAATGTGTAGCTGGAGTTGAGAACCACTGTAACACTTAACCTTTACATCCTGGCCTTCCTTTTGAAGTCACCTTCCTTTATTCTAATTATGTGGTCAGAAAAAGCCCCACTGCTTACGGGTTTTGTTTCCATAACTCATAGTTCAGTCCAGTTGTTTTGGTGAGAATTTCATCTTTGGATTTTGCCTTTTAAATTTCCTTTAACTCCTTGCTCTGCAACCTATAAGCCAATCGCAACTTTTCCCCCAATAATTCCCAGCTAATACAACATCACCCTAAGAACACTACCCCAGATCACCCCTTAATATTCACTTTCCAGTCTACCCAATAAGGAGCAAAGAGGTGAGCATACAAGCATTTAAAATTTATTCTTTTCCTGTTTAGGGGCTGCTCAACATGATCTGTAATCAGATAGAGAGAAACCCAAGCTTTTTATGGCTAATTCAAGAATAAGAAAGTCATATCGGCCATTGACATTTTAAAACATAATTCTCAGTTAATAAGGATAGATCTAGTCCAGAGGCTCAATCTTATAAAAACACATTTTTGAAAAAATACATATTTCTTTTTTATCTTCCTTGACATTTGATTTCCTAATACTAGATATGTGAATTTTTCTTTATCCACCATTTTGAATGCCTAATTCTTGTTATTATTATACCCAAGGGTAGTATGGTATGAAGTCTAAAAGAAAAAAAAAAAAATGCTGCATTGTCTTAAAATTTTCAAAACTATCATTAACAAAGAAAATGTTAGAGCAGTAACATTTTCCCTACAATCTTCTTATAAATTAAAATGTGTTCCACATTTTATAGATTGAATTTTCTTTCACTAAAGTAATAACAATTAAATTTAAAATGGACACAGCTGTTTTCATGGGTTAATTGTAGAACTTGTACATTTTCATAGAAACAATATACATATCCAAAACCTTGGCAAAGTCCTTGATATATGTTTTAATCACACCGACTCAAGAGTGGTGAATTCACTAAGTATTTCATACAGTCATGTCTTCCTAATAAAACAGATTAAGATTCCTAACCCATTGTGATACTTCTATTGTATGTTCTGCAATACAGATTGGCAATACATAGTTCAACAGATTTTTTTTTTTTAAATGTAAGGACACATTCATACTCACAAAGGATTTGCTAACTTGGCACTGATGTTGGGTCACACAGAGTACTATATGTATCCATGACATAGATGTAAAAAAGAAAGACTTATTAATGCTGATAGTCATCTGACTTTTCTTTTTTTTGAATTTTCTTTATTTATGTTCACAAATACCTGAAATGGAGGAATATTCAAAACAAACACAGAAACAAAAGCACAAGGCTATTTTGAATTCTGTATTCCTGAAGAAAAATGACAGAAAGGAGATTTTTTTGGGCTCACTTCCATACTGCTCTCTCTTTGAGAAAGCCTGGCTTTCCAAGTTCATCCAGCTAGTGGTTTCGGCCACTATCATATCCTCCAGGGAATGCTGGGAAATGAGTTACAAAGACTGAACACCATGTACATTGCACTGTTTTTAAGTCTGGTTGAGAACTAAATAAGGACAGGGGCACAGCTGCAGACACACAGCAGGTAGAAAATCACTTAAGAGATAATGAAAAGTAGCAGGATAAGAAGTTTGGAGGGAAAGAAAAAGTTCAGCACCTGAGGTGAAACCCTGGAGTGACAACATAGCCTGGAAAAGAGACATAATACTTAAATTCTACTTTGAAATCTCCAATCTGGAAAAAGTGGGATCTGTAGAATATTACTTATAATTAAAAGATGGTGAAACCTGGTATAGGAGAAATGACACTGTACTCTGAATGCACACATCTAACTTCCAGTTCTAGTCAGTCACTGACTTGTATGTGACTTTAAGGAAGTTGTTTACCCTCTTTTGAACCATCCTTAAAGTGACAATGGCAGACGACAAGTTTCAGTGGTGCATTTTCTACAGTTCTAAAAGTTTATAAATTCTAAGTATAAACATTTTTAAAGAGCTATACAAAGAATAACATCAGAAACTTATTAGATAATAACCATAGGCTTTTAACAGAATCTTACAGTGGTCACATCAATTTCCTGTGCAGCATCCCTGAGTGTTGGCATGAGCTCTGAGATTGTTCCACATCAGTAAGATGAGGTGTCACCTAATGAGGGAGATATTCTGCATCTAGAGTGTTCTTATGTTTAACTGATACTCATTTTCTAGTAGTTTTTACCTCTGGATCCAGGTATATCCTCAAAATAATATAAAAGAAACACATTTCCTCTTTAAATATTTAAAACAGCATTTTGATCTCTTTAAGTTTTATCATATCTAGGTTATGAACATTCTTGTGTTCTTCAGTTATTGCTCATTTATATGATGTCAGAGCTTGAAAAGAAAAAGGTTTGCTGACTTCTAAACAGGGTTAAGCTCTTGGTATCAGTTTTAAATGGTGATACCCTGAATGCAATGAATGAGACAGGGACCCCAAATTCTAAATAATCCCATATGATTAGTATTAAGGATGACACAAGAAACTTCAGCTTCTAAGCCCAGCTGCTAACAAACTCAAAGAAAAGCACGGAAGATTGAAATACATAAACTGCTGATATCTGATGCATGCTAGTCTCAAGGACGAACAGTGATTATACAAAAAAAAAAAAAAAAAAAAAAAAGCCTTTCTTATAATTTACATCATTTAATGGAAACTGGCAATTGGACCAAACAAATCATTCTCACTTACTGTGGAAGGAATGTTTTTTAGGGAATCACCCCTCTGCTCTGCCCAAAGGCAAATCCAGAGTTAAATTTATTATAGACAGCATCCCTTCATCTATAATCTATAGGTTAGTGCCTATCAAAACCATCTATCATCCTTTGTGCCCTTTTCAGTTGGGTAAAACCACCCAGTGATATCCCATTTCTCCTTAGCTACACATATTTCCTCTCCACCTTTCACTTAGGTGAGATGTAGCATTTTTTTTTCAGGTTTGGTATTTATCTACTTTTGCATGCTGGACAGTAGAAAAGACTACTCTGTAGTGTAGTCTTGATAATAAGATGTAGCCTTGATAACAAGATGTTGTGAAGTCTAAGTCAATTGTTGTTTCTTCCTTGCTGATCCATATAGACTTTGTCACAATATACCAAGAGCCCACAAGAAGAAATGATTCATATCTGGAGACTTCCACGAAACACTTCTCATGCAACCAATGATTAGCAGACATACTTTCTTCCCTCTCTCAGTACTATCCTTACATCTTCCATGAAAAGTGGGTTTTTAGTTACGGAAGGAGAAACTTTAACTAGAGGTGATTATAAAATGGGCAGTCATTGGAAGTTTTTCCATACTAAATAGCTTTGGTCAAAATGTACTTCAGTCCGCCAAGATGGAGGTAACAATGGATGTCTCTTCTACATTGCAAATTAGCATCATAATCCCAATAAAATCTCTAAATCCTGTGATCCTGTGAGTCACATCAATCTCTGTCCATCCCTATATTTTCTTAGAACTCCATAGAATGTAATGTGATGCGTATATGTGTGTAAGTGACAGGCCAGGGATACTGGAAACAGTAGTTAAGAGGCTCTGGTCCTGAATAAAATAGAATAGCTGCTAAGGAATACTGGTTGCCTTATAATGCTCAGATTAAAAGAAGGGCAGTAAGTAGAACATTTACCCAAACGCAAACCAAACAGAATTCCTGGGGCTGTGGGGGACTGGTGTGTATGCGTGGTAGAGCATGTCTGATTGTATATATCAAATAGCTCAATATGTTGATGACAGGTGGGTCAGGGAAAAGATTTAGTGAGTGGGTCAGTGAAAGTATGCTTTTATAAATTTGAATTTAGCTACTTTATATTTGACTGCTTCCGTCATTCATTGTATTCACCATTCCTCATTGTTTTGTATCATTTAGAAATGACAAAAGTATTTTCATTTAAGTCATTACTAAAATTTTTGAAAATGCTTGACTAAAGCAGAGGATACAGGACAATCCTATGGACTTTCATTAATCAATCAAGCATCATTTTCAAGAAATTTGCTATTCAACCAATTATAAAACTCAGCTAATTCTATTTTTCATAGTTCCTCCTTTTGGGCTATTGGGAGCCATTAAATTAATTGTTAATATGAAGATAATGCAATTGATATAGCATATCTTCCTTAATACTGATTCTTCTCCCCAGAGTACTCTAGTATCACAAAAAATTAAATGAGATTGGCTTAGAATGTATTTTTATTTGTTTATACATTTGGTGAACACAATTTGGTTTCCAGTGATTGATTTTTTTTTTAATAATGCTGCAGCCATTTACTTAACAACCTTCGTAAATATTTGCCCAGAAATAATATTAAGTTTATAATATTCTTCATTTTTTTAAAAATCAGAAAATTTCTGTTTCTAGTCTTCTTCTATATCTTCTGTTTGTTGTTATTCTTCAAAGAATAAAAGGGTACTAAAATAACATTGTCCTAGGAGGTAAATTTATTCTGAAGAAGAGGCTTGAAATCATTTAGAGGAATTCTGTGTTCTTATTTAATTTCCTTATCTCTTTTCTTAGTTCAATTTCCTCGTGAGTATTTTTTCTGCCTTTACCATTTGAAAACATATTCTCCTCGATAGAGATGAAAACAAAATAGGTCAATAACAGTTATGCAATTATCCTGTGGAATCAAATGGACACAGTTTTAAATCTAGTATAAAAAATGCACTTTAAAAATTCTGCTGAGAATTTTTTTTAATAATCCAATAAGTTTGCTCTGAAAACAAGACCAAAAGAATCAACAAATAACGTATTTATTAAATAGCCTCTATGAGTGATTCATGGTCTATGAAAATGCCCCTCTCATTTACAAAGAAAATGCAAGATTGAACTATTTAGCCTGGCAGTCAAATGAGTTAGACCTATTTTTTTCTTTTTCTTTTCTCTTCTAAATGAATTGACTTACATTTTAGCTGATTGATAGTCAAGACATATATGACAGAGGTAGAGGAATTTTTAGTTGCTTAACTCAAAAGACTTAAACCCAAAGACTTTAGTGAGTACCTACAACCTTAAGCACCCTTAGTTAATCTGATATCATCATTTATGCAGTGCCCAGTAAGAGACATCTACAAACTTCAATATTTCAACAACTAGATGAGCATTTTTTCTGAGATACTTCCTTAGCTTGTGAAAATGTATTTGTAAATGTCATAGAACTAGTGCCAACTTTTGCTTTCCTGATTTACTTTCAGGAAATTTTACTTTTATAGTTGAATTTGCATGCTTTTGGTTAAGACTGTATCTTTGAAAGAGAGAAGAGTTGTGACTTGCTTCTGGTGGAATGTCCCAGAGATCTGTTGGTGACAAGGAAGCCATTATATAACAGCTCATAGGAGGAGCTGGTTACTCCAAGGCACAGCCACATCTGACTAGCTAGCTATGTGGAAGCTGAACCAAGTTATGTTACCAAAACAATTCTTCTTTAGAATAAACGTAGAGAAGAGGTAGAAAGAAAAGCTATTAGGTAGAAAGTATAAGTCTCTCACATGAAAAAAAGAAAAGGGCAATGGCTGAGACAATAATTGGTATCTTTGAATTAAAAACAAACCTCAGGTACGCAAAACAAAACACAAGAAAGCAAAATCCTACTTTTGATGGGATCTTTTAATTTGGCTAGCTTTGAAACCCAAATAAATTATTTTTTAAACAAATATTTTGTGTCTTGATATGGGCTAAACCCTATAGGAAATGACAGACTCCTAAGAATTTTCAGGATGAACTTTTGTTGTGTTAGCTTGTACCGTGAATATTCTAGTTTTCAGTAACACAGCCCACTGGGGAGCAGGAAAGACAAGTCCTGAAATTCAGTGCAAGAGGTTACAAAATCCAAGAGTTTACTCTTGCACAAAAATACTATGTGGGTTTTAAATTGTATATTCTCCCAAATTTCTCAGTACAATTTTTAAATTTAAAACTTACATATTACACATATTTTAAATTTATGAAAAACACGAACGTAAATTAAAATGAGTCTGCACAATTACACTGCTCCTCGTTGTGGGGAGAAAAAGATGGTAATTTTTTTTCATTATGGTAAAATAAATGGAGAAGTATTAAATCTGGGGATGTAACTGCAAAGTAAATGGTAAAAAGAATATTGTACTTAAGCATTTTTTTCCTGTAGCTTTGTCAATAGTTTCTTCTGCATATTGTGTGCTGTAAGCTAGCCACATGAAATAAATGACTTTGGCCTTAACTGAATGCTACTGTCTGCAGTACATCATAACCCCAGCCTGCTGATAATAAGCCTTACTTGGCAGTAATCTACATCCAGTGGCATTTGGAAAACTGCAATAATGATGATGAAATTAAAACCCCAGAATTTAAGTAGCACATAGGTCAGTGCGCAGTAAAAATGTAGGTAAGAATAATACTGACCTCTAAAATGTTTGTATTCATTGGTGAAGGCTAAGCTAATTAGGACAGGAAGTTGAAATATAGTATTTCTTTTCTGAATGTCCCAAATAGAATGGCCTGGAATAAACATAAGCAAATTCAGAAGTAGTATCCTTTTAAAGCAATAATATACACAATAATTCCATATCTACATCTGTATACATTTTGACCTCTACTGTCCTAGGTGGTTCTTAATTAAGCTCTTTTTTAATTTAAGGGTCTGCTACTAGCAATAATAAAAATTGGGCAATGTGTTTTCTACAGTCCTGGCAAGGATTACCTTAGCTATATATATACTAGTTCCAGAACAGCCTTTCTCAGTCTATATCTATAATGTGTCTCCCTTAGTAAAAATATTGGAGTATGTTGGCTTAACCACCTGAATCCTACCTAATCCCCCATGATTTGGAATTAGTCATGTGG
>CM052883.1:94219133-94635016 GCA_028534135.1 Potos flavus
GGGGGGGGTTGTCTCACAACCCTGAGATCATGACCTGAGGCAAAATCAAGAGTCAGATGCTTAAAGTACTGAGCCACCCAGGTGTCCCCTTTTTCTTCTTTATGTACACATACAGAAAGGGGTTGTTGTGTCTTTTATTGTTTTGGTTGAATGGTGCATTAACCAAATTAAGCAAGTGCCTTCATTCCAGGATTCCTCATTCTTTTCTCTATGTAGTATGATCTTTCAAGGGGGAATTGATATAATTCAATGCACATATCAACTAAATTCATTACCTACCATTTTTAGTGTCTCTAGGGACACTATTATTCCATGGAATCCAATTTGGGAAACAAGTGATTATACAATTTTTATTTATCTTTGCCTGCTCTTTATCTACTGGAAAACTTCATCTTAAATACTCCCAGATGCTCACTAATCTGGGTTAACTGGGTTTAAGTGGAGTGACATTCCTCAGCTAAGCAAGTGATAAAACTGATAGAAAAAATTATCTTTCAAGAGCCAGACATACCATACACTGAAAAATAATCAATATGAATTTTCTTTATTCTGTATTTCTATTCATTGTTGTCATAATGAACACACTGTACTCAAATTCTTAATGCACAGAATAATTACCACTTTTTCAAGTCCACCATTATTAAAGTCACTTCCTTAGATTTCCTATGGTGTGACAGCAATGGCCATAAATGATCTTTGAACATCTTTTAGAACTAAATGATAATTTGAACATTTAATCAAAGCCGACATATGATTTTACATAGAAAACAACAACAACAAGACTTCCCTATCTTTAGGACAGGTAGATAGACAGATCTGAAGAATTTAAAACAGAAACATTAAGTGATTTATACACTGGATGTCAGCTGGACAGTTACGAGACACCAAATAAGTGAAAAAGAGAGAGCGCATATTGTCACTTTATTCGGCACCATATTAACCAAAAATTATTAACTGTTTCATTGACCAATTCTATTTTTTCTTCCTTAAAAATCATCTCTCAGTATATTTTTCAACAGCTCAATGACTTTAAGTCTTTTCTCCAGAAGGTATGAAATAGCATACAGGTATACAGTTACTCACTCAATAGGATCTTTTTTGTTAAAATAATTAGCATCAAAAAAAATAATAAAATAAAATAAAATAAAAAAATAAAATAATTAGCATCTCATTCTTACAAGTCTTCCCTACTACTACTTTCAAATAGCATGAAGGAGTAATTTTGCAGTGTCATATTTTACCATTCAGATATATGGAAACGAAAGAATGCAATTTAGACCTAAAGGGCCTGTCATACAACAGATATTTAAGAAATATTTTGAATAAAAAAATTAAAATATTTATAGACTTCTCTTATTTGGAAAAGGTGTGATATCCCTCACTGATATCCCTATTTGGGGGTATTTTGCTTCCCAAATATGCATGATCATCTGAGCTGTATTTTTCATCTTCAATTATATATATATATATATAATTATATTTTACATATGTCTATCACAATTTTGCTTTCTCACTATTAGAGAACAAATGCTAAACATGATTTTTATCATAATTTTAAACTTGGGTCTATTATTTAGAACTTGACAAACAGTACCTTTTTGCTAATACTATGAGACACTACAACCCCTTCCTTTGTATATACATTAAAAAAAAAAAAAAGGAGTTATATTCCTCCACCTATGGGTGAATTTTCACATAGTCATAGGTCAGGGAACCAGGCAATATAATCGGTTCACATAGCAAAGCAAAATACGAGTTGGTCCATGTTGCACAGCCTAGAAATAAACTAGCGAGTACCTGCTTCTTTAGGCAGGCAATCCACCCATATAATTTAGTACAATGATCTCTTTCAGAGTTTGAACTGAGTTTTGCATGCTCCTCTTGCAGAACAGAGAGATGTGCACACAGTTAGCTTCTGAAAAAAGTGTGAGAATGATAAAACATGTGTATGTACTAAGTTATTTGATAAATACATGCCAGCCATTTCAACTATTTTATATAACACAAACCCAACTTTAACAGGGAAATTTTTCAACAAGCAAATTTTATTTCAGACTACAAAATCTAAAGCCCCAGGGACATTCATCAATTCTATTTTTTCTCTTCGTGACTATTTCTTCTTGTACCCTAAGTCATAAAAAGACATTAAGGGCATCCTGGTACAGAAACACTGATAATTTTTATGAAAATGTAACACTTAACAGAAAGGAGATTTCAAGCTGATAAAATCTCTCTTAGGTTTGACCCATTTTACTTCTTTCTTGGGTGTAGAGACACATGCTAATATTTATACCATGCTAAATATAAAAATACCTGAGAGTAGCTGGATAGAGCCAATTTTCAATAGGCATCCTATTAGTTTCTCCATCTCTATATGCATTGACTTATATAAAAAGAAAGGAAAAGTTAATGAGTTCTCTTTAAATGTAATTTCCTTTTTGAAACTATGCATATAACACTTTGTATTTTAGTTTTCAAGATTACCGACATCCTGTAAATGCAAATATACACTTTCCACATTACAATATTACCCAAGAAAAAAGCAACAAAAAAAGGAAGGGCCTGTGTAGGAGTAAGTAGGAATAGAACAGTCCCAGGATTGTACCATTCCCACGGTGCTTCAGGATTGTCTTTCAAATTTCTACTTTTAAATTGCTTCTATTCCTATCACATTTCATAAAATTGGGTGAGAATTTGAATCTTAATTTCTCATTTTAAAAATTCACTTCCCCCATCAACACTATGCTTGCTTTTCAAGGAGTCTCATTCCAATTGCAATATTATGATAAAACAATATATTTGCTTTTATCAATTTGGATTGTATTTTTTCCTTTAACTAGCATTACTAGCATTTATAGTGAAAATTTCTCCTTTATATACATTGTTGAAAGAAAAAGATTAGGTACGCAATTAGTGATCACTGGGATTCTGCCTATGTTTACTTTATTTGGTCTGTGTAAATAAACTTAAATTTTTTAAAGTATTATAACTTCTGATAAGAGTAATATTTAATAATCTAATCGATTATGCTTAGCATATATCTTGCTTACAATATGTCATCTCTAACTTTTAGACAACCCCCAGGTACGATCTAATTGTTTTCATTCTGCAAAAGAGTTAGCAGGTTTTCAGAGACATTCTGTCACTTGCCCAAGGCCACATAGTCAGTAAATGTCGAGCCTGGGATTTGAGCCTTCATCTCTTTGGCAACAAAGTCCACACTTGAGGAAAGGAAATTCAAAGTATGGAACACATGTTGACATTTATTATATTAATACTAATGGAATCCATCTTCTGCTTTGCAATTATTCAAAGTGAAATATGGATAAAACAGAAGGCCACTATTTAGGGTAGTGATAGAATGATCTGCTTCAGTTTCATAAAGTATTTCTTAATTGGACAGTTTGTAAAGCAGGGCCATAACTGATAGAATAAAAGGAGAAACAAAAAGAAGAGTAAGTACCTCAAGACTTCTGATCTCACTTTCTCCTGCATTATGTTAAGAAAATAAGACATGTAATTTGTAATGTAGAGCCTCAACTACAGAAGTCAAAGGTTGCACTGAATATTTCTAAAATGTTACATCAGCCAAGAAAGGACAGAAATGTGCACGGTGTTCATGGTTCTTAGAGTCTTGATATTACACAATTTTCCTTTCCTGTCTCTTTAGCCACTGCTATTAAAAGTTCATATGTGTAGATATGGACTAAATTTCTTTCTCTTTTTAGGGCTGGGGACAGTTTGTGTAAGACAGACAAATTAAAATATGTGCTCAGATTTATCCAAGTAATGAGAAACAGAAGAATGAAAGAACTTCTGGACTCTGGGCCATTCCAGAGTCAACATTGGGACTACCATGGATGACCTGAGCATTCTGAACAAAACACTATAGTGTCAGGACTATAACATATTACCACTAACACTGGTTTAAACTGGCAACTGACACGGTCCATTGGGCTCTTATTTTTAGGGGCGCCATGCCCACCGATGGGAATGGAGCTTGTTCACCTACACGGACTTTCTCTCGACTCTAAATGAAAGTTTGAGGTGAGGGAGGAAAACAACACAGTAATTGTATATAATTTTCTGAATAAACAAAAATAGAAAATATTATAAAGTTGCCCTAAAAGACTCCTGGCAAATTATGGACACTCAAAACTCTTTGGCCACTGAACTAAAAGATTAATCAATATAATATAGTGTTCCCCTTCTGTCAGTTTCCATCAGCTTAAGGAACCCTGATGTCCTACCAGAATTCATATAAACTCTCCTTTGCATTCATCTTATAAAAGTAGGCACTATCCCTAAAGCTTTGTCTTTTTTTTTTTTTTTTTTGCAGCTTGTTGAAGAAAGGATCAAGCAATTATTGAACATCAACTCGCTTCCAGACTTTGAGAATATGCCATTTTATACATCCCCATATTTCAGATGCAAAAAGTGAGGCTCTTATGGATTAACTAACATGCTCAATATCACAGCTGTAACTAACAGAGTAGAGATTCAAACCCAAGCATCTTACACTAAACAAAAGGCTCTTTCACTCTATATAATACCACAAATATTAAGTTTGGTATGGAGATTGATCATTTTTAGTCGAAATTTTAATTGCGCAAATTGTACTTAAGTCAGAGCTGCCTCACACGGTTATAGAGACCATGCAGGCCCAATCCTTGGGAGGTAACATTTAATTGTAGTCTAGGGAATTCTGCCCTCCAGAGTTGCACATGGAGGCTCTGACTTCAGGATCACCAGTATATTGTCTAACTCTCTATTCTTGGTTTATATGTTGTCACATAAAATAAAACCAAAACTCTCCTATAAAAGGTAGCAGTTCACATACTTCAGTGGAAAAAGTGTTGGGGGTTTCTTGATAGAAAAAAGACTCATTCTGAAGATCTATAGTGGTTTCTAGCTTGGCTTGTTGGTAATTCTGTTACGTGTTTAACTTTCATCATTTCTTTGGAGTAAAATGACCACCTTAAGAATGTTATATGGTGGTTTTCAGGATCCCATGGCATGAAATGAACTCATATATCATAAAGGGTTTTGACAGAGACTAGCTAGATGTTCACAAACTATTTCCTCTCACTCTCTGGGCAGAAAGCTACATTATTTCTCCCCAATTTTCCTGTTTAGGTGTGGTGATCTGAATGAGCTCTGGCCTATAGATTGTGAATAGAGGTGATAGAGGATTTCTCTAAAACAGACCCATAAAAACATACTGTAAAACGCTCTGCTCTGCTCCCTCCCTCATCTACTGTGGAGAATCCAGGACAATGGCAAGGCCCTAGGGGAGAAGAGAGCTAATAGAAGCTGCTGGCACCCCCAAGGTCTATACCAAACTAGTTAGAGGATAGATAAATGTTTGTTATCCCAAGAAACTTATATCCTGGGACTCTTTGTTATAGCAATTTCCCTACTCTGAATAATCTAAGCCCTATGCCAATGTGAGGGAGGTATTTCTGTCTTTTATTGTTAACTTAGTAGCCCAAACCCAGACCTTGTACTGCGCGAATATGCTACTGTCACAAATGACCATTTTGTACATTGTTGCTTACCACTGTAAAAGTATTTCCTAGGGCTTTCCAGACCTGCTGAAACACCTCGATTCCACTCACAAGCACTGAATTGCAAATAGCTGATTTTTACTTAGTCTACTTCTGCACTTTCAGCAACTGCCATAAAAGCTTTTAGAGCTTTCGTCCTAAAAGAAAGGATGAAACTCTTCCCACTAAGTACATGACTTTTAAACACCTTAAATACCCCTGAATACAGCCAGTATTTTTGACCATTTGCAAAACAGTTTGTCACAAAGATATGACAGAATTTCAAATTGTTTATTTGCATTTGTAACGAGCCCGAAACACAGCCCTTGCTATTTGTAGTGTGTTTAAGAAGTGTATTTCATGCTAAAGATCACTATTATGAAAGTTCCTCCAATATTCTCCATTGCCAAGCAGATGATGTGAGAAGTAGACGTACCGAAGTAGATGAAGAAGCGTCAGTATTGGGCAATGAAAACAGCATACTCCAAAGATTAGTATATTTACAACGGACCCATAAGAGATGATTCACTGCCTTTATCGAAAATCTTCTAAAACTATAAATTATCAGACTTGAGATGTACCTGTTTAAAAAAATGTTTAATTTAGGTGATTAATTCTCCATTCTAATAAAAAGTGAAAATATTTTAAGGTAGGAATAATTTGTTTAAATCAAGGGTTTCTAAACATCTCAAAGCATCAGTCCAATTCTAATAGCATGTACTTGACCAAAGATTATTTGTATTAAATTTATGGAGCTACTATATCTTAGAAATCCAGGAAGAGTGTTGATTATTAAAAGAAATAGCCCTTTCTTTCCCTAAGAAAAGTCCTTGTACTAAGTACATGAGTAGTCAGGAAAAGACTGAAAAACATCAAAGCGGTTATAAGAAAATCTCAAATTTTTCCATGTCATTATTATTTTTTGAGAGAGAGAGCATGCATGTGTGCACGTGTGAGCAGTGGAAAAGGAGAGGAGGAGGGGGAGGTGGAGGAGCAGAAGGATAAGGAGAGAGAGAATCTTGAGCAGGCTCCACATTCAGCGAGGAGCCCACCTGGGGCTCGGTCTTACGACCCTGAGATCATGACCTGAACCTAAATCAAGAGTCGGATGCCTATCTGACTAAGCCACCCAGGTGCCCTCCATATGTTATTACATGCAATTAGTAAGCTTTTTTACTAGCACAGAGATTTTTTTTAAATGGAAACACACATCATAATCTCCTCCAGATGTTTGTTCTCTCTCTTCCTTACACCATTCTTCGGAATAGATTCCATCCACACATCCTACCATAGCTTTGTTCCAATTTTTTATAATGGTATCAAGGAACATCAATATATATCATCTCAGGACAGGATTCAGATTCAAGACAAAATATGATGGAAGTAAGGGTGGCAAACATTGTGTGAACTATGCACTACCAGATTTCATTAACATGAAAATATCTGCCAATACTGGGTTCTCCTAGGGGTCTTTCTAAAAAAAAAAAAAAAAAAAAAAATATATATATATATATATATAGAGAGAGAGAGAGAGAGAGAGAGAGAGAATCTGAAGCAGACTCCTCATTGAGCATGGAGCCCAAAGCAGGGCTCAATCTAAGGAACCTGAGATCATAACCTGAGCCAAAACCAAGAGTCAGATATTCAACCAACTAAGCCACCCAGCTGCCCCAATTCTTAGGGGTCTTACACTGTTTGACTATATCAGTGTTTGGTGGCCCTTTCTGCTGATAATGTCTCTCTTCTTTCATTCAGTTACAATACTTCAAAATTCTCATGATTGTCAAATTACTTGTAAAGATTTCATCCACTGCTTTGAAAGAGATCTCTATCCCTATCCATTCAATTTACATCAAATATTTGAAAGAAAGACAGATGGACAAGCAAATGGGCAATTATTAAAACACTAATTCATTTAAGATGGTCTCACATCCATTCTATCTTCAATCAGGTAAGAATAAGTAATACTTAACGGCAACTTTTCTTTTTTTTACTTTATTAGCACAGAGATAATAACAAAGAGATAAAGGATTGCTATTCTGGATCCTTCTTGTCATGAATAAAATACTTTATATGGTAAAAGTCATTAAGCCCACCTAATGCATGGCTGTCAATGCCAGCTCTGTTACTAAGATTTATGTTTGAAGAAATTGGAAACTCCAAAAGTATAAACCTATATGGCCTAAGAGGAGCATTTACTTTCCTTTTCAGTTTGGATTACAAAGTTTTCAAAATATTTAGTTGTTTGATTGCACTTCTCTTGTTTATCACTATCCTAATAGTTTTTTTCTACTGAACTATATAATTATTTTCTATGTATATGTGAGTACAACACATTTCTCTTATATATTCATGTGCAAATGTCCATAAAACAGTTTTAAATCTTGTACTTCTCACTGGCTTCAAGTAGCAAAAATAATTCCTAGTATTGTAACAAGTGTATCATCATTTAAAACCTTACTCATTTCAATCTTGGTATACAATCTTACCTTCTAGCTTGCATGTAGGTCATAAAAGTTACTGAAAACAATAGGAAAACGTTATTTTGACAGCTGCCATAATGCAATAAATGTTCTTCTATTTTTGTACAGAAGATAAAAATTGCCAGTCTGAATAAGTGATGAGGGGGAAGTATCAAGACATCAAATCCCCTACAATTCTATTTTTGCTATAAAATAATCTCAGTGTCAAGATAAAATTATTGGCTACTTATGTCTTTAAGAAACTTATCTTGAACTGAAGAGACTATCTAAAATGACTCAATTAGCTTACTTGATTCCAATTTTTATCAATTGGCCAGAAAAAAAATATTGAACAAGTTAGTCCAAGGTAGTGAAGGATCCCAAACTCACACAAAGTATTTTGAGGATACTACTGTAAAAAATGTTTATCTCTCGCCTTGAGGCAGCCTTTTTCCCATGAACTCTCTTTCCAGATAAATTTTTATATAGGAAATTAGGAGACACCCTAAATTTTACCTCATTTACATAAAATTTTTTTTCACCATGATGTGGGAGTCTACTAAACAAATAAATATGTGCCAAGAAAATACATGAGTTTATTCTCAAGTCAAGCTCCCCAGGAATAAGAGAAATACTAACATAAAAGTTATGGCCCTAAGCAATGTTAGGCGAGGAAAGTTTCAGCAAGCACATTGTTGGGGTATGTAGGAGGCAGAAAATAACACTTAACATTGGAGGCAGAAGTGAAGTTCAGCTTCTGGTACTAAGACCATGAATGAGGATAACATGAACATGTGAATAGAGCACGGTCAGTAAAGCAGGAGAGTTTTAAAGTAGTGGTTACCAAGCTGTTCAAGTACAAAGAGTCTTCTCTAACACGTGCATTGTTGGCGAGAATGTGGGGAAAAGACAATCATCTATAATGTTGGTGGATTTACAGACTGATACAATGTTTTTGGACAGCAATTTAGTAAGACTTACCAAGTTTTTATTTATTTTTATTTTTTTTGTTATTAGACTTACAAAATTTTTAAATACAGAATCTCTATAACTTGGCAGTTTCACCTTCAGGAAACTCAAGTGCAAAAATACATAAATAATCAAGGGTATATAGCATATACTTTTTCATTACATTCACTACAAACTTGTCTCAACATGTGGAATAATGGAAAAAAAGGTAATTGACAATAAATACAGAAATAATTAAAGATGTATTCATACTTTAGAATACAACATAGCCTTCAAAACTGCATTTTAAGTCTGGATTTAGACACATAAAAGAATATTCAAGCATATCGTTGAGTAAAAAAATTAAGTTGCAGAATAACATGTAGTATGCAGTAGATTATATTGAAATATGTAAGTCTATGTTAGTTTGTGCATAAACAAAGGGACACATATAAAGCTAATACTGTTTTCTTAATGGAGATACATTTTGTTGGAGGAACTTTTCAATAAAAAAATTAATACTGGTTGACTGTTAAGATAATAACATTGGGGAAAAATAATTGACTTTAAGAACAAGATAGGGCAGAATGAGAAATCCGTTGGAGATTCACCCAATTTCAACCTGAGGAGTTGTGAAGAGCAGATTTATTACTTTTGCAGAATTCACACATCTAGAAATATTTTAAAATCACATTGAGTAGATGTTGCATGTTCTAAGTAATGTTATTTTGGTCAGAAGACTTTAAAATTATGGAGCTAGAAGTACTTGTTGAAACCATGATGACATCTCAATTATACTGCCAAATAGTTCAATAATGATGGAACTGTGACAAGCACCATCTGTCCTCTTTACATCCTTACAGTGGAAGGACCACCAATTGTGATAAACTTCCCATTCCTTCTCTCAGGGTGGTTAAATATTGGACCTATGGAAATGATCAGGAATCTTATATTATGTGAGAACTACTTTCCCTCATTTTGTTTTCTTTTTGTTTAAATTTGTGTATAATTGACATACAATGTTACATTAGTTTCAGTTGTACAACATAGTGATTTGACAATTATACATTATACTATGCTCACCACAAGCTACCACCCTCACCATACAGTGCTATCACAGTGTCATTGGCTATATTTCTTACATTGTACCCTTTTATGCCTGTAACTTATTCATGCCTGTATCTTCCACTCCCCTTCACCCATATTGTCCCTCCCCCTACTCCTGTCCCTCTGGCAGCTATCTAACTCAAAAACATATGTGCACTCCTATGCTTACTGTAGCATTATTTATAATAGCCAAGACAAGAAAGCAGCCTAAGTGTCCATCAATAGATAAATGGATGAGGAAGATGTGGTAAACACACATACACACACACACACACACACACACACACACACACAATGGGATATTACAAAGCCATAAAAAAGTCATACCATTTGCAAAGACATGGATGAACCTAGACAGTATTATGCTAAGTGACAAATACTCTTTGATTACACTTATATGTGGAATCTAAAAAACAAAACAAAAACGAATGAATAAA
Organism: Potos flavus; assembly: GCA_028534135.1. NCBI lineage: Eukaryota > Metazoa > Chordata > Mammalia > Carnivora > Procyonidae > Potos > Potos flavus. The sequence goes on from CM052883.1 coordinate 94,229,634, forward strand.
CAAAAAGCGGAATCAGTCCTTTTCTTCATTTTTAAATTTTGCAAAAATTAAGCAATTAAAAATGAATAAGAAGTCGTTTCTTGTGGTACTAGTTTTTTTTTTTTTCATCTTTGAGTGATGACCACCACCCCCCTCATTTCAAATCTAAATAAGATAATAAATGGATATAGAAACTCAACTTTTAGTCACCTATAAACATTCTTCCCAAGTCCCACAGCCAGGGCACATTTGAAAGAGTGTGGCAGGCTCTGTGCCCACACTGTAGTAGCTGGCTGGTATGTGTCAAGGATGAATGGCACAGGAAAAGCTGAAAAGAGAAGCGCTTCCATTATCCTTGACTCCAGACAGCTTGATGAGTGATCACCTTTCGGGAACGACAATTCTCTGCATGAACCTCAGTTATCCTCACAGAGTTTCAGTATTTTGTATACATTACTTTCCTATTTTTAAAAATGCTTCAGGTACAATCTAGCCAATAACCCCTTTCGTAAGCCTTCTTAGGGATTACTGAAAAAGTGCTCCTCCTTATGTTTAATGGCAGATTTCTAAGTGTGCTTGCAGGGTGCTGCTCTGATCCCCCACTATTTTTTTTTTCTGTCACCATCATTCTTTCCTTTCCCCTCTCTCACTGTCTCCCCTGTGTTTTTCTTGATTCTCTTCAAGCCTCCTTAACATGTGTCAAGACCTCTCAGCTTACACACAAGTATGGGAATTTGCATGTGCCAAAAGCTGACTCTATCAATATATTTGTTGATGAGAGTTTAAGGAGGAAAAAGGTAAGAACTCCACAGAGGTAGTGCTAATTGATTTTCTTTATAGACATATAAGCAATTATACAAGTGACCATCTGCTTTGTCTGCATGAAGTTAATGAATACACAAAAGGAATCAAATTTTGAGCTTACTTAAATCTTAAAGCCAACTGCTTAGAAAGTTGCTTAGATGTGTCATAAGGCAAAAAGGGAAAGTGTTCTAGTCTGCAGGATAAAGACCAACAAAACAGGATCCCTTGTTTGTTTCAATGAGAAACAGTGAAAATAGAGTTATATTGGTTGCAGTATCTCAATGAACAGATATCAGAAACTAAAATACAACATTATTTTCAAGCAGGACTCTGATATTTATCTAGCCAAACTGAAGCTATTAAATACAAAAAAATAAAGACAACATCACAGTGGCAATTAGCAATTTCCTTTTAAAATTGTGTTCATCTCATTTGGCTCAGTATTTTAGAAGCACGCATAACTATCTTATGCAGATAATCATTAGAAATAAAAGAGCATAGCAGAAAATAATTCAAAGGATCACTGCTATAAGAAACCACTCCTAGACTCCAGTGTTAAAAAGTGGGTATTTTTCACTATTCTTATTTTAATAGATAAATGAAGATTTTATATATAAGTAATATATAAATATATATCTATAAGAAAAATAATATAATGTAATATAATATAAGTATATATATAATGGAAAACTAAAGATTTTCAGGCACAAAATTATTTCACCTATTCAAGCTGGAACACTGAATGTGTACAACTGCAGATCTACATGCTAAGAGCCTTCAGTGCATGAGAACATATTTATATTAATGATATACATGGGATATTCATAATTTTGAGAAGTAATATCTCTAAAATTATTAATAAAAATCACTGGTCATTCATTAATTCTGCAAATACTTACTAACGTGTTTGGTAACACAGTTTCTATTAGTTGCTAGACAAATTGCTCTACCAAGAGCGTCCACCCTCATGACACTTACCATTCAGTGAATAAGTCAGGATTGTTATTATTGATCAATCCCGCAAAGTGTCCTAAAACACCAGAGATAAGAGCATATATCATTGGGACTCCGTTGGACAAAAGGAGCGTCAGGGAAGGGCACCCAAGGAAATGAAGTTTGAGCTGACAACTGAAGGAAGACCAAGAGTTCAGGAAAGAAACACTGGATCACAGTGTAAGCTCATGGTAGGAGCATTAGATACTCCTGATTCTATTTCATTATAGATTTTTTTAAATAAAGACAAATATGTCTATGAATGGAGGAGAAGATATCAAAATTTGGGTCATTATCACATAAGAAATAAGTTTTGCCAAAAAATGACACTGGTAGATGTCAGTTTACGGGGTGCCTGGGTGGCTCAGTGGGTTAAAGCCTCTGCCTTTGGCTCAGGTCATGACCTCAGGGTCCTGGGATCGAGCCCCTGCCGAGCAGAGAGCCTGCTTCCCTCTCTCTCTGCCTGCTGGTGATCTCTCTCTCTGTATCAAATAAATAAATATAATCTTTAAAAAAAATCCATTTAAACACAATTTTTAAATTTGTCCTTTCCCCTAAAAGAAAATAAATATATTAATATAACATATAAAATATAAAACAATATAAAAATAAAATAGTGGGTGTTGGACAGACTGGATGGAGGGCTAGCTTTAAATCTGCAGAGGAACCCTAGAGTATTGGGAATTTAAGATTCCCCCATAGGTTGCCCCAACCTACTTCTAGTCTTACTTCTCAAGAGTTCCCTAAATATGCTATAAATTCCAGGCAAACTCTCTTATATCCAATCCCCTGAGTACCTCTGACTCTTCCATCCTTACATGTCCTCTGGGCTTCCATCTGCCTGTGCTCTTATGCCTGTGCATAAAGACCATCTCCTCAGGGACTTCTATATCCTCAGTCAGCTGATTACAGTTCTTTCTATACACATTTTGAATGACACATGAGTCAAATCCTGGCTTGTATCATATTATTTTATGTATGTAATCATCAGTTCCCCACCTGACTGGAAGCTCCCACAGCAAGTGAATTTTGTCTTCATCTTTTTATGCAACGTGGGGTGAATTTTATTTAATATTTAAAATAAAAATGGATTAAACTGAATTGAATTGAATCAGTATGCAGCCTGTAAAACAGCTCCTCAATCTAACCTGGATTTGAGATTGTGTTGCCTGTTTTTTGCTCCGAAACAACTTACACAAAAAAGGTGTATGATTTTTTTAAACTCAGCTTGCCTTAAAATTGGGAATATTTTATGTAATCTTGTTTAAGAAATACCATGTTTCACATCAGTGAATTTTACAAGTAACTCAAATCTTGTCTCTAGAGTTAGTGAGCCATGGAGAAAAGCTCATTGTGTGGGAGAAAACATCATTCATTCCATCTTTCCCTTACCAAATATATATTATGCCACTCGTGTGCATAAGTAACCATCCTAGGTGCTAGGGATAAAATAGTGAAGGAGACAGAAGAGCTACCATTACAAAGCTTAGGGTCTAGAAGCAAACCGGAGGCATAGTAAATAGACATATTTACAAACAGTCATAAGTATTATAAAGGAAACAAATAGGGTGTTGACATAGAGAATAGAAGGCAGGGAGAACTTTGGATGGAGGGTTAGGAAACACCCTCAGGGGTGGAAAATTTAAACTGAGACCTGACAAATGCCATAATTTGAGAATAGCAGGAGAATCTAATGACATATCGAAGAGCTGTTTGTTTGTTTACAGACTTTAGAAGACTATTTGTGGAGAAAAGATAAATACTGAGGAAAAATAAAAACCTGTAATGGAAAGAAATAAAAAAAAAAAATAGCCAAAGGTGTGAGAGCTCCTGGAGTTATAACTAAAGATTGATTGTTTAATTAATTCACATAGATATCTGAGTCTAATACATAACCATGCTAAATACATTCTTTTTCCACCTTGTTCAACCTATTACATGAGATTGTTTCATATTTCAGGCACCTTCATGAACTTCCTATGTTTGCACCCTTACATCAGAACCTAAGAACAATTGTTACCATTTTCCAACAGCGGATCCTAAAGACACAATACTCACATCATTTTCCAAAACATCCATGAAGCACGGACCCTGCTCACCTCACATCTTTTTTTTTATTATTATTATGTTCAGTTAGCCAACATACAGTACATTATTAGTTTTTGATGTAGTGTTCAACGATTCATTAGTTGCGTATAACACCCAGTGCTCATCACAACACATGCCCTCCTTAATACCCATCATCCTGTTACCCTATCCCCCTACTCCTCCCATCCGTAACCCTCAGTTTGTTTCCCGAAGTCCAAAGGCTCACCTCACATCTTATTACCTACAGTTTGTTGAAAAACAATGGCTCCTAATTCTGTAAGACTTTACTAAAAGTTTTTATTTGAGTGACTTTCATGGTAGAACATTTTTTTTTTCAGAAATGTTCACAATAAATGAAAATAGATTTTTTGTACTCTCATTTCCTACAAGAAAACACTATTTGGACTTTTTATCATTGTAAATGTTACAGGAACCAACTCTTTTCTGTCTCATGACATAACAGGACTGAAAGAAAGTACACAGTGGGTAGGAGTTTCAAAGGCACACCAAAACTTCCCTAGACACTACAGATGAAGAAAATAATTCTGCACTATTCATATAATAAGCCACATCCATCATGCTAATTTGCAAGACCTTTCATCATTAAAATTTTGAGAGTATGGTTTATACAATACGAATGTATATAAATCTCTTACTAGGAAAGGTTGGTGAGCCTCTGGAAGTGACTGAATATAATGCAAAGGCATTTAAGCTTTATTCTGGATAGGGAAATGGTTCGGTAGAAAACAAACACAAACATAAAACCAACAGACAAAAATACTGTCTTAAGGTTCTCTATTTATCAGAAAACATTGATGAAATAAATTTCAGGAATTGCTAAAATCTGTATTCTTGCCTTTGTTAAGACTTTATGGCCCCTTCACTGGCAAAATGCATGAGATTATTATAATCAGGAGTTGTTCAATTTTATAAAATTTAGTATGAGCAAAATTTAGGTCTCTTTTGCATATTTGCCTTCTTTTTTCCCAACTTACCTCTCTTCCTCAGCTATGATAATTTCGGCCCCAGCAATCTATTTTATATTTAATAACCTTTTATTGCCAATAAATACTTTTGTTTATACTATGTTACCTTTTCACCTAAATTATGTGCTAAATGCATTCTCAATGGAAAAAACAGACAACTCAGCATTTTCATATCCCTCACAAAGAAAGAAAATTGCATGTTTTACTTTTTATGGTTTCTTACTGCTTTTTAAATTCTGTCATCTAATGGGACTAATGTTCATGGTTTAGGAGTATATTTACCATAAATAGCTTTAGCGGTTATCAAACATCGCCGCTTCATTTTGGCGTTTAACCAACCTCGACCACTATTTATTGCCTCATATACTTCTCTACTGTGAACATTACACCTTAATTACCCCAATCCCTATTTCTAGGTCTGATTTAGAAAGCCTGAATGGGAATAACCATTTCTTGTTTCACTTATGTAAGAAGGCAGTGCCTGTACCCAAGCAATCAGAGATCAGGGCCATGAAATCAGTAGAGTGTGTTTCAGTGACCTGAAAAATCCAAGTTCTATGGCAATGGAAATTCAAATTCTCTTAAGTGCAATAAAGGGGAGTGGAGGAGGGAACAGACAGTCCAATATTTCTTCCAAATGTTCACATCCACATTGAAGTCTAATGATATCCAATGCTGCTGGGGAAGATGGAAAACTACTGATTTCAAAATCGTCGATTAATTTCAAGAAAATAAAAACAACTGGGATTTTGGGGTTTAATAAACTATGTTTGCTTTGCCCTGGAACACTCCTAACTGCTTTTTCCATTTTTTTAAATAAAAAGAATACTTAAAATGGTATAACACATTTCAGATTGTAAAACATTATCTCATAAACAGATGGAATTAGAAAGTGGATCATAAAGTTATGACATGGATTAAATTTGCGGCTCACCTCAAACTCTTTGTCTGGATTTTTGTTATCTTGATCTTTTAAGATCCAGCTTAAATAACTCCTTTTCTGAGAATCTTTACCTATTCATTACCACAGAATCAAAGAAAACTTCCTTCGACTATCCCTGTGTCTACTCAGCTTTCCACAGCGAGAGTCAGAGTTACTTACAGTTGAACCCTTGCTACAGGGCAAGGTATGCACCTTAACCTCTTTATATTCAAAGTGGGCTTTCAGTGCATGTTTGTGAAATGAAAGGTTGTTTGCCCAATGACCAATTAAAGAATTCAGGGTGTTTAAAATGCAGCAATGGGGATTAAAATGTACTTTTGTTTTTACATTGCACTACTATGCCCTTTTTAAATTTTAGTATAGAGATGATGTTTCCATCACTTTGTTAAGATGTTTAAAATATTTAGAACACCTTCTCTGCAACCCCAGGTGGCTAGCTGCCCTGCCTCACAGATGAAGATAAGCTTTGCTAATAATATGTGCTACTGGGATTTGATCTCAAAGTGATACTTAACAATAGGTAAAACTTTCTCTGTGTTTCTAGCCTGACCACCTCTATACTCATCCCACACAGCAGGACACCTACCCTGTTCTTGACTCCATCTTCACCCATTCCATTAGTTTAGAGGTTATCCTACTGTTCTTTGTCTGTTGAGAAATACCTTAGAATATTTCACTTCTATTTCTCTCCAATGTCTAGCAATAATGCTTTGCATACAATTGGTGCTATCTTTATTTAAAACATAAATTATTAGAAGATAAAATCCTACAACTTTAAATCTCTCTTATCTTCATATCCTCTCTTATGCTGATCAGCTTTAACAACCAGCACGATGATTAGTACTACAGGAAATCTGTCTATTTCTGGATATTTCTATCTACCTGGCTCTCTCATTCTTCTCTAAATGTGTAATTTTGGGAAAGTTACTTCACCTTTCTATACCACACTTTCTACATTTGTAAAATAGGGCAAATAGCAGGGAATGATTTATAGGGATGGTCATAGGCATTCTCTACAGCTACAATACGGAATTTATTACTATTTCTTCTTGAGAAGATTGCTTCACTTCTCTAACAATGTACATATCTTTGAAAGAGGGTTATCAATACTAGAATTCACAAGACATAAAGTAGATTAGTGATTGCCTAGGATTGGGGTAGGAATGGAGGGCCTACAAATGGCACGAGGTTTCTTTTGGGGATGATGGAAATATTCTAAAATTAGATTGTGGTGATAGCGGCACTACTCTCTACATATACTGAAAGTCTTACAATTGTACTCTAAAAATGGCTGAATTATATGGTATGGAAATTATACTTCAATATAGTTATAATAATAATAATAATAATACCAGGATTCAAGTCAGGTCTGTCCCAGCTCAAAGTACATCTTGTTTATTCTATCCTTGGCACATTCCTACACAAAAATGAAAAGTTTTATGTTTAAATTGATCGTGCTAAATGACAGAGTTACTCTCTAGGGAGGCACTTAATATAGATGATACAGAGATAACTATGGAGTTATCTAATCTATTCATAGAAACAGCTGTTTGTGAGATAGTACACAGAAATTTATAAAGTTCTTAGTCATAATTTGACTTAACAGTTGTTTTCTACCTATGCATTATCAAATTATATATAAATTAGAAATACATTTTTCTTTCTTGCCAAGAAATATGTTCCCTCCTTCCTTCCTTTCCTCCCTCCACCTTCTTTCCATCTGTCCATCCTTCTTTCCTTCCTTTCTTTTCTTCTTTCCTTCTTTTCATATGACTGCTCTGTTGTTTGTTTGTTTTTTCTGAGTTAGGGAGGCTGATTATAGATATTGGAAATCAATTATCTCTGTAATTCACAGACAACATTTTAGAAGGAGAATATCACTTATGAGCTAAAAGGACAGACCCTCGAAGTAAAAGTACTGGAATCATTTTACCTTTTTCATGAAATCATCAAAATATGTTTTTATGTGAAGTATATAGTTGAATGAGATCTTATTTACAGAGTGTTGAATGCCTCACCCACACTTGCAAAACGGTATTCACTCTTTTATATCACACTTTTGAAAATATTTTACCTTTTCTTAGAGAAGCTTTTTTTTTTTAAGGTAATTTAAACAGAAGATGAAAATCTCAGGAGCTCTTGGCAGAATAAAATTTCAGAATACATTTAAAATCCTTCTAACATTTTCTATTCAATATTTAAATCAAATTCCTGAAGAAGACATTTTCTACAAAGAGATTAAGGAAAGAGAAATGGTTCAGCTGCATATGTTTGAGATGAATCATGCTTCTTCCCTCAAAGTGATAGGAGATTCCATTCCATACACTAAGTTGTGGCTCATAGTGCCAGACCCGGGAGTTTTTAAGCCTTCATGCTTTTATGAGTTGCTGGGTGTCAGACGGGTTCCATCAGGGATGTGTTGCCTCTGAAAAGGTTAAATGCAAGAACCTCAAAGGCTTTTAAAGAGGAGACTACAGAAAATCTGTTGTCAAGGAGTATTATATCTCCCAGCTCGGCAGAGTTTGTCTCTCTGATCCTCCCTCTTACTTTGAAAGTTAGAAAATCCATAAGAGGCGGATGGGTATGTCAAAGATTTTAAAACCTGGTATAGGCTGGGTTTATTTTTGGATTATTCTGGCTTATTTTTCATTGTTTAACAAAGGAAAAATAGTAACACTGCCATCTTATATCTCCTTGAGGGTAGTAATATAGCTTTGGCTAGACAAAATACTGCAATGAATGTTATCCTTTGGAAAATTTGTGTTTGTGCTTTTACTCCATGAAAAAGCCTCTCCATTTTAAGAGTAGACGTATTCAGAGGTAATCACTGTCCTTCCGGCAGCCATCAATTACATAATCGCATGTACAACAACTGCCAATGTATAAAATCAGTTTAAAATACGGTAACTGTGGGGGACACCTGGGTGGCTCAGTCGGTTAGGCATCTGGCTTTGGCTCAGGTCGTGATCCCAGGGTCCTAGGATGGAGTCCCATGTTGGGCTCCCTGCTGGGTGGGGAGCCTGCTTCTCCCTCTGCCTGCTCTACCTGCTCTGCCTGCTGCTCTCCCTGCTTGTGCTCACTCTCTCTGACACATAGATAAACAAAATCTTAAAATAAAATAAAATAAAATAAAATAAAATAAAATAAAATAAGGTAACTGGGTTAATAGAAAAAATTAGTTTGTCAACAAATATTTACTGAACACCTACTCAGATGAGCACTTTGAGGAATGTAAGGCATAAATGCAAGGCAGGGTATGGTCCTAATGAAACTAAAATTAGAGTTCCTAGATGAATAGGGAGGTGTTGCTCTAGAGTCAGCTTTTAAGGGAACAGGAGTGACGTTAGAATCAGAGATATGAAAGGATTCTGATGAATGAAAAGAGCATTATACCACGGAGAATAACAGCATGACGCAGACATGGAGAGAAATTAGATTCCATCGGGCAGGAATCATTATTAATTTCTCTTAAACATTCAATGTATATTTTCTAAGAAATACTTTATTTTTTACACATCACTTTGAAAAAAAAAGTTGAAGAATGGCTCAGAATGAGTAGCTCAGAGTCCTGTCATCCCCAGAGTGCATGTGAGTGTAAATGTATATCAAAAATGTCTGGAGAACTTGTGATGACAATATTTTCATTTAAATCTTGGAATGAAAGAATATCATCAGGTGAGGAGTTAAACCAAACTCACCTGATTTTTATTCTTACCCGAGAAATGTGGACGCTTAATATGAAACCCTTCAGGTCTCTTCCTGAACTCACTATTCTGACAGAGAATTTATCAGGACCAAGGTGAAAAATTCTTTCTAGGTTATATGATAAAGTACTATGCCTATAATAAAGCATAAACTTCATTAATGTATACCAAAGAATTTAGCACAAGGTATTGTCCAGCAAGCAGGGAAAAGAACATGGACAAGCCTACGGGTTTAAAAACATCTGTGAATTCGTAGTAAAATTCACTGGAAAACATTCAGTTTATGCAAAATATTTCAGCGTTCCCTTTGTGATATATTTTGCATTAACATAATCAAAATAAATGACTATTAGGATAAGCATCAAAGTTTACTCAAGCCAAAAGTTCAGTGCTGACAACATTATCTTCTTCAGTATTTACCTAAATTTTGAGGGCCAGAGATAAGGAGTCTTATGAGTTTAATGGTAAGTCAAGTTCAAAACAGAAGCACCTACAACACTGAATTTCACTTAAGTTAATATCCACAACCCTCACAAAAATTCATTCTTCTAGGTTCAGGACAGGGAATTTCAGGTTAATAAATTTGTGGAGGACACATTGGAATTTCTGGAATTACTCTCTACTTTGATCAACTTTTGCCTTAATGGATGTCCCTGGCATAGGAGACTGTCATTGAGAAAAATCCTTGATGGGGGGAAAAGGGGGCTGTTTCTACTGCCCAGGAGTTCCTCATTAAAGATTACTTAAGAATCTGCTAGAGCGATTTCCACAGATAATTTCTACTCCAGAAGCTAGCTCTTCACATGTAAACATTTAACAAGTTCCATTATGCACCAGCTATGACCTTGGACAATCTTCAGACTTGGACCCAGAGGACTTGGATGGTAAAGTGGGTTGCTCTTGTTTTTATATGTATAGGTGCCCTCTATATGCTCAAAAAATATCAAAGGACAATGGAGAAGATGATATAGAAATGAGCTTGCTCCTACTCACATACTGTCACCTTTCTGACCTCTAAAAGTTGCCAGCATGAAGGAGCAGTGAGTTATTGGAGGCAGCAGCATGACCAGGAAAATAAATCTGCAAGGTCTTTGCTGACCACTGCCTATTCGCACCCACCATGAAGCCTGCCAATCATAAAAATATTTCATGATCCAATCCCATTCATTTCTAAAAAGATGATGAATGGGCCACTTCAGCCATAAGATGAAAGCTGAGGAAAAATTTTGATGTTGATGTCTACTAGATGCACCAGAAATAATTAATGTTACTTTACAGCAGGACAATTTATCTGGGATGACACAGCACTTGGACTCCTGTGAATTAAGTGATGACGATTACTACATTGAAGGTTTGACAACTAAATTTGAAGCAAGCTAAGGAATGTACTGAATAAAACAAACTTCTTGATTTACAATAATCAGACAACTGAATCTTTAATGAGAGTAAGACATCATTTGTATATACTATTTCTGTACTTTAACAATCTTTACATGAAAAACATGTATGAAAAACAATTATGATTTAAAAGTATGATGTACCAAGATATTTTCAACATAACACTTTTGTTTTCAGATAGTTATGAGAATATTTAATATTTTCAAATTATGTTTCGTTGATCTTTTGGGGGACTTGGAAGCATTATGTTCAATATTAGAAAATATTAGCTCTATCTAATACATAGAAGTATCAACTGAAAATTTTTTTTAAAAAGTTTGGTTTAAAAAAATAAGAGTAACAATAAATATGCCTCTCACAAACTCTATTTATTCACTATTTATATGTATTTAAATATCATGTGTTATTATTTTTTTTCATTTCCTTGATGATAACAGATCAAGAACTGAAGATAAAGTTATTTTCCCCATTTCTCAGTATAAACTTTGTTTAAAGTAATTAATTGCATGAATTTACAATGGATAGAGAACTGTCCTCATCGCTTAATTGTCTTTTAGACAGATGGAAGTGGTCTGAAAGCCAATAAAGCTATGAGTCAGGGACTATCAAAAAAAAAATTGAATAAGAGCATTTACAAAGATGCTCTTAGAAAGTTAAATTCTCAACATTGAGGGTATTAAGAGTCACACTAAAACTGATATGCACAATTAGTATCAAGCTTTGACCTTCTGTTTGTTTGGTTCTGTTTTTAAGAAATAAAAAAAGAGGTTCTGTTTAATCAAAAACATATTTTCCTCTACTGGCACTAACAGTGACTGTACCAGAGACTTCTAAATTAAAATAGACTATTGTCATTTCCACAAATAATTGTGAATTAAGCTAAACTAAAACATGCAACAAAAATGAATTCCCTCGACCTTGAATCTCTTTAAAACACTTTGTGATAAATATTAATTCAAAACCTAAACTTTGAGGAAACCAGCATTTCTAGATAGTATGAAATAAACATTACTATTGTAATTCTCTAAAATCAGAGAAATACTACTAAAATTTATAGGGTTTTATTTAATCATAATATAAATGTAGGAATCATCACAGGAAAGTATATGGGCTTTGGAATAACACAAGATGCAGTCTGGAATCCTGTCCTCCATCCTATAAGCATTTCCTAGAATCAGTGCATATACATACCTATTTCTTTTAAATTTTGTATGGCTAATAGTACATGATTAAGATTTATATCCAGGATGATGATTCTTGAAGCACTCCAATATTTTGAATTATCACTGAATAATGTACTTCTAGTGTATTTTAGAAAGATTTTGGCAAGAATTCCTTAAATAAATATGTTTTCTTCCTAGGTCTCAGTGTCCCCAAATTATTAGAACATGAAATTTGAATAATTTGGTTAATTACAATTTTATTCTAGCATAAAGCACCTTGTAATATTTAGCACTATTTTTTTTTTACATTTCACATAGTCCTACTAATGATCCAGATTTCTGTATCCTGTTTTTCAATATCTTAGTGATACTGGACAGATTAATATTGCAATTCTCCTGTTTCTCACCCATACACCAAAATGGCTTGTATCAGACTGAACAAAATTAAGTATGATGCTTTGTCTTCACTTTCTCTGACTGGCAACACTGTGATTTCATTCATGTATGAAGTATTTTTAAATCTAATTATTCTTACAACCAGTTAGGAGAAAAGGTCATTATTCTAGCTCATTAGCTGTTTAATAGGAAGGCATGGTAGTGAATCTGTGTTTTGACTCTCTAATTCCAATCTTCAGGACTGCCAGAAAAGGGAACTATGACTACCACATATATTTCTTTCTGTCCTACCTTGACTGGTACAGCATTCTGTGCAACATTTGACTTCCTATAGTTGAGACTCAACATTAAAAATTACATCTGTTTTCTTTTCTTAACATATGCAAACAAACATGCTGTATGCATAAACACACACGCACACACCAAAAGACTATTTGTATCTACCTTCTTGTTTTCAGATCAAGTAATGACTTGAGCTGACTGATGAAATAAAAATAAGTATTTGTTCAAAACTATGTATATATTTATAAAGACAGAAAAATTGACATGGGGCACTACTAACTTATTCTTCAGTTATAATCTGCATATATGTATATATATGTATACACACACACACACACACACACATACACACACACACACACACACACACACGTCTCTCCACGTACCCAGAAAGAAACTCATACCAGTGACAGAAGCAATAGAAGAATTTTGAGTTGTGTCTTAATACAGAGGAGAGAGAAAAGTAAGCCAAAGATAATTAATATATATCACAGCACCAGTAGAAAAGATAATCCTGAAACATTTAAACAATAAAATATTTGTTGAAGACTATATGTCTGTGATAGAGATTCACTACAAATTTGATGCCTTTAAATGAGTCATCATATAATGGCATAGTATTAGTTTCCTATCCTTGCTATGTCAAATACCACAAACTCAGTGGCTTAAAACAGAAATTTATTATCTTTAGTTCTGTACATCAGAAATCTGACATGGATCTTACTGGGCTAAAATCAAGGTGTCAAAAGGGTATACATTTCTTTTCGGAGACTCTAGGGTACAATATGTCTCCTTGACTTCTCCAGCTTTTAAAGGTTGCTCACTTTCCTTTTCCTTTCCTTTACCCAAGGGGAACTTAGGGCCCCCTTTCTCCAGCTTCACAGGCAAAAATGGCTAGTTAACTCCTCCTCATTTAGCAGCATGCTGACCTCTTCCACAGTCACATTTCCCTGACTCTCTGCACCCCACCCTTTTACTTGTAAATACACAGGATTACACGGGGCCTACCCTGATAATCCAAAAAAGTCTCTCTTTTAAGGTTAACTGATTAACAACTCCAATACCATCTTCAACTTTAATTTCCCTCTGCTATGTAACAGCATATTTACAGCTTCCAGGGATTAGAATGTAGACAACCTTGTAGAGGGAGAATTATTCTGCCCACCACAGCCTACCTTTTGGTCTCCAAAGATTCACATTCATTCCAAATGCAAAGTATCCCCATCCATTCAAAGTCACCCAAATTTTCAACCCAATTAACTCAAGTACAAAATATTATCTAAATCTCATTAGCAAAAATACTATCAAAATTATCTAAATTAGGTACAGGTAAGACTCTGGGTACGATTCATCCTAGGGCAAAACTTTTCTCCATCTGCAAGTCTATGGAATGCAAAAAGAAAGTCCTTTGTTCCCAGACTATAGTGGTCATACAGACACAGGATAATAATTATAGATCTTTTGGTTCAAAAAGGATAAAAATGCCAAGAGAGGAGGTGGGGGGATGGGTAAAATAAATGAAGGGGCTTAAGAGTATACTGATGGTGGTGAGCACTGAATAATATATAGAATTGGAGAATCACTATATTGTACACCTGAAACTAATGTAACACTGTATGTTAATTATACCTGAATTAAAACTTAAACATAATAATAACAAGGAGGAAAAGTATAAAAATGGAAGGAAAAAATGTTACTGGTTTAAAGCGATTTCAAAAATCCATCCAGGCTCTCTCCATTCTTTTAAGTTTTAAGAATAATCTTTTGTGGCTCATAGGTCCAACCTCTAGTCCTCACCCTCGGAATCATCTTTTTTTTTTTTTTTTTTTTATGAAAGGTAGCCCATGTTTGCAGCAGAGTATTTTTATTTGCCTATTTTCTACCTGCATCAGTTTGGTGGTCCAAAAGTCTTCTTTTATTTTGTACTCTGTCTTTTCTAGCCCAAGCTGGCATTTTTTAATGCTGAAATAAAATTCTCAAGAACTTTGTGGGTCTCTCATTTAGGTCATGGGATTCAATCTATTAAACAGTAAACTACCCCATATATATTTTTCCTAGATAAGCCCAATTCTGTTTTTGGCTTTTCCTGGGATAGCTGAGGGGAATTAGGAGTCACACACTTAATCTCTTCAAGGAGACTTTTATGTGACTGAATATTCTGACCTTTCCATTTTTCTGATGCATTAAAAAAGGTTGTCCAGACACACCATTGGCTTTTTTCTCCAGACCATGGATTCTTTCCAGTGAATCTAAACTTTAGCATCCTTTGCCATTTAGGTAGGCTAAGGATGAGCAAAATCATTGTCTCTTCTCACATTGTACTATAAGCAGTAAGAAAGAAACCAGGCCATACATTCAATACCTTAGCTGGAAATCTCATCTAAATATCCAAATTCATCACTTATGAATTCTGCTTTCTACCTAACTACAAAACAAATTCTGCTAAGTTTTTGCCATTTTTTAATAAGGATTCCCTTTCTTCCAATTTCCAATAATATGTACTTCATTTCCTTCTGTTCTTTCACAAGCAGTGCCTTTAATCTCTGTATTTCTCCTCACAGCCTACTTATGATGATTTAGATATGCTCTAAGCTGATACATGTTTTCTCTACCACGCTCTTCACTTCCTTAAGTCCTCACTAGCAAAGTCATTAACATCTCTGTTTCTACTGTCTTTTGAAGACGTCTTTTTTTAAACATACTCCTCAAATATTTCCCAGTCTCTGTCCTTTGCTCAATTCCAAAGCCACTTCCACACTTTAAAAAGTAGTTGTTATAATAATATACCACCTCCAGGTACTAAAATTTGTATTAGATTCCTACTGCAACTGTAACAGGTTACCACAGGTCACTGACTTAGAAATTTATCCTTTTACAAATTTAATTTATTCATCACAAATTTATTATTTTATAGTTTGGTAGATCAGAAGTCAGCCTGGGTCTTACTTGGCTAAGATCAAAGTATCAGCAGATCTTGCTCCTTTTGGGAATCTCAAGGGGAAATTCCATCCTCTTACCTTTTCCAGCTTCTAGAGGCTGCCTACATTTCTTGGTTCATGGACCCCTTCTATATACCCAATGCCAGCAATTGCATTAGTGGTAGATTAAGTCTTTCTCATACCACATCATCCAAGCTCTGCTTCTGTCCTCACCTCTGACTCTTTTCTTCTGTCTCCCTCTTCTACTCTTAAGGATCTTTGTGATTACATTGACCCACCAGATAATCTGGGATTAAGTCCTTAGTTTAATCACATCTGCAAAGTCCTTTTTGATACATAAAAATGTAATTCACATTTTTCTGGTTCTAGGACCTGGACATCTTTGGGGAAGCCCTTTGTTCTGCCTACAACAAGCACAGACAGAAAGTGTTTTAATAAATAATGTAATGTATTCAGTGTTATACAGGTTGAGATTAATTCAAGAGCTAGGTTATCCAAATTCAGTATTTTTTGTACTTTATATAATCTCTACTTTGAGTAAAGTGTGTTCTTTGAAAAAAAAAAAGAGTATAATGTAGACTAAAAATGCTATGTATTTCAGTTTAGATCTGAAAAAGTAAAGTGGAAATCATACTCTATTCTCTGTCTGTCATATTACAAGGGCACCAAGGACTATAAACTGTCATTTTGCTTTGTCGAGATTTAAACATTATTTTTGTTTTCTCTGTTGAAATTTAAACATTATTTCCCCCTTTGTTGGCCTGTATTTACCTTATGAAGGCTGAAATATTCAATTCTAGAAGTGAAGAAACAGGGTATCTTTGATTTATCACTTTTTTGTACCTACATGATATTGGCACCTCAAATGTTTCATAAGTAAAAATCATCAGACCATGTCATCTCTTATAAGTATATAGGTTTGGAAAGGTCACTGTGCCTACTTAAAACTTAGATGTATCACAGATTAGTTTAGTAATATATTATTCTACTAACTCTAAAAACAAAAAACATATATATTTAGACTATTTAGATATAAGTGCACATTGTACTATTTATTATCTATCTCCTGCAGAGAAGAGGAAACACAAAAAATCAGTGGAAATGGAACCAGTCTGCTTATTAGCAGCCCAGAAGCTGGTTTCTCAAAGATTATGTTCAGTATAATGGTTCCTACTCTTGACTGATCATTAATCTCTCATGGGAAGATTTTTAAATATTTAGTTTCCAGTCTTTTCCCTAGAATTAATGAAAGAAAATCTCCAAAGTTTGGTCCCCATTTAAGTATTACTTTATGAAATCCAGTAAAATCTAAGTGTTTTTTTTACGATGGTATTCACTTCAAAATTGGTGTAACTGCCACTCACATTGGATACCACATATGCTTTTAGATTTACCTTACTTCTTATCTGAATTTTGTGAATTTAATAGAATAAGGAGTATTTGATGTTCCTTTAGAGGTCAACATTTTTGTCAGCATAGAGTAACAAATAGCAGAGTTATGGAGTCTGGAACAGGACCAGGAGAACTTGGAAGAGACAGTTCTCTCATCTTTAAAGGAGATCCTTTTTATAGGTCAGAGTTCCTTCAAGGCTCATGGGATTATGTTGATAGTGATAACCTGTGTGTTTGTTTGCTGCTCATCTATATTTGTATATTGTCTTATACATTTCCTCAATACAATTTTTCACAACTTTGCTTGATTTATTACTCTTCTTTGCATCAGTTAACAGGTTTCTTAATATGATGTTATGGGCAATTCCTGAAGGACAAGGACCACACCCCGCTCCTCCTTGTTATGATACAGCCCAGAATGGAGTTGTGCTCATTGTTATATTAGGCCCTCAAAAGTACCAAAATGCACTAAATGATGCATCTCATTCTGGAAACCTCTTTCCATTTTCCAAAATGAGTCAGTGGTCTATTAATGGTATTATTTTTCTCTGATTATTTAAATTGCTTATATTTCTTTCTCTCCCATCAAAACTGTAAGATTAAAAGACTGTAAGATTTATATAAATAAGAATTCTAATTCATCCTTGCAACTATAATGACTGATAAATAACATGTTACTAAAGAAATATTTGTTGAATGGATACACTAATGAGAAATGGCCCCGCCCCTCTCTCTCTCTCTTTCCCATTCTCTCTACCACCTCCCATCCCTCCACCTCTCTCTCTCACTTGCATTTTGGGTAAGTCAAAATTATGACTGATGTGCATCACTCTTGTGAAATCGATGGGGCTTTTTGTATGTGTGTGAGTATGTATGTATAGTATGTATGTATGTGGGAGTAGGTGGCTGTCTTCATATGTGCATGTGTTTAATCTTTTATATAACTACCAGTTATAACTCTAAGTGATCTTGCCAAAATTATACTATAGTTTCAAAGATGATTAGGCCAAGAAGCTTAAAAAGGATTTTTAACCACTATAAATTCTCCTCTCGTAGAAGTCACAATGCAGCCTTTGGGATTGAATTTAGAACTAACATTCTTATAAAAAAATAAAATAACAGAAAAGGCATTGATGAAGATCACATTAATGCTCTTGGGAAGACCGTTCCTCTGCCTTAGGTATCAGGGACTTGTAGTGATGACTTCAGAATCAGGTCCTCTGAAGAGCGCCAATAACTAAGTCACCTTCCCCACCCCCACCCTGAATCTTAATGATGTTGCCATCTCCTTAGTCTGACACTCACTCACTTATTTCATGATTTACTCAAGCATTGATTTTGGCCTGTCTTTGCAAATTTGATTCTGTAAATTCATGTTCATAAATGTTAATATAAGTCTCCATTAAGAAAAAAATACAACAAAGCATTTTTCATGAGAATACAGTAAACCTCTTTTCAATTTGCACACGTGAAAACATTCTACATGTGAAGTTTTATCTTTAAAAGTGGATAGGGTTACAAAAGAAAGACAAGTTTTAAGGGCTAAAGTGTTCCATATGATAGAATACTTGGTTGCAGCTAAATTTATACATTTAAGAAGATTAGTGTTTTTGCAATCACATCTCTCTTTCTTTTTTGCTAATCAACATGTTTGTTTTACAGTGCTTTATAAAACAATTTGTGCAGTAATTAAATGTCTAGCAGGGATTTTTATGACTGTTTTCAAACACAAATGTAGTTTAGCTTAGTAGTTTGGAGTTATTAAGTGAGCTATCATAATTCAATGTTTTAAATAAAACAAATTATAGACCTCTTCCTAGCTTTGCATGAGGCTCCTATCACAGTGGAATTTATGTACTTCAAATGCAACAGATTCCACATTCCCAACAACCCATTTGCAAACACATCAATAAAACTCTTCTTTCTCATTTAGGTTTGTTCTTAAAGGCAAACGGCCCACAGCAAGTAGAAATAAAGGTCAAAATTGATTTTCTTGTAAGAGGGAATGGAAAGGGAGGAACTAATATTTATTGAGCACCTACTACATGTCAGCCACTGTGCTTGATACCTTACGTCCTCTCATTTAAGTCACACCATAACCCACAAAGAGTTTATCCACATTTTATAGATAATGAAATTGAGGCTTAGTGAGGAGGTTAAATAACTTGTCCTAAGTTGTCTTTGTCATATAAATGGCAAAGTTGGGTTCTAACACAAATCATTTCTTTCTCTCCCCTCAAACTGCTTCTCGAATTTTCTTGCATTTGTGTTTATTGGTGTGCACAAATGCAAAAATCCATCTAGCACCTTGATTCTATAGTGGCCAACAGTATCATCATCACAAGAAATTTGCAATAATTGAGAACACATTGCAGTCAAGCATTTTGCATTACTGCCCATGCACAGATGCTCACATTTTAAAAACGATCATTCATTCGATCCCTTACTCAACAAGTATTGATTACTTCATCTGTTCTTACCTGAAACCAGAAAAACAGATCATTTCCCTGGGAATGATCAGAATTCACACAGGAAATAATATTGCAAATATTTTGTAAAGGAGGGAAATAACATTTGAAAGGCATTTAAATATATTCTATACTCTCTGCTAGGTGCATATCTGCTCTAATTTACCCCAAACTCTATGAACTCAATTTCTAGCAGATACATACATGTCTTCTCACTTGTTCTCTCTTTTCCCACCAAATTATCTTTGTTTTACAGAAAAATAAACTGAAACTGGAGAAGTTAATTAACTGGCTATTATGAGATAGCCAAGAATAGATAGAACTCAGGTTTCTAGGACATCTGAACTCATGCCTTTGGGGATTGGGACTGCTGGGAGAAAGAGGGATGGAGGATGGGAAGGGATGACTTCTCTTTTAAAACACCTCGATGTTTATTACATTTACAATAGTAAATTAAGCACATTTATTGAAAACCCCACCTTTCCACCACCTGTATACCTCACTCATTGCTGCAATTGTTAACTTTTTGGCAGTGAGCTAGCACAAATGTCAGAGCTAACTAACTCAAAATTATATAATATGTATATTTTTTATGTTATGCTCTTAATTTTTTCTTCTACCTTTCTGATTCAATGCCTGTCATTTCCTCTTTGGTTTCTGTGAACTGAAAGGTAATGTTCTAGACCAGGGGTATACAAACTGTGGCCCACAGGCCATAGGTAACCCGCTGATTTTCTTGTTTGTTCCACAAACTAAGAACGGACTTGTAAAGTTTTATTTTTTTTTTTAAGATTGTATTTATTTGAGATAGAGACAGCGAGAGCTAGGAGAGAGAGCACAAGTGGGGGGAGGGGCAGAGGGAGAAGCAGACTCCCTGCTGAACAGGGAGCTCAATGCAGGGTCAATCCCAGTACCTGGAGATCATGACCTGAGCCAAAGGAGGACACTTAACTGACTGAGCCACCCAGGCACCCCAGACTTGTATAGTTTTAAGTGGTTGACAAAACAAAACAAAAATCAAAGGAAGAACAATATTTATTGATACATGATAATTATATGAAATTAAAATTTCAGCATCCATAATTAACTTTGAATGTGTCACAGACACAGCCACTCAACTTGTAGACTGTGTGTGGCTGCCTCAGTGCTACAAGAGCAGAGTTGAGTGGCTGTGACAACGCGGCCCACAAACCCTAAAATGTTAACTACATGGCTCCTTACACAAAAATTTCGCAGACCCTGTGGGAGGCTCTCTTCGCACTCTACATATTCCGGGAGCAACCACTTCCACCACAGCTATGATCCCCAGGTATAGAGCTGCTCACCTTCTCTCTCTAGAATCCTCAGGTCCACATAACAGATGGCCAATTGAGAGCTCCATGAAGATGGTACAAGAGACTGCTAAAGCCCGTGGGCCCACAATGGAGCTTACTTCTTCTACTCCCAAACTAGATCTTCTTCCTACGACTCCAAGTTCAGAGAAAAGCACTACAGTCTACTCAGCTGCCCAAACCAGAAACCTGAGCATCACTGATTCTTTCTTCTCCTTCCCTCATCCCCTTGTAAATACCAGGAACTATAGATTCCATCTCTTTTGTACCACTCAAATCTATTCTCTAATTGCACAGACCAGCAATAGTTTAGGCCACCATCATGTATTGCCTGCATTAATTCAGCTACCACCTAATAAAGATTCCTCACTCCAGACTTGCTTCGTGTACCTTATTCTCCCCAATAATCAGATCTTTGCAAAGTGCAATTTTAATCATGTCACCACTTCGCTTATAACCATTCAATGATTCCTTATTCCCCTTAGTATAAAAGTTCGTATTCCACTCACCATTTAATATATCCCCACTCCTTAATTTTGAATGATCTATGCTCTTATAAAACTTACATTCTCTAAGAAGTACATCACACCCTGCTGAAATGCCCGAAACAGAAAACTAACAAATATTCTCTAACCCCTCAAAATGTAAATAATCGTCCTTTGTGTTCCGTGTATTTTTTTTTAATTTTATTTTAATTTTTCAGTGTTCCAAGATTCATTGTTTATGCACCACACCCAGTGCTTCATGCAATACGTGTCCTCCTTAACACCCACCACCAGGCTCACCAAACCCCTCACCCATCCCCCCTCCAAAACCCTCAGTTTGTTTCTCAGAGTCCACAGTCTCTCATGCTTCATCTCCCCCTCTGATTTCCCCCAATTCACTTTTCCTTTCCTTCTCCTAATGTCCTCCATGTCTTTCTTTATGTTCCACACATAAGTGAAACCATATGATAATTGACTCTCTCTGCTTGACTTATTTCACTCAGCATAATCTCTTCCAGTCCTGTCCATGTTGATACAAAAGTTGGGTATTCATCCCTTCTGATGGAGGCATAATATTCCATTGTATATATGGACCATATCTTCTTTATTTCTTATTCTCCCTTGAAACCTTACCACTCTGGGATAAATGATCCCTGATGGCAAAGGCCACTGGTCTGTTTTCTTGATCATAACACTCCCAGACCTACAAGGTCTGGCAGAGGTGATAGATATTGCATGAATATATGTTAAACAGAATTGGGTAGAAGTCTGCTACATATGCCAAAATAATTGTAGTCAAAATAAATCTTTAAAAACAAAACAAAATCTCCATGATTTTATTTCTTTCAGGAAGAAAAGTTGGGTAAAGTTATTCTGCTCTTATTTCATCGGTAAAAATTCTCTAGAAGATTATTCACAGTGTTCATAAGGATAATCTTAGTCACAGTCAGTAAATATCCTTATTTCCCTAGGAAGTCTTCTAAAAACGAGAAACATCTAAAATCTCGGCACCACTTATAATTAAATTTGCTATCATCATCATTAGACTAATATGCTGTATCATTGTTTTTATAAAATAAGCACTAAAAGGATTATACTCCCATATATAAAATATCATATATTAAAAGGCAACAGTCTGGGTCCTTAGAAAATTATGTACAATCTCCTCTTTCTAAGATGTTCACAATCAGTCTGAATCTAGGTGTACTTGTGGTAACGTGGTGCATAAACCATAGAGATCAAGCATGAAGCAAGGAATAACAAAAGAATTTATAGAAAAATCTTATCTAATACTACCTTTCATGTGGGAGTCCCTAAATCAAATATTAAATCGCACCATTTATTGTCTATATTTACTATCTGAAAACCAGAGGCTCCAACAACTGAATTTCTATTTTTTTCTTCATGTCCCATAACCAAATGTACTTGCCTATATGAAAAGCAACTGCTCCTTTATTTGAGATCATGTCCCATGCTTTCATATTCATAACAATTTTTACATCAGTCTGTTTTTATGTAAATTGGTTCATGTGTCCATTAACATTGAGGGTCAAAGCCTCAACTAGCTATTTATTTGTATACATACAAGATAGGAGAGGACATTTTCAAGCACTTTTGCAATGATAAAGGTATAAATAAATTGATCATCTGAATATCCAAATCAGGTCTCTTTAAATTTGGCTGACAAGAATGCAGTCCATTCACAGAGGGGCAGGATAAGAAATGGTAGAAAGCCTCTTGCTGGTCTAGGGAAATTTTACTCCCTATTAGGACCATACAAAGATACACCCTTCGCTCTGCTTTCTTGACCTTAACCTGTTTCCCATCGGGTTCTATCAGCTATGTCTTTCCTCCTTTACATCTTCCATCTCTCCATCTTCCCTGTAATAATCTATTCAGCCCACAGGCTCATAATGTAACCCAACTCTTTTCTTCAGTCTTGCTACTCCTTTGTGTCTCTCCTTTACCGGCACATTTTCAACCAAGACGGTTTATTCTCACTGCTTCTGGGTTATCGCTTCTCACTCATAAATATCTCAAAATGCAATTTACTTCCTCACTATTTTACTGAAATATCTCTCCCCAAAACTATCAGTAAATTATTATTGGCTAAGTATAATTACCTTTTCACTATCATCTAATTATCTTGCTTTTACCAAAAAGATTTGCCCAATTCCTCACTTTAGGTTTTCCCAAAACCTAATCTGACAATCTTCTGTTTAGTCTTGCTTCCTTCTATTTCCCTCTTCCTCCCCACCCAAAGTGTTGCTAATTCTCAAGTTTCCATCATTTTCTCTCATTTATCTCTATACTCTTTCTTCTGAGGAAAGAAACAAATGCCTTAGTTGAGCATTCTCTTCTACTGAGAGGATTCCCAAATTTTATTTCTGGTTTACTTTTTATTTGGCATTTCCTATTGCCTTACATCTCTGTGTACATGTCCTCTGGGAATAATCCATTCACTATGCTTCCATCTGGAAAGTCATCTTTTGCCTTAGCTGGCTCCATCCCTATGTTCCTATTTTTATTTAATTTATTTACTACCATTCAACGAGACTCAAATGCTCAAGGTTATCTTAGTGTCCTTTCTCCTGCCCCTGAACTACCTATATACAGTAGATTATCGAATGTTAATTCTACTTCCAAAATATAATTTGGGCCTGATCCCTTCTCAGTTATCTCATAACCACTTTGATGGTTTAGGACAACATTGATACTTTCCTAGACCACTAAAATGACCTCATTTATCCAACCTTTCCTCCATAACCCAAGTCATACACCACTTCCAGATTCATTTCCCTAAATCAGAATTCTTGTCATGTCAGTACCCCATTCCACAGAAATTTCTACCTAACTGGCATTATAACTTAAGTTAAATAGCATAGCTCCTCCACCATTCCATAAACTTAAATTGAGGATTATATTTTATCTTTCTATCTTCATTAACACTCAGCACATTTCCTTGCATATCTTAAGCATTCAATACTTAAGGTGAGTTTGCTGAATCATTTGCAAACACTCAATTCTGCTATAGAGGACAAGAAAGCAGAATGATGGTTGATAATCATAAGTATTAAGCATTGATATAAATTAGGCTTAAGAGATATGGGAAAATCTCATAAGATGTGTTAAGCATAGTAGTCAGAAACAAGTAGTGAGAGAAAGGCAGAATTTAATATATCTCATTAAGGGAGTGAATACTTTAGTAACTTATAAGAGATGCCAAAGAAAAATAGAATAAATAGAAAATATGATGGAATAAACAAGGGTATAGCTTATGGGTAGAAAGGGATGAAAAGATTTATTCAGGACCATGTGATCTGTAGACTGACATTTATGTACCACATAAGTCAGCCACCCACTGGTGATACCCCCCAGTGTGGCCCTAATCAATGACCCACTCACCCTCTCTCAGAGGAACAGGGGCAGTGCGTGAGGGCACAACTACAGTTCCATCATAATTTCAGGGTAGGTAGATTTACCAGTTTACTAAATGAGAATTTCTTGTAGAAAATATCTGGAATGTTAAGATACTTTGATTTTGGAATGTGAGGGAATAGTTAAAATCCTGTGCGTGTGCGCTCTCTCTCTTCCATTATGTCTCCCTTCATGTTAATCAAGAAGCTTACTAAAACTGGGGATTTACCTTAGGGAAGTTCAGGGCAAAGCAGAAAACAGCTTGTCTTTTCAATCACAATCAAAACTCGTGAGAATCAACTGGTAAGCCTATAGGGGCTTGACTAAGAAAATTGTCTGAATCAAATTTCAGGCTGAATGTAGCCTCTAGGTACAGCTCTGTAGGCTTCAATTAAGGGTTTAATTCTCTATTTGCTGCTGTAAATCATAGCTGGCCACAGAAAGGCATTCTTAACCACAGCCCCCTCCCATATAATCACCCTGAAGCAATAACATTTCACAGCTTGGACATAAAGCACTGACAGGTTTTTGCAATAAAATGTGACCTTTACTGTTAAAAAAATGTTTTACGACATCTGACAAACCGTTTTCTTAATAGGAAGATATATATTCACTTGATGAATTATAATAGCATAAACAATTTAATTTTGTGGAAGATATGAACCACAATATGTTCCAAATGAGAGAAATTTACTTTTATACCTATCTACATTTAAAAATAATAATAGATCATCCTTTTTTCAAGGAAAAGAACTAGTCACACCAACAACATCCTCAAAGGGAACACTAGACTTATCTATTTAGAAAGAATATCTGTATGCCTGTAGAAACATCCATGAATTCACAATACTTGAATCTTAATATTACTTGCTAAGGCCGCTTTGAGGAAAAAGCAACATAAGAGAAAATGCCTTTAAGTAGAATCTACTTTCACACTATTGCTTTAATTCATCCATCTCATGCTTTATGGGGCATTCAAGTGTGCATTAAAATCACAGAAGAACGCAAAGTTCCAAATCAAAGGAAGATGAGAAAGAGTCCTGGAAAACTGTACAGAACTAGTTTTTAAACAGCTTTTTCTTCTTTAAAGCAGAACAAGAGAACATTCAGTAGTAAGGATTTTTGTTGGACTTCATCACAGGAATGCTGATCAAAGAGGCTTGGAAATCCCCAAAGAAGAATCTTTAGAGGGTCTCCGTAATATTTTTCTCTTAATATTTATAATGATACTCTCCAAATGCATTCTAAGGCAAAAATGAAAACTATCAGTCTGTGAAAACGACATACAACATTTCTGGGCATTATGAATTTCCCTAAAAAAATCATCTGTGCGTGTAGCTTTTGAGCACATTCATATAACATTATTTGAAGTGTCATGTTATAAACAGAAAAAAATACCCACAATATTCTGTGGTACAGAATAAAATTTCAGAAGGTTCTTACAACCGCTTACCCATCACACATCTCATTCATACCTATGCAGTTAAAAATCTAAGATAATATATGGCACCATTTATGTTTCTACTACAGAGTCACCTGAGGTAAGAACAGAAACAAGTTCATCATGCAACCTCTTCCTGTTTACCTGGAACATGGGAATCTGCCCAAAATGTCGAGAGTACCTTGAAATTAATTTGATTTGGAAGTGACCTAGAGGCAATCAGACATATTCTTGTAAAGAGTCAGAATTCAAATATTTTCTGAAAATAACAGAGAAGCTAAACAAATCATGAATATTCTTAGGAAGGGACCATTTCTTATTTAACTTCATATAACCAAAACGCAGCACGATTTGAGGCAGACCATGTTTTCAGAAAATGTATACAAATAAATTGATTTTTTTAAAATTCTTCTCCACTTGCAAATACATATTTCCCTTATATACCCAGAGAAAGAAGTTAGGCTTATGAACATAAAGATTATTATTAAGATTAGAGCCTCCAGGGGCGCCTGGGTGGCTCAGTGGGTTAAAACCTCTGCCTTCGGCTCAGGTCATGATCTCAGGGTCCTGGGATCTAGCCCGCATTGGGCTCTCTGCTCAGCGGGTAGCCTGCTTCCCCCTCTCTCTCTGCCTGCCTCTCTGCCTACTTGTGATCTCTCTCTCTCTCTCTGTCAAATACATAAATAAAAATCTTTAAATAAAAAAAAAAGATTAGAGCCTCCACTCAGTACAGGATAACCATCAATACTTCTGTAATTTTCAGTGGGGATTTATAATATAAGGTAACAGTAGTTACCACTTACAAGTTCAAAGTTTTTTTGAAGTGCTACGAGACAGCCAATGATAAAGCCTTCTCTGCAGGGGAGAGTGTTTGGGAGTATAGTTTCCTTGGTTCCCTGCAGGATTTCACAAATCTTTCTCTGCCAGGAATTTGTCTTCAGCAATGTCTAGTCTATTATATCTGCCCAGAAGGCCTCAGAAATGTTCCACTGCAGGTGATAGGTCATATTTTCTAGAACAACTGAATTAGTTTAATGATGAAACTAAAATATGTTTGCCCAAAAGCCCCTGTTCAGAATCATATAACTTGAACATTTAAATAACATAATTATCCACAGCTTTGAGTAATACTTTGAACAGAAAACCACCCCAGAGACATGTACAGTGTTCACTGTGGCCTTTTTCTCCTCTGCCAGTGCTCTCACCTGCATGAGTAAGGCTACACATTCTTTATTTTTATAACATGTAATCAAAACATACCCTGCGCTTTACTTCCCATCTATCGCCATGCTCATCTGCCACATGATATGCATGCATCAGATTCATTACAGATGTAGCCTGGTGCTCGAGGGCCTCTGCAAACTGATCGAAGCCTACACTTCATTTAGGAAAATTCCATGACAATTAAAATGTCTTAGCCATCATTGCATGGCTAGACATTTCTTTGCCTTCACTTACACTGTCCTTCTGGCCCAAGACACGCTCCCTCCCTACTTGTTAAAGCCCAGACATGTTTTCAAAGCTCATTTCATGTCAAATATATTCAATGAAGTCTTTCCTAAAAGTTGGAAAGCATAGTATTTTTTTCTTTTCATTGATCAATGGTACAACATGTTGCTACTATCACCGGCACTAGGTTTGAGGTCAGAAAACTAGGACTTGAGATTTACATTTCGCACTTAATAATTGTATAATCTTACTCAATTATCTTCTCTTTTCCCCAGTTTCTGCCCCTGTAAAGTGAGCACAGCATTATCTGTAGGACCAGGCTATTGCTTTAAGTGAGAAACATTTGTAGAAATACCTAGCAGAGTTGTTCTTATTGCTATTAACACTTTTAGAATCTTATTTATTTTCTAAGAAAAATAGAAACTTCTCTAGGAATTTACTCCTTTGTAGCTTTAGCATCAAGCATCAGAAATGATTACTATTAATTTGTGATTTATCATAAATAATTTGGGTTTAGCGATAGATTTTTCATAATCTACATAGCAGTATAATAGCACAGTATAGTACTTATGTAGCAGTATATATGTAGTATCTATGTAGTTGTAATCTAGATGCTACAGTATAATATATAGAGTAAATATTCTACATGGTTTGCAATCCACAGAGTAAAGGATTCACTCCTAAATAAGTAATAATAATTTTCAATAATACCTGTGTCTAATTTCAATTTAATCAACATATTCCACCAAACATGTCATTATTTTAACACAATTTAAATTCAAAATGCCGTCACATTTAAACTAATATCCAGATAATTTACTTTTGCAAAATACAAATTGTAACCAGATGCTGTATTATATAGCCTTCAGCTCTACCACTGAAGGTATTTAAGATATACATTTTTTTTCTTTTAAAGATTTTATTTATTTATCTGACAGAGAGAGAGACAACAAGAGCGAGAACACAAGCAGGGGGGTAGGAGAGGGAGAAGCAGGCTTCCCGCTGAGCAAGGAGCCTGATGCAGGGCTCGAACCCAGGACCCTGGGATTATGACCTGAGCCAAAGGCAGATGTTTAAAGACTGAGCTACCCAGGCGCCCCTGAGACATACATTTTTTTACATGAACTATAAGGAGAGCAACATTTAATTTTTCCACATGCACATACATCGAATATTATCTGTTGAATGTTTTAGCTATTTTCCTAATTTGAGCTTTTCTGAATATCATTATGGTATGGAAATATCTATATACATACAAATATACATTAGAAATGTAATATACTGGTAAGGCAAAACCTCTTTTACTTACTCTGGGATTGCAAATTTCAATTAATATGCTCTCAGATTTGAGAACAGCCAAGTATTCAAAATGTGATTTTTCACAAGGCCAATATTTTTTCTTCATTTTTCTTAATACATATTATAAGCAGATTTCATTTGTTCTTATTTGCATTTCTTCATAACAGAGCTCTGAATTAACATATTTACAATAAGCATACAAAATAATCAGCTATCTCCTCCATACAGGATAGTAAGAAGAAGTAATAGGAAATTATGAAATTAGGTTCAATTGAATTCATTTGTACTCATTTTTATTTTTGGTTTACTTGCATATGATGAAAAGATTTAGGGTTATTCCCTACATTTTGGACAGACTTGTATTAGGTTTAATTTTATCAAGGGTGTTTCCCACCACCCACTAAAAAGTGAGAAATGAAGAACATCAACAAATAAAATTTACAATTAGATCCGTATGTGTCAAATAAAGACTTGGTCTGGGAAAACTGACTGCTACATGTCCTCCAGATTACAGTTACGGTTTAACTACAGTATTAAATCTGCCCTTTCATTTTTGGAAATAAAAGGTGCTATTAAATGAACAGCTTCTTCTGAGTGTGTTCAAGTGTGTTTGGGAACACGTAAGTTCACTGTAAATGATCCAACAGAAAAGAAAAGATGGTTGAGCCTAAGGGTCATGGTTTTCTATGTTACTATGGAAACCTGGTAGAAATTGTTTTTTTTATGGATTTTTACTCACATTTCAGTTGTCTTTAAATGATTACCTTGTTGCCAATCAAACATTACAAAATAGAAATAGCAAAAGGGTTGAGTTTGTAAATAATCTGTTTTGAAATCAAATTAAGGTTGTTGAAACGATTCTGCCTAACTTAGTAAAAGCAATCACCCATTCCTAATGCTTCGAGTACAGTGTTTCCTTCTGCAACTGCAACTTCCTTCCAGCTTTGCACGATCAGATTCATGAGAAACATGTCCTGATAATGTATTGTTCAGAATTCTGTATTTCTGGTGGGGAACTGACTTCTCTTCTTCTCTTGTTCCTTCTGGATGGGACTTTACTCATCTGAAATTCCTGGACATTATAATGACCACAGGTAAAATAATGATGCCTTTCTTACTCAAATCTAGTATGTTCCATCTTTAAAATTCCAGAGTTTTTGAGGGAGCTGTGATTGCCTTTCCCTGCTTAAAATTCTGATTTAGTTCTCGAATCACTAATTCCAATAGAATTTCGGGGAAAAAAAAAGGAAAGAAAGGAGGATTTCTGGGAGAGCAGTGGATACAAAGTTTGGAAACATGACTTCCCCACTGAGATATCTTAATAAATTTATACACCCTTTCCTTCTTACAATTTTCTCACTTACAGTACTGTCTATAGAGTTTAGAATGAAAGTGAAATGATAAATATGAAAAGTGATGGAAAATTATATTTTAATGCAAATAAAATAAGGCCTTATTTAAAAAATGCACATGCTCCATGGGCCCTAAAAATGAGTGTATAAAAATAATCAGGAAGCCCCAGATTGGGGGAAAGATAATTTTGTGAATACTTATGGAACAAACCAATCATTCCCACAGTAGGCTACAAATGAAGAAGATTATTACTTAATCTAGTATACATCTTCATTATGGTTCCATGTTTACTGGAAGGGCTATAAACTCCTAGAGATAAAAACATAATCACAACGTAATTTATGCTCTCAAAGATCTTGTAGTCCAGCGGTAGACACCATCACGTAAACAAATCAAACTACTATAGTTAGTTAATAGGGAACTGAAGAGAAGTAGGAAAAGAAGTATGGATGAAACACAAGGAATGAACAATAAACTTTATCCTGGGAGGTAGAATTGGGAAAACTCAGAAATTAGTTCAATTTAAACTTGTGGTTACCAATAACAGGATATTATCTATTTTTATTTTGTTTGACAAATTTTTATGGAAGGTATTTTTAGAACTCAACCCATTGAATCCTTGTTATAACTCTCTGAATTAGTAGTAGCAGTATTTTTTTATTGAGCTGGTAGTAGTATTAACCCCATTTTACAGAGGAGAAAAACTGACACCCACAAAAGTTAAGTATCTTGTCCAATATGGTGAAGCTAGTCAGTAGTAGAACTAAGATTCAGACTCAGGCTGATGTGACTTCAGAGTCTTTACTGTTTACCACCATATGATGCTGCTTTGTTCAAAAAAAGTCATCAAATGTGCAACTGTTTATAAAAAATTTTGCCACCTGAAATAATCTTATGGCTGCTTAAGGTACATTTTGGAAGTATAAAGTCTGAAGGTTTAGGGTTTGTTTTTTGCTTTTGTGTTTGTTTTGTTTTGTTTATTTTTCTACATTGTCTGTGGGCAATAATCTCTTTCCAAGAAAATAATGAAAAATAAATAAATACATGAGGATACCAGTACTGAAATTCATTTAGTATATCAAGAATGCCTGAATTACTGCTCATGCACCAGTATGTGATACATTTTCTCACATGTATACTAAACTCCATTCTACTAAACACAGGGGAGAGGAATCAAACTTGTAAAAAACTGCTTTGACTTTATTCTCACATAGAAGTTAACTTTCAGAAAAGCCCATCAAATATTATAATAAGTACCATCGTCAAAGAGAGAATTCTTATTCTCCAGAAGCATTAGGCATTTAGCGGTATGATTCAGTGAATGCAAATTCAAGGGAGCCAAGTCAATCCTGAGACGACAGGCAGTGGCCACCAGCTGGGATTCCTTGTTGGAGAAGCCAGGACTGGCCACTGCCAACCAGTGTTGCAGGTGGTCCTGCCAGAACAGCCCTATCATTGAAGTCTAGTTGTCTAAAACAGCTGTTCAGGAGTCAGATGAGCCTGAGGATATGTCCTGTGACACAAGACAAGTTAAATCATTTCTTTCTCAGCTTTCCCTTTTGTTAAATGAAATGTTCAAAGCATGGAAAATGAAAAACGTGAATAATCAAAATCTCATGGTTTTGTTACACATGCCCACACATATATGCCTCTATATATACTTGTAAATATCCATATGTATCATCGGTACATAGTAGGAAGGAAATGTAGATATATACTATTTGTATGTCTGTATACATAGATACATTTCCTTCCTTGTGTGTTGATGAAGGGTCAGCAAATGATACAGTGATGAGAAGGGGTAAGGATAAAGAGATTCAAGATAGAGAGGTTCATAAGAGGTTCATGCAGCATGACAGTAAACCTAGCCTTAAAGGAGATGTCCAGCAAGAAATTTATGAGAACAAAAATGGCCAAAGGGTTTATGTGTCAAATAAATAAATCAAGTAGAATCTTCTGTCTTAGTTTTACTACTTCCAACCCCATGAGAATTGTGGTACTAACACTGTTGGTTTTTCTAACCCTTTCTCACACCCCGCTTTCCTGATCTGTCCTCAATTTCTTTCCCAGTGAACTTCTCTTCTGCTCAGTTACTGGTCCTTAAATGTACAGTCTCTGTAAAGCACTATTAAAGTCAGAAATAAGAAAGTATCTTCTTTTGCAGGAATGCAGTACATTTTCTTTTTTTAGTAGATATCCCATAATGCTTCTGAAAAGGCTCTTAGAGTTTATCACGTAAGCATGTGTAAACAGATAATATTTAAATATGTATTTTATGCTTGATAGAATATAACTTCTCTCTTGAGGAATTTAGACGCAGACACAGTATATACTTAGTTCATTTTAAACTGTAAATTAATTTCCTGATAGACTTAGGAACTTGAATAATCTGTCCTATAAATATATGCAGTATGAAAAGATGTTTTAAAACAGGTATAACTTAAATTCTAATCAGTTCATTATGAAATTTTCCTAGACTGTACATTAAACAGGGCAAAAAATCTTTATCAAATGTCATGACTAGTCTGGGATAAGCACCTTCCTAATTTAAAATCTGTTCTCCAAACAGGGGTGAGAAAATTAAATGAATCTATGTTGAGTTTTGTGTTATAAAGATATTCTGGAAAAGATTCGGATGAAATATCTCTTGCAGAATCTCTGTGTTCTATTTGGCACCATTATTCTTGTGTCAACTTTTTTTATGTTGTTGTTTTCATGATTCACACTATTCTGTTTTCCCTCTCTCCCCTCAGATCATTACCTCCCCTTCCTCCCCCCCTCCCTTCTCCTCCTCCTCATCTTCCCCCACCTGAACATTTGGTTTCAACATTTTCTAGCCTTCCATTTTCTCGTTAGTCTCTCCATGTGTGTCAACACTCTTCAAGGTGATCCCATACAAACTCAGAGTTTTACTCTAAGTTGATGAACATTAATTCATTTGTTCCAACTTTCCAATTTAGACTTCTCCTCACGTATTCATAGTCATATATCCAACCTGGTACTAGACATTTCTGCATTCCTGGTTTATGCATCGAACTGATCACCAAGCACTTCCCATTTTACTCTATATAATATTTCTTCAACCTGAGCACTTCTTCCCTCAACCAACCACTTTTACCAATAACCTCCCAACTTTATCATTTTATCTTCGCATTAGTCTCATAATTTCTTACCTGATCCTCTTGCTGGCAATTTGGTCCCTTTCAGATTCATTCGCCACATAATTGGCAAAAATGCTCCAACTAAACTGCACATCTGAACTTTTTAGGCCCTGCTTAAAATCTAAGAATGATGCCCAGTAGTTTAAAGAATAAAGTCCAAGCTCTTTAGTCTGACGTAAAATGAGGCCCTCTAAGTTTTGGTCTTTGATTTTTTTTGTCCTTTTTACATTAAAATTTGTACCTCAAAAGTATTTACTTCAGTGATTTCACAACATTTACAGGGCTTCTCACATCCAGCCTTGTGCTTATAAACTCTCTCTCTACATCATCTCCATCTTTTCACCTAGTTTTCCTTAAATAACTCCACTTAGTTCAAAGATCGATTTTTCTCAGGATGCCTTTCTAGCTCCCCACATGGATGGATTATATGTGCCCCCTCACTTCTCCCATAGTAGCATGACACCAGTAAGACTGTACTACTTTTATACCTTCCTACATCCATCTACTCCACTGGACTGTGAACTCACTGAAGGTAGGATATGTATCTATTCATTCAGTAAATAATTCATTGAGTATCTATAAAGAGCCAGGAACTCAAGACACTGAAGAAAAATTTTAACAAAGTATGTTTTCTCCTCCATGAATACAATTATTATATACAAACATAAAGCTTATATTAAGTAAGAATCACTTACTCTGTCTTATGCTACATATTTATATATGTATATTTTCTAAGACATCTTATTATTTCACATTAGTAAAGGTACCTAGTAGAGAGATCCATCCTTGTGTGTTTGTGAAAGCTTGCCCACATGCACTATGGCTGTAGGTGGGCCTACTGCAATGCCCTAATTAATCTGACTTCTATTACTATTTAACTCATCCGTTCAATACCTCAAATTGTATTTGAGTAGAGCCTATGTAAATAGGGTACTATGTATATGTTAAGGGTAAATTGTGATTGGACAGTTATCCAGGACAGGCCAGAAGCCACTAGACTATACCACCCTCCTTGGGACCTTTGATCATGTGTGTACAGAAGCCACTAGATGATCAACCCTAATCAGTGGCTATGCTATTAGTTATCCTTTAACCTTTTACAGGTGATCTGAAGGCTAAAGAAATAAAAAGTTGAATCAAAACAGGATCCCTTATGTAACTAATAAATTACGTAGTGTATTCAGAAGTATCTCAGCATGAGCCGGAATGTGTTATTTTCCAAGGGTGAAAATGTAATGCTATTATTCAACCTCTTCGCATAACATATCTCAAAAAGAGATGTCAGTCCTTAGAAATAGATGCACTTAGGGTCCTTAGAAATGGATCTGCCAGTGACACTTTCCCTTTGTGGTGTTATACAGAAAATATCAGGAGAACATTTTTACAAAAATCAATGTATCTTCAGATAGGGTTGCTAGACTTAGTAAATAAAAATACATGACTCTAGGCTAAATTTGAACTTCAGATAAACAACAAATATTTACCTAAATTAAAATTTGACTGGGTAATCTGTATTTTATCTGTCAATCCTACATTCTAGGTAGTGTAGACAGATTGAGTACAAGCTCATATTTATGTAACAAAGTTTTTTTTTTTTTTTTAAGATTTAAACATTTATTTACTTATGCATTTATTTTAGAGAGAGTGGGGGTGGGCAGAGGGAGAAGGAGAGAGAATCCTCAAAAAAACTCCCTGCTGAGCACGGAGTCTAATGCAGGGCTCCATCCCAGGACCCTTAGATCATGACCTGAGCCAGAAAGCCAGAGTCAGATGCTTAACCGACTGAGTCACCCAGGTGTCCCATATTTATGTAACAAAGTTTTAAATCTCACTGCCATCAAGAAAGAAATTTCCTTTCACTCACCTGTACATTTTCTTTTTTTGCCTTTGTAAAATATTTTTCCCATCCCTTCTCTTCTCCTTTTGCCCAATCTGATTAACTACTCTTCTGTGATTTCCCACATTTCAAGTGTTGACCTCTCATTAGCTTGGTTAAGCTCAAAACCAGTTCTTTTATTGTGTAATAACAGCTATCGTGTTTCAGTAAGGATGGTCAAGAATGAGTAATATGGAGCCCTCTAGCTTTCTGTTTTAGGTTTCTACTTCCAGAATGTTTATTCGCTGGTGAGTATAGGAGTTTATGATAATTGGCACATTCTCTCAGATACCATGTTCTTATGGACTTGGGTGAAGGAAAAAGAGAAAGGGCAGGTTAAGAGGGAGAAGACAATTTAAATAATCTTCCTTTTATGTTGTTTTCAATAAAATATCCTTTACTTGATCTGAGCTTCATATATACCTAGGATTCTGTTGGCTTGACAGGTCTTACTTGGTAGTAATTTTAAGAGACTGTAGGGGTGCCTGGGTGACTCAGTAGGTTAAGTGTCCAACTCGTGATTTCAGCTCAGGTCATGATCTCAGATTCTTGAGATCAAGCCCCACCTCAGGGTCCACGCTCAGGGGGAGTCAGCTCAAGATTCTCTCGTTCTCCCTCTCCCTCTGCCCCTCCCCCCTGATCCCTCTCTCAAATAAATAAATAAATATTTTAAGAAAGAGAATGTAAATGCAATATGTAGGATTATCTACATGAATTACAACAAAAGGGCAAGCTATTTCAGTATGAATCTCCAAAGAGGAATTATAAAAACAAAACTGAAAGTATTTTTTCCCTCTAAATCTCTGCCACTTATTAGCATGTAAACATATTCCAGCAATCATTTTCATTTCATTAGTAAAACACCACACCTTTTCAGCAAATTAAGAATAATACCATGTAATTCTTTTCTGCCTAACAAAGACAAAGAACCACAGAGAAAGATAAAGTGTCTACCAAGCTAGATCTTTTGTAAATACCACTGTACTGAATATAGCAGCTTTTCTTAAGCTTAAGTACAGATAATTCTGTTTCAGGCAAGAGATAAGCTCAATTAGCACACAGATAGCAAGCTGTACTTTATAGGAACACTATCTCTTCCTGCCTGAAATGACCTTTTATGAACTAAAGTAGTTTCAAAATTAAGTACTCGGATATTAATTTATTTTTCTCTCATTCTGTCTGAAGAATATATATGTATATAAAATATGTTCATATACACAAAAATCAAATTGTGCAGAAATGCAAATTATAAGTAATTTTTCATATATCAAAAGTAATTCGCTAAAGGATTTTCTATAGCTTTTCTTGCAGTTTTGACACTTTCAGTGCCTTGACATTTTAATTTAAGGCTATATATATATATATATATATATATACACATTTTAATTTAATGTTATATATTTCTAATTTAATTTTAAAAGTTTTAATTTAAGAATATATATATATATATATTCATTGAAAAATAACTGTTCCATAGAACAAAATTCATCCATGCCCATTTTCATATTTTGCATCAAGGATATCAGTTAATACTGCTTGATATTTAAAAGTTATATTAGCTATAATTAGCTATAATTAGCTATATTAGCTATATTAGCTATAATTCATAAAAAACATAATTAGGCTAAATATCTATTTCTGTTTCAGCAATCAGTTCTAAATAAATATTCCCAACTGCATTTAGTGTATATAAACTATTAACTGTTCAGTACATTGTCTAACTTGTGATGAGTATTGCACTGTAAATGGTATATGAGGAATTAGAATAACTATAATAGGAAATATAAGCCATAGATGTGAGTGAAAACTCTACTTGTTGAGATGTAGTAAAATATAATTCGGTAACATCCTCCGATATTTAGACTTGGATAGTACTTCAGCCATAGTTCTTTTAATGTTCTTTCAAGCCAGGACTCCCTCTTATCCCATAAAAACATTAGTCGCAGATGATCAAACAGTCTGTCAATATTTTATTAGCATTTTTAAAACATCGATTTTTAGTGAAGTAGTCCTAATAGCATATTTCTTTAATGATTATTTGACCTGTACAGATAAATGTATTGTTATAGTCAAGAAATGTTGAGTGCCTTCTATGTTCCAGATACTTTTTTAGGCACTGGGAATACATTAGTGAACATAACAGACAAAACCCTCAAAGCATGGAGCTTACCTTCTTTTTTTTTTTTTTTTTTTAAGATTTTATTTATTTATTTGACAGAGAGAGGGAGATCACAAGTAGGCAGAGAGGCAGACAGAGAGAGAGGGGGAAGCAGGCTCCCTGATGAGCAGAGAGCCCAATGCGGGGCTCGATCCCAGGACCCTGAGATCATGACCTGAGCCGAAGGCAGAGGCTTTAACCCACTGAGCCACCCAGGCGCCCGCTTACCTTCTTTTAAAGGGGAAAATTGTGCCAGGAAGATAAAAGCATTAGTAATGCAATCAATATTACATTAATTTTTAGCTCTTTCTGCAATTATTTATTGAGGATCTACAATATCCTTTGATACTGTGAAACACATAGGAAATCACGGAATATGGCTTCCCTAAAGGTATTCGTATATTCATGTGTAACACAGATATAACTATAAAGAATGGTGAAGTGCATAGATTCAAAATGCCTTGCAACTGAAAAGAAACAAAAAATTATAAAAATGTAAAAGGACTGAGAAGAGTTTTGTGAAAATATTTGCAGCTTTAATGAATTTTGAAGGGTTGGTATGTGAAGAAAGGGCATTCTATGCTTTGATGCTTCAGGAAAGGGCATTCTATGCTTTGATGCTTCAGGAACAGAATAACCACAAACAGGTCAGGTCTTATATTTTAAATACTTTGGAGAGAAGGAGGGAACCATAGGATAGGAGCATATGACTCATGGACAAATAGGATCTGAGAAAGGGGAAAGAATAGTGAGCTGAGGGGAGGTTATAATGAACCTCAAATGCAACAGAAGTTTGTCACTCATAGGCAGCAGGGAACCAATAATTACCTTGGAGGAGTGTGACATATGAATCTGATTTAAAACAAACAAATTTAAGTTTCACTGGCATAATAAAAGAAGCAAAGTTTTAGCCCATTCAAGAGAATATATTTGTGAGAATATAATGTTTGCGAATGTATTTTTAAGTTATCAAATGAATTATCAGTATTATACATTAAAGTTCATATTTATCTAATAGTCTTCCCTTATCCACAGAAGACATGTTCCAAGACCCCCAGTGGACGCCTGAAATTGTGGATGATACTGAATCCAATATATACTATGCTTCTTCCTATGCCTACATACCTATGAAAAAGTCTAGTTTATAAATTAGGCACAGTAAAAGATTAACAACAATAACTGATAACAAAATAGAACAACTATACTATAATAGAATTTATGTGAATGTGGTCTCTCTCAAAATATCTTACTGTATCGTACTCACCCTTCTTCTTGTGATGATCGGAGATGATAAAATGCCTGTGTGATGAGATGAAATTAGTGAATGATGTAGGCACCATGACATAGCATAAGCTACTACTGACCTTCTGACCATATGTCAGGAGGAGTATTGTCTGCTGCAGGACCATGGTCGACCGCAGATAACCAAAACTCCTAAAAGCTAAACCATGGATAAAAGGGGATTACCATTCTTCTATTTTCAGAAAAGAGGATTTGGTTTTATGATTTGGTTTTTGGTGTGGTGTTTGTCTTTTGATTTTTTGGTTTTGTTCGTCTTTTTCTCATATCTTTCATAGTCAGGCATGCTTTTATCATATGACTGGCTTCATCATATATCCAAAATTTTCATCTGTGAGTTACTGTCACAAAAAAGCAAGGTGCTAGATGTATTTTTCCATCTATAAGGAGAAAATAGGTAAATATGAAAAACTACTCTTTTTGTATTATATTAAAAATAGGGGCGCCCGGGTGCCTCAGTCGGTTAAGCATCTGACTCTTGATTTCGGCTCAGGTCATGATCTCAGGGTGGTGAGAATGAGCCCTGTGTCATGCTCCATGCTGAGCTGGAAGCCTGCTTAACATTCTCTCTCTCCTTCTACCCCTTCCCCAACTTGTGCACACTCACTTGCTCTCTCTAAAAAAAATAAATAAAATAAAAGTAAAGTAAAGCTTAATTTCATTTATCACTTAATCAGAAAACGATCTTTGTCAGAAACAAGGCAAAGCTGAAAATCATATTTATAAATGCTTTAAACCAGATTTTTATTTACAAATGATTATACACATAGTTCTAAGCCTCGGTTTCCTAACCTGTAAATGGTACTGATAACAGCTCAATTTCAAGTTATGAGGATCAGATACTCTTTACCTGTGTTATCTCTAATCCTCAAAAACAGCCTTGTAATTGAAGCTGTGATCACCACCATTTTAAAAGTTGACAAAATAGGCTCAGATTTGTGTCCAAGAACAAAGAAAGCCTTTTGCAACTCAAACCCTATACTCTCTCCTCTCTATCTTGTCAATCATACCAATACTGTGGGCACAGAGATGAAAATCATTACATATAGGAAAGATAAGGAGGATCCAATTTTTAAAAAATATTTGAGATTTTATTTTATAGGAAATGTATTCAACACTGGAAACCAAAATACTCCAAATAATCTCCCACCAATTATTTCCACATTTTGAACCAAGTGTGTGAATTATTTATATGAATCACATGGAACTGTAAAACCAGAATATGCCAGTTGACTGAATGAAAAATGAACTAGAATACAAAGTACTATCCACTTGGTATTCTTGTTTCTAACTTATTCTTAGCCTCTAGGGGAATTTCATCATATAAAAATTTCACCTTTCAAGACTTTAAGTGGATATATGGTTTCTAGGCGATTACGACAGTTCATTTATGTGAAAAATGCATTAATATCAGAAGGTAGAGAAATATCCAGATATGTCATATGTTAACTAATATAAAAATACCTTATTTAATTTAAAAACAATAATTTTAGTTTTACTGCAACAAGTTCCCTTAAAGGAAAGATATAATTACAATAACTTCCTAGATAAGGCCAAAAATTCCATATGGATTTCCTTGAAAATTTCTCATTGGTTATGTTTTATTTTTGGATTAACCAGTAAGTAGGTAAAATCTGCCTTCACTACCTAGATTACCTTCTGTAATTACCTGCTCTGTAAACAAAGAACTAAATAAGAAGACAGTTCATTTTTAAAATGAAGTATAAATGTCATTTCATATTTATCTAACACTTCTATTTTCAGAGGCAAGCTCATTTTTTTAGACTTTGGCAAAAGTATTTATATGTTAAACTAAAGTGTTTAAAGAACACTGTGAAATTGGAAAACACACTGTCACCATTTTGCAATGTGATAGGCACTATTAGTGATCCATTTGGATCCTGTTCTCTATAGGTCTCAGATAATAAAGAATAAGGTTGGTTTTATTTGATTTGAACTTTGGAAGGTAAGTAAGAGCTGAAAATGATGCTTTTTAAAAGTATAGATAAGTCCTCTGAAAATAATGTCCTGAAGGAAAAAGCAGCCAAGCTTTCCTTTAAAACCTCCTAGGTTGGGGCTCCTGGGTGGCTCAGTGGATTAAAGCCTCTGCCTTTGGCTCAGGTCATGATCTCAGGGTCCTGGGATCCGGCTCTCTGCTCAGTGGGGAGTCTGCTTCCTCCCCCTCCCTCTGCCTGCCTCTCTGCCTACTTGTGATCACTCTCTCTCTGTCAAATAAATAAATAAAATCTTTAAAACAAACAAACAAACAAAAAACCTCCTAGGTTTATGAGAAGGGCATTTGGACTTGCATCTAAAGATCTGAATTCAGGACTCAGTTCTGCAATTTAGCCATGAGAAAGTGGTTTTCTATCTCTATATGAAAGACACTAGACATCAGTGTCCCTACCCCATACCACCAATGCCCACCTTCAATACCTTTTGTTTCTTTCTTTTTTAATTTTTTAATTTTTTTATTTTTTCTTTATTTTTTTTTAAATTTTATTTTATTTTTTCAGTGTTCCAAGATTCATTGTTTATGCACCACTCACAGTGCTCCAAGCAATACATGTCCTCCTTAATATAAGATACCTTTTCTTTCAAATTAGAACTCCGTCTTTATTTAAGAAGAAAATACATTCAGCCCAAAAGGATACACTGCAATTGGTCTAAGCAAGTTATGACTAGTACATACCCCCTTTCCAGAAACTCTCTTCCCAACCTCACTCACAGCTAGGAATGAGCATGTGACCTAATTTTGACCAATGAAACGTTAGAAGACTTTTGGAGAGATTCTAGAAAAATTTGACTTCAGTGATAAATGTCAGAGCCACTCTGAGAAATTCCCTTCTGCTATCCTTTCTTCTTCCTTTCTCTTGTATTCCAACAGGTAAAAAGCAGGGAAATGAAAGTCAAAGGTCTGATATCTAAGATCTATAAAGAACTCCTCAAACTCAACACTCAAAAAACAGATAATCACGTCAAAAAATGGGCAGAAAACATGAACAGACACTTCTCCAAAGAAGACATACAAATGGCTAACAGACACATGAAAAAATGTTCATCATCATTAGCCATCAGGGAGATTCAGATCAAAACCACACTGAGATACCTTACACCAGTTAGAATGGCCAAAATCAACAAGACAGTAAACAACAAATGTTGAAGAGGATGTGGAGAAAGGGGAACCATCTTATACTGTTGGTGGGGAATGCAAGTTGGTGCAGCCACTTTGGAAAACACTGTGGAGATTCCTCAAGAAATTAAAAATAGAGCTACCCTATGACCCTGCAATTGCACTACTGGGTATTTACCCTAAAGATGCAGATGCAGTACAAAGAAGGGCTACATGTACCCCAATGTTCATAGCAGCAGTGGCCACAATCGCCAAACTGTGGAAAGAGCCCAGATGCCCTTCAACAGATGAATGGATAAAGAAGATATGGTCCATATATACAATGGAATATTATGCCTCTATCAGAAAGGATGAATACCCAACTTTTGTTTCAACATGGAATGGACTAGAAGAGATTATGCTGAGTGAAATAAGTTAAGTGGAGAGAGTCAATTATCATATGGTCTCACTTACGTGTGGAGCATAAGGAAAAACATGGAGGACATTGTGAGAGGGAAGGGTGGGGTGAATTGGAGGAAATCGGAGGGGTGATGAGCTATGAGAGACTGTGAACTCTAAGCAGCAGACTGAGGGTTTAGGAGGGGTGGGGGGTTGGGCGAGCCTGGTGGTGGGTGTGGGGAGGGCACGTGTTGCATGGAGCACTGGGTGTGGTGCATGAGCAATGAATCTTGTAATGCTGAAAAAATAAAATTATTTGGGGGAAAAAAGTATTTTTATAAATTCTACAGCTTTCGAAGGTGTAAACATAACAGGTCAGTGAAAAAACACTCTATATATGCATAGTCATAGATATATGAGATGGTAAATATAATTAAGTTTTCCAACAAGTATTAACAAACAAGTATTAACAGCAATTTTTTATTTTATTTTATTTTTTTTATTTGACAGAGAGAGAAAGATCACAAGTAGGCAGAGAGGCAGGCAGAGAGAGAGGGGGAAGCAGGCTCCCCGCCGAGCAGAGAGTACGATGCAGGGCTCGATCCCAGGACCCCGAGATCATGACCTGAGCCT
Organism: Potos flavus; assembly: GCA_028534135.1. Lineage (NCBI taxonomy): Eukaryota > Metazoa > Chordata > Mammalia > Carnivora > Procyonidae > Potos > Potos flavus. Next base: position 94,272,582 of record CM052883.1, read on the forward strand.
AAGGCAGAAGCTTTAACCCACTGAGCCACCCAGGCACCCAACCGCAATTTTTTAAGATTTATTTATTTGAGAGCAAGAGAGCTGGAGAGGGGTAGAGGGATGGACATAATCTCATGCAGACTTCCTGCTGAGTGCAGAGCTCTACGCAGGGCTCCATCCCAGGACCGTGAGATTATGTCCTGAGCCAAAATCAAGAGTCGGTCACTTAACCGACTGGGCCACCCAGGTGCCCCAATAGCAATTTCTAATCTGAATAAATGTTTGGTCTTTCCTGTGAATTCCCAGACATCATTATTTTCCTACTAAAACTGTCATAATCCTTTTTCACATTTATTTTGAAAACATATAAGAAAACACCATTATAAACTATCTATACTCTAATAATACTAAAAGTACGCAAAAGAGCAGAGGCCATTTACATAGATCATGTGTGCTTTTCCATCTACAAAACTGTACTGCACTTTTCTCACCATCTCCAAATACTCTGTCTTACATTTTCATATTCCATCAGTCATAACTCAAGTTTTTTCCTCATCCAAATCAGAACTTCTCTGAATCCCTCTTCATTTTGTTACCATGTCTACATTTCTTCTGCAGTAACTAAAACTCATTACTGGTAATTATAATACAAACACTATCTTTCCTAGTAGACCATGAGTTCCATGAAAACAAGAGGAATTTCACTTTCTCTTTCTTTCCACAGTCCCTAGTCAGCTATTTATTAAGTTCCTTGAGAGCAGAATCACTTTTATTGACCCCAAAATGTAGGAAATAATACCTTATGTAGGCCATTACATAAAATCATCCTTCATCCCATTTCAGTGTAACAAATTGGACACAATGAATGGATAGTTAGTGTAGATCATTCCCTTTTTAAGACCAAGAAGCTCTTGAAAAAGCCAAGAGAATAAATGTAACAGGTAAAACAAAATGTAGTGTTGAAAATCTGCCCCTCTTCCCACTGTCCATATCACATGGTCATTGAATGTGTGAACCAAAGAAATAGAAAAGCCAGAAAGGCAAGATAGTAGATATAAAAGGAGCTTCTGGAGTGAACAGAGCAGATATCCAGGAAGGTGTGTGCTTTGTGATGCATGCTGGTAGCACAGGGGTGTTTGGAAAACTAAACCTGTATTTTGGCCAGATGAAAGCCAGAACATGTTTGGACAGTTCAGCACAAGAAAGGAGGGAGAGGGGCGCCTGAGTGGCTCAGTGGGTTAAGCCTCTGCCTTCAGCTCAGGTTGTGATCTCAAGGTCCTGGGATCGAGCCCTGCATCAGGCTCAATGCTCGGCGGGGAGCCTGCTTCCCTCTCTCCCTCTGCCTGCCTCTCTGCCTACGTGTGATCTCTCACTCTCTCTGTCAAATAAATAAAATAAAACCTTTAAAAAAAAAAAAAAAGAAAGGAAGGAGAGTTACAGAGCAGGTACCATACAAGTGATTAATTTCTACACTGAGAGCAGGAAGAATTTGAAAGTGACTCTCAAGAAGATATGGTGCAGGAAAGGCAACTATTAATAATTTTTTAAGAGATAGGCAATGATTTAAACTCCTTTTCCATAATTTTTGGCTGTTGGGCTGATATTTCGTTGATTATGACTTTATGTTTGAAATTGGCTTTAGTGTTCCATCCAGCTTTATTTGGGGCCTACAAAGATAAACTAAAGTTTAAGGTGGTCACAGATTGCAAGACTGACATTATGAGGGACCACCTGACCTTATGTTGTTGTAAAATCCTTAAATATTAAATTGTACTTACTGGTAGCAAAAAGAATCCTCAGTCCAAGTAGGCACAGAGAGTAGATTCAAAATATCTCATTCGACATGCTCATTTTAGACTATAATATTACTAGTTAATATTATATTATTTATTAGTTTAAAATAAAGTGATAAAAATACACTGTAAATTAAAGTGAGTAATTTGCCTTCCCATGCTAAAATTTGGGATTCTGTAAATGAATAGATATTTAAAAACAGGAGAAAATAATTCAGGAAGGAATTTAATAAAGATTTCATTGGATGTCATGTTTCTTCTACCTTATATACACCTAAATGCTGCTACAGTGCAGTGAATATTTGTAGCATTTATGTGAATTGACCCAATTAGCCAAATTTTAGGTACTATGGTTAGGTAAGCAATGTGTTAATTTCAAACTGTAAAATGTTGACAAAAATGGTAAAAGAGTCTTCTGTTCAGAGAGAACAAAAAAATGGATGCAATATGCATGTATTAAAAACTCTTTTTTAAAATCAGCAGATGGACCCCTATATTTTAGAACCTACTCGCAATGGGATGTATATATGTTTTTAGCAAGACGTGAAGCAATGCACAAGAGTATAAATTATCAAATGTGTATTATGCTACAGTATACTCTTTAGCATCTCGCTGTTAAAAAAAATCCCTTAATAAAAACCTGTGATATGCCATTACTGTATGGTAAATTGATTCCAAGAGAGTAAGTAGTTCAATAGACTCCATAGTTTATAGTTCCCTAATATTCATTAAGTACTTAAAATATCTAGTATAGTTTATACAAACAGCCACTTAGCTGCAGTATGTGTATGTGTGTATCCTTTAATTAAAATTTTTGTTTCATTATATTTAAAAACAAAGCAACAACTAAGGTGACCATACAAATGAGTTAGATGTAACCAATGACTTAAACATTCTGTAAGTTCTCACAGGAGTATTACAGGTCTTAGTTAATTACAACCTCCAGGCATTAAACCATACTCCAGTGTCTTTTAGGTTTATTCAGTTTCCAAATTAACCCCTTCTAAAATCAGAAAATATCTCCTGCAATGTATATTTTTTCTTTGAATTGGAAAGGAGCTTAGCTAATGCTAACATTTAGTATTTAATATATGTAATGCTACATCTTCAATTTGTATATTTGATCATTTTTACAAGCACATTAGAAAATAGATGTTTATTGTTAAACTGTTGCATGTAGCCTCTTTGGATTAGAACCCAACCCAAAGAAACAGGAAGACTACCATGTCAAGATCACTTGGGATCCAATATGAAATTACTTTGTAGTTCCATTCAGTGCCTGGAAAATATAGTCCTATATATCAGCAATTTGATCACCAATTTATCACCTATTATATCACCAATTATATCAACCAATATATGGAATTCATTGTTAACTGGAATTCATTGTAGGTGCCAGATCTTAGTCTACTTATATCCATTCTGTGTTAGATTCATTTTTTTTTTAAGATTGTATTTTATTTATTTGAGAGAGAAAGCAAGAGAGTGATAGAGAAAGCAGAAAGAGAGGAAGAAGCAGACTCCCTACTGAGCAGGAAGTCCCAGGACCCTGGGATCATAACCTAAGCCTAAGGTAGACGCTTAACCAACTGAGCCACCCAAGTGCCCCTAGAGTTATTTCTTATAAACCCCAATAAGTGACACTTGTATTATATTCACATTCTCTTTTGTAAAAGTTGACAGAACTCTATGGATTTGTTTTACTTAGTTCTAGCCACGTTGTCCTATATGAGAGGGCAGGGACATTATCAATAATATTTTATGCAAAAGATATTATGGGAGAAATTTACCAATTTGATGGGATAGCAAAGGAATAATCAAAGAACACAACCTTGTTCTGTATCACACTAGGACTAGATACCAGAGAATGTTTACCCAGAAAATAATCTCACTAAGGAATTCTAATTAAGGCACAGGGAAAGTAGAATATCCTGAGACATAACCTGACAAGCAAAGCAATCAGTTCCATTATTCACATGACCCCCAAATAATGTATACTCTACAAAGTTCCTTTTGTACCAGTTCTGATCTTCCAATGTGGTATTAACTATGCCTGTAACCATTTACCGTATGTTATAATCCATTTGTTCCAATAAGTGAACCATCAGCCTTATACTGTGATGGGGGAAAAAAGTCCCTGACCACAGAATTCAGTCCCTGATTCCTGGCTATGAAAGTAAATGTTTGTATTAACTCATTTACTCTTAAAACGCATCAGCTCTATGTTACTATTCCATAGAGCCCTTATGAAGTCACATAAGACAGCAGATGTAAACTCTTTTAAAAAAATCTGGCAGAGTGAGTATGCAATTATTGATCATTATAATTTTTTATGTGCATGTTTAGACAGACTACTAGACTAACTCATTCCACAGTCTGCTGCGATTATCACTGCAAAAAAATCTGTTTTCCCAAGAATCCTGCTTTATCTATTTTGCCTAGTACAAAGCTAGAACTTCTCATGCTAGCAGTTCTTCTACTAGAATATAATACTTTGAGAGAGGGGTGATCTGTTATTCATAGTATCAAACAGGACCTATTTTATAAGAAAAGTTTCAAACATATCTGTTTGAAAAAAATAATCAGTGCAAACTTCATTTTAAAGTTCTTCATTCTCTTTAAAATGATGTGGCTCCATGATGTTTCAGTCAAATGATTTTGACCCATTTTAAACATGAGCAAATCATTTTTTGAGTTGCTTACTATTTATAAAGAAAGCATCACATTTTATTCTGCAATGTACCACATGTGCAAAAAGGAAAGCAACAGTTTAATTTCACATAATATTTGGATTTGAGGATTAGCAATTAACATTTTAAAGTTAGATTACTGATTTGAAAAATTATTTGGAAAATCATATCTAGTACTTTTCAATTTCAAAGTTGCTGAATGTAGAGCTAAATAGATCTCTACATTTCAAAATTTAAGTAAGTTAGTATGTATTTTGAAGGACATCAAAATGATTTAATGTCAGCATACACAGAGCTATCTATTGAAAAAAATATGCCGCAAAAAGAAAGTACATTTTTAAACCCTATAATTACCATTAAATTAAGAAGTTAGTTGTTTGAAGTTGGCTCTGTAAATCATTATGAAGATTCTATATTACCATTTTGAAGCACTCGAATACGGCAGTCAGGATAAAGAAGACATCATGTACAAACATAAATAATGTAACAACAACAGATTGAGTTTTTGTACTTCTTGTTCTCTTTACAATCTTGTCATGAGAATAACTCACATGGTGTCACTTTTTCTTCTTCCAAGTCCCTGAAAATGAAGCATCAAAGTCTAATAATCTTCCCCATCTCAATTCTCTACTTCTTACGTTCTGGAAGAACAAGAATAAGTGATAAAAAATCTTACTTTCTTGCATGGTCCTCTAACATCAGCAAATCAGGCGTACAGAGATTAAAAAAAAAAAAAAGAATACATATTCTCCTCCTGCTGATATTCCTCTACCTCACCACATTAACTCTAACGTGACAAAGATAAAGGAAGAAGGAAATATGCTTGGGGTCAGAAGTAGAAAGTGTGCTTTCAATAAATAGTTTCAGTAGTTTCAAGGACATCATCAAGAGTGCCACATACATTTAGACCTCATTGAATCTTAAATCTCTGATGTTCTGTAATAGAACAACGGCATTTGGAAACATTAAGGAAAATGTTTACAATAGTTCAAAGTGCACTGATGAATTTTGAAGAATATCTGAATTACCAAAACTATTCCACAGTGTTAAGAATTAATTAGAAGTACATATTACAGGAAACTGGCCCATTTGAGGATTCTTAAAATGGTTCTTTTTTTTTTTAATGGTTCTTTAATTTCTTTTCAGCTTAGAGAACATATTTTACTCTTTTCATAAAAACACTCAAATGTGTATTCACTTTAAGTTTTTAAGACCCCTTTGTAACATTAAATACAGAACAAACAAAATCTGAACTCTATAGTTTAAAGTCTAAATTGTCTTTAACAGGGACAAAGTTAATAAAATAAATAAAATTGCTCTTTTTGTTGTTACCACTCATAGAAGTAGAGCTATAGTATAAACAGATGAATAACATATTGAGAGAAATTATAGAGCCAATCTTAAAGTTAAGTGAACCTTAATTTTCTTGGGGCCTCATATTATTCTGGGCAATCTAAATGGACTAAGTCATGGCTAAATGAGAAAACAAAGGAAAAATGCACTCTAAACAGCACCACTGATAATTTTCAAAAGAGATGTAATTCCAAAAGTTGGAATTCACTTTTGTTAATTCAAGTGGATCTTCCTTAATTAGAACTCACTTCTCTCCTCTAAACATAGTGTTGACTCTTGACATGATGGATGATTCTTTAATAAACGAACAGGAAACTAGCTCTCAGGCAATAACTTGGTGCATTTCTGCTTGAAAACATTATTCATATAGAACAAAAATGAGAATAACACAAGTTGATATCCAGTACCTATGTATAGTCACTGCAATCTTCTGTCATATGCCATGATACATAATGGTGGAAAACTCATTATTCAACAGTAATGCATATGCAAAACCAGATTCAACATGGTTTCTTGATCTTATTGAGATGTTCTAATCCATAGTTTCCTTTGATGGCCATCACTCCAGTGGGCTTTACCTTCAAAGGTAATTGGCAACAGTAGTATAGAGTAGTGACTATAACGCAATACAGTTCCATAAAGCAATCAACCCATTTTATTCTAAAGCCTGTATTTAACATTAGAGGGAAATAATATTATTATAATAGTAACATGATTTGGAGGATAAAATATTTTCTGCTTAAATCTCAAACAGAAATTTAATAGTTAATTGATAGTTTAAAGATAGGCAATCTATCATTTCTTTTTTTTTTTTTTTTGAAGATTTTTATTTATTTATTTGTCAGAGAGAGAGAGAGCACAAGCAGGCAGAGTGGCAGGCAGAGGCAGAGGGAGAAGCAGGCTCCCCACCGAGCGAGGAGCCCGATGCGGTACTTGATCCCAGGACCCCGGGATCATGACCTGAGCCGAAGGCAGCAGCTTAACCAACTGAGCCACCCAGGCGTCCCAGCAATCTATCATTTCTATACTTCCTTTAGCAAGCTTATTTATTTCATGTGCATAAAACATTTTCCATGCTATTTTAAGTATTAACAATCCCAAATCAAACTGATATTCATTGGGATTTTCTGAGACTGGATTTCTATTGGTACACTACATTTGCCTGACCAAGTTCTTCTCTTAGCCTTAGATCTCAAATGGCACCATTGTGCTTATAAGCACCTTTCCTTGATTTTCAAAATAATTAGTTCCCCCAAGTGCTTTACTTCAGATGAAAGAATAATACACTATCCCCACAGAATTTGTTCTGCTTCTAAATGATTTAAAATTCTAAATTTGCTATAGCATTTAAGTTCCAATAGTAAAAGTGCATCAATGATTGCAAAGTTTCTATGGCAACAACCTCATTATAACACCACTCCCGGGATAGTAACCTGGATTCTAAATGTTAGAGAGACGTCAATTATCATGGAGCCTGGTGAACTAGAGAACTAATGCAGTCTATATAAAAAAAAGTTGTTGATTTTAATTTCATAAACAATGCAAATGTGTACAATGTTACTATAGTGATTACAACTGAGATTTTCTACATCTATAAACATTATGTCTCCTTGATGAGACCACTGTAATTTTTTAGACTAAATTTGAGGACAGTTTGTTTTATGTTACCTATCTAGAATTGGATCTACCTATGAAAACCTTGAAGTAAGTTTAGGGTCTGTTGTTTAGAAATCATGACTTTGCCTTAAGATATCAGGCAACCTAGGCATCACACTGAAGTGCTTACAGAACACAGATGCTTTACAAAGGTACCACTGTTTCAGTCAAAAATATATTAGCATTGACATCGCTCTGTCAACAAACATTTGATTCCATGGAGAAAGACAACATCGACATCCAGAGTCCATTTCCAAAGTGAATACCAGCTTTTTAGAAACTAACATCTGCTGAGCCCCAGTGCTCCAGCTGCCACAGAAAGCAGATTTTCCAAAGTAAATCTGCCCCATTCATTTCTTCCAGGAAGTGGGCATTCAGTGATTGAAATCTATTAATGCTTATTTGTGATTCATTTAAATCTATGATTTAGAAAGTTTAATTGACAGAAATAATGAATAACTACAATACATTTTGGAGACTGCATTGCATTTTAAAACAAGTGAAGATAATTGTAAGTGAAAAATGAAGAAAACTGTATACCTCAGTAAATGAGCCATTAACCTCTCACCTTTTAAACTAGAAAAGAAATCTTGATTATAATAACCAAGCTTCTTTAATGATTCTACAACATGATTATAAAATTAAACTGATAGCTTGAGATTGATTTTAGTTCTTTGTAAGCTATTTCCAATTTAGCCTTCCTCTTATAAGGACTCAGTGTCCCACCACCCACATATTTCTTCTTTGCTTTGAGGGCAGTGGAACTCAAGGATGAAAGGAGAGAGAAAGGGAGGAAAAGAGGCAGTAATTTCCAGAGGGCCCCTGGGTGGCTCGGTGGTTAAGTAGCAGACGTTGGCTTAGGTCAGGATCTCAGAGTCCTGGGATGGAGTCCAGAGCATGGAACCCCAAAATGGGCTTCCCACTCAGAAGGGAGTCTGCTGCTCACTCTCTCTCCATCCTTCACCCCCACTCTCTCTCTTTCTCAAATAATAAATAAAATCTTTAAAAAGATTTAAGAAGTAAATTCCAGGATCCTTTTGTAATTCATAAGCATGATGACTGGGTGTTCACGCCATGGTGTGACATGTGCCTCCCTCAAAACTTGTTACGACCTCGTCCCATTGCCCATCCGATATGAACTTGGACAAAGAAATTTTCACAAGCAAATTTATTTTTAAATTATTCTTATCTTAACTGAACTATTATCCCCAATTGTTGTTGTTGTTGTTTTGTTTTTTTGTTTGTTTTTTCTTTGGCAGGGGTACATTTAGCTTGTGAACTTGGGAAGGGAAGTGGGGATAGGTGAGTTAATGGGCTGCAGAATTTGTATTTAAATAAATGAAGGACAACAGAGTCTGATTCATTCTCAAACAGTGGTGATTGCTCTAATGATGTGGACCACAGACAGGCTAGACCTCCTTAGGAGTGTAGGTTGGCAGCTGGACCCTCTCAAATGTCACTTCATGTTCATTCGCTAAGGAACATAAGTCATTCCTTTGGGAGAAGTCTATGTAACATCCAAGTTACATAGATGATCAGCATGATTTAGATTGAAATTGGCCACATTCGTATTTCATAAAATTGAAATACAAGACATGTTGGTGTGTCTCTCTGCATATATTATACACATTTTGATATAAAGCATATGTTAGATATAGTCTGCATATCTTATACATATTCAAATATAAAACCTGTTTTATACATATACATATGTATAGAATATATATCAGTGTGTGTGTATGTGTGGGTGTGTGTGTTTGTGCATGTGTGTATATATATACACACTGATAAAATAGAATTGTGGATGATTCTTACAGTCCTAAAAAATCCAAATGAAGATATCCATTAAGGCAGACATAAATAGCAAGCTTAATGTTCTATTGGTAATATTAAGAAAACTATTTTTAAATATTTATCTTACAGTTACCTTTGGATACAACCTACTACTTAAAATCTGTTTCAAAATTTGAAAGTCAAAACCAAAATAACAAGTCAAATCTATTACTTTATTCACAAATCTAACCTCTATAAGGCTTCTGATTATGTAAAAAAATCAAATTTACACTTTAGAAATCAAGATTTGAAAGCATTGAGTTTAAAAGAAAATGCCATAAGCTTTTAAGGCAATTCCAAAATAAGAAGTCCCAAAATGTTTTGAGTGCATAAGCCATTATTAGAACAAGTCTTTAGCCTCCCATGGGGTTCTAGCTAGTATATATAGAAACACTTATATGTTTCTTTTACTTTTGAGATGTTTGTTAAAAAACAAAACTCTGATAATGCTCTATTGTCATAACATTATATTTTATTAAATATTATAGTTTTGGTAGGAAGCTACATTATGATGTTACAATTAAAAAAACGAAGGCCTTAGAGATTGAAAGATTTGAGTTCTAGACTTTATGAAACTTTGACACTTACTGTTTGTTGGGCTTTGTGTGAGTCTAAATTTCCTCCTGTATGAAATAAGAGCTGATATTTTTACATGATTGACGTTTAGAATGATTTAAAGTATGTGGAAATACATTTGAATGCCTACAGCGGTATCTCAAGACAGTAGCCTTGTGTATGCTGCAGACATGGCATTATGAACCATTTGGCACGCCAATCTCTTCCAATTTCCCCCAGCTGTCTAAGAATGGCATCAAAAGGAAAACATGAATGGTACTCCAGGATATGTCATTCTCATTAAACTCGAGTTTACTCCAGACGAAGTCACTTAACAAGATCTGGTAGCCATGCCTATGGAAGCAAAAATCAGGACGAGGTTCCTATCATCTTCTAGGTAGAAAGAATGTTATTGCTGATATATTTTGAAAGCATCCAAAATTAATCATATTGATTGCATACTTATAGTTACTTAAAGAAAATGCTGGTTTATAAATTGCCTACTGATAATAAAATTTAAAAAGCAAATCTTTTTTAATGAAACTCATTCCACAAAATTGGACCATGAAAGACATAGAAAATAGAGTTAGACATTTTACATAAATAGAAAAAAAAGACCCCCTAAATTTATTTGACGTATTTTTAATTAGGTATAAAGGAAAACCTGATAATCATACCAAAATAAAAAATATTAGCAAACACTGAAATATGCATGCAAATATGCTAAAACTCATACATTGAAATTTAATTAATGTGGAAATAAAAAAGAACTAAGAATAATTTGGTAGTTAATCACTATTGTAATTACTCCTTGAATCTCAGGGCTTATGTCTCCCTAGGTGTAAGTGTGTAAATATCATTTTTGCTTTCTCAATTGTGGGGAAAGGATACATATGATTCTCTGGTATGAAGTAGATCCTGTACTTTGGGGAGTTAGAGTCTTCCTCCAAAATTTCACAGACTTAAAGATCTGTAGAGAGCCATGAGTTAATTAATATATTTGCTATTTTAAACACCATATATTTTAATATTTGAATGACTTTACTAACAAATTATTCAAGTTGTAATTTTTAAGTCTTAATTTTCATGTAGATGAAAATAATTATGTAAATTATGCACATTAATTAAATTATGTAAATTAATTGGGGAAATTATTTTCATAAAATTGTTTTGTTGCTATGTAGAGCTTTAGTCTCTGGAAACCCAGAAGATCATGCTGTTAAATTAATGTATACACAAATGTATAAACTGTTTCGTAAATATAGATAGTACTATTTGTCTTTCTTTCCTATTAGTGATAAACCTAGTATCATTATAGTCTTTCTTATAGTGATAGTTTCACTAATAAAGAAATCCTGCTCTGTGTTCTTTATGTCCTTTGAATATGTAAAATAATGCACCTTGAGTTTAATGTGATTATTTGGTTTTGGCAGCCACCAAGGAAGCTGACTAAAGTCATTTGCAGTGTACAAATTTTACAGTTAAAAAATAATAAAGGAAGAAGCCTTAGTCAAACAATTAATGAAGTTAAAAGTATATTTTTTTTTCTTTTTCACAAATGCCATTTAACATTCTAATCCTGCAAGAGATGGCCTAATAATTTTTTATGAATACACATACATTGAATAGCACAATATTTTAAGCTGGACTATGTCACAAACACTAATGAACACAATATGCCAAATAAATGACATCTCCAACCTCATGCTAGTGGCTGATTCTTATATACCTGATGTATATAAGGAAAAGCCAAATTAAATATTGTGCCAATCCAGGATTCATTAGCAGGATCTGTCAGCTGTGTAAAAGCTTCCTCCCAAGTATCTGATCAGTACTCTGGTGCATACTTGTTGAGCTTCATTTACAAGTTGTCAGAAAACTAAATGTATTTTCACAGCACCTTCCAAATCTGTAATCGAGCAATGTCTAATGAAGCCAAAAGGCTATTTCTCAATTCTTCTCCACTTCCTCTTTCTCCCAGTAGGGTATTTACGAAGATAGCAAATAAGATGACACACACCTTAGTGGTAAGAGGAGGGATAGCTATAATCCACATATTACCAAATGAAAAGTTCAAGTGCCATTCTTCACTTCAAGGGGGACTTGAAGGAGGGATTTGTTTTATTACAGGGTCTACTAATGCCAACTCTAAATCCCCATCTATTCACAGGAGAGTTTATAAAATCCCTCTTCCGTTGTGAAAAGGAAACTCTCACGATACTGAGGCACAAAATGACATTTATTGACATTAAAAGCCTCATCAGTTATTTCTCATCAGTTTTTATTCCTTTTGCAGAGGGGTTTATTGTAATGTTTGGCATGAAGGAAATTGGCACTCTTTGATTTAGCAAAGTCTGGCCTGAAATCAGTGCTCCAAAGAGTTGCTTTAAAGCTAGGCATTTTCCAAATATTGGATTGAGTCCTGTGGGTGGCTATATGGGTCAGAGATGAGTTTGATGTAACACAAGATCATAAAGGTTTTTAAAAATATTCTGCTTTACACTTAAATCATTAGTGCACTGGAGCCCATGTTAGGCAGCAATGTAATAAAAATCTCTCTCTTCTCAGCTCACCCAGGCTCCTTGGGTCTCATCTCAGGAAACAGCAGCTACATACCTTCTCAATCATTCTCTCAGCCTTATATTCAACCAGTCTTTTTTTTTTTTTTTTTTTTAATCCATTTATTTGACACAGAGAGAAAGCAGGAGAGCACAAGCAGGGGGAGTGGCCAATTGAGAGGGAGATGCAGGCTCCTCAGCCAGGCAAGGAGCCAGAGGACACGGAGCTTGATCCCAGAACCCTGGGATCATGATCCAAGCCCAGTCGAAGGCAGAGGCTTAACACCGCGCCCCATATCCAACCAGTCTTTAAACAAACAAGCACTGAACAAGTCATGTCTTCATTACTTAAACATCTGGAGAGCTCCATAGAGTTACTGCCTACACCTAAGAGACGTTCTCAAATTGGGCTTTTTCAAGACCAGTTGGGGAAATAACTAGTTTTATTTACTTATCTGTCTTAAACTTCCTACCACGTCCAGATGTTACAAGTCAGTGATAGAAACAGAAATGTATTCCCAACTCACAGGAGCCCACAGTCTAAGAGAAAAGATATTAACAGTGAGTAACAATCACAACAGTTCCTGGCAAGTGTTTTGAGGGAAATCATAAGCTAATTTGCAAGGATGGGAAAGGGCACCAGGCCCACCTGACTGAAGATGAGCCCGGAACGGTAAGCAAACTCCAGGTCATATCTATCACCCGTGCCTTGGCAAGAAGATCACAGGTTAGTCTAAAGGCAAACGTTTATTCTAAAAAAAAAAAAAAAACACCCACTGAAGAGGTTTAGAGAGAAGATCTGTTTGGGTTATTTAAAAGGTCATTCTAGTAGCAGAATGGTAAGTGGACTGAACTTCCCACTTCTTTTCAATGAACAAAATTGTATAAATACCTACTTCCAGTATTGACAATAATGAAGATGTCATCTCTTCTTTGATACATTCCATTAAATAGGGCCAATATGGGTGGGATGATACTTTTCATTGCTTTTATATAGGGCTATATAGTTTGCAAAATGTAGAGTTTTGAAAAAATTCAGTAAAGAATTAAAATATTTTCTGTGGAATGTGCTACATAGAGTGAGTGATTTCGTAGCCACTGAAGTGTAAGAGACAAATCTTAAGTTGTTAAACATTTGATTTGAAAAGTGATCAATCAAAATGTTATAATTGGTATAAGCTTCCAAATTTCCAGAAATAATCCATTAATACTGAAGATGTGATTTTTTTATAAACCAAAATAACTGTATATTTCAAAAACTTCTTCAGGGTCTAGAATTAAGATTAAATCTACTGCCTAGCAATGGTTCATAATTTATATGTTTATATTTCAATTATTAATATGACTATCTTCATAAAACATTTTAAATAATAGTGTCTTATTTCATGCATTCCTTGGGGTTGTACGCTGTTCTAAGGTTACTAAAGGCTAAATTAGATAAAATATTTCTTAACCTTATTTTCTAAAAGTACTTAGATTCATACAACACGGAAGCTGAACTTCTACAGTATCCCATTTCACTTCATTTAAGGCACTTGTCATCACAAAAAATGAGCTGCTGTGTTGCTTGTACACATACTTGCCACCCCTCAGAAATCCTGTTTGCCACACTTCAGCCTATATTTTTTTCTTTCTAATACAGCAATGATAGTTTTTCATTACTGTGTCACTTGCACTTTTTTTCTAAAGTCTAATTTTATCTAGAATGTCCACAACAAGTATTTTTGAAATAGTAAACTATTAGTAACCTGTGTTTTCCTGCCATCCATACAAGTAAGTTAAAGAAATGAGAATTAAACAAAAGAAAGAAAGATTCCAAAATAGGCAACTGAAAAAAATCACAAAAGTGAACTGACTTTCATTAATACTGTTGTGGAATAATTAAGTTTTAATTCTATAAAGTGCTATAGAATTTGAAAAGCATTTTGATTTTCTTACTCAGTTTTAAAGACTTATTTATTTATTTATTTATTTATTTGAGAGAGAAAGACAGAGAGAGAGTGAAAGAGAGACTTGGCCAGGGAGGAGGAGAGGGAGAGGGAGACAGCATCTCAAGCAGACTCCACGCTGAGTGCCAAACCCAACAGGGGGCTCAATCCCAGAACCTGGAGGTCAGACCTGAGCGGAAACCAGAGTGTGACACTCACCTGACTACACACCCCAGTGGCCCTTCTTGTTCAGTTTTAAAACAACTCCATATAATAAGTTGTCTTTAATTACATTTTACAGATACAAAAATTCAGTTCTGGAGAAAATATGTGATTTGGTCATGGTTACTCTGCTAGGAAGTAACAGAAGCTGGAGCCTGGATACAAAGCAAAGTCTTTGACCTCAGAGCTACTCTATATTCCATTGTAACTCTTATGCTCTTATGCCATTGATACACAAACTATATCAGAATTTAATACCTTACATTTTTTGTCACTTGGAATATGCTATTGCCCAGTGTGAGCAGCCTTTCACCTCCCTGCATGTCATTTTCAAATTCTGGATCATTTTTCATAGCATGCTAAGACCAATTCTAGGGTTTAATAATTAGTTTCAATAAAGAAGCCCTTGAAAAATCTAGTAGCAGTAAACTATTTTCAAAGGTAAAAATTACATTATGTCTGATATGTACTAAGCAGTTTTACTTCATCTTCTTTAAAAATTGATTGAATATATATATTAACTCATTTAGCTGAAATAGTGAATTAATGGAACACATACATATCAGTATAAAAAAGTATATTATAAAGTCAATATAAAACTTTATATTTTAACTGTTATGTTGCCTTAATTACAATAGGCAGATGTCCTAAATGTAAACAAGTGCCTTTTTCCAATTAAGTTGATTCACATAGTTGATTAATTCTGTGCAAAGATGAAAAGGAAAGGAAAGGGAGCAAGGAGGAAATTTTGATATATTTTAAAGTATTTACATTTACTTTTTACACTATTTTACAATGTTTTCTGGGCTAAAATAATACCACTCAATAAGGTTTGTAAAAAGATGCATAAGTAATATTAAAGAGATACATTTTAATAAAAACATATTAGATTATGTTCCTAAACACTTTGCTCTATTCTACTATTATAAGTTTTAGACAAAAGTATTATATCCCAAGAATTTAAGGCCACCAATATATATTAATTGTCCCAAAGAGTTTTCTAATGTATTATTTTTCTGAAAATCAAATACCATTCCCTTTAAAAAAAAATAAGATGCATAAGATGGCTCAAATATACAAATTAATTTATAGGGAACGCTCTATAAACAAATATAAAATAGATGTGTTCTCTGAAGTGAATATGTCCTATGATTTTAGAGCCTCTATAATTATCCTAAATTATTTTTTCTCAAATAAGCTATTATTCATCTTTAATTCCATGTGAAAGAGCAATCCTAGATTTAAGGTTAGCTGGAAAATAATAAGCAACATGGCCAGTCTTTCATATTCTCTGCTGGAGTGTAATTTGCAAGTAATTTATCAATAGATATTTAATAATTTAAAAGAAAAAATTCAGTAAAGCATGGGTTGCAAATGCTAACTATTATGCTCCTCTTGGGAGAAAAAAATCCATCAATGAATGAAAGTAGAATTCACATTTTTAGAGTCCCTCCCATTTTAATGATTACTTCATGGCACCACTGTTCTCATTTCCTGTAATTGCTTTCATTTGAAACACAGGCTATATGAGAAAATGAAGGACTAAAGTATTAAAGTACCAAAATCAGACAAGGAAGAAAATTTGGACATTTAACACTTCTTCACTGACTACCAAATGGTTGGGATATATACATATGTTTTAATTTTTCAAATACCCACTTTAATTTATCATTAGTGCATTTTTGTGTCGGTTAGCAAGATGAATGAACTCTATTTTAAAAGGACAAAAACACTCCATGGATGCCCACATTGCTCCATAAACCTGAGATCTAGTGACTGTATTTTCAGTTATAGATTTTGGTCAAAACTGGCTTGTAGAATTTATTTGCCAAAGTCACTGAACTTAGAGTATTTGCATATTTCCCCCAACTGACCCCAGGTAAAAACTACTAAGCATGTCAAGTGATGCGTATCTCATTCACTACATCAGAACAATTTATCTCAGCAACTATGCTTACCCAAGAACTTCCTAGTGAGTCTCAAGCACTGGTTTCCTTTTCAATGGATTTTTGAGAGACAAATATCTCAATTTTTATATGACAGGATTCTTCTGTTACAAAACGAAACAAGCTTAAAATAACTAAAAATAAATAAATAAATAAAAAAGAGTATGATGACCTTATAAGCAGAATAAACCTCAGTGGACTAGGAAAGAGTACATTTAGAGTGGACTTTGGGAGGAAACAACCATTTCCCAAAGATTGTTATTGCTTAATGAGATCCGTGACCACACATCCATTATGTGGGATAAACATGGCTCCCTGCTGACTCCCCAAAGCTTGCTGACAGTTGGTGATTATGATGTTAACTCACTGTAACACCCTAGAAATGTTTTAATGTCTTTTTCTCCTATTTCTGTAATATTAGAGCAAGGCTTGAATCCATTGTGTAGGAAATATAATAGCAAGATTAAAATAGTATAACTTGGACAATCTCTATAGCAGTTCTGTATTGCTTATAGTAGCAACATATAAGTGATGCTTATTTTAAGAAGGCGTCTCCTTCCATTTCTGAAAAACAATTTTCGTAGTATCTATAAACTGATCAGATATAAAAAATCTCAAAGTATTGGCTTATTCTAACAAATTATGTTCCTTTAGTAAAGGAAACCCAAGATTAACATTGTATATATTTTGCCTCCAACTATTTGTTTTTACTGCTTTTCAGGAAAGCAAAATTTTAGTAGTTTTGGTTTTAAAAAGACAAAAATAATGAAAAAAACATACTTTAAATTTTTCAGATTATTTTATGTAAAGAGTAGCTCTTCGTACCAAGAAGTAAAACACGCCTATCAGTCATTCCTCATAGTCCCCTTACCCAAAGAGAAAATAATAGCATCAGCAAAGTACACTGTCAACATTCAAAAATGATATCTGGTTCAGTCGTTTTCAGAAGCTGTATAGAATGATACGTGTCATATTAAAAGACACAAAGCTAAGCCTTGATTTTTCTCTTCGTTCTGATTTTCTGACAGAAAATCTTTAGCACACATACTCTGATGAGAAAGCAAACTACCTTTTATGTAAATTTATCACTTAAAGGCATTAAACATTTACTTGGTATTATACAATCACATCATTCTTCCTAGAAAAAAAAATTAGTATTTTTAATAAGTACAGTAATGCCTGTGGAGAATTAAAAAAACAACAGATGTTCCTCCTGCCCCACCTGTTTATTTTTTAAGGTATATGCAAAAGCCTTATATGGGTAAAAATAGATAATAAAAACTTGGAAACTTTGGGTTTTAACTCATAAAAGCAAAAAAAAAAATCCCATTTTATTATTACCACCAAGATCAGAAAAGTATTCTAGATTACCAATAAGTTATTCTTTTTACTTTCAGATACAACATAGCAACGTATCCCCACAGGACATTCAATACATGAACACGAAGTCATGACTTGACGCACTACCAATAAGTTAGCAAGCTGTGGGAGTAACTCTGTTTTAATGTAGTCAAAATGTCATTTTAAACTATTTGAAGAAAAAATAAATTATATTTCTAGAGACTAACATCAGAAGAGAGTATGAGAATTTATACTGAAATTTATTCCTTGACAAGTTTCTTTTCTCCTATTATAAAGTAGTTTATTAATTATAGAGATTTTATTTTTTTTAAAAGATTTATTTATTTATTTGAGAGAATGAGCAGGGAGGAGAGGCAGAGGAGAGGGAGAATGAAACCGAAGCCGACTCAGTGCTGAGTTTGGAGCCCAACTAGGAGCTCAGTCTCATGACCCTGAGATCATGACCTGAGCCAAAACCAAGAGTCTGATGCTTAACCAACTACACCACCCAAGTGCCCCTATTTAGATTTTAGATGATTTCTTTTATAGATGACTTTAAAAAGCCCACTTTAGATCCACTGAATTATAAAGAACAACATTTTCTGTACATCTAACTGTTCAAGAGTTCTTGAATTAACCATAGTGAACTACAGAACTACTTATTTTAGGTCAATTCTCTTGCACCTCACTGACTTTGTACCTGCAATTCCCTATGTTTAGAAGGTTCCCATCTAGGACAGCAATAACCTACATTACATCTTTATGCTAATTAGAAAAAGGAACCCCCTCTGGTCCAGTGTAACCCCAGATTAGGCACAAAGCTTGGTAAGCGGAGTGAGATGTGAATGTCATTCCTCCCTACTGTTTCTCTGCCTAGTCCTTTTCCAGACTCTGCAATGGTCCTGGTCTTCTTACTATAATTTCTCTGGCTTTAAGAGTTATTAACTGCCAACTGTAGGCAGTAAATGTATATATACAGTAATAAAATATAATAATAACTAGCAGAGTGATTGTGAGTTGATGGTTTATATATCTCTATTCTATACTTTTATCTCTTTGAGGCTTTTTTGCAAATAAGCATGCAGAATTTCAAAGAGATTATGTATCCTGGCCAATGTGACACAGCTAATAAGTGATAAAGCTTGGATTGGAATCTAAACTGACTGACTTCAAAACTTAATCTCTTAATCTCAACCCTAATGTGTTTTTTTGTTTTGTTTCATTTGTTTTAGTGTTTTTGTTTTGTTTTTTAATTACCGGGAATAACTCAAGTGTAGGTTCCTGGATCTTGTATGTATTCTTCTCTCCTTATACTGGAGTGGTAGAAAGCACAAAATGTTCTTGGGACCAAGAATTTGGAGAGTTTTTAGAGAAAGAGAGCCTTTTTCCTATGGATAATGTCTTAACTTTGTTTATTAGAATATTTATAACCTACTAGAAGGATTTAAGAATGGTGTCTTCCATTTATATCACACCATATGGAGGCATATTAAAACAACCAACCAACCAACCAACCAACCGACAGGAAACATTCATCTGTTACAATGGGAATCCTAAGATGAACAGTATTGCCTTCTGTTCATAGAATGAATGCCATTCTTAAACATTTTCATCATACAAGACCGTATGACAGAATACATTACAAAAGCAACCATTATTACTACTACCAGTACTAATAAACTTTCATTAATTGAGTGCCTACTATAAAAGGACACTTTAGGTATTTTCTCAAAACCTCAAGACTTTATGGTAGATACCACTGCATTTCATCTGTAAGGAAACTGAGATTTGAAAAGATAAAGTAATTATCAAAGATACAGCTAATAAGTGCAGTCTTTTCTTCTACAATGGTATACGACATTACTTCCGAGCATTTCAGCAAAGCCAAAGCTATAGAGCACTTTCTGTTTCTTTCAATGTTTCCATTATTAATTCAACTATGTATACACATACCTAATATCACCTAGGAAATATTCTGTCCAGAAATATTCAATTGGAATCTAGTCTAGCCGGTAGATCTAATATCCAATTTATAGAAAACACTGGTGAAACAGGACCAAGATAAATAAAATAATTGAGGAAATAAATTCAGAATACAAGATATTCTATGCTTGGCAGAATCACTTCAAAAGATAAAGATCATGAAAAAATGTGATGGGGTGCTGTTCAATATAAATGAATTAAGAGACAAAATAACAAAGAAAAAGCATGATCTATGATTACGTAGTATTTAAAAAGAAAAAAAAAGATTAAAAAAACCCTATAGGGGTGCCTGAGTGGCTCAGTGGGGTAAAGCCTCTGCTTTAGGCTCAGGTCATGACCTCGGGGTCCTGGGATCAAGCCCCACATCGGGCTCTCTGCTCAGCAGGGAGCCTGCTTCCCCCTCTCTCTCTGCCTGCCTCTCTGCCTACTTGTGATCTCTCTCTCTGTCAAATAAACAAATAAAATCTTTTAAAAAAATAAAAAAAAAATCTATAAAATACATTTAGGGAAAACTGGAGAAATGTAAAATGAGCCAGTAAAATCAAACAAAGATGATGGTAAATGAAGGAAATGATCATTTTTGCTGGAGGAATCAGGGAAGATGTCATGGGATGAAAGGAATTTATTCAATGTATTCCAAGAGATTGCTCTGTGATTTTTCAGCCTAAATTGATTTCCTCATTATCTAAACTCTAACCTTAACGATAGCATTTTTGAATAAATATTGCTACGTAACATTCTCTAATTATTTCTAATATTTCTCTCTCTCTTCTCTCCAGGATTTCATCTTCTATTCTAATGGGCTCACCAGTGCTCAGTACAAGACTACATAGTTGACACTCAAGTAGATTGAGGCAACAGATATTTTTGTAGACACAGGATCTACAAGTCCTCCTCCTAGCGTTATGTTAAAACAAAGCAATATGTACTGCAATAAAACTCCAGTGTAAATTAAAGGATTAAAGGATTCTTTCAAGTTAGTTGTAGCTCCATGCTCTTTTTGCAAAATTCAATCAAACTAGATGCTAATAAAAATAAGTTTGCCATTAGCCAGCAGGGGGAAGAAAGATCCTTCAGTGGTTACAAAATACAGCTTCAACACATCTTGGTGAGGTGGGAGTCTTTATGCATTATTCTCCTTATTTTACCAGGCAGGAAGTAGACGCAGAGAGAGGCTAAGTGACTTGCCCAAGGACAAAGAGTGAGTCAGATGCAGAGCTGGGAATTGAGCCCACTTCTCCCGGTTCCCAGTGTACAGCTTTTCTCAGCAAGCCATAATGCCTTTCAGATGGATCATTTCCTAAAATGTATTAAGTTGTTAAAAAATTCAATATGGGTGTTGCATTGCTTTCCAACTAGTTCTGTTTCTCACTCTCTACCTTCCTAGAGCTATTATCAGAAGCTAAACTGATGGTTGGATCAATAATCTCACATCTATATATTTTTAGACAATATGTCATTAAAACTGGATATATCCAAGCACCTAAAATGAATCAGAATCTTTGGAAAGTGAGGTTGTGTTTGGCTCTTCTAGCAGGTGGGGGAGGATCCTGAAGTGAGGGAAAAAAAAACTGCAGCTCAAAGTTAGGAGAAACTGGAAATGACCAGGGAGAACAAGGCCTCATCAACCACCAGAAAGGCTTAAAAACAAATGAACAAACAAACAAACTCCAGCAATATGATGTTCATGGTGGCACTATAAAGGAAGAAAATTGAAAACTCCATACATTGAAAATGTGGAGATCCCGGACCTTTTGAAAACATTCTAGACACTTGTTTTTATACAAAGCTATTTTTCATTAGCTGGAATTTTATCCATTGGTTTATTGGTTCATCTTACCGATGAGTCATGGGCAGGAACTATCTTTTTTAATCACAAGACACTTATGCTGTGCTCCTATTGTACTTAACTAAACTGGAAATGGTAAGTAGGCCAGACACTAACACTCCATGTCTTCTGACTTGATCATTGGAAACCTCATCAACTCATTACTGTGCCCTAAAAAACCCAGACTCAACTATAGAATCTCTTTCAATACAGCTCTGTGAATAACTACTAATCAGTCAAAATCCGTCCAAAAGATCAAACCATTCACTATCTCTGGCATATGTTTTTCTATTCACTGCCCATTCAAAAGACAAGATACAAAATTACTATAGGCCGGCCCATGGCCTCACCTGCCAGGTCTGATCAAACCCTTTGCAATCATCCCTTATATGACCTGTGAATTATAAGTCATAAGATTTATGAATTATCTAAATTAGACTATCAACTCCGGAGGGCAAAAGTGCCTTAAAAAATTACCTAACACAGGTTTTCTGAAAAAAGATCAATAAATGTTAATTGATTTTATAAAATTATGCACTTTTTAAGAAACTTTAGAGACAGTGATATTTTGAATGCCTTAAAAAGCATCATTACCCATAATCACACTAATTCAGAATTTTGGTCAGCAGATAATCAATCACTGCAGCAATTACTGTATTAAAATTAAAGAACTGAGAAACTGAGGGGCACCTGGGTGGCTGGGTTATGGACACTGGAGAGGGTATATGCTATGGTAAGTGCTGTGAAATGTGGAAGCCCGATGATTCACAGACATGTACCCTGGGGCAAATAATGCATTATGTGTTAATAAAAAAAATAGAAAATTTTTTTAAAAAAGCTGATTCAAATAGTCAGTTTGGATATACTAATTCTTATGTCAACACAGGTATGAAATCTAAAGACAATGCATGGAAATAGATGACACACTTGGCTCTTACTAAGCTATGGCTTTTCCAAAGAAAGGGAAGATGAAACACAAACTTAAATGCGATCCCATTTGTGTCTCAGCATGAGAATTTGTCTACCCATTAGGATCATATCTCTACCATCTTTGCTTCACTATATTTTTCTTCTCCCTATACACTTTTTAATTTTTCATTCCACGTTTGTTTTTTTTTCCGGAGACAGAGTACAAGGCTAGGAGGAGAGGGAGAGAGAGAATCTTAAGCAGGTTCCATGCTCAGCATGGAGCCTCACGCATGGGGTTCACTCTCATCACCCTGAGATCATGACCCTACCCCAAATCAAGAGTAGATGCTTAACCAACTGAGCCACCCTCATTCCATATTTCAATAATGATATGTGTGGAACAGCAACATTGTTTTCACCAAATGGCCGTTACTTGCCATGTAGAATATTTTTCATGAGGTCCCTGGAGTGCTGAGGCTGACTGAAATCATCCACATAGCATGTCCTCACCATTATTAAGAGAGCTTTGTTTCTTTGATCACTTTCAGTGGCGTGTTTCTGCCTCAAGTCACAGTTGGGTCTAACAGCATTCATCTTCTGCGGGGTCTTTAAGAATTTTCTCTGTACCCATGCTATCCCCTGATTCAGGAGAGAGGAAGTTTCGAAGGCACAGATGCAGGACACTGTTGAAACACATCTTTGATATCCTGCTTCCCAAAGCCATGACCTATAACAATTATGCACTCCAAATTTCAAGGCATTATGCTCAGCTCTCTAGGGCCATCTTTTGTTTGCAATGCACCTAGTAAAATGCCCGCTGTGACCCAGTCCAACCCTATGCTGATGCCTGCAACTGTAGGACTCCACAGTGGGTCACAGGCTATCAGCTTGGGTGTTCAATTCATTAACTTGTGTTTTTGACAGCTACGATATTATTTCTTTGTGTGTGTGTGTGTGTGTGTGTGTGTGTGTGTGTGTGTTGCTTTTTATCTTGAGGGGCAATATTTAAAACTTTAGGCATTGTACATCAAAATTCAGACTCTGGGCCACTCTTAAACTATTTAAAAGCCTGGCAACCCTTGGCTCACATTCACCCAGGGCCACAATCTGCTCCATTTAAATATCCCTTGGACAATGTGGGTGTTCTCTAATTTACATGTCACCTGGGGCACCTTCTGACTAGCCTGGATGCTGTATGCGTTTGTGTTTGTAAAACTTGCCCTATATCTTGCCCTTTAATTCATAAAGTTCAGTCAGATATATCTGAGTGCCATTACCTAACATGATGAGCAAAGAGGTCTAAGCAGCCTTTTCTGCTGCTTAGAGTGGAGATCTCAGAAGCCATAGGCAACTTATTTCTCTCTAGGTAACTACAGAAGAAATGTGGCCTATCATTTGCTCTCACCAGCAGAAGGGAGGGAAGAGGGCAGGATTGCTGCTTCAGGTTCCTTTATATGATTTCCTGCTTTTTAAGAAAATGTTATTATTGTGTACTGAGTTCAACATTCACATGGTGACTCTCAAGCTAGAGTTTGAGACTTGGCAATAGAGCCATTACTGCTCCATTTCACACAAAAGAGAGTTTTACTAATCCTCTTTGGCATTCATCTCTAAATCTTGGTGAACTCAAGTAGCTTCAATCTCTGAAAGTTTATTTTTGACTTAAGTGATTTTCTTGCTATTGCTAGATTTTTCAGGTGTCTCGCCAGCTTAACTGTTATCTGAATAAGCTTTGTTTATTTTCTTTGGATCTTTATAGCAGGTTTAAGTCTGTTCCAACGGGTCACAACATTTCCTGCCCAATGCCTTTTATTCTGAGCATGCAGTCAGTAATTATTTTTTGCTTTACCTAAAATATAAATAACTCCGTTATAGTCATTTTGAACTTTTTCCCATAGCGCTTTCCTTATGAAAGAAAAAAAAGCCCTTCAGCAGACCTCCGTGTGATATGAGCAGAGTTCTAGTCAGAGAGCATAAATCATGCCTTGTACTCACAAATATACAAGTAACCCTTCCCTTTCCTGCTGTTTTCAATTACTCAGATTAATTTATTTCCAAACTTTTTGGCACCTCTCTGCTAAAGTACACAGCAAACAAATTTACAGTGAGTCCCAAATTAAATATTAATGCAAAATCTTTCAGCCTCAAATTTCATTTGGTTCAGTCACTCAAAAATTTAATAAAATTTTGGTGTTTATTTCATATTTAACTTATTTCTAGGCAAAGTGTTGATTTTACTACTGAAATTTTAGAGCCAAATTATTAAAGGGGATTTTGACAATGGGAATGAAAAATGGACTGAACTTAAAGTAATACACAAATTTGATTTCTGCACATGCATCTAGCCAATGTCTACTAAACCTCATGTAAGCGGTTACACGACAAATAAATTGGTTAAGATCTTTTGTTTCAGTATCTTTTTGTTGTTGTTGTTGTTTCAATACCTTATTTATAAAACTTTAAATGCCTGAGCTTTGGCTCTCTTTATTTTAACCTAATGTCTTTAGTATATGTCTTCCCTTCTTTAATCAAAAGATGTATCGTGTTTGAAAACTAAGAAAGCAAATTGTCTTTTTAAACATTCTATGTAATGATCATGAAACTTTTCCAAGGTAATTTCTCTGAATGAAGTGAAGTATTTCCTCCACAATGCTGCTGCTAGCAATATAAGGTAAATAATGTCAAAAGGGTTGATCACTTCCAGTTGCTTTTTTGACACTAGATGACCTGTATAACTGACAAAGAAACTGAGTAGGAATATTTGGGGAACTATATTTGTACTTTGGAATGCAGATTTGAATATGAAGTTTTAAAACCAATCTCTGACT
Source organism: Potos flavus (assembly GCA_028534135.1). Classification (NCBI taxonomy): domain Eukaryota; kingdom Metazoa; phylum Chordata; class Mammalia; order Carnivora; family Procyonidae; genus Potos; species Potos flavus. Next base: position 94,297,984 of record CM052883.1, read on the forward strand.
TTTTCTAAGGTAGATAACAGAAAAGATCTAAAAGAGAAAAAGAACAATTTAAAAAAATCAATGGAATCAAATCCTGAAACAATCTTTAAATAACTTAGGGTGTAGAGTAACTCACTCAGCTTCATACTAACAGTATTTCCTTCAAACACTGTATTCCTTTCTTCATTCTCACAGACCTTCTGGGCTCGGATATTGTTTCCTTTTCCATCAGTTTCGTAATACCTTTCTCTCAACTCTTTTTCCTTTCTAGCTCCAACAAGAACTCAATAGACCCAAATGAGTTTGTTTTGTAGCCATAAGCAATCTTTCCCTGAAAATCCAAACTTGTACGATTGTTAAACTAGTGTTTCATTGCTTGTCTTGGTTTTTGTTGTTTAGTTGTTTCTTTCTCTAGTCTATAAATCACACTGAATGGTACATCGTAGTTACTGTAACAGTTATTCAATGAATGTGTGGATAAATACAGAATAATCCAAGGGCCCTGACTGACAAAGAGGAATACCCACTAGGTCATAAATGCTTATCCAATAGATTTTCCACCATTTACTATCACTACTCCCTTCCTTTTTACAGTTTTCTTGGAATTTCCAGGCAGAGTAATGAGTATAGCCAATAGCAGCATCCTTAACAATTTCTTCCCTTTAATAAAATGTTCATTAGTGGGAACGTGACTATCACCAAATTCTTCTCAATCATGTCAAGAATTTGGGGACAATGAAAATGGGTTCTTCCTTGAAAACTCTGAGGATCTCAAGGAAAAAAAAACTGCACAAATGAATCTTCATCACATAGGCCAAGGCCTATTCCTTCTGCTATTATATTCATTTAGATTAGTAGAAATGAAAGAAAAAATATTACTGCCATTTTTACTAATGCTTAGAATATCACTAAGTGCATTATTTTAATAAACCTCCAAAGAATACTATGAGTCTGACTCTACTAATTCCATTCTACAGACATGGTATGGGAAAACATGGGGTAACAGGAAAGGTAACATTAGTAATTCTGAAACATAATTCTGAAATATAAGCATTAGTAATTCAAGAAATATTGCAGCATCCACATGTGACCATCACATGCTTTTACACTGAGAAACATGTTTTATGCAAATCAATAAAAGGTGCTGCAAAAAGGAATGTATTCATTTCTAAATAGCCTTCACTGTTAATTTTTACCTTCAAAGATAATAGTTTGAGTCTGTATTTAAATCCAGATACAGCCTTATCCTCTCAATATATTGCCTGGTGCTGCATTCAGTGTTACAGAAAATCTTCCTAAATTAAAGATATGAGTTGCTCCTCTACCTGGTCCTCATCTACATTGTCATCTCCTCATTTTAGCCACCAACATCTCTCTCCAGGACAATTCTGACAACCCTTTAACTGCATTACTGTATCCCTCTTATCCTCCTTCATTCAGCAGCAACAAGCATGAGCTCTTAAAAATTAAGTTGTGTCATGTCACCTCTAGTTAAACATCCAATTGCTGCCTGTTGTAATAATAACAAAACCCAAATGCCTCACCTTGATCTGCATTGTCCTGTGAACCTGTTTATGGCCTTACCATAAATATGCCTTTTCCAACTCATGCTTTCCCAAACATGCACAGTTCACTTCAAACACACAGATTTTCTTTCTCACTCTAAAATACCAAATTCTTGACTCCCTCTCAAGGGTTTACATGGAAAGCTTCTCCCACAGAACTACTCATACTTGTTCCCTCTCTTTCTTTTATCTCAGCAAATAGGTCATCCTTCTCAAAAGGCCTTCTGTGATTACAACCAACAATTACTTCTCTCAATTACATTACATTACATTATTTTTTATTTCTTCTTAGAAAAAAATATTGTTTGTTTGCTGATTGTTTCCCCCTGCACTAAAATGTAAGCTACACCAAACCAGTTGCATTGTCTAACATGCTCACTTGCCTCATCCCCAACTCCTAGAACAGTACCCAGCACATATTTCCTGTACTTTGTTGAATGAGTGGATATGTAAGTGAATGACCACCAACCACATGGATTGGGAATCATATCAATTCAGTAGGGGAAAAAAACTGACAAAAATTAAAGCATCCAGAAAATATAAGGGATTTCTGGTTTTATATTGAAATACAGGATATACTGTGTTGTCACATACATTATTTTCCTTGCTGTCATGGAAGGTGTAAGGGACACCACTTTGTCTCTTTTATGGAATTGGTTGGAATGGTTTTCTGGAAAACTCTAGTGGTGTTTTCACAGGCATCCAGATTAAAATACACATGAGAGAAAATCCCCATGCACTTTAGAACTTTATGTTCCCCCAGCAGTGAGAGCAAGCAAGAAGAATGGAAAAAGTGCTAAGATTCTGGTTCTTACACTATTAAGGATTAATTCCAAAATAGTTGACAATATCCTTAACAAGCTCAAATAGGAAGAAAACATCCTAGTAGGGGAAAGAACTATATCCAAAGATGGACAGATGCCAGAATGTTTAAATTCTAAATTCCACCTATTCTTAATGTTAGCCGATGTTGGATTAAATCAACATATTTTCCCCCAAGTAAGATTTGTATGCACTAACATTATGTGTCATCAACATGGTGTTGGTGAACTGCTAGCCTTTTTGTTAAAATAACAACAGTCAAGGACTCAGCAAAAGGGCCTAAATTCTGAGTTAGTAATTCTATCTATAAATCTTAGTTATTTTTTTAAAAAACAATCTGACAAATACGAATGCCCAGTAGGCATGATCATAATATTTTCACCTGAAGAGACAAAAATCTCACCCATGAGCCGGCATCGTTATCACTGTGCTTTCAAGAGCTTAATTATGAGAAAATGCCTTAAAAATTAATAGAGTTGAATAAAGTGGAATATTTTAATAAAGCATACTTGCTATTTTAACATTTTCATGCCAATAAAATATACCATTAAAAGCTTTAGGAAATGCACACAAGGTCTTAGATAATCTGAAAACCAAATCTTTTTTAAATTTCTAGAATGCATATTTTAGCAAAAGTCTGAAGTTCCTAATTGCCTCAGTTACTTGGTCTGTGTGGATGGAAGTTTCAATAAATCCTTACTGTCAATGCACTCTTTCAGCATCTTTGTCCTTCCTCTCCTTATACAACCTAATTTCTAAAGAAAACAGACCATTCTAAACCCATTTCTGTTTTCGGCCTTATACCTACAGTTGTTCTTTCTCTCAAATGTCTTAAAATATCCTTGGAACACTCAAAGCAAGCAACCACAACTAAGTTTCACTTCTCCTCTTCTCCCCCACCCCATTTTTAGCTATCTTTCCTCATTTTAAGAAGAAAAGGCTACGATAACACATTGTCATTAAAGAAAAACTCAGCGGTAGAAAAATTCTTAAGGAATTATGTATTCATATTTCTAAAGTTAAGCTGTCTTGGAAGTCTTGAAGGATGTCAATGCAATGTGGAAAAGTTAGGAAGGAACGTCCTATTGCTTGTAAGAATAAAACAAGAGACGATCTGTGGTACCTTGATCTTACCTAAAGAAGAAACGTATTCTTTCGACTAAAATGAGGTCGTGTTTCAACAATACCTGTCTTTGGTCTGAAGGCTAAGCCAGCCAGGACAATGAGGTGCGTGCATCTCAGGAAGAGATGTCTGACTGTTAATAAGAATGCATTGTGAGATAAAATGTAATGCCGGCATCTTAGCAAGCCAACACGCTCTATCTTCTCAAAGTTTTTTTCTTCTTTTTTCTCTTACTTAATAAAGTTAGAAGAAACCTCATATAAAAAGGTACTTTCTCAACTTGTTCCCTATAAAGGATATAGTTATAATATTAGTCATGTATAGATGGAAACTTTTATACATACATGATTACATCTGAGAAAAATAAGATTAAACAGATGACTGTACAGTAAGAATATATTAATCGAATTACTTTTCATTGTTTCTACAGGTAAAGACAACTTATACAAGTATTGCATATTTACAACTACTTTGGAATATTTGAGAAACCCCAAATACATCATTCTACAAATATGAGGGCATAATTATTGAACAATATAAGTAACATGATCATTACCAACTTAAGCATTAGCCTTTTGGACTGGTGATACTTATAAGAATCTGACCCACTGGGAAATAAACAACCCATGAATGATCCCATTTATTTAACTATGCCATTGCATTTTTTTAACCATAGTTGGATATCCAATTGCAGACTGAAACTAAGTTAATGCAATTGCATGAGAAAGTTATTATAGTCACATTTATAAACACACTAAATCCTGTTATCTATTTCATCACTGTAATGATTTCTACTATATATCCTGTGTTGAGAGAAAGTCTTAACTTTGAAATAATATTTAGGAATATATTTTAATTTTTAAAAATATTTTACAAAATGAGAAAAATAAATTCAGTTAATAAAGCCAATAAAGAAAAATAATTGATTTCTAATTACTTTTAATAAAGTAATTATCTCAATATGAATGAATTCAGGGCATATACTTTTTTGTATTCTAGTACTATTTTAGATTCTTATGCTAACCCATGATAAAAATATATATTACTACCAAAATATATTACATTTCTCTGTTATGACAGGAATAATGGCAAAAGTACATATTACTTACTCTACAAAGTATAGAGGGTAACTGTCATGCATAAGTCTTTTAGGAAAATATATTGTTTTTGTTATTTTTCCACAAAATTCAACTTTGGCTTTTAATGCAAGTTCGGATCTATTGTTTTACCACATCTGACTGGCTACTATCTAAAACTTTGATTCCCATTTAGTTACTAGTTAGTTTCATCAATTAGTTTATTCAGGAAGCTCAGTCAAAATAATTGGGTTTGTATAGAGATACCCTAAATCAATAGGATGGAGAGAGAGACAGAAACTATAGTTTGGTATCACTGAATTCAGAACAGAGCAATAAATAATACATATTTTCTAACTTGGCCTTGTGGTTATGCCAGGGGGGAAATGGGAGGCCACCAAATCATTTATGAGGAGAAAATATAGATCTAACATTGTGAAGGTAGCTTATAGCAGAAAAACTTCTAATAGAAAAATAAATACATAAATTTTGGAGGTCTAAGCTTACTTGTTCTGATACGTTGCAAAATTTTCTGAAGCCATCATTCCCCTTTCTATAACATAAAGGGTTCAGATGTACTTGGAGAGATTAACATTTTATTAAAATGAGAGAGCACAAAATTGTGAGAACATGATTAAATATTATGGCAAGCACAACACTTCTTAAAAGCAAGTGAGGTAGATACACTCATTGACACATGTGGATTAGTCCAAAAGTAACTTTTAAAACTCTAATTTTAGAGATATGTTCATAGTTTTGTATTTAATATTTAAGTAATAGAACCTTTTTCCCTCCAAGGAATTAACAAGCTCTAAAGATCTCCATCCTAAATAAAACAACTGGAAAATGTCCCCCAAGGCCTGTAGACCATTAGATTTGTGATTGGTATGTGGCAATTTCATCCCTATGCATCCAGTTAATGGGTTTTTATATAGGTTAAATTTGGAGACTAATAGTCCACATGGAAATGTAAAAAAAAAAAAAAAAGATTAACAAGGTATCCCAGTACTTTTCTGTTTGATTAGTTTTGTCCTCCCCCACCAAAAAACAAACAACAAAAACACCTTGTTATTTGCACTCTCTGTGCATCAAGGTAGTTTTTGTCATTATTCTTAGATTAAATATGGGGACTCAGATATCTTATTCTAGGTAGTTTTTGAACTGCCTAGAGTAAACATGACTATTTCCTGATAGAAGTTTGGTCCAGTATGTATTCTGATTAACTCATTGTAAGAGTACTCAACCTTTCACTTTAGTTTTGTTTAGCATTCCAGCTGATAAAAACATTGTTTCAAATTATAAGCATGGAGGGCATCATAATTACAGGTACATCAAAAGCAAATGCATTTAACATTTATAGCCTCCACTGTCATTTTTTTTTAAAGATTTTATTTATTTATTTGACAGAGAGAGATCACAAGTAGGCAGAGGCAGGCAGAGAGAGAGAGGGAAGCAGGCTCCTCGCTGATCAGAGATCCTGATATGGGGGTCGATCCCAGGACCCTGAGATCATGACCTGAGTGGAAGGCAGAGGCTTTAACCCACTGAGCCACCCAGGCGCCCCTCCACTGTCAGATTTTGTTACAACAAAATATTTGTTACATTGGAAATTCATCATTAGAATATTGACTGCATGCTGGGTTTGGGGAGTTGAGAAAAATAATTGCTAAAGTTTTTCCATTTCATAGTTCTGTTTTTCAAGGAGGCAATATCACAGGGATAGACATACATTTTCTGGAATTTGGAAAAATGAAAGTTTCATATAAAAAATGTATCTCTAATTTTCAGGCTAGAGTAGCGTTTTTAAAGGATGTTTGTGGGGCGCCTGGGTGGCTCAGTGGGTTAAAGCCTCTGCCTTCGGCTCAGGTCATGATCTCAGGGTCCTGGGATAAAGCCCCACTTCGGCTCTCCACTCAGCAGGGAGCCTGCTTCCCCCTCTCTCTCTGCCTGCCTCTCTGCCTACTTGTGATCCCTCTCTCTCTGTCAAATAAATAAATAAAATCTTTTTTAAAAATAAATAAATAAATAAAGGATGTTTGTGCCAGGGCAGCCATTTTAAATAAGATATGTATATATAATCTTTAAAGAAGATTTTAAATATATATGTTATGTAATATAATACATATTATGTATATAGTAAGTGGGTTGCATTCAGAGCTAAATTAATTTAATGACATCATGTTGGTACAATCATGTTTAACTTTTAGCATTAATTCTACTTTCTTTGAATGCATCTATCTAAAATGAAGACAAGTGTTTCCTTTGTGCAAGAATTGTTTTGACAGACAGCTACAGAAGATAGAGAAATCTTTCAATACATCTGGTTGGTACTTTTCACTACACAAAATCCCTATTACTAGGAAGGAATTGAAGAAAGGGGAGTGCACATTTCATATAAGATGTAAAAATTAATACTAGAATCGTGAAAAGAAATTGATTATAGTAATATATAGAATGGAGGAAGATATAGAGACCCATCACCATTGTAATTATTGCAGAAGACCAAATAATGTTCAGTCCAGGTAACTTTAAATGGACCCTATCTTTATGGTATACCTAAGGCTCTGAAAAGAAAATGACAAGGTAAATAGTAAGAAATCAATGTCCTGGATCTAATACACTTGCAAATTAAAAATTTCTGCATGTCTCCACCATGAATGACAAGTAGTATTTAGAAAGTGTCATATCATACTTAAGAATATATCCACCATATCACTCATCCCCCTCTTTCTACGAAGATAGACCTCCTTCACTCTCACGTAAAAAAAAATCACTTCCATCTTAATAATTCTTGCATTCTTAACATTTGAGTGTTCTGTAATATTTGCATGTATCTCCCCATTCTTAGAGGTTTAATTATATCCAACCTCACATTGATGGAAGTTTCTTTATATTATTTTTATACTGCAAACATCTTCATAAGATATTTATTATAAAATGAGAAGAAAATAATTATTTTAAGAATTATTATTTTGTCTAAATGTATTTTAATCTCTTCTTTAGGAAATATTAATTTGTAGTCTTTTCCTAAATTTATCATTTTTCCCCATTTTTCTTTCCCTCACTTACTCTGTTCACTGCAATTCACATTCTTTCTCTTGTTTTAACACATTGAAATTGTTCTTTGTTCTCCCATTGTCTCCTTCCATTCTTACCAGTTTCAATTTAAGCTTGAGAAAAGACAGAAAGAAGAAACCTCAAAGATTACAGAGACTTCTTCAAAACAAAACTTTTATGTTTGTGGAATACAAAGAAACATGGATTGCAGTTCCTTCTTCTTTAAGTAAAGGAAGATTAAATTTTTGACATACACATGATTGCCATTTTTAGAGGCTTTATAGACATATGCATTCAAATGATTATAACAGCATGAACTTTAATTGTTTGAAAATATGTTTCCTCATCAGACTCAGGAATTTAAAAGAGACTAGTTTTGGGTTTCTCAATCCCCTTTATTTTCAGAAAATTTGACAATTTAAAATATACTTCCTTTTAAGTCTTAATCCCTATCAAGCAATACTTTGATATGATATGACATTGTTATATGACACATTGGTTGACCCTAAGTGAATATGATTTATCCCTCACATTTTGCTGTTAAGAGTTACAAAGATGTTTCCTTTTTTAGATGTGATGAAATCTAATAAGAACTGACATATTAACTCTGTATCAAAATCAATAAAAACCAAGAAAATAAACAACGTGGAAATAAAAGGACAAGTGGATATGTAGATTGAACACAAGCAAATACCTCAAAGTAGTCTTCTGGTTTAAAAAAAAAGTTTGAGTTTATGCTCATAAACTTACAAAACACGGAGCAACACAGGTAGAAGGTAATACAACCATTTCTATCTAGTTCACACAGTTTAAAAAGTCACCGATTACCCAATACATATTTGGAGAACCTGAAAGTGATTTCTCATTTTCTGGCATGAAGCTAGCTCCTGCACTACAAAACACACCTGTGTAATTCACATGCCTATTTCATTCTTCAAGGACAATTGACATAAGCCAGTGCAGAAAGCTACATCTCATTAACCTCTTTCTTGAGTTTATATTCCCATATCATCTGTTTCAGCATTTCACTGAGGAAAGTTTGTCATAATGCAGCAGCACTTTCTTTTTTAACTTTAAACACGATTTCTTTTTTTTCCCCCTTTTCCAAATGAGACCCACCCTTTTCTACTTTTGATAGATAGCTGTGACAATTTTGGCTCCTTTCTAACAGGAAAGTTGTGTTAAATATATATAATAGTGGCAAAGTGTTGGTCTACAACTATTTTTACTTGTGCTATCTTATAATAGTACTTTTTATGCTAATATGGTGATATATGACACTATTTTAGTTCCAGAAAAAAGTAACAATTCTTTTCCATATGCCCTCTTTATATCTTAGATGTCCCTGTCCCTCATGGAACTAAATTTGCACCAAATTGTTACCTCTTAAGATACTTAGTTTTCTATCCAAGGAGAAAATCGGGGGTCTATATGTTTACCTTTTTATGATATATACAATTCTCTTCAGGTATTCATTCTAATCATTGCAGTAACAACTTGTCTCCCTCATAAACACATCCAAAATCACTGAGTACTTAGTTCTAGATGAGGTCAAATTTGCAGAGACTGGGGACTCAATCAGAAAAAGCCCAAGAGCAGGAGTCTGCAGTGCCATTATATTCTGCTAGCTCACAGGGCTGAAAAGCTTCATTCTGTACATCTGCTCTGGTCCAACTTCAAAGATTCTTCCTAAGAAAGGTTGAGAGCTGATTGTTCCAGATCAAAGACATCATCATTTCAAGTTAGAGCTATGTGCTTCCATTTTATCAGTATAGTTTTCAACTATCCCACACCAACTTCAAGGCAAGTTAAGACAAGTTTAGAAGCTATGTGGTTAGGTGGCAATGATGTTTAAAAGATTATAACTCAGTTAATGTCAAATTTTCTAAAGGAACTAATATTAGTCTCACCACCGGTAAAGGAAATGTGTGAGCACATTTTAAAGACCATAATCTGGTTGCCAACAGCAGGTTGGATAGAAACACTACAATTCATTCTCCTGTTCTTTCCTATAATGAAGCAATAATTTTTACTCAATTCATAATTCGCTTCATATGAACACAGTCACTAAATCTCTCAATGCAACATTTTGCCTATTTACTTGACATTGGGATCCAGGATCCTTTCTATCTTTGTTACTTCTCTTTTTTTCTAATTAAACATCATTGACGACAACAACAAACCAAAATATTATCAGTCAATATGAATATATATATATATATGTATGTATATGTATATATATAAAACCTAGATCTATGATACTCCTGATTTTGCTCTAGGGAGTTAACCATTCCAATGCCAGCGGCCCAAATATTCATCTACCTTTTTTCCCCCTTTTTTTCATTAGTGCAACTGTTGTCAAAGATTGTCAAACTTGTACAGGGATTTCTGGGTTTCCAGATCAAAAGTTTACTCAATCTAGGTTTATTAACATTCCCACCTCCTCTCTCCTCTGCTTCCTATACACATACCCATTTAAACTTCTACCATTCATCAGCTATTTGGAAACAAATAAACAAACAAAAAAACAATGGCAAAACGCCAGTGGTAGGTAAACAACGACGTCTGGTAAACATCGTTGTCTGGTACCATGAGCTGTGCCAGAGACCTTCAGAATCAAGAAAGTCAAGTTCAAGCAGGTGCCTGAGCCCAGAAGCGCCCTGAAAGCCTAAGCCTCTCGGCTGAAGACAGGAATCTCACTTGAGTCTGCCTCAGAAAGGGTCTACAGAAACGAAAGGGGCTCGAGTTGGCGCTTTCCCCGCTCTACACACCCTGGGTGCAGCAGGTAGGGAAGTTAACCACGAGCTTAGTTGAGGGAGCATACATAACGCGGAGAAGCCTGAGCCTGCAAAAGCTAAAAGCTGTAAGAGTCCGCGCCGAGGGAAGTCTTGGAAAAGCGAATTCTGATCCCAACATCTGCAGCGCTTGGGTTGCGCGGACAGAAGCGCGCAGTCAAGTCCAAACGGTCCCAGTGGGGGACCAAATCTGGGCCGGTAAATGACCAAAGAAAAAATCTGGGGGGCGGGGGGGGGGAGGAGGAAGCCAAGTACTCTTGCACCTGGTTCAGAAATCGCCCACCGCACCTCTCACCCCCACGAGGCCGGAGCACAGTGGCCAACCAGTCCCGGGGAGCGGGGCCACAAGGACTTAAGTTTCACACTCACTTATCTACAAGCATCGCCCAGCAGGAAAGCCGAGGAAAAAAGGGGAAGCCAGGAGGGAGTTATTTCCTTACCTTGGTCGGCTCCCACGGTCAGCACCTTGGCGATAGGTAATAATCCCGAGAGAGTGAGTAAGGCGAGGAGAAACTCGGACATTGTGGTCGCTCGGTAAGGAAGCCTGCGCTGGAGACTGCTCCGCGGCGCCCTCGGCCAGGCGGCGGCGGCGGCGGTGGCGGCGGCGGCTCGGAGCTCGGAATCGAGCAGCGTCATTTACAAATGTCACTGGAAATTCTTCAGCTCAATGAGCCCAGCCAGTCCGCCTTCTCCTGCCTGGAGCAGGATGTGGAAGGTGTACGGATGCGCGCGTGGGGGAGAGAGAGAGTGTGTGTGTGTGAGCGCCAGCAAGCCGCTCGTGTGTCTTGACTTTTCAATGCAGGGTACGTCTGATCTTACATCACGCAAAGAGGGGCAGTGAGAGATGCCAGCGGATGGGAATTCACTGATTAATCACCGAATCCACCACACACCCCTTCGTCGTCCACATAAATCACATCTATTACTTAGTAAGAGGCATTTAACACAACAGGAAAATACCACCGCGAACTGAGAGCACCACAAATCACAATTATTTCGGTCTCCTTGAAGGAAAAGTAACTCCAAAGCTGGTTCTGTAGGGATTTGGGTCTTTAGAGAAGGGGGAGACTTCTGCATTGGGCTGAGCCAGCCAGGCGCCTAGGAAGCTCCGCATTTAACAGCCAGCTCGGAATTATCAGCTACAGCGCTGGGATGCTTCTCTCGGCAAAGCAGATTTGGTCCCTTCCCTCCCTGGAAGCTTCCTTCCCTCCCTTGGAAGCTTCCTTCCCACGAAGGAAGGACAAGCTAAGTAACTGAGCTTCTCTTAAGGAAATGGTTTCCTCTGCTCAACACACATATGCAGGGCTTTCTGAATTGCTCTTTTAACTTTTATGCTGAGTAGCACCTGGGGACAAAGATGCAAAATATAGTGACTCAGCAGAAACAAAACCCAAAACAATCCCCAAAGTCATTACCCCTTGCATAAAAAGGGAAAGTGAATGGAAAGGGATCCCTACGCAGGGAATCACACAGCAAAGGATTAGCAGTTTGTTTTGCAGTGGATTTCTCTCCTTAAAAGGGTTCCTCGAACCATTTTAAACATGTGTTGGGGATTTTTTTTTTTTTTACTGTTTTTGCTTTGTTTTGTTTTTCTTTTTCCACGTAGTACAGTTATAGTTTAAAAACTTTCCCAGACCATCTGGGGCATGAACATGAATCAGTGAAATTAAAAAAAAAAAAAAGTTGTTTGTATGACCACTTGAGTTTTTAAATATGATCACTCAAAAAATTAAAATTTTAGTTAGCCATTCAGAAATGGCCAAGGAGTTAAAACTCAGAAATCTTAACAGTTGAAGGCTTATTTTTTCTTTGTACCATCCATAACTCTTGCCTAAGAACTAAGGTTGAAAAATGTTTCATATTTGATATTTTGAAACTTGAAATGGATGTAAGGGAAACTATAAGAAGGAACAGGATGATTGAAAAGCAAAGGAAAGATACCTTAAACACTCTGTGCCGTTGACTGGTTGAAATAATACAGATGAATGCCAACACTATGAGCTAGCTGTTTATGAGAGTCGAATTATCCAGAAACATATTTGGATGCTCCTTAGAAGCCATTAAAGTTAGACTGGATCAAAGAACACAAAGGTGACTTTAAGGGAAATTGCCAAGAATATGTGAAATTTGCCATTCTATACTTACACTGTGATTATAAAATATGTCCTTAATGTCATTTTTGCCATATTGTAAATTTTAAATTTGATGTTTCCTTGTATATCAAACCATTTAGTGTCTAAAAAGATGACTCCTTCCACTTTTAAAAGTGTATGTTTTCTTTTCTTCTAAAGTTGTTATGTGTGTAATTTCACCTCGTCATTTTTATTTTTCACAAAAAGATGTAGCATATAGAAAATATAAAAAGGTATTTTTCTTATTTTACTTCATACTAAAAATTCACAAACTTTGGACTGAGTGGCAAAGTTCAAAGCATATGGGGCAACAGTAGAGGAGGAAGGGTAAATTTAGAATGATACTCAAAGTAACAAATATTTCTTTCTCAAGTGTCCACAGACATCTGCATTCTATGAAATATTTATTCTTTCATTGGGATGAAGTAAGTAGGTGTCTTTCTGACACGATCCCATTAGGTCAACTAGGAGGTCAGCTATTAGGAAATCTATATCCACTTAAGTCTTGGCAGTAAAATGAGGAGTGTTCACAAACCATGCTAAGGACATCCAGATTCTGCTTCTTCTATACTATTACCACCAATTACCTCCCACCTCAAAATTGCGAAGTAGAAGAGAAAGTAGCCAGGAACAGAACAACCAAAGACTTACCACGTACTCAAGTTCTATGACAGAAAATCGGTGACTCATTCACTTCTGCGATATATGTAGCAGCCCTGAATTCCACTGTCAATTCTTAAAAGGGAAAAGTTATGAAAGATAATCAGAGCAGTGAATACCCAGAAGATTTTGTATTCCAATGTATATTCTAAATATGCTACATTCTAAATATGTAGTGCCTCCTAATAATAAACCTACTAAGTAAATTAGGCAGAGTAACAATCGTATGATCTCTTCTACATCATCTGCTTTACTTTTTAACTGCCCTGAATAGAAGAAAATCAAGGATGCATTGTCTACACATTGCGATCAGAATAATACAGCAAAACAGAATTCCTTTTTAGTGATTACCAATCAAATTGTCATATGTGAATGACACATGACTCAAAATTGTGGTGTAAGATTGTGGAAGTAATGGGTTAGCATACAAAAAAAAAAAAAAGTTTAGCATAACAATGAAAGGTGATGACTTGTATTTAACATCAACTATGAATTATTCTCAATTCTATCTATAAAATAAAATTTGGAGCTTATTTTAGGAATGTGAGTAGATGTTACTAACAAAGACCTAAATGGTATAAAAACTCTTCACAGTAATTGGGTAGAAGAATGGATGCTTAGGTATGTTTCAGCGGTCAAGTGGACATAACATAACACATGCATTTAGATGTATGTCAAGTAGATTTTTTAAGACAAAAATTATAAGGAATAGTTTCATATCACGAAGCCATAATAATACATAATAAACATATTCAATATTAAAATTAATAGATAAATAGTTATTATTTATAATAGACACATGGTCTAAAACTAAAATAAGGCCAATGTCAAAATAAAATTGCATAAAATTGTCTCACATCAAATCACTTGCATGTTGTAGTTCTTCACTGAAAATGACCAACTCGAGGCACCTGGGTGGCTCAGTCATTAAGTATCTGCCTTCGGCTCAGGTCATGATCCCAATCCTAGGATCAAGCCCCACATGGAGCCCCACATTGAGCCCCACATCCAGCCCTGCGTCACACTCGCTGCTTACCAGGAAGCCTGCTTCTCCCTTTCCCACTCCCCCTGTTTGTGTTCCCTCTCTCACTGTGTCTCCCTCTGTCAAATAACTAAATAAAATCTTTTAAAAAAATAAAAAGAAAAAAAAAAGAAAATGACCAACTCATCAAAAGAGATAGTTTTCATGAGAATCTAATGAGGTTGATAAAAGTATAGACCAAATTAGAGTTTTAAAATTAATTATTTTTCCAGGTTTCGAACGACCATCTAATTATAATGGCCTATAAATAAAAGGGAAGCATAAGTATAATTTTCTACGAAATGCTTTTATTTCCCATCATATATACTTTAGTGAAAAAGAAAATTAGTGAAGTATATTATTAGTGAAGAGAGAATAGCAAGAGTTACTGTTCCAATTCTGTTTGTTTCTATGGCCCATTATAATTTCTTCATTCTAATCAGAGTTATTAACACTGACAAGTTAAATAAATTAACTCATCAAACTATAGAATGTTATGAAATCTTTCATTGAGATAAATTAAAGTAGAACCAATCATTCTTACTTTCTGGTCTAAAACAACACAGGAATATTAATTATCAGTCAGCAGTAATCTTATACTTCCCAGTTTGAGCCATGCTTTGCGTACATGTGATCAAACATCAGATTCCATTTCTGCTAACTTGATTATTTTCTTTGTGCTGTTGGGTTTTTTTTTTTTGTTTTGTTTTGTTTTGTTTTGTTTTACCATAGATAATAACAAGTCATGCACTACACACCTGAAAGTCATGCTAGGGGAAGGGTGTATGTCTGAACAAACCAAGCCGGACAGTCTGTCTCATGAAGTGATGTGTGTAAAGGAGAGTTGGCCTGAGAGCCAGGTTGCTAGGATTTTCTGCAGCTATCATTCCAAGGGCGGCTAGAGTGCTTACCCTGCCTTTCCACACAGAAAAGTTGCCAGGCAGCTGCAGACACAGGATGAGAAGGAAAAGGAAGGCAGGGGGGGTGGGGGTATACTGAGAACTGTTAAAGAAACATTATTAGTGCTTAATATTGAAACAGAGTTACATACTCTGGACAAAGCCACTAAGAAAAAAGAACTTTAGATTCATTTTATTTCTCAAACTACAGAATTTCAATGCACATTTTTAAATGCTTTCCTTCAAAAGTGTGTTATACTTGTTTGATAGCATGCTGTTTCAACTGAGACATGGGGATTCAGTCGAGATAAATAAGATTTTGGTGCAACTTTAATTCCTACCATTTGACAAGTATTAAGAAGTATGTACAACTGAGAAGAAAATGAAGTGTGATGCAAGTACCCAATTAAACCTGGAAAGTAAAAATATTTCCAGGCAAATTAAATTTTTCTCTTTGCATAAGCCTCAACTTATCTTTACTGTCATTATCTATAAACACATTAAGATATACATGTTGCAGTGAAAAGCACAACTGATATTCAATTATAAGGTTCAAAGGATAAATAATAAAAGCGTTTAATATTGATTCGATTGTTTTACACGTTCTCTGACTTTTGTTTGACAAACTTTTGACAATAGGAAGGAAAGGAAAGGAGTTTTTGCTGACTTAGACAACTTTTATCAGTCAACAACTGACTTCCAAAATAATAATATAGACTCAAGATACAAATCCTATGTTCCTTTTCGGGTATGCTTTTAGGAAGCACAATCAGCAATAACGCAATCCACATATGTGGGGAAGAGGGGAATACAGAAAGGCCAAAAGTTCATTAAACCCTTTTCACTCTAATTGTATGGAAATAGCTCTTGAGTTTCAGGTTAGTTGCTGGTTACAAGGCTTGTTGATGTCAGTGCTTTTTGACCTGAGGTACCTTTGACCTGTACATCTCCATCTCCAGCTGCCAAAAATAATTAGTGTTTCATGCTGGGGTTGGCTGTCAGTGGTCCATTGTCAGGATGCACTTTGCTTGAACGAGCCTTGAGGTCTTTTTCAACCTGCAAATATTGATCTCTGTCTTTTCAGTCATCTTTCTGCTCCTTAGTTTTAATTAGAAACTCCTAGGTTGTTGGAACTGGAAGGAACATTCAAATCATTTCTTCCAGTTTGCTACATTTTACAGATAAGAAAAGTTAAAAATAGGAAAGGTGACTACTCTGAGGTCACACATGTTATTAATATCAAAAACAGCCCTTGAATAGTTTCCTCTTTCCTATATTATGTAGTGAGCTTTGTTGATGTTCCTCTAGATTTTTCCTAGCTCAGAGGAGTGGTAGCCCAGGCAGTTTGAATTAGTTCATTCCCTTAATAGCTACAAATTATATAACAGCTACTCCACTCAGCACTGTGCAAATAACTATATAGAAAAGACATGGTCCTTGCACTAGCAGAACTTACAATCCAAATCAAACACCATTCCTCTGCTAATGGACTGACTTTCCAGGATCTCGTGGGAACCAAGCTGCAGTGAACCACAGGTATGAGACATAAAGGCCACTGCTGAGATTACCCAATAAAATCAGGGCTGCATCTTTCTTAATAAATATCGTTATGAATACACTTTATAGAAAACCTTAGACTTCTGCTAGAATTAGACTCTGAGTAAGAAATCACAAAACATATATTCAAATACCTTGAGTGTTGTTACCAGCGTTTAGTCAATCAGCATATCATATCTCCTTTGATCTAGAACTCAGTAGCAAATTCAGAAATGCTCAGAATTCAAAACTTTTAGAAATGTTATCAGTGACAACTTATAGATTAATCAAAGCTTGTGAATTCTGTTGTGTGTTGTGACTTCACATAGGATCAGAGGATGGAAAGAGGACTGGAGCAAGTCTGGTTCAACTTTTATTCATTCGTTTATTTTTATTATAGCTATTAGTTATTTCCCCTTTAAGCATTTAATCCACTTTACATTGAATAATTTCCTACTTTATATCCAAATTATATTCTTCTTGTTTACTTTATATATAGTCTTCACATTTCACATTTTCTAACCCCCTAACAATATAATCATTTTGCATGGGCTTTCTCTTAGAATAAGTACTCAGAGACCATTTGTCTTACTGCTGACTAATGACTTTTCACTTCTTCCCCTGACATTGTTTAATCTTTCCTATAATCTGCTGTTCTCTGGTGCTTCTGCCACGGAACACGTTTCTATATCTGAAGTAAACAGGATAATGCAATGACAAGGACAGAGATTATGTACCGGCAATTGACAGAGAACTGAGAAGATGGGTACCAGAATTATAGAATTATATTAATTGCACTTTATGTATACTTTAATAAATGAATTGCTGTTAAAATGTAAAAAGTACTTTGGACCTACTGTATCTTTGGCCAAGTTTATTGGGTTTTTTGTTTGTTTGCTTGCTTGCTTGCCTGTTTGGTTTTCACTTTAAGGGGAGATTGTTTTGCTTTGTTTTGTTGCATATTATAAGAAGAACATCTATTGTTTTCTATTGCTTAATCAGAAATCTATTCCTTTTTTATTCCTTATACAGTATATTTAAAAATAAAAACAAACAATAAAGAGAGGCAAAACAATGAAAGAGGAAGAAAGAACAGAAAAATAAACCTTTCTTCTTAGTGTACCTTGCTTAATTCCCACTAGGAATGGTTCTTCAGAGGCTGTCAACAGCTCGATTTGGGCATGGTACCTGTCATAGAGTAAGTACTAATAGGTGTGTGGTAAATAGACTACACTTAGTGTTAAGTTTTTACTTTTATTTTAAGTTTGCTTTAAAGAATACCTATAAAACTAACTTTTGCAAAACATTATTTGTTCTAAGTAGAAAAATTTATTTCTCTCACATAGGGAATGTCTCTCACCCTCTAAAAGTGTTTTTCTATTACAAAAATTATACATTTAATCACAATCAAACTCAAATGCAAAAAGGAGCTCTCTAGTCCAGAACAGAATGCCCTAGTTTTGTGTCAAGCCTCTCTTTGTGGGAAGAAAAATAGTGACATTTGGACCTAGATATATTTATCAAGATTTGTGAAAATGTGTGATTTTATGCATGAATACTGGCAAAGTTAAATTATAGTTGAAAGACGATTAAATGCTTTTCTGATGTCCCATTGCTACATTTGCATTGTAAATAAAATTTACCAAAGGGTATCATTCACATCATTCTGCAAACCATACTATGTAACAACAACAACAACAAAAAAGAGTGCTAAGACATTATTTACAAGTGCACAATAGAAAATATAGAAGAGAATGAATAGTGATGTTTAGACAAAGGATGACCAAGAATATTTTGGTTATTCAGTCTTTCCTTGTGATTAAATGCATGTATTTCTAAAAGAAGCATCAATTTTACTTTAGGTGGATATCAATCCGGATTTATTCCAATTTAACCTCCTGTTTTTTCTTGCCAAAAGAAAGTGGATGCAAATGACAAGAAATAGTTTTTATGCTCTTTATTGAGCTTTGCCTGAAAACTATATTACAATTATTTGAAAAAAACATAATGATATATTATAATATATACACACACATATATATAAACATAGCATATGTTTGAAGAAAGCACATAATGTATAAATATATGTATGAATATATACATATATATGGACATACATATATCCAGAAATTGACCTACATTCAGAGACTATACAGGATGAGTCAAAGGACTATTGATATTAGTCTTCGCAATTTATCACTATCCAAAACTAAGGAGATTAATCAGTTTGGACATTTCTATGAAGGTACATCTAACTGCTGTGAAAATAACTCAGAAAAGGTAGTATAGTTTGTTTTTCATGTACAATAAAATATATTAAAGGACAAATAATTGGGGCGCCTAGGTGGCTCAGTTGGTTAAGCGTCTGCCTTTGGCCCAGGTCGTAATCCTGGGGTCCTGGAATGGAGCCCCTCATTGGCTCCCTGCTTAGCAGGGAGTCTGCTTCTCCCTTTCCCTCTGACCACTCCCCCATGATCGCTCTCTTGCTCTCTCTTTTTCTCGAATAAATAAAATCTTGTAAAAAGTATTGCATGGAGCACTGGGTGTTGTACATAAACAATGAATCTTGGAACACTACATCAAAAACTAATGATGTATTTTATGGTGACTAACATAACACAATAAAAAAATTAAATAAAAATTATTTTTAGAAAGGACAAATAATTACCATGCCTGAATTTGGCTGCGGAGTTTCTAGAACCAAACATGGTCCAAGCTGTAGGTTGCAAGTGAAAGCAAAATACAGCTTTAAGGATGTTATGGAAGCAACTGCCATTCTGGTTTTGTAGCTCTGAAGCTGGTTCCCTCTGCCCTCTCTTCCTCCACACACCTCAGATTTATGGTAGTCACAGTTTTCAAACTAAAATTAGAACACATGACTTAATATAATTGTTGAGCAGTAGGACAGAATATATGTACTCAAGATTGTTCCAGAAAATCCTATCTCCTTGACCATAATAACTGTATTAAATAAAAGAGACCTTAGTTACAAACCATTTGTCTTCTCTTATTTAAAGTGTCACACTTTCAAAGTACACAAAGAACTTGAGATTCTTCCAAATCATTGTAAGGATTACTGACAACATGTAATCCAATTTTATGAAATTTTATATTTAGGCAGCTTTAATCATGTGGGAAAGCAGGGTAAACATCTTGCTTTATAATGCAAATAGGCTGCAGGACTCAGTCATACCTACCTACAGTTATCCCAAGTTACAGACTTAACAAATGGTACTAAACGTGATTTCATTATCTGCAACTGTGATAGTGGTGAACAAGCTAACTAAGGGAAGTGCTTAGCACTCATACATGCCTGTTTTAAAATCAAAAGCATGCATTAAGCTTGTTTGTGTGAAAGTTACAGGAGGAAAACACACGTGCTCTGAGCAATGTGCGCTGTGAAACACTTCAGCGGAAAATTCAACAGGGAGATTAGTATTTAACATACTTAATGGAATTCATGTCACTATACTGAGAGCATCTAGAGGTTAATTTTTAACTTACCACGATATTAACCATATTAAAATAAAAAGCAACTTCTTACCTACAGTTTCAAAATCTAAATGAAACAGTTTTCCCCATTACTTTAAAGAAAATGCGTTCATTTCAGTTAGATGGCACCTCGGGTTTCATTTAGGTTTGGGTTAAAATAGTCTTAGCTACCAAAACACAGTTCAGTTAAAATAGCATCTGGCATACTGGCTACAGAAGTGGATTTTAGTTTGCTCTCATTTTCCCTTATCCCCACCCTCCAAGAAAACATCACCGTTTGTTACAACTTCCCTGTGCAAGTGGTAGACTAACTCCTCCTTGTGAATATTATTTCAAAAGTAATTTAAATAGTTTCTCATGTTATTCTGCTTTAAAACCTAGAGAGAATGAGGCACATGACTCTGCTTTTACTGTTTTATACAACTAAATGTCTCCAGAAAAGAATGATAATTATCTTTGGCATTGAACTCTAATGTAGAAGAAACCTTGTTTAGAATTTTGATAGTGCAGACCAACTCAGCTGTCTACACTATCATGCCTTTATGCTTTTAGAATAATAAGGTTCAGAATGCCGTTTAATCACACCTTTTAATATCCCTTTGTCTTTCTTTGGGGAATAGCAGAAGCATGACAAAGAGTACTTTCGTTTATTTTACTCAGTTTTGTTCTTTATACAAAAGGTAATAAGAAAATGTGCCCAAGGGTTTACCCCTTTCCATCTAAACAAAATCTGACTAGAAAAGGCAGATTCTTCAGTTCATAGTACTTGAGTGCCCCCTATAGGATACTTTTTATATTTTTATTAATGTAAACATTTAAAAGTGTTACTACATAGAATTTTATTTAAAATAAAAATAATAAAAAATATGCATCTTTGAAATAAACAGCCTATGGTATACTTCCCCTCCACTGTATTTTCCTATCTAAAAATCCAGGGCAAACTATCATTTTAACCATTTAGGTTTTTTTGCTTTGCTAAAAAATTTCCCTACTTTTAAAGTTCTAATTTGTCTGCTTTTCTATTGTATGTCTGCATATGTAGTACCAATTACTGTAGTCCAAATACATATCTAAAAATGTGTGTTTATTGGATGTACTTTTTTGGCTTAAAATTTTTTATTTATTTATTTATTTATTTTTATATGACAGAGAGAGACACAGCAAGAGAGGGAACACAAGCAAGAGGAGTGAGAGAGGGAGAAGCAGGCTTCCCCCACGGCCACCTCCCCAGCAGGGAGCAGGATGCAGGGCTCGATCCCAGGACCCCGGGATCATGACCCAAGCCGAAGGTAGATGCTTAACAACTGAGCCACCCAGGCGCCCCTTTGCTTAAAGTTTAACAAGAATTATTAATTAGCTATAAGTTTTAGAAAATAAAATAGGATATTCTTGTGTGGGAGGAGGTCCAATTGTTAATCTAGTTGGGAATAGAATCTTTGACCTCCTTAAATTAACATCTATGAATAATACTGGAGTAGAAATAAAGAACGCATATAGTTAACATATTCCTGCCATTTGATATCAGGGATGTGGTGCCTAGGATTTCTTGGGTTTTATAAGCCTTTTCTTATTTGTGCTGTACCCTAGGTTTGAAAGGTGTGGACAGGAAAAAAAGGACATATATTCTAACCACATCCAACTATGTCATATTCATTCTGCCCTTATCTAGTTAAAAAAATACATATCAAAGCTGAGACTTTTGTATTCAGTGTGGCTCACTTAAGTTGCTAGGACTGTAATTAAATCCTTTTAAAAATAGACTACCACGTTTGTATTCTATGTAATGTAGATCCAAAAAATGTTATTAATGTCCTTTCCTAAGAAACACACACACACACGCACACACACTCATGTTCCTGACTAAAACCTTTGATTTGGATCCCATCTGAATAAGCAGATGCAGCCAGTGATAAGGAAGCAATGATATAAGGAGGCAATAAAAAAAGAGGTAATTCCTGTTCTTGCCTCTGACCCTTCTGCTCTCACATATTTACCGTGTGCTTATTATTTGAAAGGCACCGATGCTTGGTGCTAGGATTATTCCAGTGGAAAGTCATGGTCCTTGTTATCCAGAGCTATATGTCTAATGAGAAAACAGCTCTGAAGAGACTATTAAAAAGTATCCTGCTAAGTGTTATAAATGAAAGGGTGCATAATGCACAGTGGAGACTTTGATAAACATACAGTTCAGTCTCTGTGGAACAAAAAAGATTTCACCGAGGAGGAGATACTTTGGATGACTTGAATAATTCGCTGGGAGAAAACTGAGGAACAACCAACCATTCTAGCAAAAGGAATAGCATGTGTTATGGCATATATTTCTAGATAATAAAGTTAAAGATGATTATAGAATCTAGAGAGATCAGTAGTCAGATAACGTGGCATTCTGTAAGTCATATTAAATAATTTGTACTTTAGTCTGAAATCAATGAAAATATATTATTTGAACATATCAAGAACTATCCAGGAAAATAAAAACCCATCCAATATGTAACTATATTACTATATGGAATCTATGACATTCACATTTCTACATAAACCTGTTGGGATCATTTCTCTCATTTCTCCATTCCTCACAGCAGAAGCAACCTAAATTCTAGGTTCCCATCCCACATCACAGAAGTAGTCCTTTGTCTATTAAAAATAATTTAAAGAATCCTGGACCAGTTAATCCAATGACCCAGTACCACATTTCCCAGGGCTGCTTACCCCAATTTATAGATTCTAAATTATGCCACCTATAGTCTAAAGGATTTGGGCCAATTACCTAAGTTTTTCAAGTTATAATGTCCAGCTCAGATAACACCAGGACCTCCAAGTGTACCAATTACTGGATTATGCTGACATCTGCTGTCATTCTGCCAGGTCCTTCACTTGTATTTCCCAGGTAGCCTGTTGCACTGTGACTGATCTATTTAATGGCTAATCTATTTAATGATGCCACATGTTCTGGCCAGATCCACTGTCTGTTAGCCACGTTTTACAAGACTCACTGGTGCTCCCAAAGGAGCAGATCAATCTATTTGGAGAGACAAGATACAGACACATTTAAAAAAGATAACCAGAGATGAAAGGCAGAATATAAGAATTACAAAATTAAAGTACAAAGTAAAAAGATAAGTACAATGGATTGGAGGGTGGGGAATGTTGTTATTAAAAAAACTGCAAGAGTTAGAATTTCAATTAAACCTGAAAAATTTATCTGGTGTTTATAATAATAGAGAGACTGCAGTTTCTTTTTTGTTCAGAAAATGTAACATAAATATAATAATTCATATTATATTATATTATATAAATATAATTCATATAATATATATAATTCATATAATAACATAAATATAATAATTCATGCTTGATCTATAATGAAAATAGTCTAGTAATAGTATATCAGGAATTTTAACAAAAAGATGATGCAGAATTTTAGAAAAAAGAAAAAAGAAAAATTTTGTCCAATTTCTTTTTTTCTTTAAAGATTTTTATTCTATTTATTTGAAGGAGAGAGAATGAGCACATGAGAGAGAACACAAGTTGGGGGGGAAGGGCAGAGGTAGAGGAAGAAGCAAGCTCTCCTCTGAGCAGGGAGCCAGGCATGTGGCTCACATATTTTTAAAAAATATTTATTGGAGGGTTGCCTGGGTGGCTCAGTGGGTTAAAGCCTCTGCCTTCGGCTCAGGTCATGATCTCAGGGTCCTGGGATCAAGCCCCGCATCAGGATCTCTGATCGGCAGGGAGCCTGCTTCCCCCTCTCTCTCTGCCTGCCTCTCTGCCTACTTGTGATTTCTCTCTCTCTGTCAAATAAATAAAATATTTTTTAAAATAAATAAACAAAAATAAAAATATTTATTGGACATCTATGTAGCAAATAGTGAATAGTGTGCAAGGACCCAAGGATGCAATGGTTAAGACTTTTATGGTTCTTTCCTTCAAAAGAGAAAAAAATCTCTGATAAAAAAAGATAAGAGGTAAATATAAACCTAAAAAAATCAAGGGAAACAATACTGATACCACAAATGATTGAATTCTAAGAAAAGAGCACAGATTAATAAAAAAAGAGTAAAATAAATTGATAAAATTTAGATAAAATTAAACATTACCCCATATATATCTTTCAGTGTAGTTTAAAATTTAAGACCATGTAAAACAATAATCCAAATAGAAAATATTAAAACATTTCAAAGACTTGATGGCTTTGTTTGAAAGATAACTGAACTCACAGTTACTTGTTCAGATTTGTGAAGGGTGGTACTATCATTTTGATTTTGATGAACGGAAACTCATACTGTCTCTGTAAACAAAAATGTCATTCTCCCTGAATTACCCTAAAATATTATAGAATTCCAATTAAATTTCAAGGTGATTTCTGCATTTGGAATATGACCAAGTGATTTTAATATGAATTTGGGAAATTAAATACCCAAGAATAGCCCAGACAATATTTACTAACAAGAGTGGGGGGGTGGTATCAGCATTAAAAAATAATACAGAAAAATATAAAGCTATACAAATTAAAAAGTGTATTGTTGATGTAGAAATAAACAAAGACCAATTAAACAGAAGAGAAATTCCCAAGTTGCTTCACAAGAAGAATATAATATTGCATACAGGTAGCTTCAATACAATGTGCAACAAATACTCAAATAATTTGCTGACTATGGATAGGATTTTCACATAAATCCAATACCTTCTCTAGTTTAAATGGCTACATATTTTTAAATGATTTGAAATTTTTTTCTGTCAAAAAAACAAAAATCAGGGGTGCCTGAGTGACTCAGTCTGTTAAGCGTCTGCCTTCAGCTCAGGTCATGATCTCAGGTTCCTGGGATCTAGCTGGGCAGAGAGCCTATGTCCCCCTCTCCTGCTCCCCCTGCTTGTACTCTCTCTGTCAAATAAATAAATAAAATCTTTAAAAAACAAAGCAAAGCAAAAATCAGCAAAGCCCATGAAGTCAGGCACAAAAACCAACCACAAGAGAAAGACTGTAGAATGCTTTGCAAAGGGGCACCTGGGTGGCTCAGTTGGTTAAACGTCTGCCTTGGCTCAGGTCATGATCTCAGGGTCCCAGGATCAAGCCCATATTGGGCTCCCTGCTCATCAGGGAGTCTGCTTCTCCCTCTCCATCTGTCCCTGCTTGTGCTCTCTCTGTCAAATAAATAAATAAATCTTAAAAAAAAAAAAAAAGTACTTTGCAAAGAGATTCCAAAGTTGGGTTTAGGAGTTCTTTTAATGTATTAAAGGCATAAAGCAACTTGGAAAGAACAGAACTGGTAAATTTTATTTTTACTTTTGGAATTTACTAAATAGAATCTGTAAATAATTGGAGGCAAAGCAAGTAGATTTCTTTATGAGGAACAGCTACTTATTAATGTACTTCAGTATTTGGAAGAATAAATGAACATGAAATAGGAAATTTCATGTAATCCCTCCTTAAACTTTCTCTTCAAAGGCCTTTACATTGTCATGGCAAAAATGAATGGATGAATGAATGAATGAGCAAATGAACAAGTGAATGAATGAATGCATGCATGCATGCATACATGCAAGGCTTTAAAGAGGTCTATCTCCCCCTAGAAACAGAAGAGCAATGGTAAAGTACACATTCAATAAACAAAATACCATGCTCTAGATAAAGTCTTCCAGAATCAAGTTTTCAGATGATATGAAGAGTCATCAGGTAGTTGAATGCCTACAATGAAAATAAAGTATAATGGGGACCTTCAGAACTGTGTGAGTAGACAGTAAATGATAAACTTATTTTGCTATAGGAAGAACAAAGTCTTTGAGTGGAAGATACAAAGCAATATTTACGGAATAATGAGCTTTGATCTTTCAATCTTAATCCTAAAATTTACCTAGGAAATGCCATTGATGAAAGGGAGCACTGGGGCAGTAGCCAAGAAATCTGGTTTTTAATGATAGATCTATTAGTATCTATAAGATCTTAGACAAATAATTTAGAATTTTGCCTTCAGTGTTTTTATCTGGGAACTGAGAATAATCATATCTATTTGATTGAGTTATTAGTACAGTTACATGAGCTAATGAAAATAAAAACACTTAGTAAAATTCTTGGCACATGGTTGAATTCTAGGCCAGAAATATCTCTTGAATCTGAGGTCACTAGACACATCAAACCACTGTACCTCTTAAACTAAAATCACCAAAAGAGGTTAGTCTATTAGTCACAAATATAAAAAGATCATTGGACCTCATAAAAATCTACAAATAAATAGACTATAGTTCTGTCATACATTAATAATGGTTAATTAATAAGTTAATTAATAAAAGACATTAATAATGGTCTAGATGGGTCATGGTTTCCAAACAAGGCTACACATCAGGATTACTGGCGAACTTTCAGAAACCACAGCTGCTGGTTCCCCCAGGGTTTCTAAAACTGTTCCAGGGTGGGGTGCTATCTGGATGATTCTAATATGTTCCTTGGTAGAGAACACTGAATAAGGATAGGAAGATACAAACTAAAATAAAAGGAAACAGGAAGGGGTAGCAAAATATTCAGTTGAGAAACACTTAGGATGCTGTCAGAATTATGAAATTTGGATATTATGAAGAATTCAGAAATGCAACTGCAAGTATCTTTCTTTAAGTAAAAGTATTATAAGCAGAAGTAGAGGGTAAGTGGGAGAGGAGAACGTAAATGACAGCAAATATTACTTTATAAGAGAATTACCTCATGAAACTCATAGGCCCTAGTAATGGTACCAAAAGAGATTCCACATGAACTTACATCTGTCAGATTAATATTAGACCACTATGTGTTTTCGGGAACTGGGGCATATACAAAGCATTTTGTTCAGCACATCTTGCATTAATACGGCTATCGCTATATCACTATAAGAGTTTGAGGAAGATGTTTGACAATAACTTTTGGTTCTTTAAACAACACTAGAAACTGATTACCTCTTTACCTCACTACACTCTTGTAGAGATTATCTTCTGGTTTGAGACTGCTACTGTTTACAGAGGCTGAAGCCCAGGTGCCTCCACCTTTAAAAACTCTAGCAAGCCACAATTTTGTTTAAAAAGCTGTAATTTTTGTTTTGTTTTGTTTTGTTTTGTTTTGTTTTGTTGGTGTACTGAGCTAGATTGCTTGCTGCCACTTTTTGCCAGCACACACAGCTATGCCACCTTATTTGAAGTTCTACTTCAGCATTCCCTTGACATGTTCAGTTTTGTACTTTTTGCTCACTGTTGATACTCCTCAGTTTCACATACAGAACCTGTTAAGGAAGTAACTCAGCTACCGTTTATCTCCTGCACATGTCTAGTCCAAGGAAATGACATTAAGGTATCATGTCAGTGGTAACAGACTAAGTATTACCCAAGGTATTTCTGGAAAACCTGATGTCCATGGCTCTGTCTTACAGGAGGCACTTAAGAGACACAAATCACTTTAGAACTGGAAGGGTCCCTAGGGACTTTCATTTGGCGATCCTCATTTTACCAAGAAGAAATATAAATATCCAAGATCTTACAGGAATTTTCCAAGTTTACATACCTAGTTAGTAACAGAACTGACACTAGATTCCAGATGCTGTGCCAAGTGGCTCAATCCAACATCATATTACTGTTACATCCCATTACCTGCCCACTGGCAAATGCATATAAGAGACAATGAAAAAAGTGGTTCAAGTAAAATGTCCTTTCTTATTAAGCACTAAAACCTGCTAGGGAGGGCAATGTCTAAACACCAGTATTCAATAATAGCTTGAAGTTTTCAAGAAAACTTCCTACACGTAAGAATGCGTAGCAGGTTGACTGACAGGGTTATTACAGCACTGAGACATCCCTAACAAGAACTAGATTTAAATAGAGTATATGGCAATTATGATGTGTCAGTGGTTAATGAGGCATTCTCTATTCTAAATCAATTCTAGTCTTCAATAACACTGATAAAGCTATATGTTCACGCCAAAATCTGATATAACTTATTCTGTACTTGTCATAGCTATGCTGATAAAATATCTATTTTACCATAGCTATAGATTTTTCAGTGAAATCCCAATTTGGTTAGGCCTCATGGGTTAACTAGATCAACAGAGTAAACCAGTCTTATTTGATCTTCAGCCTGTCCTATATAATTTTCTGGCCGAAGAAAACCTTCAAAAACATTGGCAATAGTAAGTATGGCTTCAAAGAAAGACAATGGCCATGACACCAGTGTGATTTTAGCTGGCATAGAACTCTGATGTCATTATAAGGGCATTTGTCCCAGGAGTGTCAGCCTAATAGGTCCATAAGATTTTCCAAAACTCTTCCAAGATTTTACAACCTTCTATTCAGTTCTTAACTCTTATCAATCTGACTTAATGTCCCTACCAATCCACTGAAATTACTCTCATTGAAGTCACCAATATCCTTCTAGTTTTCAAATCCCAACAGCATATTATATTAAATCTCTTCTTGGCCCTCTCTTCTTTAAACTCTTTTCCTTCTTTGACTTCTATCGAGCTCGCTCTCCTACTTCGTTATTTTCTTACCTCAATAATGGTTTCTTTCTTCCTCAATTCTCTTCCTTCTCCCATCATTTATGCACTGGTGCTCTTCAAAGGCCATGGTCAGCCCTTTTCCCCCTTTTTACTTTAATTATGCCCAAGTTTATTATCATTTCCACATCCATGAGACTGCAAATTTCTGAAGATTTTCATACAGTCTAAATATAATCTAATAATCTTTCTATTATTTATTTATCGATCTATTTCATATTCCTATCAACATCTTTTCCCTAAAGTAATCATTTGGACCTCCTATCCTATTTTTCCTACATTCTCTATCACAGAGAATGACATTTATGCAGTCCCAAACTCAGAGATCTAGAAACCATCTTAGATTTCTCTCTAGTCTTCACCAATCAATGTATCAAATGGATGACAAGGTTTAATTCTCTGTCATAAATATAATTTGTATATACATCCTTTACACTTACTGCCGCTACTACTACCTTTTTTCAGATACTCATCTTTGATCACCTAGATCCTAAAATAACCTTTTACCTATTTCCTTTTCCAGGTCAGTTGTTTTAAATTGGCCTTCTACATTATTGCCAGCATGATCTTTCATTGTATGAGATAAACGGAAATGAGATGCCCAAGCTCAAATCCCATGTTCATTATTTACTCACTGTATGACCTAAAGAAGTAACTCACATCCTCTTCATCTCACTTGCCTCGTCTGCAAATGGGAATAATACTATATACCAGAGTTATTTATTAACATATAATAAATGTTGACTTGACTTCTAGCCAGAAAGAAACTTATGGTTCATCTCATTTATTTATTCAATCTATACATAAGGAAATAGCAAACTATCCTTTGTTTGGTCCAAGATCACAGGATGATTTGATGCAAAAACAAATATATTGATGATTGTTCTTTTAATGTACCAATTTAAATGGTATCATACACATTGTATCATGTTATTAAAAATGTATTGAAGAGGATATTCTC
This sequence comes from Potos flavus, assembly GCA_028534135.1. Lineage (NCBI taxonomy): Eukaryota > Metazoa > Chordata > Mammalia > Carnivora > Procyonidae > Potos > Potos flavus. Next base: position 94,327,606 of record CM052883.1, read on the forward strand.
GATACCCCAGATGAAACATTGTAAGTATTGATTATTGAACAATATATTTATAGAACAAGTTTTTTTATTAATCACACTAAACTGATAGCTACATCTTAATCTATCAACTTTTGTATTATTATTATTATTGCCCAATGGTCACCATAATGCTATATATCTATCTATATTTATATCTTTTTGGCCTAGTGCACTGGGTAAAAACATATACTAAACAAGGACTTCTGCCAAACAAGTGGCACATGCTTGAGGCATGCAGGAAGAGATTCTAGGATTGTAGCACCCTGCCATTGGCTGGTTTGGAGTAAGATATACATTCTATGTTCCCAAGACTAGAACAAACAAGGTCATTTGACTCACATTGTGTTCAGGGCTTACTGTATTTTATATGCTAGAGATAATCAACATATTGAAATAACCCCTCACTCCCCATCTCCGTCTTATTACTCTGGCTAGAAACTCCAGCACAATGTTAAATCGAAAAAAATCAATGTTGTCTGAAAAAGTGATCAACATCACTCGGCATCAGGGAAATACACATCAAAACCACAGTGAGATACCACTTCATACCAGTCAGAATGGCAAAAATTAACAAGTCAGGAAACGACAGATGTTGGCGAGGATGTGGAGAAAGGGGAATCCTCCTACACTGTTGGTGGGAAGGCAAGCTGGTGCAGCCACTCTGGAAAACAGTATGGAGGTTTCTTGAAAAGTTGAAAACAGAGATACCCTACAACCCAGCAATCGCACTACTGGGTATTTATCCTAAAGATACAAATGTAGTGATCTGAAGGGGCATGTGGACCCAAATGTTTCCAGCAGCAATGCCTACAATAGCCAAACTATGGAAAGAACTTCGATGTCCATCAAGATGAATAGATAAAGAAGATGTGGTATATATATACAATGGAATACTATGCAGCCATCAAGAGAAATGAAATCTTGCCATTTGCAACAATGTGGATGGAACTAGAGGGTATTATGCTAACGGAAATAAGTCAATCAGAGAAAGACAATTATCATATGATCTCTCCGATATGAAGAATTTGAGAGGCAGGGTGGAAGGTCATGGGGGGTGGGCAATGAAACAAGATGGGATCAGGAGGGAGACAAACCATAAGAGACTCTTAATCTCAGGAAACAAACTGAGGGTTGCAGGTGGGGGGAGTTATAGGGTGGCTGGGTTATGGACACTGGGGAGGGTATGTGCTATGGTGACTGCTGTGAATTGTGTAAGACTGATGATTCACAGACCGGTACCCCTGAAGCAAGTAATACATTATATGTTAATTAAAAAAAAAAAAAGGAAAAGGGGAAAAAAATCAATGTTGTCAGTTTTATTGAGAATCCTTTGTATGCAATACATTATCTCTCTTAATGCTTTCAAAAATTTCTCTGTGTCTTTGAGAGTTTGATTATAATGTGGTTAGTTTTGTATTTCTTTAAGTTTATCCTAATCGAAATCTATTGTGCTCCTTGGATGTATAGATTAATGCTACTCATCAAATTTGAGAATTTTTTGGCTATTATTTCTTCAAATATCCTTTCTACTCCTTTTGTCTTCTTCTTCTGGAATTTCTATTATGTGTATATTAGAATGCTTCATGATGTCCACAGGTTTCTTAGGCTCTCTTTGTTTTTTCTTTTCTTCTTTTTTTGTTCTCTTCCTCAGGCTGGATAGTCCTCATTGATTTATCTTCCCATTCAATGATTTCTTCTGACAGCTTAAATCTTGTTGAGCTATTTAATTTCATTTGAATCATTTCACTGATTTTAAACTCCGTAATTTCTGAAGTTTTTTTTTATAATTTTTCCATGTTATTGATATACTCTGTTTGATGAGGCATCATCCCATACTATCCGCTAATTTTTTGACATGGCTTCTTTTAGCTCTTTGGACATAATAGCTATTTTAAGTCTTTGTCTAGTTAATCTAATGTCTGGGTTTCATCAGGGAACAGTTTTTGTTATTTTTTTTCTGTATGTGGAGTATATTTTTCTGTTTTTGTCTACCTCACATTTTTGTTTAAAACCAGACATTTTAAATAATATAATGCTGCAATTTCTGCAAATTTGACTAGATTCCCTACATTCTCTTAAGTTTGTTGCTGTTGCTTATTGGTAGTTGTAGGGGTGGTGATATTTGTTTGTTTTGTGACTTTCCAGGATTAATTCTATAAAATCTGTATGCTTTTCATATCTGGCCCCTGAAGTCTTTACTCAAGTATCTCAGTGTTCAGCTAATAATTGGATAGAGATCTCCTTAAATGCCTGAACTAGTATGTCTCCCAGCCTTTGCCAAGGTGTTCTATGTATGTGCTGGTGTACACCTTCAATGCTTTAGCAAACAGTATCCAAGTCTGCCTTTAGCCTTTGTTTCCACTTGTGCAGAGCCTCGAGGAAGCCAGAGATGGAGGTCAGAGCCTTCCCAGATTCTTCTTTCTAGATGCCCAGGAAAATATCAAAGCTTTTCAAAGCCTTTTATGAATATCTAATTTCCTAGTTTTTCTTTTAAATTTTTAGGTTAGCTTCCTGTTTGCCCCAATTGTTGTCAGCACCTCAGGGATCTCTGATGTTAAACAACTGTAGCTTTTAATTTTGACAAATGTCTCAGAGAAAAGATTGTTCACAATGAGTGAGCACTGAGTCAGGTCAAAGAATTCAAGCCCCATGAGTAAGGGTTTTCAGGGAACTGCCAGACATGTCAAATAATGACTATTCTCTGGGAAGAGGACCTTTTGTAGAGCTCCATATGGAAAAGATAAAATGGAGTATTTCCCTCACAACCAATGAAATATTATATCCAAATAAATTAAAGTCTTATATGTCAAACAGTATTTAAAAAACTCAGTCAATGGGATGCCTGGGTAGCTCAGTCAGTTAAGCGGCTGCCTTCAGCTAAGGTCCTGATCCCAGACTCATGGGATCAAGTCCCACATCAGGCTCCTCATTGGGTGGGGATCTTGCTTCTCCTCCCTCTACCCCTCCAACCCCACTCAGGCTTGCTCTTTCTCTCTCTCAAATAAATAAAATCTTTAAAAAATAAAATAAAATAAAAACTCAAACAAAAATTTAGGGTTTTTTTTTAGTTTTGAAGTTGATTTTTTTCCTTTTTTTAAAGCCCTCAGTATAAATTACAGGAAAATAATTTTCTCATATAGAAATTAAAAACTTTTTTCATCAAAACATACCCTAAAACGAATGAAAAGACAAATTACAAACTGTTAAAGTAGATTCCAATTTACATAATTGACAAGGATTGGTATAAAGAATATCAGTCAAAGTTAATGAACTAGAGCACTGTGCAAAAATATGAATAAATACAAAGTGAATAATGTAATTTCATAAATATTACATAAAACAAAAATGCCTTTATAAAATGTTAAGAACAACTGAAGTTAATTTAGAAATGCATAAAGCATAGATGAAGCTATGGAAAGGGAAAGCAAAGGAATAATAAATTTGGGATTTATAATATGGTTTCTCCAAGGGGTAGCAAGGGGATGGAATTATGGTGTACCCTATAGGTAGATATAAGTGATTTTCAAGGCCAAGGATTGTGTAGGATGGTGGATTTATGAGCTCTTATTAAATTACAAAAAATTAATAGACATATAGGTAAGAATCATCTTCAGAGTGTGTCCTGAACCAAGGATTACGATCAGTCTAATACTTTGCACCTGAGACCAATAAGATCAGTGAGAAAAATAAAATGAAAAAATACAGCATTATGTATGCCTGTTAAAATTTAAGAAAAATCAAAACAATAATAGAAATGCTATGGTTGAGTTCCAAAGAAATAAAGAAAAAGGAATGAAACTCCCATAGAAAGCATGAAAAGAAGGGAGAAAAAATGAAAATAAAATGTTGGTTAGTGCCAAAGATAGAGTAAAATCATAGATATGGATTTAAATGATGAATAATAACCCAAAATGCTAATGAATTATACTCAATAAAGGCTAGAGATTATATAACAATTTTAACATATATAATTTAGAGAAACACTAAAAATAAGATAAAGGAAAAAAGTCATACTGGAAAATGCTAATTAGAAAACATCTGGAGTAGTAATATATTAATATTGGACAAGATAGAAGGGAAAGCAAAAAGCATCAACAGGAAAAGCAAAAGGACATTATCTGGGAATAAAGGGAATAATCCCTTCAGAATGTAAGGCAATGTTATAATTGTATAAACCTTACAACATATCCCCACAGTATTTAAAGTAAATATAATATAAATAGAAAAATTGGCATATCCAAAATAGATCCACACAAATACCAATTGAACAGATTAAAAATTATCAAGAATATAGATGTGAATAATACTAAAAACAGGCTTCAACAAATTAGCACATAAAAGTTTCTGCCCATTTATATAAAGACTTCTTTTTAAAACAAGCATAGATCATTTACAATATAAAGCATTTCTTAATAAAGTATATGTTCTTTGACATCAATGAAATAAAATAAGCAGTTACCTCCACATACTAGCTTATGTTTAGAACCTTAAAAGAAAGGTACATTTGCAATATACATAAAAGTATTCTTATCCAGAATATATAAAAATTCTGTGAATCTTTTTTTCAGTTTTATTAAGGTATAATTGACAAAATTTTAAGACACTTAAAGTGAACAACACGATGATTTGATATATGGAAACATTGTGAAAGAATTTCCTCGACTGAGTTAAAATTTCACGTTTACTTTTCTTTTGGTGAGAACAATTAAGTACTATTCTCTTAGCAAATTTCAATTATACACTCCAGTGTTAACAACTGTAGTCACTATGTTATGTATTAAATCCTCAGACCTTATTCACCTTATAACTGAACATTTGTGCCCTTTTACCAACCTCTATCTCCTTCCCTCTCACTCGTGCCCTTGGCAACAACCAACACTGACTTTTCTACTTGCTGTTTCTTTGAGTTCAATTTTTTTTTTTTGTCCTCTGTTTGGCTTATTTCATTTAGCATAACGCTTCCAGTTTCATTCACATTGTTGCAAATGACAGAATTTCCTTTTTTTAAAGCTGAATAACGTTCCATTGTATACATGCACTATATTTTACTGATTGTGAATAATGCTGCAGTGAACATGAGGGTATAGATATCTCTTTAGGATAATGGTTATGTTTCTTTGGCTATGTACTAAGAAGTGGAGTTGCTAGAGTATATGGTAGTTCTATTTTTAATTTATTGAGGAACATACATACTGTTTTCCATAGTGGCTGCACCAGTTTACATGCCCACCAACAGTGCACGGGGTTCCCTTTTCTCTGCATCCTTGCCAGACTTTATCTCCTGTGTTTTTGATAATAGCCACTGAACAGGCATGAGGTGGGGAAAGTGGAAATTATAGAAAGGATATACAAAATGTCTACATTCATACATATATAAAACAAATAATGGAAAAATAAAAATGTATGCAATAATATTTTTAAATAGACTAGGTGGGTATAGTTGACTATATTAGTTGTTACGTCATAGAAAGAAAAAAAGGTTAACAGGCTATAGAAACAGGAAAACATTTAACTTTATATTTATAAAAAATTAATTCAAAAAGGACAAATAAATATAGTAAAATGAAGGTATTGGTTATATGTTTATCATAAAATCTATGTTTTTAGTTTTCTCTATTTTTTTGTTTGCTTTATTCATTGTTTTCTTTTTTTCTTTTTTTGTAAAGATTTTATTTATTTATTTGAGAGAAAGTGAGAGAGAGCATGAGAGGAGAGCATCCCTGCGGAGCGGGGAGCCCGATGTGGGACTCGATTCCGGGACTCCAGAATCATGACCTGAGCTGAAGGCAGTCGCTTAACCAACTGAGCCACCCAGGCGCCCTATTCATTGTTTTCAAATTAAGAAAAAAATAAACTGAAAACCTAAGTAGACATATCTCATCATCTGTCTATAATTTATATCCCTTTTTTGTTGCTGTATTTTTCCTGACAAGGAAGTGACATATTAACTCAGGGGTCAACAGTAGATCAGTTCACCTCTCTACACCTTGAGGGGTTGGGTTAGATGATTTCTTAGGTTCCTCCTAGCCATAAGATTCTATGAAATCCTGCAGGAAGCAGCATATTTCTTTTACTACAAGGAAAGCCTCTCTCAAACAATTAATAATAGGCTCTTTCCTCATGGTAAGCTGCTTTATTTTTATTATCTTCATATAAAACCTGACCTGTCTGCGTATGCTAAATACTGCTGTGAAAATGAAAAGAGCCTCCTAAGTGCTTAGCATCCTTACAGGATTCATGGATGTGGAGGTGTTTAAATATTACTAGAACTGCATTGGAATAAATAACATTCACCTTGATGGTCTTTAGAAGGCAGAATCGGTTTGTCAGCACTCTAGTAAGTACCTGAGTGAAAGAAAGTTTAAAGATATGGAAAAACTTGGGAATAATTAATTAACAAAAGAAAGAAAGGGGCACCTGGGTGGCTCAGTGGGTTGAGCCTCTGCTTTTGGCTCAGGTCATGATCTCAGGGTCCTGGGATGGAGCTTGCATCAGGTTCTCTGCTCAGCAGGGAGCCTGCTTCCTCCTCTCCCTCTGCCTGCCTCTCTGCCTACTTGTGATCTCTTTCTCTCTGTCAAATAAATAAATAAAATCTTGAAAGAAAGAAAGAAAGAGAGAAAGAAAGAAAGAAAGAAAGAAAGAAAGAAAGAAAGAAAGAAAGAAAGAAAGAAAGAAAAAGAAAGAAAGAAAGAGAAAGAAAGAGAAAGAAAGAAAGAAAGAAAAACAATGGACAAACAAAAGTTAAATTAGCTCCTTATTCATGAATCTGGGGAACATAGAAAGAATCGTTCTCTCTCTCTTTTTTTTTTTTAGTGAGTGAAGAGAAAAAGTATTTTATTGTATAAAATAAAAATTGTTGAAGTTGAAAATCAGAAATTACTTGTACAGAATTGTTCTCTTTTTAGGACTTAAAAAAATCAAATGGGTTAAAAGTTTGGGATGGAGAAGAATCACAAGGGAAATAGAATGAGCCAGTGTTATGATTCTTTCTCCATAAGAGACAGTATCACATGGTAATCAAGAGAGAGCAGGTTTCCATTGCAAAGGAGCAGAAAGAGGCTGTGGGATGCTGGGAATGTTCTATATCTTGACTCACTTATTAATTATATAGTGCTTGCCTTACAATAATTGGGTAAATTATACGGCTATCTCCTATGAACTATCCTACATAAAACCTCAGATGGATGTACATATATTTTTTTTATATATCTATGTATCTATTTACCTAAGTTTTTATGTAGGATTGTTCATAGGATGTAACTGTATAATTTCCCAAATTATATTTTATTATAAATAAAATTTTGTTAGATAGATGTGCATACATATACATACTTAAACTTAGATTGATAGATATGCGTTATCTATCCATCTTTAAGATTTTATGTATGATAGTCCATAGGACATAACTGTGTAATTGACCAAATTACATTTTATTAATAAATAAATTTTTATTATAGTATAAAAATTTTTTAAAGCATGTTTCCTTCAAAGATATAATATGAAGAAAGTGAATAATATCAAATGTTGATGAAATAGCAAAAAAGGTAAGTTGCCACATACTGCTGGTGTGAATATAAATTGGTAAAATCAATTTGGGAAAACTGGTTGGCATCATTTAATACAACTGAAAATGTATGTAGATTTCAACGCCACAATTTATTCCAGATTCTTGAACTCCTGAATCCATCTATTATGCAGCCACCTCACCGAGTGTCAAAATTAAGCTGCCCATTAGATCATTAAAGTTTAGTAACCTGACTCTAGAGAAGAGCAGGTGGAGTAATCAGGAAAGGGTTAAAAATAATATCTCAGCCTCAGCTTTAGCAGTCTAAGCACTTGGTTAGGTATAATAGCTAATTTACTGGCATTCATCTTCCACTAGAGTATTCAAGTTTGAGCCAAGAGTCGAGTCTATTTAATCATCATATCCTCTGTGCCCACAATACGTAGGATATGTAATAAGTTATCAGTAAATTACGCACAAAATTTTGAAAAACATATTGAGGGAAGCTTGAAGGAACAGGAGGTTCAATGTGGTTTTGTTTCATTGCGTTCTCCAGGGGGCAGTGTCTCCAATGTATTAGGACAACAGTGGTGATAGAGAAATGGAGGAGGGGATGTTCTTGTCCTGGGTAAATGGGCACAATAATGGCTGTCAGGGGATTGGTGAAGTGCCTTCCTAAAGCTTCATGGTCAGGAAAGAACTTGGCATGGAAATCCCTGAGTGGACAGGAGCAGACAGTAGAGAAAATCTATGACATTGGACTGGATATATACATGAGCACAGGAGACAGCTCCTGGCAAGGCCATACCAAGACATAACTGTGAGGGAACTTGGAGCTGAGTGTGGAACCGAATTAAATAGGCAGACGATGCAAGTGCAGGGAAGAAATGGGTTATTTAAGTATATAAATGCAATATGTGATTTCATAATGGAACTGTATGTCTGAATAGGCAATTTTCTTCTGCAAACTAATTCTGCTTTTCAAAAAAGCTCTCAGTGAAATATTTTAGAGACATATTGGTTATTCTTTAACACAATGCACTAGAAGTAACTTAAGCCATTTTTAATGACCCCAGAAGCTTAATCATAAAATAATATTTACGGTATTTTAATATTTTCATTCTCATTGGAAATATTGAAGTAGTGCTATATTGTCTACACTAAATGGTCTCAGATGATGGGGATATGTGACATTTTATAACTCTTGAACATTTTTTCTCTATTATTTGACAGCCAGTTCTCAGTTATTCCTTCTCTGGATACACCTCTACCATGTTTATCTTGTTTTTTTCTTTTTCCTCCCCCACCTTTGAATATATAGATATCTAATAATACTGTTTGAACTTCCTAATCTGCTATGACGTATGAAATAAAACATATCAAATACTTATTATAATTACCTCTGATAAAAAAGGATCTCAATAAGAGAAATGGCTTTTTGTTTTTGTTTTTCTTTTTTAGTAATAATGGCAAAAATTACAACTAGAATTTATTGAGCACTTATTAAGTGCCAGGCACTGTTCCAAGTTCTTTACATGTGTTATTTCATCTTTATATGAATCCTCTTACGTAAGTACTATTTTCATTCTCTTTTTACAAATGATGAGACTGAAGCGCTTCTAGGCCAAGATTAAACATATGATAAATGATAGTCCTCATTTCAAACTTGAACAGCCAGGCTCCAGTCCTGGAATACCTTTCATCCCTTCTACAAATAAAATATAAGAGCTTAGTAGAGCATCTTCTATTTCTAACTATGAGGACACTTTTCCAAAATGAAAAAAAAAGTATACTTGATAAGAACTGCATTTATGATACTTCAGAAAAAAAGTTATATACTATAATATAAAGCCTCAAAGGTCATAATCAACTCTCTAGAAAGATGAGTTAACAAACTGTAACAGTTCAGATGTTCAGTTCAAGATTGTCTGAAGTCTTACTGTACTCAATGATTAACTCTAGATTGCCAAGGGCACACACACCCTTAGCCTCATTCTAATTTACTGAAGGACTGGCATGACCTCTTCCTAGTGAAATGAGGCAGCAAGTCTAAATACCTAGGCACAACTATGGTGCTAAGGTAGGTTTTCCATCATCAGAGGTATTATTATTATTGTTGTTTCATTCTACAAGGATGTTTCTTGAGGTAAAGATCTGCTGTCCATTTTAATAATAGATGATGCTGTAACCTCCAGAAATGATGGGTGCTATTTTATGATGTTGTTTAAGCAAAACTAATTTTAGATTCCGGTTTGATGCCCTCAGAGACCTAATATTTCTCATTTCTATACCCAGCAAAGCAACACATTCTGACTTGTTACTAATGCCAGGAATCCTACATACCAAAAAAAAAAAAAAAAAAAGAATCTTACATACCAACCAGTGAGCATGAACCAATGATTCTCAGACTTTGTGTACGTAGTTGATTTAAAACGGCTGCAAGACTATTGCATATTTTAGGTTTCTTAAGATACTAAAGATTCAATTATAAACTATAAACACCTGAAAATAATTCATTTCCTTCAAAGTGGGATACAAAATGCAAGATTAATCCTAATTATCTAAAAAGATCTTTACTTATACTATAATTTCTCTCTTGTGGCTATCTAAATAAGAATTTTTAAATTACCTGAAGTCAAGAGACACTAACAAGACAATTTAATGGCATCTATTGTATTCAAAGAACTGTGTTAATAGAAAATACAGTTACACTGATAATTAGCCTGGCCAACTCACTTATGTTCTTTTAGTCCATAATTTTATTGTAGATTTATCCTCTCACATGCTTCCATAAAATGTGAGCTCTGAAAGATAAGAAAGCCTATATGCATACTTGCATTTTCAGATCTCAAAAATATTTGTTTTAGAAATATCTTTAGCTACAGGGTCAATATATCCCATGTTTTCCAAAAGCATACAATTTGAAATAATTCTAAGGTTTGAAAGCTCACTGAATTTTGTAAGGCTCTTAGATAATTTTATTTTTTTAAAAAAAAGATTTTTAAAATGCTTTATTTGTTAAAGTTGTAATAGTCACTCCCACAGAAAAGCCATTAGTGAAGATGTCATTGAAGATATGAAACAACTTCAATTACATCCAACGTTATGTGATCTGGAGATGAAATATAAATGATTTAAAAAAAAAAAAAAGGAGAAGGGGGAGAAAGACTATAACAAACACAACATTGACTCTGAGTCTGAGTCAATATTGTGGGATTCTCAGATGGAATAAATATAGGGCTGATTGCCTGTTTCCCCCTTGGCAAATGAGGTTAGATAATATCTTGCAAATAAGAAGCTTATTTTTAACACAAACACAGAAACAGAGTGCACACAATCCATGTCTCACAGGAATAATCAGAGAATTGTCTCGTGAAGGTCAAATCTGTCACACTGAGTAAATGATAATATCTCAGAAGTTTAGCTCATTTCTGAAATAAATGTTTCAATGGATGATCATGTTAAGTAGCCAAATATACATTTCTGCATTTACCTTTCTGTAGTTGTTATAGCAATATTCTATTAAATTCATACCGATGTCTGTATCTTATATCACAAAGGATCTGAAAATCTGAAAATGCTTCTTGTCTCTTATCTAACTTAGCCTCACAAATGATTACAAATGATTTGATTACAAGTATTACACAGTTAGATAAATAAAATGCACACATAGGGTAAGTTATTTCCTTGTAATCATGCAACAAGAAAGGAAATACAAGGCTTGCATTAGGTTTAGCTCTTCTGAGCACATCCCAGACCACATTTACAAGTAATTCTGTAACATGCACACATACAAAAAAGTGCCATAGAAAATAGTTCCAAGTGTAAATTTTCCAAAGATGTTTAAATTAAAATATGGGTTCTTAATCCAGATGGCAATTTTGCTTTATTGTATTATAATACTGAGTTCACAGGTTACAATGATCAGCCTTTTCATCTGTCTCTCAAAATGTGACCACATAATTTTACATAAAGAAAAATATTAAGTAGCTGCATCTAGATGGTTTCTATTTTTCCTTTGCAGTTATCTTATGTATATGCTTATATATTATTTTTAAGAGTGAGATAAATTAAGGACTATAAATATTTAGCAAAATCATCCTATCAGAAATTCATTATTAATTCATAACTCTTCCTAAGACTATCTTTAGAATAATTATAATAGAAGTAAAGTCTCTTAAAGACATAAGCTTTAACCACTTTCCTAATTGACCCAATCTTTATTGTTAGCTAACAGTACAAAAGAATATGTAATAGTACACTAGAATAAGACTGCCAATTGACTCCACTTGACTTTGACAACTGAGCATGTTTCTAGAGAAGTCATAATATATTGGTAGCCCTTTGCCACCAATTTAATCTCATTCTGGCCACTCAGCAGAATACAACCATCCAAAGAATGAAAGTGATAGCAAGGAGTATCAGAATCCTGATGTCAGTGGGATGTATCACCAGTAACTGCACTAAGTTACCAATTTATCACAAGACTGTATCAGTGACACAATGGGCACACTGCCTAATATGGCTGGCTATTCTAGAATGACAATAGCTCCTACTTGTGGAGGAAAGGTATGGTTCAGCTCTTTTAAGCAGTACCATTTACTCAGAATTTTTAAACATTTAGATTCTTGTTTCCCATCTTGGGCAAATATCCCCTCCAAGCTACATGTTTTCTCTTACATCTCTAAGGCTAACATCTGATCTATGACCAAATATTAATAAACTCTACTTTTCTTATTTGTTATTTAAAAGTATCCCATTTCCTGTTAAAAATAGACAGGGGGATTTAAATAACTAGCTGGGCAATCTTGCACTTATTTCCCTGGGCTTTAGATTTTTCATTGATAAAATAATTGATCCTTAATTTTACCTCTAACCTCCTTTTGCTCTTATATTCTTTAGTTCTGTGATCTGACTCTATCCTGCTCTTCCCACTCCCAAGGCATATGCAAGAAAGTTTCCCTTTCCATTCTTCCCTATTATAGAAACAAACTAAATCTGTGACTAGACCACTGATCCTCATTCTGAGAGTGTCCAACCAATAGATATCTTTGGACACATAGCTCTTAACCAGTTTCCTCTACTCCATTCTTTCAATAATGCATCATGATTCTTCAATCTCACTTACAAATATGAATCTAACATGCATTATATAAAATGAATTGTGCTAGATTCTGAGAAAGATTAAAGACAACGTATAAAATACATGATCAAAACATATTTCCTGCTCTCAAAAATTTTAAAACCTATTTGAGAAAATGATGAAGAATAAGCATAAAATAGAATTAAGACAATACAAGGTTGACTATAGCATGGTTCAGAGGGAGTAGACACTAAATAGACAATAATAAAAGACACTGAATATTATAGACACCAAAGAAATTCAAAGAAGGCTAAGATCATGGTGGGATTGAGGAGTCTTGAAGGATGACAAACAAAAGCAATGTATTGTAAATATTCAGCTTCTCAGACACTGCCTATAAATGAGTGTTCTTGGTGCTCTGTATCCTTACTAACAGTTGATAGTGGGGTGCCTGGGTGGCTCACTGGGCTAAAGCCTCTGCCTTTGGCTCAGGTCATGATCTCAGGGTCCTGGGATCAAGCCCCACATCGGACTCTCTGCTCAGCAGGGAGCCTGCTTCCCCCTCTCCCTCTCCCTGCCTCTCTGCCTACTTGTGATCTCTGTCAAATAAATAAATAAAATCTTTAAAAAAAAAAGTTGATAGTATCTAATTTTTAAATCTTGTGGAAATTCAATAGGTAACAAATGACATTTACTATAGTTTTTATTCACATTTATCTGATTATTAAGAGGTCGAAGGCATTGTCATGTTTATGGGCACTTACAAATGTGGGTTTTTTGCTCATTTTTCTATTAATGATCATATAATTATTATTTTAGTATTTGTGTATTATCACAAAGTTGGGGTAGTTGTTCATGGTATGTGTACTAATGAGGTATTATAAATGCACTGAATCATCTTCCCTTGCAATTAGCTGCACAGTCAACATTGTTAGGGTGTAAAAAATACATTCTCACGGATAGAGCACGGATGCTTTGGCATGCAGGTTAAATGCATTAATTTTATATTTCAGAGCTATTTGAAATTCTGGTCCACCACAAAATCAGGAACTTGTGCCAGCATGTAAATCAAGTCACTGCTTTCTTCACCAAGAATGCCTTGCTATTAAAGTCAGCTCAACTAAATATTGTGCTTTGTTCTAAATCTGATTTACTTTTTGGCTCAATTACTTTATCTCATTTCAGACCAGTAACTAACAGTTTGAGAACTGGCAGCCAGTCTGTGGGCTAAACTTTGCAGTTCGTTATATAGGTTTCTGCATTTTATATGTACATTTTAATGCTCTAGATCTATATGCAGATTTAAGTATATATAAAAGTATAATATATGCATGTTTGTGTATATTGTTTGCCTATGTATGTTTACATTGTTAATTTTGATTCAAAAGAGAAATGACTGGAAAAAAGTAAAAGCTGTTTCATTTGCTTTGTATGACATCTAATATTCTCCCACATATTCTAAAACTACTCCATTATTGCTTTATACATAATGGCCTCCAAATAAATGTTTTTTAGACATGTGATTTAATCAAAATAATTATAATGACATGTAGATTTGAGTTAATTCAGAGGATTTTTAAGGTTCAGCAAATAATCAACAGTACTTACTGCTTACAAGATGTTGGGTACTCTAAAATGTACTGCAGATTGTCAAATATAATATGATGCCTGTTCTAGATCCAAGAAGGCAGATATGTAAGAAACAAGGGCAATAAAATGTTACATGTGCCCAGAAATATTGATTTGTAAGATACACTAGGGGTTCAGAAAAGAAAAAGATTACTAATAGAGGAATCTGGAAAGAACCAAGAATATCTTCCTAGAGGCAAAGACTCTTGATTCTATTGACCTTAGATATTTTTCTTGATGAAACTTACCTTTTTTTCTTTCTTTTTCTTTATAGAGAGGGAGAGAGTGGGAGAAAGGTGTAGAGGGAAAGGGAGAGAATCCTAAGCAGGCTCCACACCCAGCAAGGAGCCTGATGTGGGGCTCTAGCCCACGACCCTGACATCATGACCTGATTAACTGGAACATAGGATCTAATTTGCACCCACAAAAGGTTTTTCAAATTAAATAATAAAAATTCAGAATCCAGTACAATATAAGAATAAATTGACCCCATACTGTTTTAATCCTCTAAATGTTGTTTCATATCTGCTCACCTATTAACTCACTGGTGTTCAAAGAAAGCCATCTGTATTTGTTCCTTTTGTTGTCCTGACTATATAACACGACTTGTCTTGAAGTTCTATCTTGCCATGTCATTGAAGAAAAATGAAGAACAATGTTCACGTACATCTTCAAAAACATAGAAAGCTTTATAAAGCTGAATAATACTGTTATAATTTTTAAGGCTTTCTTTGTTCCTTTCCCTATGATTACCTGTTTCTTTTCAAGTCCACTTCTGACTGCTAGAATAGCTCTATTTTTAATCTCTAATCAATTTTATTTTTTCCTGTTACTGTTGTGAAGTACAAGTAAAATTCTTCAGTACATTTTACCTCTTATTCCTTTTTTCCCTAAAAAATACTGATTACATCAGCCACCCTACTCAAAATGGCCCCTTTGGGGGAACCTAATAAAATTCTAAGCCTGTTCCAAGCTTTCAGACTTATATGTTTACTTCAGGTAAACATCTCTATTTAACGAAAAAATACAAAGCTTTATAACAGAAGTATTACTTTTCTACAAGAAAGTTGTTCCTAACATCTTAGCCTTTAAGGAAAACTTCTGGTATTTTGGCAGCAGAATTTCAAAATAGAAGTAGGCTAAAGAGGAAAATTTAGGTCTGTGAATCTGAAATGCCACATTCTCATAGATAATACCAAGACCCCAAGGGCATTGCTAAAGGTTTGCTCTCTGATAATGAAAAAAAAATTATATTTCTGCTCCAAAGCCTTTTTGTTCATAATTTATTTGGTTAGAGGTATACATCTTTAATTGATGTAGACATCTTTAATTGATTCTTTTTATAAAGAAGATCTTTGAGGGAAACCCAAAGTATTGAATTTAGATGTACACCATATTTGAAAAAAATAAATTAAGGAAAGAAACATTGGGTTATTTTGGAGGAAGAGTAAAGTTTCTCTAAAAATGACAGTAGTGTGAAAACTTATTCTCTTTGGCATACAAGATTAATCATGGACGTAATTCTGTTTCAGAAAGAAAGGTTTCAGATATCACTGATACTTTTTCCAAATATAAATTATAGACATATTACTATTATTGTTAAATATTTTTATGTTTAATTTTTTTAAGTTTAAATTTTTAAAACACTTATTTAAAAAAGAATGGTTCACATTTTAAAAAATAGCTATAAACCAAAAGGTTGAGCATTTTAGGACAGACAATGCAATCAGACTACTGTGTAAGATACCATCATGTTTTCTTTCAAGTCAAATCAATCACATCTTAATAAATTTATTCTAAAAATATATACCTAAGTGCCAGAGACAAATTTATCAGGATATAGATACAGTATATAATTTTTTATAATAGGAGAACTTTAGACATATTTTGTTATTCATCAAAAGGGAACTGGCTAATATAAGATGAAAAAGCAAGTTATAGAACATATAATTTTGATTAAAAAATTATTATATATAAAATTTTATAGCTATATATACCTGGAAGATTATATACCAAACTGTATTAGAAAATATCTTTTAAAAAATATATCTTAGTGCAACAGGATGGGCAGAGGAAATTTAAGGGATTTTCACTGCATCTGAAATGTTTTTGCAGTTTTAATTTTACGATGTTTTTGTTTTTCAATACTTTTAGAATAAAAATAAAATAAAATAACCCCATAAATACCATTTAAAATATTCACATGATGGGGGGGCGCCTGGGTGGCTCAGTCGGTTAAGCATCTGCCTTCAGCTCAGATCATGATCCCAGGGTCCTGGGATGGAGTCCCACATCAGGCTCCTTGCTCAGAGAGGAGCCTGCTTCTCTCTCTGCCTGCTGTTCCCCCTGCTTGTTCTCTCTCTCTCTCTCTCTGACAAATAAATAAAATAAAATCTTTAAAAAAAAAAAACATTCGCATGGTGGGCAGTAATGGAATTAGGGACCAGCCCTGTGTATATAAGGCCAAAGATGGTGGCCCATGGGATGTCAGAGATCTACGGCCAGGTGATCAATTTGGAGATATAGAACAAATAAACACAAAAAATCAAAGTTAGGTGCTGGGTCAAGTCTTGGCAAACAGTCAAAACTGACAAGTCACCATCTGAGATGAGGTTAGAAGTCAAACAATACAGACATCCAGGAGTCTGGAAGAACAGTGTTCTTAACTGACAATGCCATGAGATGGTCAAATTTAGTAAGTAGCCAGAGTACTCATACCCCATAAATCAAAGTGAGACAACTAACCTGCAGATTACGTTCCATGGGACCTAGAAAGGCAAATAAAATAAATGATTACAACATTCAGGTAAAAAATTAGGAGAGTATGATAACAGAAACCAAGATAAGCAGTTTGGGCAAAATAGGGTCAAGGAAAACAGATACGTGCTCCATTTAGCAAGCAAGTAGGTGGAGTCTTCATCTTCCTGGAAGCCTTTTCCAAGCTTGGAGTGAAGTAGAAATGAATCCAAGGGTGTGGCTAGCATAGAACGGCAAATAAAAACAGGTCTGTAAAATTGGGTTAGTGATCAGTAATTAAACTGACAGGAACAGAGACTGTCAAATTCTACTCAAAAGCAGGATCTTCATATTATTTGCAGTGCAGTAATTTGGAAAGACTGTAAATATTTTTAAATTATCCTGTTTGTGGGCTAATTTTACTGTTCTTTCCCATTGTGGACTACCTAAAAATTGTCCTACTTCCCATTTTCAGTTTGTACAAAATTTTTTAATTGCCCTTCTTCTATTTGTTCCTAAGACATAATACATTTTCTTGTGTTTTCACTTTCTCATCTTAAGAGGGTCATTTAAATTATCTATTTTAAGGACAGTTATCCCTCCCAACTTGATGTCATCCATTAGCTTAGGAAAAGCTTCACTTGATCCTCCCAATCACTGATAAAGATCTAGTATGGAACTCAGACAAATTCTGAAATAGCACTCAGTATCCACTCCCATGCCTCAGGGCAGGGAGGACCAATTAATAGCTACTATTTGAGTGTGACGTTCCAGGCAGCAGTACCGCTGCTGAGGTCTGATAGCAGGATCTCAACTCTGCTGTTCTGCTCCTAAAATTAATCTCCTATAAGACTGAATTAAAAACCTGACTGGAGTAAAGATCTTGTATCTATTGCTTTCCTCTAAACCACAGGGTCTGTTACTCCATCACAGAGGGAATTAGTCTGATCTGATTTGTTCCTCACACAGATACATTAAAAAAAAATTTCCCCTCCCCCACAGCTTATATATGTTTGCAAATTGAAAATCAGTCAATAAAAAGAACACATAGCAGGCTTTGTGCTTTGTGCACTCTGGATACAGAGGTCCCTTAGCAACCAGAAGAATTAAATGCATTGTAACTTTTATTTTTAAGTGCCAAGATTAATGTACAGAGAGACATTTGCTCATCATTTTCCATGACTTCTCACACAAAAGCTATGAATAAGCTTCAATGTTCATTTATTTGCTATTTTATTCCCCTCACGCATCTTATACGGATGTATAAAGAGGCAGAAGATATATCCGAAAATTGGTCAAAAACTTCTGAAAAATTCCTTAGCAGAAACCAAAGATATGATTTTAAAACACCCCAAAGGAATAAGAAGTACAGACTTAAAACCAGTTAAGTGCAGTAACTCTTTCTGATTAGACTTGAAAAAAATACCGCTCTGTATTTTATATTAATTTTTAAAAATCCTGTCATGATAATTACATCAAAAATATATTGCATGCTGAAAAACACTTACTACTGGAAGCTCTACGACAAGGGATCCAGAAGATAAATACATTTTGTAGAGCCCTTAATTGTTCAGTGTGTACAAAGATATATATACACACATGAGTTGCACCAAATTATGGAAATTCGTTTTCTCTTCAACACTATTCAAGTAAATAAAATGAAAAGTTATGTGATAAGTGCTAAAGCAAAATAATCAATAAATATTGAGTTATTTATAAAACATTTTTTTTTAATAAGATACATTTTTTTTTCTATTCTTTCTGTAAATATTCACTGAGCACATAACCATGTGCCAGACACAGATCCAGGCACTGGAGATGCAGGGGGAAACAAATAATTTCCTCATTTCCTGTAGTCTACACAGTAATGGGGACAGACCACAAACACATAAGTGAGAAAATTAATATAGTATGCAGGCATCGGTAACTGATGTGGAGGAAAATGAAGCAGGAAGAGTTCAGAAGTAAAATGTTGTCATTTAAATAAAATTGATGGAAAGGACTTCATTGAGCAAAAATCCAAGAGATGAGGCAACAAGCCATGTGGTTATCCGAGGAAGAGTATTTTTAGGCAGAGGAATGAAAAAGAGCAGATTAAGATTTTTTTTAATTTAATTAAAGTGAAGTGGCCATTGTAGCCTCAATTGTGGAGCTGATGAGGAGGAAGAGACAGAGTTATTTTATTATTTATACAGTTATTTATACAGATAGATACCAGCAAATTTTAAGATGAAAATATTGTTTTTAATTACCTAGAGTACATCACCAGAGGTATTTGCATTAAAACTTTCCTTGCAATAAATTTATATGTATAAGGACAATGCTTTCCAGGTAAAAACTACTTTACTGAAGGAGTATTATTTTTCAAAGATTCATAGTAGAATTTATGCATTATAAAAGCAACTCCATGAACAGTGTTTCCTAATTTTATTAGTTATATTTTGAGAGGTGTGGGCAGGAAGGATTTTCCCTACATGTAACCATACATGCAAACATACTCACATTCAACACACACACTGCTATACCCCACAAAAGTGATGGAATATTACAGTTAACAATTGAAATTCAAAAATGTTAACTCATTCAACTTTCATAATGTTAAAATATATAGGAAATAGCCAAGAAAGTAATTTTAAATAATTATCCTTTATATATATTGGAAGAAAGAGAACACATTTGTCTTATTTAGAACAGCTTAAATTCTGAGGCTTAATGAACTGAAAAATCACTCAACATGATTGCCAAATGCATGCTATCCTTTTCTACCTACTCTACTTTCTCCCTCAGAATTAAACAAAGTTACCACTGGCACCTATACAAAGGAAAATCTTTAATGTAGGGTACTTTTCAAGGTGTGTCAATTTTAAAGCCTTAAAAACAGTACAATTTTATGAAAAGTGAATGGTCTTATCCTTTTCACAATTTCAATGTCTGATTGAATCAACTCAAGCATTCAATCAATCATATTATAGGTAAGTCCAACTATAACATGATTAAATTGTCAGGGTAACCTTCTGTGACTGTAATTGGCATAACGTATTATCCAAAGTTTATGAAAGGATATTAACACAAGGTATGCAGTTTGGAACCTGGAAAAAGATGGCTGAGATGTCGTCTTCCCAGGTCATAGGGAGAACAGGATTAGAACATTCTATGATAAGCCCTAACTGGCAAAGGAGATAGAAATAATGACCTCCAGTTAACATGGTAGGCCAGGGCAAAGAAAACAATAATGTGTTAGGGCAAGCCAAGTTGTACTCATAATAGAATGGCTTATTATCACTATGAATTACAGACACAAAAAAAAATATTTAATACTAATGAGGTAATGCTTGATCACTTAAGTGATAACCAGAGAAAAATGTCACTATTACAGTAGTATCACTCTTTTTTCCTGAATAAAAAAAAAAATCTGTACAGGTTATAAACTTATAAAAGTTTAGGCAAGTTTGCAAAAGGAGAACTGCAACAGAAAGAAAAACTGTTTTATGGAAAACTGGACTTTTAAGATTGATGTTTCCCTAGACAGCTATTTTTCCCAACAAATTGTCCAGATGGACCTATCAATATATAATTATCAATGTTGTAGCTGGAAAAATAATAAATGTGAGGAAACTAGTGGCAAAGAAAGGACTAAATTTTCAAGTGTCATTAAGAGTTACTATAAGTCAAATTTGAACTAGCCAAATTAGCCAAAATTTGGCACTATTTTTCATATCACACTTACTTAAAAATCCCAGTGGTGGTAATTATTAATATAATTGTGATATCTACTCATACTATTTTGAATTTTAGATAAACAACAAATTTTAGCTGAGTCCACCTCTATGTGATTAAATAGGCTGATAATGATTGCCTATAAAATTTGATTTCTGTAAGAGTTATCAAGGATTAGTGTCCCTCTGACAGAAAAATGTGAATGAAAATATTCCTCCTTCTGCCTCAAAATCAGACCACAGAAGCAAAAATACAAATGGTGTTCCTGAGAAATGAAAACATTTCACATCATCACAGTAACCAGTTAAAATTGTTAGGCTTACACTACAAATCAAATATTGGATATGCAGTATGTTGAAGACAGAAAAAATACCTACTGAGGATAGGATAAGAGACTGTTTTCCTTACTGTTAGATCAGTGGTATTTTTGGAAATCAAGGAGACATTATTCTTTTTTTTTTAATCTTGGATAAGCATGATACTGTATCTTTCCTATGGTGTGTCATTTCTATTTTCTGGATATAAAATTCTTGTCAGCTTGAAACATGATATTATCACCTACCTTTACTACTCCAGACATTATGTTATATTTTATTTAAAATTAGTTTTTCTTTTGGGAAACTTTTTTTAGGTGATGGGAGGTAAAGGGGAATAAACAGGCAAGTTACATTATTACTCTTCATTTATCGAGCTATATTCACATTTATATTCAACTAGCTTAATTAAATCTAAGAGTAAATGCAAGCATTCCAAATACTTCACTATTGAGTCTATTTATGATTCTGCTTGAAAACAGAAAAAAAAAAAAAAAAGGAAATACAAATCAACACCACAAAGAGATACCACCTCACATCAGTGAGAATGGCTACAATTAGCAAGTCAAGAAACAACAGATTTGGCGAGAATGCAGAGAAAAGAGAACCCTCCTCGTATGTGGGAATGCAAGCTGGTGCAGCCACTCTGGAAAATAGTATGGACGTTCCTTAAAAAGTTGAAAATAGAGCTACCCTACGACCCAGCTATTAATTGCACTACTAGGTATTTACTCCAAGGATATAAATGTAGTGATCTGAAGGGGCACCTGCACCCCAATGTTTATAGCAGCAATGTTGACAATAGCCAAACTATGGAAAGAGCCCAGATGTCCATTGACAGATGAAAGGATAAAGATGTGGTATTAAAAAAAAAAAAGATGTGGTATATATACACAATGGAATATTACATAGCCATCAAAAAAATGAAATCTTGCCATTTGCAAGGACATGAATGGAACTAGAGGGTATTATGCTAAGTGAAATAAGTCAATCAGAGAAAGACAATTATCACATCATTTCACTCATATGTGGAATTTAAGAAACAAAACAGGATCACAGAGGAAGAGAGGAAAAAATAAATAAGACAAAACCAAAGAGGGAGACAAGCCGTAAGAGACTCTAAATCTTAGGAAGCAAACTGAGGGTTGCTGGAGGGAAGGGGGGTGGAAGGATGGGGTAACTGGGTGATGGACATTAACGAGGGTATATGATATAATGAGCACTGGGTATTATATAAGACTCATGAATCACTGACCTCTATCTCTGAAACTAGTAATACATTATATGTTAATTAATTGAACTTAAATAAAAAATGTTAAAAAAAAAACAGTAAGATAAAATGACAATAAACACTTCAACAATTTCTGAACAAAACAAGTATCTTCCCCCGTGGAACACCAAGAGGTGGTGGCCATGAAGGAAGCCGATCTGATAGAGGGAGAGGCAGAAGCAGATATTAAAAACAAACAAAACTTTGGACTAAAATCCCCATTCAAAGAAACAAACAAAAAAGAGGAACTTTTTCTGTCATAACTACACAAGGACTACTAAAAGGAAAAATTGTGTTGCCTTTTTTTAAATTTCCTGTTAAGTTCCCCTTCCATATTTTTTATGTTCTTGTGAGGGAAAAAAGTAAAACCTGTTTAATCTTATTTGACTTTATGACATTGCTTTCAATAAGCAAATGTTAAATGTGTTAAGACTTGACTTGTGTACCAGTGCTGTAATTTTTCAAGTTAAAAGTGTCCCTAAAGGACACTTCCTATATCTGATTATTCCCAGTAAATGAGACAAAACAATTCTAAGACCTTACTGCAAATATCTAGCCATCTAAAATGGAGAGGTGAATCCTTCTGCCTATACAAACAAGCTAGCTATTAGAGGGTGGTCGAGGTATGCTACTCTTAGGATTTCAGAGTGTCTTCAAACTGAAATCTCAATGTTCTCAGTATGAAAAACCTGAAATCATATGCTTATGTAAGGAAAGTGCTATTCACCCAGTAAACCCAAAAAACAAATGGATAATGCTGGTCATATTTTGCCTTTCTGACATTTCCTTGGGAATCTACAAGAACCTCCCTCTTCCCCTCCCCCAATAAGACCATTTAAAGGTGTGTTAAGCAACTACAGAATACTAAATAAAAGTTTGGCCAAAACCAACCATGAAGCTGCCAAAAACAAACAAACAAACAAACAAACAAACAAGCATCTTCCCTTGATTGCATCATAGTTTTCTTCCTAGAAAATTCTGTGTATCTCAGAACTGTGGGAAAAAATGAATGTTTGTGTTCTAGATCAGAGATTATAAACACATTTTGTCAATATACTTGAATGTCCAGTTCCCTAACAAAGAGGTATGTACAAAATAGATGAGTTTTCATTGTGAGAGACTATACCTGTAGTTATTATATAACCTCAGTTATCTCTGAGGTAATGTGCCCGGGGTATTTGAAGGAGGAAGAGGTATCTCAGGCCTCTTGGCTATCTTTTTAAGCTACCAGAGGGTTTTTGTTTCCCTCCCCTTCAATTATTCTAGGACCTAAACACAATGCTTGATTTGATCAGGTTGAGTATTCAAGGGCTAGAGGAGAAGGGATCAACAACTGGAAGTTGGTTTCTACAACGTGGACTGTCCCCAAAAGAGCTGGAGGATGCTGTTCTTAGACTGAAGTCTCCTGACTGAAGGGAAGGACTGAAGGTCCCTCCTGGTGAAGGACTCTGGGTAACAAGTGTTACTTCAGGTGCTGCAACCAACCAATCCTTGGAGTTTATACAAGGTCACTTAGCCATTAAGCATGGCAGTTTCTTTATCTGTAATGAGAGGGTGTGGTTAATGATCTTTAATGCCCTTTCTAGCTCTGTCAACAGACTACCCTACTATTAACACTTTAAAAGTAGCAGGAATGCCTGAGACCAGCAGGGGCTCCCTGCATTTAGAGGTAATAGTAAATGGTTAGTCATGTCCTTTGTTTATGATGCTGAAACTACTCAGCCTAGTTGCACTTCGGACTACAGAATGCAAAGGAGTCAGACCAGGCCAGGAAACCACTCCACACTCCAGACCTAGAAGTAAAACATCTCAGAGGCAGTAGGAAGAAATACGGCTCTCCTGTCCTCCCAAATTGGGAATATTTAATTCCCACTTATTCCTATGGTAAGTATCTCTCTATGTGTTTTAATAAGGTAGAATTAGTTGAGTGACCCATCCCAGGATTAGTCAACTATAAACTAAACAACCAACTGACCAATTTACCAAAATCAAGTAAATAACCTGTAGAAGAAAAAGATTATGTGCTTCTAAACTAACAAATGTAAAATCATAAAATTATTTACTGTTAAATCTTGATAATCATTATATAGTCAGTTGAATATCAAAAATGTGTTAACATTGAGAATTATTTTTGCTTCTTTTAATTACAAGTTCCTGTGGAAGATTGTTTGGTTTACTAAAAATGCTATAATTTTAAAATTTACTTTCTTAACTTTTATATTATTACCCAAAGGCATGTTAAACAGCTAAACAAAGCTGGTTATAAATCCATCCTTTGTACTCGTGTACCATCTGGGGCACATATCTGCTAAAGTCCTAAATACGCTGTTTTAATTGTTGGTTTACTTGTCTGTTTATCCAAACAACTGTATAAGCTATTTCATCAAAGGAGTTCTGTTTTACTTATCTCTACATCCTCAGGACGTAGAAAATTTGGCCATATATGTGCTCAATAAAACCCAAGCTAAAAATTAAATGAACTGTAGTACACAATATTACTATAATTCTAATTTAAGACAAATGTAATTACTATACTGGTAAATTTGTACATCTCTATTTTTTATTTTATTTTATTTTTTATGGCCAGACTGCCCCTTAGTGCACATAAATTGAATAGGGCCATATGGAGTCTGACAGTAACTGCCATTTGAACTTCCACATCAAGGGCACAGTGCAGGGAAAGGCTTCTACAGGAAACCGTTTTGGTGGGCAGACCTTTTCCAACAGCACAAGTGAGACCACTGCCTGGGGAAAGACTGCTGGAGCTTAGTGTGCATGCACCACAACCCACCCTGGCTCAGATTTCAGGCAGCCTAGGATTGGTCCCCAGGGTCTGGGACTTGTGGGGATGACAGGGCCCCCAGTGGAGACTTCTAGGGGATTCACAGTGATGCCAAGGTCCACCCTACTTGAAAACACATGCCCTGATCCACTGAAGCCAGATCTCATGGAACTGATGAGGAATAGAAGCAGAAAAATGTTCCTTTTGCCGAGGAAGGCTGACCTATAGCCGCCTTAGTTCTGATAAGGATCAAATATGTACCAGTTGCTACTCATGACTCAGGACTCATGACTGCCTGTAACTCTCACCAACAGATAATATTGAACTGAACGGAAAAAAAAAAAATTGAACTGAATGATAAGCAGCAGAGAAATCTTATAAAAGTAGTTTTACCAGTAGAAATTGGAAGGAGGAGACATTTATGATCTGATACTCCTGCACATCCCCTCCCCCTTGAGCACCAAGCTTATAACAACCAGCTTGACAGAGCAAAGGTGTAGCTCTTTCTGTCCATGGTTCCTGTCCCCATGCTATGCTACTTAAATAAACTTACTAAGTTGTACTATATAACATCTCAAGAATTCTTTCTCGATGGCTGGGCTCCACGACCCTGCAACAGAACTCCAGAGCCTTACCATTCTTCCCAGGTTGGGCCGGGGAGTCTCCTGATGACAAGCACCTGGGTGACCTGACTTCCACGGAAGCCTTGAGTCTCTTTTCTAATTCAAACAAATTTTCCCTCACCGCAACCTGACTGCAATGCAATGATCCCTTTGCTCCAGGAAGATGGTCTCAGGAACTGTGGCTTCCTTGTACACACTAGCCTGTAAGTACGGCGGGCCTGAGGGCAGGAGGTATGCAGGGAGGAAAGTCAGCAGGCTTTAGTGAACTGAAGTGGAAGCCAGGCTCCGTGGGCTCCTCCGGCTTGGGACTGGGGGGAGTCCTACCCATAGTTTTGCCTACAGGAGGGGACTTGTAAGGAACACAGGAGGTTAAAAGGGTCTATTCCCTTCCAAAACCCGGTGTTCGTTTCTTTGACGCTAGATCTCTCGAGATCAGGGAAGCAGATCTCGCGGGATCATGGAGTCAAATCTCGCGGGATTTGGGACTCTGGCCTTGGCCTGAGTAAGGCTGTGTGGCGTAGGAGACAAGGGGCCTCGTGACTGCGGGACAGGCACCTAGTCCAATAAGGACAAATGGTTCATAGACGGTCTGAAGTTAACCGCTGTCAGAATCTCAGTACCAACGGATCAGTGCAGAGAAAAGCTGCCCCAGGAAGATGGCATGGTAAGTACGATCAGGCCTTAGCCAACAAGGTATATGGGTTTGGATGCCTGGGGGCAGGGTGTGCGGGACTGAATTGCGCGAGCAACAGCCACTGTGACTCAGCATCCAGACACCCTGGCATCATTCCCTGAATTTGGGATTTGTGGGAATGGACAGAGGCCGCAGTGGGGAATTCTGGGAGACTCATAGGGATGCCAGGGTCCACCTCGCTTGAGATGTCCGTTCCCGGGAAGCTGGGTCTCAGAGAACATCCTCCGCCTTGTCATCCCGGGTCCAGCAGGAAGTTCTCTGATGAGAGACACGTGGAGGACCAGACTCCCACAGGTGCCTTTACTCTCCCCAGGCACGGGGCCACAAAGGGTCTTACTCAAACTTTCTGCATCATAAACCTGGTATAGTTCAGGGAACTCTCAGCTACAGGACGAGGGGCTGATGGGCTGGATGGGCTCTGCGAGAAGCAGAGTGCACGTGAGCCAGCCACTCTGTTTCAGGATTGGTCCCAGGGTCCAGACCAGTTAGGGATACTCGAGGTCACTAGAGTCACTAGAGAGACCTGTGGGGGAAACAAGGGGCTGCCAGTGTTCTTCTGTACATCTTTATTTTTATACTTGTGTGGTTGCATTAAACTTAATAGCCCTTATATTACGTTGTGCGAATCACCCAGGAGGTTGATAAAAATGCCGATTTCGGGTTCTCGCTAAGACATCCGGACCAGGAGATGGCTCAGAAAGTTGAATTTTTAACAAACACATTAGGTTATCCATCTATTAACCATCCTTTGGGAAAAAGCAGTCTAGCTTTTTAATATATCGAAGTCATTAATAGACTCTCGTTGCTACTGAAGGATACAGAATATGCCACCCGAACTTGTGCCTCTTTGGCATAAGGACTATGTTTGAATAACAAAGATGATTCTGTTTTGGGATATACTGTATGACTCTTAGGGCATTTGGCAGCAGTAATTACAGAGGGCATTTGGTAGCAATAATTGCAGAAATTTAGATCTTAAAAACATTAGCTCCTGAATATGTATATTTTATGACAATTTGTGATAAATATGTTTGGGACTCAGACATAAATGCCACACTCCGTCCAAAAAGGCTATTGGCAGCATTATCAGAAAAATATTTTATTTTTCCTTACAAATCATTTTCTTATTTGTAACTTATTTGTATATATGAGTCATGATGTGGGAAACAAATATGATTATTATTGGTAACACATAAAGCCTTCTTAATAGAAGTACGGCACTTAGTGCACTTTTCCTTTTTATTACTTATCCTGTTTATGTGTTTACATTTAGTTAGATACCTTTAGGGTTACCGTAAACAGATATCTCATTGACAATTGCAGCCTTGAAATTCTGAGACATTAAACAGTAGTTCATCTTGAAGAAGAATCTCGTTTTCTTTTTGTTGAATAGCTTCATTTTATATTGTTAAATCCAGGAACTTCCTTATTTTTTATTGCTTCAAATAGAGAAAAAGTACTTAGATATTTGGAAAAAGTTCTACGTGTACATTGCTGAATCATGGCAAGTATTGCTATTCACCCAAACAATGGGTGAACTGATGCTGACTGATTCTCAGTTTTGAAATTTTATAAATAGCTGACTTCCTTTTCACTGATTAGTGAATGGTACCCTCAGGGGCCTGAAAACAGTTAACATCTTAAAAAAGATGTTAGTATCGAACTCAGGAAATAATGAGCAAATGGTTGAGGGTTAACATTTGTTAGAATTGGTAAAAGTGTATAACGATACAATGGTTTAAAAAAAAAAAATGCCCCCTAGCAGAACCATTCTTCCAACACACCTTTGGAGAAAATACACAGATGGTCCCAGATTTACAGTGGTTTGACTTGCAATTTTTCTATGTTATGATGGTGGAAAAGTGATATGCATTCAGTAGAAACCATATTTCAAATTTTGAATTTTGATCTTTTCCTGGGATAGCAGTATGTGGTACAGTACTCTCTGGTGATGCTGGGCAGAAGCAGTGAGCCACAGCTCTCTGGCAGCCACATAATCAAAGAGGGTAAACAACTGATACACTTGACCATTCTGTATCACTATAGCCATTTTCTTTCAATTTCAGTACAGTAGTCAATAAATGGCATGCAATATTCAGTATTTTATTGTAGAATAGGCTTTGTGTTAAGTAACTTTGCCCAACTGTAGACTAATATAAGTGTTCTGAGCACGTCTAAGGTAGGCTAGGTTAGGTATATTAAGTGCATTTTCCAGTTAACAGTATTTTCAGCTTACGATGGGCTTATCAACTCATCATAATTCAAAGAGGATCTATATAAGATTGTAAGAGATTTACATTAATGATAAGTATACCCTTAAAACTGAAATAATACCAAATCTATTAGTTTATATTTTAATAAATACTTTTCAGGTCAGGTCTTATTTACTGGTTACTAGAATAAAATGTTAGTATTGTTAGGTATTTCAACAAGGCTACCATTAATATTTTATGAGAGTAATTTTTCATTCAATGAAAGATTACGGCAAAAATGAAAAAAATACATCTCAGAGAAATTAAGATCAATGGTTTTTAAAATGTTTTTTTCTTGCATTCTGATATTTGTCTCTAAAGCTGTCTTGAACATTTCCGTAGTAATTTTCTTCTAAAATAGAAGCATCAAGAAACTAAGATCTAATTCAAGGAACAAGACAGTTAATCAAAACCTAGTTAATCAAAACCCAGAATTCAAGGAACAAGACAGTTAATCAAACCCACAATAAGATTGTTGTACTAACAAATTACAAAAAGCATTGAAATCCAGTGTGTCCCAGTATAAACCACTATTCCCATTTCATTTTTATTTTGTTGAGCACACAAAAGAGAGATTCAAATCAGTTGTGTATCATCTATGTAGTTCAATCAAAAAAGTTCTAAAAAAATATGAATTACCTTTTGCCCAATCATTGTAATGAAAATTGTTTTGGATTATGGTTGTTTATAGATTGCTGTTTATATTGTTTATAATAATATTTCATAAACTAATTTAATGATTAAATTATGACTATATTCCACGTATTTTGCAAGAATAATTTGCAACATTATTAGACTTTTTTCTTTCTCTTCTAAATGTGTTGAGGTACTATTGAGCTATTATTATTTGCTAGACTGGCATGAACACTTTTATATGAAATTTACTCTGCTCACACAATATTAAGGAGGGATTATAATTGGTTTTAAACACTGAATTTGTGCATAATTGTAGGGATTGGTTTAATGCGATGGACTGTTTTGGACTGTTTTGTAGGGATTAACTTTGTATATTTGAATTCTTGTTTGGTCTCACTCTGTTTTGTGCATAGGGGGCACAGAAACATATAAATTGAAGGTAAAGATCAGTAGGGTATTTTAATGAGTGTCTGGACTGAGTATAATAAACTTAGGAAATGGGCATTTGAGCTAGGGTGTTGTTATTTTACAGGATGTACTGGTAGATAACTTTGTTTTGTTTAAGGACAATCTTAGGACACTATACTTGACATGTAGTAGTAAATAATATGTTTATGTATTGCTCTAATTCCTGATACCTCTTATTCTCTTTTCTTCCTTGTTATTAGTAGTAGTATATATGATCATTTGGGACACTATTTTAATATTTTCCCATTCATTTGGTTGATTATCTTGTTAATTTTTTATTTTGATTATTGGTTGCTTATTTTCTGGTTGATTACGTTTAGAAATAAGCTCCATGAGGACCAGGAATTTTGGTTTATTTTTTGTTGATTGCTGTATATCTAGCACCTGGTAAAGAGATTGCCTCATAGAAGGTGTTCAATAAGTAATTTGTCAAATTAATATTTTTAATATAAATAAATATAATGTGGGAAAGTACGTATTTGAAATCTGTTTTAGAAATCAAGACATATTTACTATAGATTTATGAAACGTCACTGTAACGTTGGCAAACTTCTGTAAAGGATAATAAATATTTTAGATTTTTTAAGGCATACATTTTCTGTTATAGCTAATTCAACTGTGTGGTTATAGTGTTAAAGCAGCATTCTAATAAAACTTTATATATAAAAAGAAGCAGCAAACCCAGTTTGATTACGGGTTATATATAGCTGGTGGGCCCCTGCTGTAATCAATCAATTAGCAAGCCAGTCAACATTTTGTTTTTCTCTTAGTCACCAAGAGGAGAAATTGTATAATTTATAGTCTTTGAATGGTTTGGAGCATAGGTTTGAAGCTTTTGATTTCTTTCTAGTGACATGGAAGCCGCATTTTAATATGCACAGGAGGCAAAAGCAATCAAACATAATCAAGCTATTGCTATAGCATACTATGTGACAAAATTTTCCCTAAACAAAGTTCAAAGTCATTCAAAGAATGTAGTTATTTAGAAACAACTTACTAAAAATGACAGTGTAAACTACTTTTATTTTTTGAGTATGGCATGAATAGAAGATTACATATGATAAGCATTGCATAGAAAAATCATATTTGTGCTATTTTGAAATTTAGGACAAGCAAAATAAGGATGTCAGCATGACTCTTTTAAAATATTTTAGGTTTTTGTGAGATTATATTATCTGTTCTCTCCAAAATAATCCTTCCTCCAAAAACCAAGAAACAAAACCTTGATTAAACATGCCTTTAAACCTTCACATTTAAACTTTTTTCCCCCAAATTTTTATTTAAATTCCAGTTAGTTAACATACAGTGTAATATTAGTTTCAGATATAGAGTTCAGTGGTTCAGCACTTCCCTGCAACACCCAGTGTTCATCACAAGTGCCCTCATTAATCCCCATCACCAATTTAACCCATCCCCCTGTCCACCTCCCCGCTGGTAACCATCAGTTTGTTCTCTATAGTTAAGAGTTTGTTTCTTGGTTTCTCTGTCTTCCCCCCTCCCCGCCACCCATGTTCATTTCTTTTGAGTGGAATTTAAGGGAGATCATATCCCATGGTATTTGTCTTTCTCTGACTGACTTATTTCACCTAACATAATACTCTCTAACTCTATCCATGTCATTGCAAATGACAAGATTTCATTTTTTATGGCTGAGTAATATTCTATTGTGTATATATACTACCTCATTCTTTATCTATTCATCAGTTGATGGACATTTGGGATCCTTCCATAATTTGGCTATTAGTGATAATCCATAAACTTCAGGGTGCATGTATCCCTCCGAATCAGTATTTTTGTATTTTTTTTGTAAATACCTAATAGTGTAATTGCTGGATTGTAGGATAGTTCTTTTTTTAACTTTTTGAGGAACCTCCATACTGTTTTGTAGAGTGGCTGCAGCTGTTTGCATTCCCACCAACAGTGTAAGAGGGTTCCCCTTTCTCCACATCCTTGCCAGCACCTATTACTTCCTGTGTTAATTTTAGCCATTCTGACTGGTGTGAGGTGATATCTCATTATAGTTTGATTTGTATTTACCTGATGATGAGTGATGTTAAGTGTGTCTATTAGCCATCTATTTGTCTTCTGTCCATTTTTTTTAACTGGATTATTTGTTCTTTGGGTGTTGAGTTTGATAAATTCGTTATAGATTTTGGGTTCTAACCCTTTATCAGCTAATGTCATTTGCAAGTATCTTTTCACATTCTGTAGATTCCTTGTAGTTTTGTTGATTTTCTTCACTGTGCAAATGCTTTCAGTTTTGATGAAATCCCAATAGTTTATTTTTGCTTTTGCTTCTCTTGCCTCAGGAGACATAAGAAGTTGCTACAGCTGATATTAAAGAGGTTACTGCCTGTGTTCTCCTCTAGGATTTGAATGGTTTCCTGTCGCACCTTTAGGTCTTTAATCCATTTTGAAATTATTTTTGTGTGTGCTGTAAGAAAGTGGTCCCATTGCATTCTTCTGCGTGTAGCTGTCTAGTTTTCCCAACATCATTTGTTGAAGAGACTGTCTTTTTTCCATCGGATATTCTTTCCTGCTTTCTTAAAGATAAACCTTTACACTGAAATTCTTAGTCTTTTTCTGTGTTCATTTCTCCAACTTTCTTGAAAGCATAAACTACATTTAGAATCTCTTTTTCTTTAACTTTCAATCACCCTTAAACAGATTATAATCTGAGCCCTGGAAATCGCTCATTCTAGTCACAGTATCCTTCTCAAAGCCAAATCCAGCAATTTCTATTTTCCTTTGCCTTCCTGACCAACTTGCAACTTCTTCTCACAACTCATTATTTTGATGTCATTTCCATTGTTTTACAATAATACAAAACATTTTTAGGGCTTGTTATTTTTCATTAAGCAATGTGTATTATATTAAAATTACTTATCTATTAAATAGAATCACATGAAAGCAAATTAAACTCCATCATTTCCATCAGATTGCTACTCATTATCAATTCTTGTCTCTGTGGTTTCATATATGGCTTGTTCAGGATTGCAACTTCTCAATGATAGATCTGAGGTTCACATCTAAAACTTCAAATTCTGACTCCAGTCTTCCACTATGCCAAGCTTCCTCTACATGGAAGCAACAGTTGTCCCACCACTCAGGTATTTTGTGATCCAACAAACAGTTTTTTTAAGGTTTATTTATTTACCTTAGAGAGAGAGGAAGAGAGAGAGAGTGCATACATGTGTACATGTTGCATGCATGCTCCGAGGAAGGGCAGAGGGAAAGAATCTCAAGCAGATTCCCCACTGAGCACAGAGCCCCATGTGGGGCTTGCTCTCATGCCCCTGAGATCATGACCTGAGCCAAAACAAAGAGTCAGTTGCTCAACTGACTGAGCCACCCAGGCGGACCCCAACAGGCATTTTGAATACTTCTTATATGTTAGATGCTAAATGAATACCAAACCCTATATACAGTGCCCTTTTTTTGTGGCACTTTCTTGTGGTAGAAAGCAATCTGAAACCAATTGCAGTGATTTATACCTAAACATTGAGGAAATGTTGATAGTAAAAGAATATATACTTGTGGTGTGCATAATTAGGGAAGTTGGAGAAGATAACTTTAGAGCTGTATCTTCAAGCAATTAATGAAATAGAAGAACAAATGCTTTCTAAGGAGCAAAACAACATTCTGGGTAAAGCCTGGAGTACATGGGACAGTCAAAGAAGAGATGAGTCTTGTTGGATAGTAATGACAAATACATCAAAAGTGTTTTGATATTAGAATGGTGGAGGGGGTGGCACTAATGGTTACAGTAAATGTTCATGAGAATTCTAAAATAAGGCTATTTTTGTGCTACCAGGACATTCTTTGCTATTTTAGTCTACTTTTAAGTTTTTGATAAACAGTGATTTTAACATCTGTCCTTTTCTGTATGGTAAAACTTCTTTGTTCATGGTTATTTGTCCTCCCCTTTCTGCTCTACTAAGTAATTGCTGAGGCAGAAGTTCCAATTTTCTTTGTTTCATTTAGAGAATGTATATAGCACAGTCCTTCATAGTAGGAGTTATACAAATGTTTCCCGAACGAAGGAATCTCCCATTCAATTCCACAAGTACAAACATCTTAACCCCTTGCCCACTATTTATGTATTATTTACTAATATCCAGACAAGTTCATTTTACTTCTCTCTCTTTGAACTTCCCCAATCTAGAAGTAGATACCACGAAAAAATTTGCCATTTGCCATTAAGAATATCAGGAGTTGCGTCACGTACGTACAAAGCACCATGGATGAGCATACTTCATAAGGATGTGATACTCTATCACACAGTACACACAAAGACTTCGTTTTCTGGTTTAAAAAAATCTGGAAAATATGACAAGCTACACTAGAATGAAGGGAATGGCATTGCTATTTTGCACCACTGATTGAAAGCCATTATTCATCAATTTTGTTCAATCTGCAAAACTTCTGTGAAGCTCTTTAACAGAAGCATCACTGTTACATGAGAAGAAGAGTAAGGCTATTATCTTAACAAAGCTTTTGAAGTTACCATCAATGTACAAACCTTGAATTTTTATCTTCATTAACTTAGAGGCATGAAATGTGGGCTTTCTATGTCTTGAAAGAGTCTGACTTTTTTGTGTGAATTAGTATACACCCCATAATAATTAGAACATGATCATGACTCTTGAGTAATGCTTTTGAAGGGTTGCCATTAAATGAGCTTTTTATTTCTGGTCCGCACACCACAACACAAAATGAGCTTGATGCTGGTGGTAATTATCTAGTGAACTTAGTCATTGTAGAAAGTCAAGCTGGAAATCTATATTGAAATAACCCCTGTTATCTTTGTGACTGGTTACCTAAGAAAATAAATGCTTATTTTTACCAAATTAATTATAGACAGTACTTTTTATCAAAGTGAACTTTTAAAGGCATTATGATAGAAATCAAAATAGTGCTTTTAGGAGGGACATTGAGAAGGGTCATGAGAGAACCTTTCGCAGTGATAGTGGTATTTTATAATTAGATGTGGGTTGTGGATATACAATTGGGTGTTGTGTTGGGCACTTAAAATTTGAGCTCTTTATACATCTCATTCTGTGTATTTTCTTCTACAATTAAAAAGCCGAAAAATTAGAATTAAAAAAAGCGTCATGAAATCAACTATTTTAAACTCTACTACCTAAGGTAATATTTGATGTTATAAAGATGTAAAAGAGTAGCTGATATTTAAGGTTCATAATCTAGAATATAAATATTAAAAGATTTGGATGCCTACTAAGATTTTTAAGCATACCAGAAATATATTGTAGCATACATTTGTAATATTTGAAAGGTTAAAGTTTTATGTAAGAGTCTCATGTTGATTAGATGTGGATTTTCAGTTTGTCATTACATTCTTGATTAGATTCATATATGTGAGATGATAACTTCTATTTGCATGTACAAAAATTAAGGTCATTTGTGGGGCATAAGTAAATGCTTTAGCCATGTAGTGCTTATGCTTTTAGCGATACCCTTTTTAGAATCATTAACAGCAAACTTTTGTTTAGACCTTTATAAGAGAGATGATAATTTAGCACAGGTTCTATTTTCCTATCTTCAACTTTTTTTTTTAAAGATATATTTTCTTTTTTTTTTTTTTTTAAGATATTTATTTATTTATTTATTTGGCAGAGGGAGAGATCACAAGGAGGCAGAGAGGCAGGCAGAGAGAGGGGGAAGCAGGCTCCCCACCGAGCAGAGAGCCCAATGCGGGGCTCGATCCCAGGACCCTGAGATCATGACTTGAGCCAAAGGCAGAGGCCTTAATCCACTGAGCCACCCAGGCACCCCTCCTATCTTTAACTTAA
Organism: Potos flavus; assembly: GCA_028534135.1. Classification (NCBI taxonomy): domain Eukaryota; kingdom Metazoa; phylum Chordata; class Mammalia; order Carnivora; family Procyonidae; genus Potos; species Potos flavus. The sequence continues at coordinate 94,363,145 of CM052883.1, forward strand.
AACAGGATCATATACCTTCTATACATGGTTGTTTTCTGTTGGGTGCAACATGTGTAGTTAAAAACAAAAAACTTCATCAAAGGCCACACCAAAGTTACTTCACATTATTCAGGTACAAACATCCCTTTTTCATTAGTTGAAGTTTACCTCTACCACTGTGAAGAATTATATATTTTTTCTGTCTTGTTTTGTTTTTTTCCCCCATAAAGATTTTGTTTAACCTTGACTCTGTAACACTTCTCAGGCTTTTCTGACCTTCCTTACTCATGCATATATTGCTCTTACCTATCAATTGTGATCTTTGTGAAAGACATAGTCACATCTTTATCTCTCGAAAGGATGTAGTACAGTACCTTAAATTCAATAACCAATTGAAAACTATTTGTCTCAAAGTCAAGTGCTTTGAGTTAATACTTATTTTAACACTTTTAAAGTAGGATTTTCTCAATAATTCTTCTAGGTATATGGTAAGAGAAATAACAGCTGTCACATAACTGAGCTGGTAAATGCCACTACTAATCCTTGGCTTACAGCTTCTTTGATCCCAGGGACAGACAAGAAAGGTGAGATTATTTTCCTCTTTTCCTTTTCTGCCAAACCCTCAAAGTGGTTTTTCAAAGACTGCCTTTACCCTACAAGTACCTTCTCCCCAACCCCACCTTAGTCTTAGCAAATGTCTTTGCTTCCTACCTCATAGAATTAAAAAAAAAAAAAAAAAAAAGTCACTAGACCTGAGTGCTTTAATCTTTCCTCTTCTATGATAAATGTATTTCTATCCAAATCTAGACTTAATATTTCCCTCTCCTATCTATGGAAAAAAGTCCCTCCTTCCACCTCTGCCTTCTCTGAGACTTTCTTCCCATAGTTACCTATTTTTTCCAGCATCTTCAATGCCCCTCTTCCTCCTTGCAAGAATGTGGTCATGCTCTGTCCTCAAACAAAATTGCTCCCAGGTTAGACTTCTCTCTATAATTTACCACTCATGCTTCTACAAAAAAATAGACTAAACCAGGGGTAGACAAACTTTCTCTTAAACTGTAGGCAAGAATATTTTAGCCTTTGCAGGGCAGAGTTGCTGCACCTACTCAACTCAGTAGTTGCAGCATGGTTTCTTTTCCTCCTCTCTTATTCTCCACTGCCACCCAATTCCAACTATTTTCTCTACCCGATTATTATAGTATTTTCCCTGAATCCTTTATCTCTTTGAATAGATTTTTCATTGTCCCAATATCCCCCTCTTCAGTTTTTACTTCTTAACCTTACCAGTGATATCTTTGCAAATTGTTAACATTATGTAAATCCATGCTTAGAATTAGTTAATGGATTGTCCTTAAGAATGAAATACTAATTCAGTCCTCAATCCAGTTGGCCAGTGGTGGAGAAAGGTCGATACTTTCTGATCTTATCCCTTTTACTTCTTTAATCTGTTCTCCAAACTGTAGGCAGAATAACCTTTCTAAAAAGTACTTCAGCCTATGCCAGTCTTCAGTATCTACATATGTCTTATTGGGACCATTCTAATTTGGCCCTGCTTCTCTCTCAATCTCATTCCTTTATCTTTATTGCACTTTCTGCTGCTGTATTTGCATTGCTTCAGAACCAGGGTTTTACCATCCCTCATAGATTTCTAGGTTCCATTTCCCTTATCTGAGGGTCTTTGCATAAACCCCTTACTCTGCTATTCCTATTCTGCTATTCCTTCTTCCTTTTCTCTAACCTCCCTCTTCTCCCTCAATGACCAGTCCTACTCTTTCTTCCCAGAAACTTTCCCTGAACTGTCAAAACTATTATATATACTTTTACATATTCTTATATCACCCTTCACTTTCCCTTGTGCTCTATATTGTAAGCATTAGCTTATTTTACTGTATACCTCTCTGGATATTAAGTTCCATGAGGACAAAAGCTATGACTTATTCTTAATTACATAATCAGGGCCTATTACATAGTAACTGATAAACGTATGTATAAGATGAATGAATAAATGAATGAATAATTACAGTGTTGATGATAAATAATTTCAGTGTTGATGAGAGATAATAGAACATCATAAATATTTCAGGAAGCTGTCTTCAAACTGTCTTTTCTCCTACTTGATAGAATAAAAGAATATGTAGATTGAGTTAACAAACATGAACGATTTAACGACTAGTGAACTCTATAGAATTTATAATATTTCAAGCACTTTGTAGCTCAAAAGGTATTGTTTTACAGTGCAGCTTTTTTTCACGTAATTTTATATTGTTTTTTAGAATCGCCTTCACTGTCTTTCCCCAATTTTCCTTATGGATTTGTCAATAGTTGTTTGAATTTTTCTATGTAGAGGTATCTGGGCAGTTTAAAAATACAGAAGAATCTTCCTAGAGTCGAAAAAGATATGAAAGGAATAGAAAAGAGTCACAAAGAAGTAGAGAATTCAGAATTCATGTAGTGTAATGACTCAGTTGAAAGATTTGACAGCAAAACCAAAAAACTGGTGTTGAAATAGCTTTTTATTTTGTTGTACAATTATTTGAATATCATCAGAGTATATTAAAGAAAATTGGAAAATAGAGCAATGCAGACTCTTTATTTAATGGATAATTTTAAGGTGAGAATAACAAAGCAGGCATGTATTGCTATAAACTTATTTAAATACCAGGAAAGTCAATTAAATGTTTCTTAATTTTTATAAGTCTTTTAATGAAGTTAATTCTAAAACCACCATGTCTGTGTCTCTGATATTTCTTTTGGCCAACAAATGTGCAAAGATAAAAAGAAGGCATAGATTCCCACTGCTACACATGAAATGTGAAGCTAAATACACATAGACAGGACACAAGCACTCATATAAAGAGCTTATACCGTTTAGTTTCAAGGAACATGCTGCTCACTTTTTTCTACTTGGAAAATAGTTACAATATATCTTCCTTGCTTTTTATAGACTTGAAGTATTTGAAAATAAGCATTCTTGTTTGCTTTTCTACCCAGATCTTCCTTTTTGTTTCCACTCATTTTCTCCTCATTTCTGAGAGCACCAGAGCTAAATGAGAGTGGATTATAAGTATGTCAATAAAACATGCATACACAGATTGAAAAGATTTGTCATCTATTTGTATGCTTAGCTGACTTAAAGAGTTACCAGTCAATGGTTAAGGCTCTAAAAGAAAAGGAAATAATTCACTGATCTAGAAAGGCATTTAGGTGATCTATATTTTCTCTACCGTCTCATTTAATGTTTTAGGATGAAATGGCAATGAGAATAGTAGAAGGGAAAAAAATGTAGTCTACAGTGACAGGATAATCAGTGTGCTGTATGTCAGGAAGTCTGCTTCAGAGACTGGCTTTCATAATGTTGAGGAAGGAGTATATAATTATAGCCATCTGAGTATCCAAAAATACCAAACCCATGACAACAGGCACATACTATGTCTAACCAGGTATCCAATGAACTAGAAGACAGTAGTGGTGATTGCTGATTTACCAAGCTTAATCCTGTATTAACTATCTGCTAGAGAATACTTTATTTATTAGAATGGTAACATGCAGATTTAGATTGTTCCTTTCTGGAGTCTTAGATAAGTTCTAATGTTTCCTGCATATGTAATATGGGAACATACCATAACATGAAAAGATAGAAGGAATGACTGCTTAGGGAGGCTTCAGAGGAAGCCAAAAATGGCACTCTGGCAAGCAAAGAGAAAAACATTTAAATAGATAGTAAAGATAAAAATAAGGAAATGAAAAAACTAACACAAGCAATGAATTCATGTAAGAGAAAAAGTCTTGGCCTGAGGTTAGAGGATAGTGGTGTTTTTTAGTAAAGTAACTGAAGTTTCAGAATAACCTGAGGAACCAAACACATGGCTGAAGATGTGATATAAATTATCCTCCATGTACACAACCAAATCCTAGAAGAGTAATCCAGATGGCCAAAATCTTTTGTTATCCAGTGGAAATAAATCAATACTATATATCTGGATGCGGGTGGCAATTTAAGCACAGAGTTTCTGTTAATTAACTTTATGCTTAGATTTTGTTTTGGTCAGAGGAGGGTTTGTCTATATTTATTTGTTTCTTTATTTATTTTAAGTAAGGTTTATACCCAACATCTGGCTTGAATTCGTGACCCTGAGATCAAGGGTCTCATGATCTACTGACTGACTGAGCCAGCCAGGTGCCCCAGGTTTGTCCATATTTTAGAAAGTCTCAAGTATACTGGGAGAAAAAGAATATCATAGGAAACTTCTTCTCTGGGGGATGTCTGTAACCACCTTTGTTATAGAAGATATTTTATTTCTGAGAACAGCATAATCTGTGAGAAGCACCTACAAGAAAATTCCAAGAATTTCTAGTTTGCTTTAGAACAACTGTCATGACTTTGGGTGAAACTTCACATATATTCTCTGCCTACATTTTACTTCTGGACAGGAGCCAGACTCCCTGCTATGATACCTCTAACCTACATAAGGCATATATTAATGTCTGCAGTGGTTAATCGAATTCCTCACTTAGTAGATGTGAGTTGAAGCAGGTATTACAATTCCTCTCTCTGGGTAGAGGAGCCGATGGGGATTACAAGAGAGATTTCTCCAAAAAGCATCTCACAGCATCTCCTCTTTCACCTTACACTTGAACTGGCTGAGAGGTATGTCAGTTGTGGAATGGTTTTTGCCATTTCTTTAGTAAATTCTGTAGTTTGGTCAAATATCTTTGATAAGAGCATCTTTCTCATGTTGGATGAAATTACTATAATAGTTCATTATAAAGCAGTTTGGCTGGGTATAGAATTACTAGATGAGAGATAATCCTGGAGAATTACTATCTTTTAATATATGCTTGAAAATTAAAATAATTCTTGAGAAATTTGAAGCAATTGCTTTCTTTCATTTTTATCTAACTTCCAATCTTGTCATTAGGCCCTTGGCCCATTACAGAGCCAGTGTGATTGTTATTTTGTATTTATCTTTCCTTATATTTCTTATTCTATAAGCTTTTAAACTTGTTTCCTTTATAGTTCCTTAAGCTAAATATTATGTTCCTTAGTATGAGTAATGTTTTCTTTTATTACTTTCAGCTTGAAATTTAGTTAATGGAATTCGGTTTATCATTTATCATTCTCTCCCTTATATTTATTTTTGTTTTCAGGAAGACTATTAATTGAATGTAAAGACTTAAAATCAAATGCTATAATTTTGTTTTCTCTATCTCCTTGTCTTTTTGTTCGAATTTCTAGATTCTTTTTTTTAAGATTTATTTATTTATTTGTGGTGGGGGAAAGGGGCAGAAGGAGAGAGAGAGAAAGGAGCAGACTCCCTCCTAAGTTAGGAGCCCAGCATAAGGCTCAGCTGGGTTCAACGCCAGGCTCTATCTCACGACCCAAGATCATGACTCTGAAATCATGACCTGAACTGAAAATCAATAGTCAGTTACTTAACTGATTGAGCCACCAAGGTGCCCCTCTAGATTATTTCTTCCAACTTATCTTCCCAATCTTCTAAGCTTTAAAAGTTTGCTCTCATATTCTTTTTATTTATTTTTTAATTTCAGAATACTGGGGCGCCTGGGTGGCTCAGTGCGTTAAAGCCTCTGCCTTCGGCTCAGGTAATGATCTCAGGGTCCTGGGATAGAGCCCTGCATTGGGCTCTCTGCTCAGTGGGGAGCCTGCTTCCCCCTCTCTCTCTGCCTGCCTCTCTGCCTACTTGTAATCTCTCTCTCTCTCTGTCAAATAAATAAATAAAATCTTTAAAAAAAAAAAAAGAAATTTATTTCCTCACTGTTCTAGAGGCTAGAAGTCTGAGATAAAGCTGTTATCGGGGTTGGTTTCTTCTGAGGTCGCTGTCCTTGGCTTGCAGATGGCCATCTTCTCCTTCCTATGTCTTCACATGGTCTTTTCTCTGTGTGTGTCTGTGTCCTAATCTCTTTTTATAACCACTTGTATTTGATTAGGGCCAACGGTAATGACCTCCTTTTACTTTAATTACGTCTTTAAGAATCCTATCTTCAAATATAATCACATTCTGAGGAACAGGGGGCTAGCACTTTGATATATGAACTTTAGACAAAATATTGCTCATAGCACCATTTAGGGTAGAATTAAGAATGATCCAAAAAAAAAAGTCAAGAGAATGTTACCAGGATGTGTTAAGACTTTTGGCAGCAGATACTAAAACCACAGAAGGGCAATCAGAATGTCAAGACAGACAGGTTGGACAGAGCCACAAAAGAATATGATCTTAGGGGATAGACTTATATGAGTAATCTTATGCATCTACAAGGCACACCACTAAAAGCTCTTGAAAATGAAAAATTGGGGCCAGAGAGATCTGAGTGCAAATAATCAAGGTTAATCCCATAAACAAAAATATAGCATTATGGTAGTTAATACAGGTGAACAGAGAATGCCCAAAAGGACTCATTTATGGATTTATAAGACAGTAATCACTAGAGAATAAGAAGAATAAGGTTAGAGCGGAAGGAAAACTGACTTGATTTTGTCACAGAGGATTTGTTTTATAGCTGCTTACATTTTCAGCAACCAACAAAACTGAGTCTATAAGAGGATTTTTTAGTGACTATAAAGTTCAGAAAGGCATGGAGGACTATTATATCAGTTATCCTAAGTAACTGGTATTATAAAACACTCTTTAATTATATTAAGCTTGCAATGGTGGCTCCCTAAATAGATTTAGGTTAAGGGGTAACATATTGAATCTTCTTAAGTATAATATGCCACCACAGTCTTAACTTTTGTTAGAATGTTTTTTTTCTCTTTTGGCTTGTCTCCAATTGATGAATCATATCATTGTTTATCACAGGAAACAAATGTTCCATGTCTGTGGTAAGTCATAATCTATTTCTATAGCAGCACCAGCTGCATATGCCTTCTAGTCATTAAAATGATGCTTAGCCAATGTAGTATAATTCCATTATTCCATTATATTCCATTCCATAATTCCATTATTCTATTTCTCTAAAATAAGGACCAATAACACAGAATATACACACCTTTTCTTTGCTACCACCTGCAATATGTTGGGGGAAAAAAGGAAAAAAAAAAGAAAGAAAGAAGGATGAACAGAATGTTTATTAAAATGGACTAAAGAACCTAATGGGCGGTGAGATTAGAGTTGACAAGTAAATGTAGTGAAGGCTGCCAAAAATCAGAGTTATACTTACTTGATGAAGATTTTGATTGTCTGCTATGGATAAACCTGTAAAATTGTACAAGGTGCCTTAGGAGACCAAGTGCTGGCCCCTTCATTAATCAGAAGAATGCCCAAGTCTAAATATTGACTGGTGATTTGCTTTCCTCTCTTGGAGGATCTCAGGAGAATAGCACTATAAAGAAAGAAAGCCAGATTCACAAAATCTGGGGCTTGGAGTAAACATGAAATGAGAATGCAGTTCTTTCTGAGTATAAAAAAATCAATCCTTTTGCTAAAAATGAATTATCTGTCTGCTATAAAAGCAAAATGTCAAGACTTAGACTTAGCTTTTTTATACAGTTGATATTATTTACACTTTTAAGTGATATATACTCTCTGAACTCCTAGTCATTCAATTAAAATTTGGAAAGTAACGCTTACTAAGATTAAATCAATTCTGGTTATATTTTTTCATGTATATGTTGTGCATGTTTCATAATTTTAAACTGTACAAATATTTATATTATGCATCCTCAGATAGTATTCCAAATGAATATATATTTGAAGTGTTGAAGCTATTTTGCCCACGTGAAAATATGCAAATTTTCAATAAATTATAAGCACTTCCTCAAATTTATATTAAATGAAAAGTCATGATACAATGAGTTAAGCAGAGATTTCAGTAGCTGGATATATTTTTCATTCAGAACTTAAGATGATACTAAGACACTGTATTTTTTAAACTTTTTAAATACTTTTTTGGGGATGCCTGGGTGGTTCAGTTGCTTAAGTGTCTGCCTTTGGCTCAGGTCCTGATCCAGTCTGGAATCCTGCTCCTTGCTCAGCGGGGAGCCTGCTTCTCCCTTTGTCCACCACTCCCCTGCCTGTGCTCACTCTCTCTCTCTCCCTCTCTCTCTGACAAATAAATAAAATCTTTAAAAAAATACATTTTTTTCTCAAGGACAGGATAGTTTCCCTTGCTTATTGAATATTCATTGACATTTGTGGAATTGGAAATATAACTTACCATGCACCGTCAATCAAAATTTGTTTGTTGTATATTATTGTTATAAAAGTTCTGTTGATATTGAAGAAATTACTACATGTAGATACTCTTTAAAAAAGTAAATAAAAGTAAGACGTTTAAAGTGAAACTTTGAATTCAAAATTGCTTCAGGCTACTAGAATATAAGAGAGCCTGAGAAAATTCACCTGAAAAGCACTCTTAGAATAGAAGCAAATATTCTACAGCTCAAAGGGCAGAGAGACACTTTACCTTGTCCATTCTCAGATTCAAAGCAAAATTATAAAATTTGTCTTCTGTAGTCTTTATACTATGATGCTCCTTTCATGACAATATTTTGGCAGTTATAAAACAATAATTCAAAAACTTTAACAAGCAGACGGCTCACTAAAAATCTTGAAGTCTGGGCTGTACCCCAAACATAGGGAATTGAAATCAAAACACGCTGGGAAGGAGAAGAAGAAAGGCAGCAAGCTTTAATATATCTAACTAGATAGCTCTGAAACATACTAGAGTTTGAGAATCATTGTTCAGACCCTCTGATCTTTCTTCTTTTTCCTTTATCATACCTGATATCCAGGGATCACCCTAAGATCCCTGATTATTCATTGCCTTCCAGAATGCTGTTACTTTGCCTCCTATGTGATTGATTTTTACTCCTTGCACCTCATGCCTTAAATTCAACATCATGGTTTCCTCAAACCAACAATTACCTAATCCTCTAAACTCATAAACTAGAGGACTCTTTCCCAGTTCTGACTCACTTCCCAATGTCTTAAAAGAATAATTTTCTGCCCATGGAATAATCCTATGTGGTGATTAATTGGTGGGCAATTCAGACTGAAAGGAATAGGAAAGAAGTTTATTTTAAGCCATTAGATAATATATTTTAGGTCTCTTAGACAGTATGGTTTATTTCAAATATTATAAGCTAATATTTATTCTGCGTAACTTAGCTCCATTTTATTTCAGACAACCTAGAATCTCTCTTTGGTGTAAAGAAACACGCTCAAAGAAAAATAAGAATTCTGCAGTAGAAATTTATAGAATTTATAGGTTTTATAAGACAAATGGGTTTATAAAATAAGGGTAATTACCTACTTCATGAAATTGGGGTTTTTTGTTTGTTTAAATATTTTATTTATTTATTTGACAGAGAGAGACACAGCAAGTGAGAGAAGGAACACAAGCAGGGGAGTGGGAGAGGGAGAAGCAGACTCTGTCCTTGGAGCCTGGGATCATGACCTGAGCCAAAGGCAGATGCTTAACTACTGAGGCCCCCAGGCACCCCAAAGGTTTTTTGGTTTTTGGTTTTTTTTGGTTTGTTTGGTTTTTTTACTTCCTGAAGTCTCAACACCTAGATAATGTCACATTCTGTGTATTAAACAGGCTCTTTACTATAGAAATTCTCAAGAAATTTTTAATACCCTTATGTGCATTATAACTAAATAGGGCATAGGGTGTGCATCATTTTCCAAATATATCTGAGCAGACTGCAGAATTTGGACCACTTATTTGTAAAAATACATTCTACTAAAGGCCTTATATGAATCTTCTGTCACTCATAGGTGTTACCTTCTCCAGGTAGTCCAGAAAACATCACTTTGAAATGAAAACTAAGATAATCAACTGAGGGTTGAGGGTTAAGACAACACACAGTTTGCTTATGTCTCTGGTCTCTATTCCATTTATAATCAGTAGATTTTAAAACTTAACTGTTACAATGTAATTTCAGAAGTCGAATAGCATTTAAACAATGGAGGTTTAGAGAATATAATTTTTTAAGTTAAATTTATTTTAATTCTACTTAGTTAACATACAATGTTATATTAGTTTCAGATGTATAATACTGTAATTTGGTACTTCCATACATCACCCTGTACTTATCATGACAAGTGCAGTCCTTATTCCCATCACCTAATAAACCCCTTCCCCACCCCCCTCTCCTCTGATAACCGTCACCTTGTTTTCTGTAATTAAGAGTCTGTTTCTTGCTTTATCTCTCTCTCTCTCTTATTTTTTCTCTTTGCTTGTTTTATTTCTTTAATTCCACATATGGATGAAATCATACAGTATTTGTCTTTCTCTGACTAACTTATTTCACTTAGCATTATACTGCCTGGCTCCATTCAAGCCATTGCCAATGGCAAGATTTTGAGAATATTACTTTTCAATATTTATTGATCACTGTGTTCCAGTGTTAAATCTTCCACAAAAGGAAGAGAATCCTGTTGCCCTTTCACTGTCTAATGAAAATCCCTGATGCTAGTTCAGATTATTTTGTGCTGATCCTCATTTAACAGCAATTTGGTAGCTGCCAATTTAAATTATTTGGAATGCTCTGTGGTAAATATTGGTTCAATTTATCAACTTTCTGTTACTTTTTTACACAACACATAGTAGGGATATATTTTTCTGCGTTCTTAAAGTAACTAAGGCATAGTTATGTGATGTTTTGGCAAATGATGTGTGAGACATATGTATCACTTCTGGATCAGAACTTCAAGAAATGATACATGAGATGTCATATCCCTTCCTCCTGCCTTAAACTAGCAACTTCCCAGATAATGCAGGCTCTGCAGGTCTGTTTCCCTAATGTGAATGATGAATACACCTTTATTGGTTAAATTACTGAAATTTTTTTTTTAAAGATTTTATTTATTTATTTGACAGAGAGAGATCACAGGTAGGCAGAGAGGCAGGCAGAGAGGGGGAATCAGGCTCCCCGCTGAGCAGAGAGCCTGATATGGGGCTCGATCCCAGGGCCCTGAGATCATGACCTGAGCCAAAGGCAGAGGCTTTAACCCACTGAGCCACCCAGACGCCCCAAATTACTGAAATTTTAAGCTTACTTTCTACCACAGCATAACAAAGACTATTCTGACTAATACATTTTGATATTGCAAAAAAGATAATCTTAAAAGTTGCTAAAATTTACGTTGCTCTACCATTGCATTATTCATGCATCTATTAAAGTGATAAAATCAGCTTTCTGAAATTCCAGCCTAAGTACTAGACTCTAAAATTAGTTAAAATTCTAGCAAGTTACAGAAATCTGAACAGCCAAACATCAGGCTCTCCTAGTTAATTATTATCCTAATTAATGTTTTCCATACATATTTCCATATATGTTAAATATTTTCCATACATATAGCCATTTTCAAATTATATGCTTATTCAACATATATTATGCCTTTTGTACTAACCTTTGTAATGGGAGGTGCACTATAGTGCTGAGTAATCTAGAATAGTAGTTTTCAAGCATTTTGTTCTTGACTCTCTACTTTTAAAAAGTAATGAACACTCCTAAGAGCTTTATATGTGAGTTATGGCACCAAATACATAATATATTCAAAATTAAAACTGAGAACACTAATTAATATTTTATTTTGAGATAATTGCAGAATCACATGCAGTTTTAAGAAATAATGGCAAAAGATCTATTTACCCTTCCCTCACTTTTCCCTAATGGTAGGAACTTCCAAAATGATAGTACAATATCATACCCAGGATATGGACATTAATAGTCAAGATATAGAACACTTCCATCAGCACAAGGATCCCTCTTATATCCTTTCAAGGCCACATCCACTCTCCACCTACGCCCCACCTCCACTTCAATCCCTGAAAACCGTTAACCTGTTATCTATTTCTGTAATTTTGACATTTTAAGAATGTTATATAAGCGGAATCATACAATATGCAAAATGGAGATTGGCTTTCTTCCCTCTGCATAATTCTCTAAAAATTCTTTTTGTTTATTTTATTGCTGAGCTATGTGAATGTGCCAGTTTATTTAACCATTTGTCTACTAACAGGAATTTTTGTTTTTTTCAGTATTGGTCCATTGTGAATAAAGTAGCTATGAACATTCAGATATAGGTTTTCACATGAATATAAGTTTTCATTTCTCTGGAGTAAATGTCCAGGAGTAGAATTGGTGTATCATATAATAATTGCATGACTTTTTTTTAAGTTTTTGCAACACTGTCCAGAGTGGCTAGACTATTTTACATTCCTATTAGCAATATGTAAGTGATCCAGTTTCTCTGCACCTTCTCATTATTTAGCCATTCTGATAGGTATGTAGTAATATTGTACTTTATTTATTTATCTATTGGTTATGGTATTTTAACTCCAGTGTCGTTAACATGCTGCAGGTGTAATTTAATGCTCATTAGGGGTGCCTGGGTGGTTCAGTGGTTAAGTGTCTGCCTTCAGCAGGTCATGATCCCGGGGTCCTAGGATCGAGCTCTGCATCGGGCTCCCTGCTCGGTGGGAAGCCTGCTTCTCCCTCTCCCACTCCCCCTGTTTGTGTTTCTGCTCTTGCTATCTCTCTCTGTCAAATAAATAAATAAATAAATAAATCTATCTTTAAAAAAAAAAAAAAAGGAATTTTTGTGTCCAAAAGCAAAAATAAACTATTGGGACTACATCAAAATAAAAAGGTTCTGCACAATAAAGAAAACAACCAACAAAACTAAAAGCCCACTGAATGGGGGAAGATATTTGCAAATGGCAGCTCTGACAAAGGGTTATATATGAAGAACTTATACAACTCAACACCCAAAAACAAATAATCCAATTAAAAATGGGAAGAAGACGTACAGAGGGTCAACAGACACATGAAAAGATGCTCAGCATCCCTCATCATAAGGGAAATGTAAATCAAACCTACCATGAGATATTACGTCACAACTGTCAGAGTGGCTAAAATCAAAAACACAAGAAACAAGAAACGTTGACAAGGATGTGGAGACAAAGGAACCCTTGCGTACTGTTCTTGGGAATGCAAACTGGCAATGGTATTGTGGAAAATAGTCTGACCATTCCTCATAAAAGCTAAAAATAGAACAACCCTATGATCCAGTAGTCATACTACAATTTACCCCCAAAATACAAAAACAGTAGTTTTTTAGATATAGGCACCACTGTATTTATGTAGCATTATTTACAATAGCCAAACTAGAAGTAGCACAAGTGTCTATTGATAGATAAATGGATAAAGAAGAAGTTGTTTATATATACAGAGATGTGTGTACATGTGTATGTATATATATACACACATATACACACAATGGAATATTATTCAGCCATGAAAAAGAATGAAATTTGCAACAACATGGATAAACCTAGAAAATATAATGCTAAGCAAAATAATTCAGAGAAAGATAAATACCATATGATTTTAGTCTTATGTGAAATTTAAGAAACAAAACAAACAAAGGAAATAAAAAGAGAAATAAACCAAAAAACAGACTTTAACTAGAAAAAACAGATGGTGACCAGAGGGGAGGTAGATGGAGAGATGGGTGAAATAGGTGAAGGGGATTAAGTGTACAGGATATAAATGAGCACTGAGTGGGCGCCTGGGTGGCTCAGTGGGTTAAAGCCTCTGCCTTCGGCTCAGGTCATGATCTCAGGGTCCTGGGATCGAGTCTCGCATCAGGTTCTCTGCTCAGCAGGGAGCCTGCTTCCCCCTCTCTCTCTGCCTGCCTCTCTGCCTACTTGTGATCTCTCTCTCTGTCAAATAAATAAGTAAAAAAAAATAAAAATAAATAAAAATAAATAAATGAGCACTGAGTAATATAGGGAACTGCTGAATAGGTATTTTGTACCCCTGAAATTAATATAACACTATATGTTAACTACATTGGAATTAAAATTTTTAGTAATTGGAATTGGAATTGGAATTGGAATTGGAATTTTTAGAAATAAATTTCTAAAAAAGAATTTTTATGTCTATATCTTCAAGTAATATTGATTAGTAGTTTTGCCTGTTTATACTGATTTTGTCTCATTTTGGTGTTAGGATAATAGTGGTTTTATAAAATAAATTTAGAAATATTTCTTACTCTTCTATTGTCAGGAAGACAGTATGTAGAATAAATGTCGATTCTTAGAGTATTTTGTAGAATTCTCCAGGCAAACCATCTGAGCCTGAGAATTTGTGTTCCAGAGTTTATCGTAATTAACTCAATTTCCTTAATCATTAAAGGACTATTAAAATGACCTACTTTATATTGAGTTACTTGTGGTATCTTGTGGTTTTTGAGGTATTGGTCAATTTCGTCTTAATTGTCTAATTTATGGGTATAGAGTCTTTTGTTTTGGGTTTCATTTTTAATTGGTAGTAATGTCTTTATGATGTCTGCAGGGTTTGTAGTTGTACTTTGTTCTGTGGTGACATTGTTAATTTGTCTTTTCTGCTTTTTTCTTGTCTTGTAGAGGTTTTTCAATTTTGTCGAACTTTTCGAAGAACCAGTTATTTGTTTTATTGATTTTTATGTTCTCTATTTTCAATTTCACTGATTTCTGTCCTTATTATTCTTTCTATTTGCTATGGGTTTATATCCCCTCCCCTTTTTTTTTGGTCTAGGATCGTGAAATAGGAAACTAGATTGCTGATTTGAGACTTTCCATCTTTTAATACTTAAATCAAGTTTCTATCTCAGCACTGCTTAGCTGTGATACTACTCCCACACTTGACAACTAGTAGTTTTTTAATAGTAGTCACAACTTGGAATTTGATACCATTTCAATGAACTTTCTGTACAGTCACATTAAAATCAAAGTAACTATCTAGGATGAGTTTTGAATGATTACTTTTCCCATGCATAGTTTTGTAGAATTTTGCATTGGTCATTTGTAAAATATTGTTTTCCTGAGGTATCCAGATCTTCAAATACTCACACATTTCCTTATACACTATCAATATTATATTCATTAATTTTATAATTATATCAGAGTAACTTTAGTAATTGGGAAGCTTATCAAGCTAACAGTGACGGATACAAGATTTTAAAATTCTGATTTTTACTTGGAAGTTCACATAATATCACAACAGATGCTATCACTGTTTTCTTTGAAGTGAGAGGACCACTTTATTCAGTTTTTAGAAAATGTTTTCCAAATATCCAAATCTGAATAACCATAATCCCTCATCTGATGGCTATTCTTTCAGTCAAAAATGGCATTTCATGAGAAAAGTGGCTAGAACAGCCAGAAACTCAAACAACCATATGGTCTTTTTCCAATAGAAACCACTATATTCCAGAATACAGCAGAAGTACTTTATATATACTTCACATTTTGACTACAGAATATTAAAGAGATGGAATTCAACAAAATTAACAAATGTATTGTTGTATCAAAGACATTATTAAATGAATCTGTCAATTTTTCCCCTTTATATGTGAAGTGGTAAAGAATAGAGTGATTAATAATAGAATTTGTCTTTATTTGTAATAAGAAACCAGCAGCTTTACATACCGTTGCTTTACTCAATTAATCCAAGTGTCAGCACAATGAAAATCCAAATAAAATCTAAAATATTTTTTTTTATTTAACTCTACACCCAACTTGGAGCTTGAACTCATGACGCAGAGATCAAAAGTCACACGCTCTACTGACTAAGCCAGCCAGACCCCACTTTCTTAATTATTTTATGATAATACTGACCCTATCTCATGGAAGGGTCTTTGTGACCCCTCAGGTCTAAAAAGCACAACTTGAAAACCACTGATCAAAGAAGTATGGTCCCCATACTATGAATCTTACAGTCTTGAAAGAAGAGGAGAAATAAAACAGCCACAAAGAAATATAAAATAGTTAATTGTGATAATGAGTATAGAGGAAAAGTGCTTTGTAATATTAGAAATAGAGAGGACTTAGATAACAAACACAGTAACGGAGAGGATGTACTGTAGAGTGGTGGGTGCCAGAATGGGCCAGAGATAATCTCTCTGAATTAGAGATATCTAAGAAAACAACTAAAATATAATTGGAGTTAGCAAAACGAATAGTGAAACAAAAATCATGCGACTCCTGAGTTGGGAAGGCATTTGACATTCCTCCTGAAATAGAAACTCAGCTGATTAGAGAATAAGCACCTAGCATGTTTTGAGATGAGGCTGCAGTATAGGCATGATGTGTCAGATCATTTAAACTCTTGGAAGCTGACTAAGGTTTGCTAATTCAGCACATCCAGTGAGGGTTTACTGAAGAGTTTTAACCAAAGAGACAAGATCCACTATTTAAATGCCAGAGTTTCATTCATTATTGAGATTACCCAGAAAATAATTCCACCAACTAACATCATACTCTACCAATTACTGAATTAAGAAATAATTGCAAATTTGTCAATCTTCTATGATTCAGGACTATATGTTTTCCCTATAGGGTTGTTTCTGAAGCTTCGAAGAGGATGATTTACATATGTAAAATTGAAGTGTAAATTAATAGAATTATGTGACAACTATATATAAAAGATCCACTTTTACAAGATACCCATCATATTAAAATGTTTGGTCATTCACATCTACAATCTACCTTCTCTCACAATCCTAGCTCCATATGACCACTAATCTGTTTTTTGACTCCTATAGATTTATCACTGCTGGACAGGGATCTATGAATTATTGTCAAGTTCATTAAAATATTGAAGCATGTATCAGTGGTTCCTTTCTTTTATTGCTGAATTATGTTGTTTTTTATGGATATGCAATATTGTGTTTATTCAGTCACAAAATGATAGACACTTAGATTGTTTCTAGTTTGGGGCTATTATGAAATGTGTTATTTTCCTGAAGGTTTGATTTTCCTTCTACTTTTTTCCCACTTTTTTCTTTAAGTTAGATAATCTACCATTAAATTGACAGATTTCTTTTCTACCTTTCCAAATGTGCTGTTTACATACTACAGTAAGTTTTGTTTTTAAAAAGTTTTATTTACTGAACTTTTCAACTCTAGATTTTACATCTGCCCCTTTTTAGTATTTTCTATGTTTATTCAGATTCTTTATTTTTTTAAATATTGCCAGTATAATTTCTTTTAATTCTTTAAACATAGTCATCTCCTGTTCTTTGAACATACTGATAATAGCAGCTTTATCATGTTTTTAATGCTGAATCCAGCCTCTGGGCTCTCTCAAAGATTGTTTCTATTGTTGACTTTTTAAAATTCTGTCTTTGGGTCATAGTTTCCATTTTCTTTGCTCATCTCATAATTTTTTTTAAGTTTTATTTATTAAAGTAATCTCTGCACCCCACGTGGGGCTCAAATTCACAACCCTCAGGTCAAGAGCCACGTGCTCTTCTGACTGTGCCAGCCAGGCGCCCCTCATAAATTTTGTTGAAAACATGACATTTTAAATATTGTAGTGTAGCAACACTGGATTCTGAATTTTTTTCTCCTCTGAGGGATTTTTTTCAAATTTTCTTTTTTTGGTTTCCTTCCTTAGTCCTTTTTCCCTCCCTCCTCCTTCCTTCCTTTCTTTACTGATTTCTGTATTTCTTCTTTCCTTCTTTCCTTTCTTTCTTCTTCCTCTTTTCTTTTCTTTTCTTTTTTTGAATCACTTACCTGTCCTGACTAAATCTATAGCATTAGCATCCCCTGTGGTTACTGTACATCTCTGCTTAGCTTTTTATAGCTCATATTTTTTTTTTTTTTTTAGTCATTTCTTTTTAAGTCTGGATTCCTAGGTTGCTTCTATGTTGTAAAGCTAGTGAACTGCCAATGATTGATCTGAAGCTGAGAAAATACCTTGAACCAACCAGTAAGGCTTCTACTGTTTGTTGATGGATCTGTGTGTGGGTTGTTGAGCACATTCAGTGCTCAGTCAGTTTCTCCAGCTTTCACTTTATTGTACCTATGCATGTGCACATTTGCAGCCTCTGGTCAGGCAGGCATGCATAGATTGCTTGGATCATTTTTGTTCTCCATTATACATATGCATAGTTTATAGCCACAGGATATGTGGCTATCTTATCAAGTTTCTGTTTTATTTCCATGATCCCTTGTTAAATTTCTGACTAATTCACTTATTGATTATTTCGACAGTAAGTACATCCTTAGGCAAATGGAGCCACTGAACTTCCCCATTTACTTGCCAGGACTACAGTATTTATTCACAGAGAGACTCCACTTGAGCCTTTGCCTTTCACTCCAAAGCAAGTGAGTTACTATAGCAGTAAAGTTGGTTTTCATGGCTTGCCACATGTTAGTAGAACTACCTTGCTGAATAAACTGGGAAGAGAGAGCAGCTGCAAGCAAGAATGCCACATATTTTCACTGTAATTACCCAAAGTTCAGCAGTTTTTCCTTAATAAATCCATCTCAATTCGCTTTCTGCCTTCATTTGATTTCCTGAACCCTGATAGAGTTGTTTTTTAGTCTTGGCCAGTTTTATTGTTGTATTTTCTGACACTAACATTACAGGAAATTTGTTCTCTTGTATTCTTTTTCCCAATTTTTTTTATTGTAAAATATACATAATATAAAAGTTACCATCTTAACTATTTTTAAGTTTACAATTCAGTGGTAGTGAACAACATTTATAATGTGGCGCTGAATCACCACTATCCATCTCCAGTACCCTTTCCTCTTGTAGAGCTCAGTCTGTCCATTAAACAATAACTTTGCATTCCTTTCCTCTGTTTAGCACATGGCACCTACCATTCTATTTTCTGCCTAATTTTGACTATTCCACATACATAAGTAGAATCATACATTGTTTGCTTTTTGTGATTGGTTATTTCATTTAACATGATGATTTCAAGGTTTATTATATTGTAGCATATGTCAGAATTTCCTTCCTTTTTAAATGATTAATATTATACTATATGCTTATACTACATGTTGCTTATCCATTCACCCATCAATGGATACCCAGTTTATTTCTACATTTTAGATGTTTAGTGCTGCTGTGAACATGGGTGTACAAATAAATCCTTGAGACTCTCCTTTTAGCACTTTTGGGGGTATATACTCCAAACTGGAATTGCTAGAATAAATGATAATTGTATTTTTGATTTTTTGAGGAACTGTCATACCCACCAAAAATGCCTTTGGGTTCAAATTACTCCACATCCCTGCAGATACTTATTTTCAGTTTTCTTTTCTTCCTTTCTTTCTTTCTTATTGTTTTTTATTTTATTTTATTTTTTTAGTAGCCAATCCATTGGTTGTGAGTGGTATTTCATTGTAGTTTGATTTGCATTTCCCTAATCGTTAGCAACATTGAACATTTTTTCATCTGCTTATTAGGCTATTTCTATATATTCTTTGGAGAAATGCCTGTTCAAGTCCTTTGCACTTTTTTGCCCATTGGAATTAGGATATTTGTTTTTGGTTGTTGAGTTAGGAGTTTTCTATATATTCTGAATATTAATCTCATCAGATATATAATTTCTGAATATTTTTTTCATTCTGTGGGTCACCTTGATTCTGTCAGTTGTATCTTTTGATATACAAAATTTTAAATTTTTATGGAGTCCCGTTTGTCTAATTTTTCCTTTGTTGCCTATACTTTTGATGTCATATCCAAATAATCATTGCCAGATATAATGTTACGTGAAACTTAAAAAAAAATGTTGTGAAGCTTTGGCTCTCTGTTGTCTCTTAAGAAATTATCAGCTTTATCTCTTTTATTTAGATCTTTGATCCATTTTTTTTTTAAAGATTTTATTTATTTACTTGACACAGAGAGAGAGATCACAAGCAGGCAGAGAGGCAGGCAGAGAGAGAGGGGGAAGCAGGCTCCCCGCCGAGCAGAGAGCCCAACCCGGGGCTCGATCCCAGGACCCTGAGACCATGACCCGAACTGAAGGCAGAGGCCTTAACCCACTGAGCCACCCAGGCGCCCTGATCTTTGACCCATTTTGAGTAAATTTTTATATACAGTGTCAGGTAAGACTCCAGATCATTAACATGTGGATATCCAAATTTCCCAAAACTAAGACACTGATCTTTCCCAACTAAATTGTCTTGGCACCCTTGTCTAAAATTATTTGATCATAGATAAGATTTTATTTCTGGGTTCTCTATTTCATTTCATTACTCAATAGGTCTGTTTTATGCCAGGACCAAAATGTTTTCATTACTGTAGCTTTGTAGTAGTTTTGAAACCAGAATTATTAGTCCTCCAGCTTTGTTCTTTTTCAAGATTGTTTTGGCTATTTGGGGTCCCTTAAAAATCAATATGAATTATAGAGTGGGTTTTTATGTTTCTGGAAAAAAATGTCATTGGGATTTTGAAAGACACTGCATTAAATTTGTAAATCTTTTTGCCAATGGTATCTTAATACTATTAAGTTTTCCATTCCATAAATATGATATGTGTTTCCATTTATTTATTTCTTCTTTAATTTCTCTGCAGTATTTTTTTTAGTTTTCATTGTAAGAATATTTTAAATTCTTGTCAAGTTTTTCCTAAGTATTTCATTTTTTGATGCAATTATACATGGGCTTTTTATTTCTTAATTTTTCTGATTGTTCATTGTTACTATATAGAAATGCAACTGATAAAAGCTTTTGCACAGCAGAGGAAATAGTTGACAAAACCAAAAGACAACAGAGATTGGGAGAGGGTATTTGCAAATGACATATCAGATAAAGGGTTAGTATCCAAAATCTATTAAGAACTTATCAAACTCAATACCCAAAGAACAAATAATCCAATCAAGAAATTGGTGGAAAACATGAACAGATATTTCTGCAAAGACATCCAAATGGCTAAAAGACACATGAAAAAGTCTCATCATCACGCAGTATCAGGGAAATACAAATCAAAACCACAATGAGATACCACCTCACACTAGTCAGAATGGCTAAAATTAACAAGTCGGGAAACAACAGATATTGGCAAGGATGCGGAGAAAGGAGCCCTCCTGCACTGTTGGTGAGAATGCAAGCTGGTACAGCCACTCTGGAAAACAGTATGGAGGTTCCTCAAGAAGTTGAAAATAGAGCTGTCCTACAACCCAGCAATTGCACTACTGGGTATTTACCCCAGAGATACAAATGTAGTGATCTGAAGGGGCACCTGCACCCTAATGTTTATAGCAGCAATGTCCACAATAACCAAACTATGGAAAGAGCCCAGATGTCCATCAACAGATGAATGGATAAAGATGTGGTATACATATACCATGGTATATTACACAGCCATCAAAAAAATGAAATCTTGCCATTTGCAATGGCGTGGATGGAACTAGAGGGTATTATGCTAAACGAAGTAAGTCAATCAGAGAAAGACAATTATCATATGATCTCACTGAAATGTAGAATTTAAGAAACAAGGCAGAGGATCATAGGGGAAGGGTGGAAAAAAATGAAACAAGACAAAATCAGAGAGGGAGACAAACCATAAGAGACTAAATCTTAGGAAACAAATTGAAGGTTTCTGGAGGGGTGGGGAGTGGGAGGATGGGGTAACTGGTGATGGACATTGGTGAGGGTATGTGTTGTAATGAGCCCTGGGTATTATATAAGACTGATGAATCACAGCCCAGTAGCCCTGAAACAAATAATACATTATATGTTAATGAGCTGAATTTAAATTTTAAAAAGAAGAAAAAGAAATGTAACTGACTTGTGTGTGTTGACTTTTTATCCTGCTACTTTGCTGAATTCATTTATTAATTTTAATAATTTTTTGTGTGATTCTTTAGTATTTTTTGCATTTAAGATCATATCATCTGTGAACAGGGATTAGTTTAGTTCTTCCTATCCAATTTGTATGACTTTTATTTCTTTTTCATTCCTGATTGCTATGGCTAGAGTTTCTAGCACTATTTTAAATGCAAGTGATGAAGTGGACATCCTTGTCTTGTTCCTGATCTGAGATGAAAATCTTTCAACCATTCACCATTGAGTAGGATGTTTGCTGTGTTTTTTTCATGTATGCCTTTTATTACATTGAAGTAGTTTCCTTCTGTTCCTAGTTTGAGTATTTCATCATGAAAGAGTCCTGAATTTTGTTAAATATTTTTTTCTACATCAATTGAGATATTGTATTGTTTTTTTTCCCCTGTATCCTGTTGCTATGGCATATTATAATGATCATTTTTCATATATTGAACCATCCTTGCATTCCAGGAATAAATTCTACTTGGTCATGGTGTATAATCCCTTAAAATGTTACTTAATTCAGTTTGCTAATATTTTTGAGGTTTTTTGCATGAGTGTTCATGAGAGAGATTTGTCTGTAGACTTATTTTCTTATAGTGTCTTTGTCTGGCTTTAGTATCAGGGTATTACTGGCCTCAAAGAATGACTTGAGTAGTCTTTGCTCCTCTTCAGTTTTTTAGAAAAGCTTGAGAATTATTGGTATTAGTTCTTCTTTAAATTTTACTAAAATTCACCAGTAAAGCCATTGAGTCCAGGGCTTGTCTTTGTGTGGAGATTTTTTTTTTTTTGTTACTGACTCAATCTCCTTACAGTTCTAAGTATAGTTTTGTTAGGCTTTGTGTTTTTAGAAATTTGTATCTTCTAGGTTACCCAATTTGTTGGAATACAATTATTTATATTACTCTTTTATAATACTTTTTATATCTCTGGAATTGGAAGTCCCCACTTTCATTTCTGATTTTAGTAATTTGAGTTTTTTCTCCTTTTTTTCTTGTTCCATCTGGTTTGTCAGTTTTCAAAGATTAACAGATGGTTTTATTCTTTTCTCTATCATTTTTCTATTCTCTATTTTGTTTTTATCTGCTCTAATATTTACTATTACCTTCTTTCTTCTAGCTTTGGGTTTAGTTTGTTCTTCTTTTTTTTAGTTCCTTAAATTGTAAAGTTGTTTTGAAATCTCTCTTTTTATTGTGAGCATTTACAGCTATAATTTCCCTGCTCCTTAGCATTATTTTCATTGTGTCCCGTAAGTTGTGATATGTTGTATTTTAATTTTTATTCATCTTTTTTCCCTTTCAGTAAATTCCTTAGAATAAATAATTTTTATTGTTGTATCTACAAGTTTATTGGTTCTTTCTTCCACCAGCTTAAATCTGCCTTTCAATTCCTCTAGTATATTTTTCATTGTGTTTTTATAGTTTTCAACTCAAGATTTTCCATTTGGTTTCTTTGTAAGTTTTCTGCCCCTTGGATATATCCATTTTGTTCATAAGTTTTTCTTGACTTTTTAAAAAACTTACATCATATTTATTTCTTTGAGCATTTTAGGCTGTTGTTTAAAATCTTTGTTTAGTAAATATGCCATTAGGACTCTTTCTGGTGCAGTTTCTGTCATTATTTTTCCTTTGAATGGGCCATACCTGTTTCTGTGTGGGCCTCATGATTTTTGTCATTGTAGAAAGGACATTTGAATCTAATAGGTCTGAAAATCAGATTCTCTTCATCCAACAGGTTGCTGCGGATTCTTTTGTTTTAGTTTTCTTGATTGTTTTAGCTGTCTCTGTGCTGAGGATCAGGCTGAGATGGAAGCTTAAGATCTTCTCTGGTCACTTTCTGATTTACTCTGTGTGTACAATTGCTTTTTAATGTCTTAGTCTTTAACATCTGTCTTCTATAAGTGGAATAAGAAAAATGAAAATTGGGGGAAATGTTCTGGGCCTTAAATCCCCTGGATGTCAGTTTAGCTGGAGGAGGCAGGGCTTAAATCAAGTAAGGTGTGAAAACAGGAACTGCTTTGTCTTGTCTACATCTCATTTACGAGAAGCAGCATTATGTATTCAGAGCACAGATTCCCAGTATTTGAAGGACAGAATCCTTTTTACCCACCATGCCCCTGCATGCTATGTGCAAACTACTCTTGAAATGGTCACACGGCTGTTTGCCATAGGACTTGCAGTAGAGGTTGGGTAGTTGCTACTGTTCTGAAACCTGAAATTGATGGAAATTAACCACAATTTACCATCCAAGACTTCCCTTGGAAGTTGCAAGCCTTCGATAGATTCTAGAGTTCCAAAATAGTTGCATCAGATATATTATGCCAGTGCAATTGTCCAAATGAGGAGACAGATTCCTGGTGCTTTCTGCTGTGCCATCTTTTCAGAATCCTCTTTCTTATTGTACTTATTTTTAAGCTCATTTCTACTTTGATTAAATCAAGCACTGTCATAACATTAGTGAATAACTCATTTTATAGTATGTCATATAAAGAAATGGTTATAATTTATTTATTTACACATTGTCACCCAGCAAAACTGTTACCTTCTTCATGGTTGTGATTTTAGCTAATTTGTCTTTAAAATACCAGCATCTGTCATGAGGTAGATGCCAGACAAAAGGCAGTTGATTTGAATTTAATGGACATGAAGGAAGGATGTTTATCATTTACTGCATGACCAATTCCTTACATTCTAAAATCATGATCTTAAGAAAAATTCTGAACTAGTGAGAAAAGGATTTTATGTTGAAAGAGAATGTATTCTTTAGAAAAATCAATTTGGCCACTCTAATTAATCAGCTTTATCTGAATAGTTTATGTACTCTTTCAATTTCCTCCTTCCCTTCTTCACTTGGCAAGCTGCAATATACTCAAAAGGTGGAAAACTTCAGTGAACAGTGCTTGTAGTCCCCAGTAAAAGAGGAGCAAGGCCACTTCTTTTGGGGAATAGGAAGCACCTACTTTGAAGAATAGACTTCAAATTCTTTGAGCTCAATTTTCATGCCCCATCATTTAGATTACCTTTTCAATGCATCTATGCGGATTAGTACATAAAGTCCCTATGGGAAAAGTAAAGATAAAAATAAATTATACAAAAATAAATAAGCAGCTGCACAAAGGTTTCAAAAATCTAAGGTAAAGGTGGGTAATTGTGCTACAATTTATCAGTTTATTCAGAAATGTAGACTAACAAAACAGATGTAACCACTGCTAGACAAAATAGAATCAATGCCTGGAGTCAAACCAGAATGTGCCACATTTAAGGCCTTTGTGGAAGTGCATCCAAATGAGCATGTGGGAACATATGGTTTTATACACAGGTGATACAGCCATTGGATCCACAGTGAAGCTTGGCCTTGTTAGTAGTTGACCGCAATACTGGCCATTTTTCAGGTTCAGTTTTGGAAGCAAAACCCAGATGAGTCTCTCTTATAATATGTGGAAAATAGGCTAAGAGATCTTCTAAATTACATTTGATTTGCTCTAATTTGAGAAGTAAATGCAATGTCAGTTAACTTATGAGTTATAATTATCAATATGTGTTAAAAATCTGTGTAGAGATAGCACTGTAATAGGAAAGGGGGCTTATTATTTGCTGAAATCAAATAATGCAATCGTATTAGAACTTTAAACGAGATTTCCAGAGCGTGTTTGGGCTCTGAGGATGCCATCTCTCTGGGTTTATTTCTCAAACTAAAGAACTCACGTTGAGGTAAGATACTTACTCATTTACTGCACCTTAATTTGCTTTTCTCTTAATTGAGCTCAGCATGAGGTAAGACTTCATAAGTAATATACATACTGCCCTTTTTTAACCTAGACTTTTATAATATCTATTCCCCTGGAATCATTTTTCCTAACCCTGGTGGTTGAACAGGTTAGGGTAAGAAGTAGTAGCAGGAAAAAAGAATAAAAGAAGACTGTGCTCCAGGAAAAAAAAAAAAAAAGCCAAAAAGAACTTCTTAAGTGACCCTCCTCTCCTTCTTAACTTGGCAAGCTGCAGTATACTTAAAGGGTGGCAAACTTCAGTGAATAGTGCTTATAGTCCCCAGTAAAAGAGAAGCAAGGCCACTTCTTTTGGGGAGTAGGTGCACTTTCAAATTTCTTAAAAAACAAAATGCTTCATATTCATATTGTACAACACCAGACAGTCCTAATAATAACACATTTCTGGGTTTGCTTATACTTTAAGCTTAACCATAATACACAATGTCTAAACAGAATTGGAAGTGAGTGCCAATGCTTATCATGTTACTATTATAATTGTAAGTGACTTACTATTGAGCTGTAACTGTGGTATAGGAAAAAAAAATATTTCTCTTATAGCCCGTAAGATTATAAATAAATATTTTAAATATTTTTTTGTACTCTAAGCCCTCTCTCTTTCATTTAATTTTTTGTTTCCTATATTTAGAAAGTGTAATGTCAAATTTTCCAGCTAATAACCTCTTGATTTCTGAAAAGCCAGTCCAGACCTAGCAGTTGTTTAAAGACAATTACCATACCTTTAGTATGAAGACAGTTGCTGGACATTTTTAAATAGTATAATTTTAATTATTAACTATATAATATGTGATTTCTTATCAATACTGATAGAAAAATGTGAATTACACTTATTTTAGAGAATTGAAATAGAAATAAACATAATGAGAAATCTCTTTCTTTTTGCTATTCAACTTAGAAATACATCAGTAAATGGTAAAAGCAATTCTGACAGTGAGATTTTAATAGAAGTAGATATGGCTGGATGTGAAAATATAAGAAAAATACCCTCAGATTTATGATAGTTTTCTTCTCATGGATAATTGAAAATGATATGTACAACTCATTATTACTGTTATTACAGTTTTTAAGGAAAAAGTACTTAACTAAACCCTAAAAATAAGTGAGGCATAACACAAGCCTGTCCCTTCAACTGGTAGATTCACAAACACATGAATGGTGACTTTTTTTAACATAAAATTACATGACTAATTCTTTCTCAGCACTTCATTAGTTAGTGATGCTAGCCCTAGCTTCAGAACTAAAATCAACCCATTTAATGAAATGCTTACTTAAACACCAAAGTCATTATTACATATGTAACAGTTTGGAAACTTGGAAAATGCCCAGCAACAGTGAATCAGTTTTCTATCTGCTTTGTAAAAACAACTTCTGCTTTATTGCCTTTTAGAAACAGAATTGAAGCAATACTTCACAAAAGCCATTAAACAGAACTCGTGACATAAAATATAAGACTTCCGACTAAACTACATCATTTCTCAATTCCTTTTGAACACCTAATGGCATAATGAAAACTGATTAGACTATTCATAAATTCACATTCTCTGCTATGATATTTGATAGCCTCAAATTAAAAAAGTTGATTTGTAAAATGAGATGATGGTACAATTGAACAATCAACCTCATAAACAGTGTACTGCTGAGTAATGCAAATTTTTAATTGGTCAAGCAGCATTTAGTGCTGGAAAATATGGAAGATAGTCTGTAATTAGAATAATTAACACAAAGATAATTCTTGTATAGCAGCAACATATTAAATATTTAACCATGAGGAAAGTTAACAATTTCAAGCTGGTGAATGAAGGGAAAATTCTTTGAGAGTTCTTTAGGGTTTACTTTTTTTTAATCATTTGGGACAGAAATGGCAATTTCATACTGCTAATATTGCAAAAGTTATGGTAGGCAAGAAAATGAGCAGTATCCTTTGATTTTATACCGTGTTCTAAAAGAGCAAAATAGATATTAGGAAGGTATAGATTTGTTAAAATTACATTACTCCAATTGTTTTTTTCTAATATTCACTGTGGTTGAAAAAAAAATTTTTTTTTTATTTGATTGAGAGAGAGAGATCACAAGTAGGCAGAGAGGCAGGCAGAGAGAGGGGGAAGCAGGCTCCCTGCTGAGCAGAGAGCCCGATGCGGGGCTCGATCTCAGGATGCTGAGATCATGACCTGAGCCGAAGGCAGAGGCTTTAACCCACTGAGCCACCCAGGCACCCCGGTTGAAAAATATTTTAATTAGATATGTATTATGTGTATATTGGACTTTATCATGTATCATGGTTTTTAAAACCTTGAAAAAGTAATAAAGGTTGTGATGAATTCTTTCATTGCCACTGGAAGAGAGGCAGAATAATTCCAAATAGCTATGTGGGTCTATGGTGCATGTTGAGCAATAGGCATATGGCAAGAATTAGAATTAGTGTCAGTCTTATTTAAAAGTTTCCTTATTTATTTATTTATTTATTTATTTATGCAATAGGCATACGGCAAGAATTAGAATTAGTGTCAGTCTTATTTAAAAGTTTCCTTATTTATTTATTTATTTATTTATTTATTTATTTATTTAAAGATTTTATTTATTTATCTGACAGAGAGAGAGATCACAAGTAGGCAGAGAGGAAGGCAGAGAGAGAGGGAGAAGCAGGCTCCCTGCTGAGCGGAGAGCCCGATGCGGGGCTCGATCCCAGGACCCTGAGATCATGACCTGAGCCGAAGGCAGAGGCTTTAACCCACTGAGCCACTCAGGCGCCCCTAAAAGTTTCCTTATTTAAAAGATGTTTGCAACTGTGTATTTTTGACCAAGACTAAATCATGAATCTCCTCAACACTCCTGTGAAGTAGTTGAGCAAGAAGACAGAAAGAAAGTGAAAAAGAAGTTAGAAGAGTTTGATTGGACTGATGTATTAATATGCATTTAAATGAAGACAAGATCAAACATTCAAATAAAAAATTTTCCTGTGATAATAAGATAATGATCAATTCTAGACCAAAAAGATTTGGCCCAAAGTAAATATAAATAAATTTTAAAAAATCCATCACCACTTGGATCAAAACTAGATTTTTTTTTTTCTGATTAGTGGGACATAGAGACCCATGATTAGATACCACATAAGGTATAAAAGAATTATTTTGTTAAAAAAAATTGTCAGTTGAATAAGAAAAGTGACTTCAAGAATTTGTAGTCAGTAAATGTAATGCACAGAATTGACACTGAATTCAGATATCAAACAAATGAGAGTAATATAATGAATTAATCAACAACAGTAGGAAAATATGGTCACTATAATGGTGGAGGGAAAGCAGGATTAGGCAGTATTACCAGTGCTCAGAAGTAAAAAATCACCAAAAAAAGCTGAGACCCAGAGTAGTAGGTCCGTGAAAACTGAAGCCATATACATAACACCTTTATCCCCCGGGGCGGAGGAAGAAGGGAGTAATATATTGGTTTCTTTCTCTTTACCAACCTCTAAAGCTGTCAAAGCATCCCATTGTCATACTCAGCCAGAAACCAGGTATTATAGGAGCGGCCTTTAAGATTTAGCCTACGTTTAATACAGAACAGTGGTGGAGAGGGTAAGTGAAATTCCGAGAGGAAACATAGACCAAACAAGCATATATTTCCATGGTAGACCATCAAGGTTAACTATGTCAGTGATGAACATTTTAAAACTGTTACTAAAAGGAAGAAAATGCCATAAACTCTACTTTCTTCCTCATTTGATTAACGTATGAAAGAGCAGATGTTTAACTAAGAGTACATGAGATCTGCTGAAATCCTCTATTATCTTTGATATATATATCATATATATGTGTATGTATGTGTGCTTGTGTGCGCATTTCCACATTTTGTTTAAGATAATGTAACTTTTTAAAAATATATATTTATTTGTCAGAGAGAGAGAGAGAGAGCACACAAGCAGGGGGGGCTGCAGGCAGAGGGAGAAACAGGACCCTGGGGTTATGACCTGAGCCAAAGGCAGACACATTACTAACTGAGCCACCCAGGTGTCCCGATAATTTAACTTATTATATGCATAGATATGGTGATATCTCTTACTCATTGTAATTTTTTAAACAGAAAGTACAAAGGATCCTCTGTGAATGTTAAGCAAGATTGAATTTTTAAAATCTGTTCTTATTCAAAAAGTCTGTGCATTAAACTACACTAAAAACAGAGTTGGTATTATATAAAATATTTTAATTAGAACTTTCTGAGCCAGAAGGAGTCAAATTATGTCCTATTGGCCTTCTCTCAAATATCATCTCATGATAATATAAAAAGGATGAAATTGTTACTTCCTTTTGGGCTCCACACCAAGAATGAACAAATTTCATAGTATCTCACTCAGAAAAAGGAAATAGAGATTGGGGCAAGACAATAATAACAAAAACTATTGGAGTTTTCTCAAGTTTGATAAAAACAATACAGATGCAAGAATCTCAACAAGCCTACGTAGGATAAATACAAATAGATCCACACCTAGACAAATAGCAAACAGTTGAAAGCCAAAAACAAACAACGAATCTTCAATACAGAGAGAAACAACTCATTAAGGTATGGTGAAGCATCAAAATCAGTAATAGCTGACATTTTACTAGAAATGACAAGGCAGTAGAATAATGTATTTATAGGGCAGAAAGAAAAATACAGTGTCAACCAAGAATCTTGTATCCAGCAAAAGCATTCTTCAAAAATGTTGGCAAGGGACGCCTGGGTGGCTCAGTTGGTTAAGCGGCTGCCTTCGGCTCAGGTCATGATCCCAGGGTCCTGGGATCGAGGCCCACCTCGGGCTCCTTGCTCAGCAGGGAACCTGCTTCTCCCTCTGCCTCTGCCTGCCACTCTGCCTGCTTGTGCTCTCTCACTCTCTCTGATAAATAAATAAATAAATAAATAGATAGATAGATAGATAGATAGATAGATAAATAACTGACTGACTTATTTAAAAAAAATGTTGGCAAAATAGAGAGATTTTTCTATAAGCAAAGAACGAATTTGTGGCTAGCAGACTTGCCTTATAGGGAATTACTAAAGGAAGTTCTTCATGAAGAAGGAAAATGAAACCAGACACTAATTCATATTTTTAGGAAGAAATGAATAATACTGGAAAATTTGATTATACGGATTAACATTAATAACTCCATAATTATATATTTTTTACATTTCTTCTTTTAACTTCTACAAAAGGAAATAGGATTATATAAAGCAATAATTATAATTTGTGCTTTTTTGTAAGCATACTTAATATGTAATATATAATACAATAATAGCACAAAGGGGGGAGGAAATGGAGTTATATTGGAGCAAAGTTCTCTGTGCGTGTGTGTGTGTATGTATATCCAGAATTAATAGGTGATATGAATAAGCAGTAGATTATAATATATGAAAATGCCTATTATAGCCTCTAAACCAACTACAAAGATCAAAAGTTTAGTAAAAAATCAGTAGAATAACTAAAAATGTGCATTGTTTAACACAAAAGAAGATAGAAGAGTAAAGACAGAGTAGACAAAAACATAAGAAAATGGTAGGTATAAACACAACAGTATTTGTTACAATATTAGTGACAATATTAATATTGATAGTGACAAAAACTCAATATATCAGGAAGATAACACAATTATGAAGATTCGTGTGCCCAGGACGCCTGGGTGGCTCAGTTGGTTAAGCAGCTGCCTTCGGCTCAGGTCATGATCCTAGGGTCCTGGGATCGAGTCCCACATCGGGCTCTCTGCTCAGCGGGGAGCCTGCTTCCCCCTCTCTCTCTCTGCCTGCCTCTCTGCCTACTTGTAATCTCTCTCTCTCTCTGACAAATAAATAAATAAATCTTAAAAAAAAAAAAAAAAAGATCCGTGTGCCTAAAAAAAGAAATCCAAAATACCTGGGGAAAAAAATGACAGAATTGAAAGGAGAAATAGGTATTTCAAAAATAAATAGTTGGAGAGTCAGTATTCATTCTCAATTATTGCTAAAACAACTAGAGAGAAAATCAGGAATTTAAAAGATTGAACAACACTATCAAGAAACTTGAGCTAACTCCACCCAACAACCCCAGCATCCTGCTTGTCAAGAACTCATGGAAAATTCTCCATGACTAACCATATGCTAGGTCACAAGAGTAGTCTCAACAAATTTGGTGTAAAGCATGTTTTTTTGCCCAGGGTAGAATTAACTTAGAATGTAACCACAGATAATTCTGGGCAATCACCAAAGATTTAGAAATTAAACAAGACACATCTAAATAATACATTGATCAAAGAAAAAAAATCATAAGAAAATCGGAAAATATTTTGACCTGAATTAAAATGAAAACATATCAAAATTTATGAGAAGCAGTTAAACAGGTACTTAGAAGTAAATTTGCACCTTTAAGCATCCACATCAGAAAGGATGAACGTCTCAAGTCAACTACCTAAGCTTTTACCTTATATGAGAAAAAGGGAGCAAATTAAACCTAGAGCAAGCAGAAGGAAATTAGTAGAAAAAAATAGAGAAGAAATTACTGAAATAGAAATACAGTAAAGCAATAGAAAAATTCTTGAAGGCAAAAGTTGATTCCTTGAGGTCAACAAAATTGACAAACCTTTAGTTAGACTAACAAAAAAAGCAAAACACAAAAATTAGCAAAATCAGTTTTAAAGGAGAAGATATCAAACATAACTGTCATATGTATCATGGACATCCTAGAAGTGGAAAAGAAAAGGACAGAGAGAATATATGAAGAATATATGAGAATATATGACTGGAAACTTCCCAAATTCCATGGAGATCGTTTATATAAATCTCAGTGAACTTCAGGTAAGATGGACTTTGAGATTCACACAGAGACACATTATAATCAAACTTTCAAAAGCTGAAGATATAGAGTGAATCTTGAAAGCAGCAAGAGAGAAGCAAATTGTCACATAGAAGGGATTCTCAATAAGATTATTAGCAGATTTCTCATCAGGAACTTAAGGTTCTCATCATAAGGAAAACTAGCTTTATGCGGTGTTGGATGTTAACTAAATATATATTGTGGTAATCATTTATCAATATATACATATATCAAATCATTATGTTGTACACCTTAACCTTATACAATGTTATATGTCAATTATGTCTTAATAAAACTGGAAAAAATGAAACATGAATAAGAAAATAAACTTCGAACACCAGAAAACAGTGGGATTTTATATTCAAAGTGATAAAAGAAAAAACTATGAACGAAGAATCCATTATCTCCATTATCTGGCAAAATTGTCCTTCCAAAGTAAGGGAGAAGTTTAGGCAATCCATGATAACTAGAAGCAGAGGGAGTTCATGACCAATAGACCTGCTCTGCAGGAAATGCTCAAGCGAGTCTTATATGATGAAAAGACATTAGACAGTAACTCAAGGTGGTAAGGAGAAATAAAGATCTAAATAAAAGTAAATACATTAATAATTTATAAGATCTAATGTTATTGTGATAATGGTTTGTAACTGCACTTTTTCCTACATGATTTAAAAGACAAATACATTTATTTATTTATTTTTTAAAAAGATTTTATTTATTTATTTGACAGAGAGAGAGAGATCACAAGTAGGCAGAGAGGCAGGCAGAGAGAGAGGGGGAAGCAGGCTCCCTGCTGAGCAGAGAGCCCAATGCGGCCTCAATCCCAGGACCCTGAGATCATGGCCTGAGACGAAGGAAGAGACTTTAACTCACTGAGCCACCCAGGTGCCCCAAGACAAATACATTTAAAGAAAACTGTTTTTAGGGTAAAAGCTAGTATTACGGTAAGTTTTTAGCTCTAAATCCTATCTTCTATATAATTTAAAAGACTAATGCATTTAAAAGAATTAATAGTTTACAGTTTGGGGACACACAATTTATAAAGAAGTAATTTCATGACACTAACATCTTAAAGGGGTGGGAATAGACCTGTAAAAGAATAGAGAATGTGTATGTTATTGAAGTTAAGTTGGTATTAATTTAAATTACAGAGTTAAAACTTTAGGATGTTAATGTAACCCCAATAGTAACCACAAAGAAAATAGCTATAGAAGAAATACAAAAGAAAATGAGAGGGGCACCTGGGTGGCTCAGTCAGTTAGGCGGCTGCCTTTGGCTCAGGTCATGATCCCAGGGTCCTGGGATCCAGCCCTGCATCAGGTTCCCTGCTCGGCAGGAGGCCTACTTCTCCCTCTCCCTTTGGTGTTCCCTCTGCTTATACTCTGTGTCTCTCAGTCAAATAAATAAATAAATAAATCTTAAAAAAAAAAAAATGAGAAAGGAATTTAAGCATTTCACTACAAAAATAAAACTAAACACAAAGGAAGACTGTAATTCAGGAAATGGGGAAAAGAGAAACTATAGGGCTTATAGAAAACAAATAGCACAATGACAAAGGTAAGTTCTTCTTTATCTATAATTATTTTAAGTGTAAATGGATCAAACTCTCCAGTCAAAAGATAGAGGTTGGCAGAATGGATAAAATATATAACGTAACTGTATGTTGTTTATAAGAAATACAGTGACGATCCAGAAACACAAAGATGTTGAAAAGGAAAGGATTGAAAAAGACATTTCATCCAGATAGTAACTAAAGAGAGCAGAGGTGGCTATACTAATATCTGAAAAATCAACTGCAAATCAAAACTTATGAGAAAAAAGATATTATATATTAAAGAAAGATTCAATACAGCAAGAAGATATAATAGTTACAAACATTTACACAGCTAATTACAAGTCATTAAAATATATGAGCAAAAACTGACAGAACCAAAGGGAGAACATTCTATAAAAATATTTGGAGACTATTCCACTCACAATAATGGATAGAACTACCAGAATAAGTATGGAAATAGAGTACTCAACAACACAATCAACTAGCTCTAACAGAAATGTATAGAACATTCTACCCAACAACAGAATACACATTCTTCTCAAGTGTACATTGGAAACTTCCCAGGACCATATGGTAGACCCCAATTAAATCTCAAGATTGAAAATGATAGATTTCATTAAAAGTATCTATTCTGACCAATATAGGGTAATGTTTTCAATCAATAAAAAAAAGTAAACTGGAAAAATCATAAAATTGTAGAAATTAAAGACTTTTAAACAACCAATGAATCAAAGAGGAAATCAGTAGGAACATTAGAAAATTCAGACACAACATACCAAAACTTAGAGGACTCAAGGAAAGTGGTGCTAAAGGGGGAGTTTGTAAGTATATATTTACATTAAGGAACAATAAATATACAAAATCAACAATCTAACTTTACAACCTAAAGAACTAGAAAAAGAACAAACTAAACCCAAAGCTTGCAGAAGAAAAAAAAATAATAAAGACTAGAGCAGAGAAGCAAAATAGAAATAGACAATAGAGAAAATCAGTGCAACCAAAAGTTGGTTCTTTGAGAAAATAAACAAATTTGACAAACCTTTAGCTTAGATGGACAGTGTAAAAAAGAGGAAAAAAAACTCAAATTCCTAAAGTCAGAAATGAAAGTGGGGATGTTACTATCAAGTCTATAGAAATAAAAAGGATGATAAGAATACTAAGAATAGTTGCACACCAACAATTTGTATAAACTAGGTGAAGTCATATTCCTAGAACACTAAACCTACCAACACTAAATCATGAAGAAAGAGATCTGAGTAGACTCGTAACTAGTAAGGAGATTGAATTAGCAATCAAAAATCTCTCAAAGAAGGGAAAATACCTGGACCTGATGGCTTCACTGGTGAATTCTACCAAACATTTCTAGAGAAACTAATACTGATCCTTCTCATCTTTTCCAAATAAAGAGAAGGGAATACGTATAATTCATTCTACGGGACCAACATTACCCTAATACCTAAGCCAGACAAAAAGATTACCAAAAAAAAATAAAACTACAGACCAATATCCCTTATCAGCATTGATGCAGACATCCTCTGGAAAACACTAACAAACAGGATTCAGCACTAAAAGTGTTATATACTAGGACCAAATGGGATTTATTACTAGAATGCAAAGATAGTTCAACATATGAAAATGGATCAACATAATAAGCCACATCAACAGAATGAAGAAAAACAGCCACATGATTATTTCAACTGATGCAGATAAAGCATTTGACAAAAATCAGTATCTTTTCATGATAAAAACACTCAAGGAAGTAGGAATTAAAGGAAACTACCTAAACATAATAAATAGCTATGCGAAAAATCCACAATGAACATCATACTCAATGGTGAGAGCCTGAAGGCTTTTCATCCTAGATCAGGAACAAGGCAAGGATACCCACTTTCATCTCTTCTCTTCGACATCATACTTGAAGTTCTAGCTAAAGCAATTAGGCAAGACAAAAGAAAAGGCATCTAAATGGCAAAGAAAGAAGTAAAATCATTTCTATTTTCAGATGTTAAGATCTTATATGTAGAAAACCGTAAAGATTCCACACACAAAGAAAATTTAATAAATACGTTCAGTAAAGTTGCAGGACACAAAATCAGTACACAAAAACAGTTGCATTTCTGTATACTAAACAATGAGCAATACAAAAAAGAAATTAAGAAAGCAGTTGAATTTATAATTGCGTTGAAAAGAATAAAATATTTAGAAATTAACTTTACCAAGAAGGTAAATTATTTGTACAGTGAAAAATACCAAATATTGTTGAAAGAAATTAAGAAATAAACATGATGTTCATGGAGAGGAAGAGCTAATATTGTTAAAATGTCAGTAGTACCCAAAGTGGTTTATAGATTCAATACAATATCTTTCAAAATTCCAATATTTTTTTCCAAAAATAGAAAAAATATCCTAAAATTTATATCGAATCTCAAGGTACTCCAAATGGCCAAAACCCAATAAACTGTGGGACCAATACTTCCTGATTTCAGAACTTAGTATAAAAGGATGGTAATCAAAATAATGTGTTACTGGTATAAAGACATATGGAGCAATAGAACAGAATAGAGGGGCCCAGAGGTAAACTCTCATATATATGGTCAAATAATATTTTACAAGGGTAACAAGACCATTCAATGGAGAAAGTATAGTCTTTTCAATAAATAGTGCTGGGAAAACTGAGTATATGCAAAAGAATGAATTCAAACTTTTACATAACAAGATGTACAAAAGTTAATGCAAAACAGATCAAGGATCCAAATGTAAGAACTAAAACAATGAAACTCTTAGAAGAAAACATACAAGAAAAGTGGTTGCAACTTTGGAATTGGCAATGATTTCTCGGACTATGATGACAAAAGTATAAATAATAAAGAAATAAATCGAACTTACAATTTTTTTTAAAAATTTGTACATCAAAAGACATTATTGACAGAATAAAAAGGCAGTCCACAAGATGGGAGAAAATATTTGCAAATCATGTACCTGATAACAGATTAATATCTAAAATGTATAAAGAACTCCTAAACCTCAACAACAAAATACAAATAATTCAAAACAGGCAAAGGACTTGAATAGACATTTATCCAAAGAATATATTCAAAATTACTCAGTAAGCATATGAAAAGATGCTCAACATCATTTATCATTAGGGGGATGCAAATCAAAGTAACTATGAGATACCATTCACACTCATTAGGATGACTATTATTAAAAAAACAATGTTAGTAAGAATTTAGAGAAATTAGAAACCTTGGTGGGAATGTAAAATGGTATAGCCACTTTAGAAAACATTATGGAGTCCTTTTAAAAATTAAAAGTTGAATTACTATATTATCCAGTCATTTCTACTCTGGTTATATACCCAGAATAATTGAAAGCAGTCTCAAAGAGATATTTGTATCCCCATTATTCAGTGTCTCAAATATGGGAGCAACTCAAGCAACCTGACAAATGAATGGATCAACAAAATGTGGTATATAAATACAATAAAATATCATTCAGCCTTAGAAAAGGAAGGAAATTCTGTAATATGCTATGGTATGAATGAAGCTTGAGGATGTTACACTAAGTGAACTAAGCCAGTCACAAAAAGAGAAATACTATATGACTCCACTTAAATGAGGTTTTTAAGAGTAGTCAGAATCATAAAAACAGCAAGTATCATGGTGGTTGCCAGGAGCTGTGGGAAGGGGAAAATGGGGAGTTATTTTTTAATGGGTATAGAGTTTCAGTTTTACAAGATGAAAAGAGTTACCAGGATGAATGATAATGGTTGAACAATAATGTGTATACTCAGTACCACCAAACTATACACTTAAAAATGGTTGAGATGGCAAATGTTATGTGTATATTACTACAATTAAAAAAAAAATCACAAGATTCCATTACACATCCACTGAAATGAATTTAATAGAAGAAAACAAAATACCAAGAGTTGTGAAGATGTGGAGACACTCTAATTTTTATGCATTAGAGATGGAAATGTAAAATAGCATCAACCCTATGGAAAAAAGTTGGACTGTTGCTTAAAAGGTTAAATATAGTTTTACCCTATGACCCAAAATTTACTCCGAGGTATCAAGCCAGGAGAAACAAAAACATATGTCCACATAACAACATGTACAGCAATATTTGTAGAAGCATTATTAATAACAGCCTGTAACTAGGAACAAACCAAATATCAATTAGCTGGTAAATAAAACCAAATATGGACTACTATTTGGCAATTAAATAGAAATATTTCTCCAAAGAAGACATACAAATGGCCAATAAGCATATGAGAAGATGCTCAACATCACTAGTCAGGGAAATGAAAATCAAAACCACATTAAGATATCACTGCACCTAGTAGGATACCTATTATCAAAAATTCAAAAGACAACAAATGTTAACAAGGATGTGAAGAAATTGGAATCCTTGTAGATGGGTAGGGGTAATGCAAAAATGATGCAACTGCTCTGAAAAATAGTATGGTGGTTCTTCAAAAAATTAAAAATAAAACCTCTGATATGATCCCATCTATGGCTATTCATCCAAGATTATTGCATTTAGAATCTCAGTATCATATTAGCTCTCTCATGTTCATTGTAGCCCTATTCAGCCAAAATGTGGAAACAACCTAAATGTCTTTGGGTAGATGAATGGATAAAGAAAATGTGGTGTCTACAATGGAATGTTGTTCAGTCTTAAAAAAGAAGGAAATCTACAATATGAGACAATATATATGAACCTTGAGGATATTACGCTAGGTGTAATCCATTACAGAAGGAAAAATATTGCTGATTCTCTTACATAAGGTGTCCAAAGTAAGCTCTCAGAAACAGAGAGTTTAATGGTGGTTGTCAGGGGTTGGGGGAGGGGCAAATGGGAAGTTGTTCATCAACGGGTATAATAGAGTTTCAGTTCTGCAAGAAGAATAACTTCAGAAACCTGTTGGACAACATTGTTCCTATAGTTAACAATACTGTACTGTGCACGCAAAAATCTATTAATAAGGTCAATATTATGTTTAGTATTCTTAACACAGTAAAATTTTTTAAAGGAACAAAAACTGAAACATGCTTGTATTATTCTTTTGATGCTATAACACAGTACTCTAAATTTAGTGGTTTAAAACAGAAATTTATATCTTACAGTTTACGGAGGTCTTCTGAATTGTATCTGAATTGGGTTTCACTGGGCTAAAATTCACAGGGCTATTGAAATTCCTTTCTGAAGATGTTAGGGGAGAATTTATTTTCTTCTGTTTTCTAGCTTTTAGGAATTGCCCACATCTCTTTCCTAGTGATCTTCTTCCATCTTCAAAGTCATCGATGACCCATGAAATCTTTTTCACATCTCATCACTTTGACTCTTCTTTCTCCCTCTTCCTCATTTGAGGACCTTATGATTAGTTTGGAACCACTGGATAATGCAGAAAAATCTCTCTATTTTAAGGGCAGTTGATTGGTAAATTCAATTCCACATGCTACCTTAATTCTCCTTTTCCATGTAACATAAAATAATCACAGGTCTTGGAAATTAGGATATGGATATCTTTGGGAGGCAATTATTCTCTGCCTACCATAATACTACAACATGGATGAACCTTAAAAGTATTATACTAAGTGAAAGAACTCATATGTAGAGTCTACTTACTACATTATTCCATTTATATGAAATACCTGGAGGGGCGCCTGGGTGCCTCAGTGGGTTAAAGCCTCTGCCTTCAGCTCAGGTCATGATCTCTGGGTCCTGGGATCGAGCCCCACGTCGGGCTCTCTGCTCAGAGGGGAACCTGCTTCTCCTTCTCTCTCTGCCTGCCCCTCTGCCTGCTTGTGATCGCTCTCTCTGTCAAATAAATAAAATTTGTAAAAAAAAATGAAAAAGAAAAGAAATACCTGGGAAAGGAAAATTTGTAGAGACAAATAGCAGCTCCTCAGTTGCTTCCTAAAGATACAAGTATGAGTGGAGATTAACCACAAATGAGTATGGGGGAATTTTCTTGAATTATGAAAATATTCTAAAACTGGATTATGGTGATGGTTACATAATTGTATTAACTTGATTTGATTGAATTGGTATATTTTATGGTTTGTAAGTTATACCTCAATCAAACTTATAATATAGAGGTACATATTGAAGAGGGCAGAAATTGTCTTAAATTGTCTTAAAGTAGGCTATTCCTGTAAGAAAGTTATTTGTGACAGATTTGAAAGAAAGTAGATGAGAAGTCAAATATATCTTATAGTTTTCATATCAAACATATAGTAAGGCCAATTGTTTTTTATAAATTTATATATCTGATTGTTTATAAATGTTGAGAGGAAGTTTTTTGGTTTTTGTTTTTGCTTTTGTTTTGTTTTGTTTTGAACCATAATGAAGAATAATCTCTTGCCCTAGTTCTGAAAAGTAAATCATTTAGCAAAGCAGGGAAAGTCATTTGAGAATACATTATGCCAAAGATTTCCACTTCCAGAAAACAATGATGATGACATTTAATCTTTGAATATTTATGTTGAAATTTTTTTCAACCATTTTAAGAAATCTGCTTCTGAAATTCTTCAATCTGGAATAGCAATGAGAAGGCAAATGGAAAACCAAGTAGTAATAGGACTATACAAATGAATGTAATGTAAGGAAATGTTTTTATTCACACATAAGTTACTGTATTTAGCACCATGTATCACAAATCCCAATTTACTTTTTTGTAACCTTAATTAATTCTTTAAAATCAACCTTTATGCTACATTTTCTCTTTTCCTTAGGGTGGGGGGAAGTTGTGACCATCCTTTCAACAAAACACAAATCCTCAAAGGAGTTCTTTAGCCCTTCGTAATTTACAAACATCCAAGGAACTCCAGAGCATCAATCCACTCTCCTAAGAGGTTACTCTAGTCATAGCCACTGGCAGTTCTCCAAGCCATATAGGCTAGCACAGAGCAGAAGGCTACATCTCCAAGGACCTGAAAACTCTCCTTAAGAACTGAATGTGTTGACTGCACAATCATTATTGGGAAAGTTCAGGCAGTGCCCATGCAATCCCCTGAGATTTCACTCCCAGTCATCACTTAGAGAACTCAAACACATCCCACAGACAAGGTTGCCAGTGCTCCAGGATCCAAAAACAAAGGCAATCTGGCCATGATTTATTGAGAGTCACTATTTTAAATCTTCCTCCTTTTGTTTCTTTTTTCCATAGAATTTGGGACTCTCTGTGATAAAATGTACATTCTTACCATATGTGGAATTTAAACATGTATGTACAATGTCTCAATATTGCAAGAAGGTAATATGTATTTTGAAATTTCAATCATATCATCAATACCTGTTTACCAAATCATGCCTTTATTCTTTTGCAAGAGAATATTTACCTTTGAAAGTGACTTGAGGCAGTGAAAATTAATCATTTGGGGGACAATATAAAGTGCAATAATGAATTTCTTAGTAGTTATTTTAAGTTGGCTCAGTTTCAAATTAAACTAGGAAAAAAACATCAGAAAGGTTTCTTTTGGTCTCTTCCTCTGCTTTAAAAAATAAACCTATGGAAATGGGTTTTCTATTGTAATAAACACTGCTAGCATTTTCTACTTTTTATAGTAATGCATAAGGTTAAGGAACTCATTTGTTCCTACACTATTGAAATACACAAATAAATAAATAAAATTATTCAAACTCATAGCTAATTTCAAAATGATTGCAAACTGAATGCCAAAATAAG
This sequence comes from Potos flavus, assembly GCA_028534135.1. NCBI lineage: Eukaryota > Metazoa > Chordata > Mammalia > Carnivora > Procyonidae > Potos > Potos flavus. The sequence goes on from CM052883.1 coordinate 94,404,552, forward strand.
GAGGTAACTCTTCACGTAAAAAGGCTAATCACGGTTAATTGTTTTCCTATTCCTTTTGATGGTAATAGCCATTATAAACTCATTTTAAATATGTAGATGTAATATGCAATTACTATAAGACTCAGCATTCCAAAACTCAAACAGAAGACTAAGATAACACTGAGCACTGTTTATTGGTAAGGCTGCCAACCGGTTTCATTTTCAAAGGAAAAATAAGTTTGTAGCTGTAGTCCAATCTTGTTTACATGCACATATTTTCTCTTTATGTGTTCTGATAACGATGACTGACTATATCTAAATCAACTTCTTTACTATTACACAAAGCAATAGGTGGCTGTCATTGTTGTCTGGAAATTTTTGAAATCATAGGACTCAAATCACAAAGCATTTAATTCCAAATCATTTTTTATCTTGTAGGTGAAAAATGTGATGATCTACTGAACATTATAAAAAAATTAGTCAAAAAAAATTAGTCTTCTTAAGATTAAGCTTGGGGGACTTGTATATTTGATTCCTTGACTATACAAGAAATTGAGAATCCCTCTGTGTAAGATATAAAATGAAAGAATGGAGTTAACTTTTGACCTTCATGTAGATTGGTGTCAATAAAAGAGCTTGTCTTACATTCAATCTATAGATTCTGTAGCCTTTAAAATAATACTGGGAAGATAAGTGATTATAGAATTCTATGAAAGAGGGGCACCTGGGTGGCTCAGTGGGTTAAAGCCTCTGCCTTCAGCTCAGGTCATGATCTCAGGGTCCTGGGATTGAGCTCTGCATTGGGCTCTCTGCTCAGCGGGGAGCCTGCTTCCACACTCCCCCCCCATCCCCACCCCCGCCTGCCTCTCTGCCTATTTGTGATCGATCTCTCTCTCTCTCTGTCAAATAAATAATAAAATCTTTAAAAAAAAAAAAAAAAAAAAGAATTCTATGAAGGGGAGTGTCAGCTTTCCCACAGAGTAGCCATCTTTTCATTAAGACTTTTCTTAGAAATGTCAAAATAGGTCTATGCCACTGTTGCTTTACATTTGAGGAACATGCTCTTCAAACCTATTCCCTCTCCATTATTGTTTTTATTGTTCTATCTTCTTAGGGAGCCTTGACTCCTTAGCAGTTATTTCAGTGATTCCCCTTTTTAACACACGTAATTTTCTCTACAGAAAACTTTATCTAATTTCTTGTATCCCAGTTGAGTTTCCGTTGGCCTACTTCCCTCTCAAACTTCACTTCACTTGTTCACCACCAAACTTCTTGAAATGTTAATCTTCAGTTACCACCTCAGTGAAAATTAATCTTAATTTCTTCTGATTTTAACATGTATTTCCAATTGTCTTCTGGTTTTTGTCTCTTTGGAACTATAGACTAATACCAAAATTTGACTCATCTTCACCTTCAAATTCTTTCACCCTCAAAGTTCTGTATATATTCTGTGTGATGAAGCCTTAGAGGGAAATACAAGAGAATTGCAGAGGAATTTTTTCCAAATTCTTGAGTTGCAGAACAAACATAAAAAAACCTTCCGCATTAATGTATGTAAAAGAAATGTTTGTCTAAATTAAGTCTAATGTTTGTCTAAGTTAAATGCCAATTATAAGAAGCTGAACAAATTTCCTAACTGCTATACTACTGATCCCCAAACTAAAAATCATTTCAAGAAAAACAACCGTTTTAACACAAAGCAAAAATAAAATAATCAGTAAAGTGAAAGTATACCCTGTTATACAAAATAGTCACTTGGCGTATATTGAGCTTTGTGATAGCAAATTGGAAACAAATGAAGAACACTTGTTTTCTGAGAGAATGTATGACATTTCATGTCATCTAAAATAAACCCAATAGTTTGTACATATAATTAGGATTGTTGAAGTGTTCTTCTCTACTGGGAAAAATATCTTGGTTAAATGTAACATTTTCATTAAAAATTACTAAATTTTAAATTCATTAAATTTATCCTATTGGAAACCTAAATGTGAAATAACCCTTACCTAGATGTTTGTCTAAATAGAAGATTAAATTATTTCAATTTTTAAAATTACTTCTCTTCTGGAAGAGAGGCCTGGCATAAATGAGGTACGCATTCTATATGTGATAGGTTCTTAGAGTTTACTAGGAAAATTTTAATCTCTCTCTCCAGTTACATAAATTTTGTGTGTGTGTGTTTTGTTGGTTATTGTTTTTCTTTATATGCCACTGTCTGAGGGCCTTGTCAGTATACTCTATCAGGCCCTATTGAGTATACTTATATACTCAACTGCAGTTGTGTCCTTTAGCTTTAGTTCTTTGGTACAACTGTCCCCTCAACTGTGACCTGCAATTACTGACCTTGTTCTTTTACTTTTGGATATATACTTTCATGGAAGTTGTGTCTTTCATCTCAAGTTGAATAAATCTAGGTTTGTATGACATATGTTCTCATCCATAGATTGATCTGCCAGTTTCAGATCCTGAGATTGTTTTTACTCTGCCTATAAAGTCATCGTAACAACAGGCATCTTCCCTCCAGGAAGGTAAACTGCAACTTCAGATAGTAGTGGCTTTTCTGGCATCATTAAAAAATGGAAAGAGAGAGATTTCATGCATTTGCCAGGCCAGCATCTGTACTAATTTGCTCTAGCATGACCAAGGAAATAAGCCTATGAGAGACTGTGTGGCTTATTTAATTTCACTCAGGTGAAATAGGACGTTATGTTGTCTATAGCTTTTCCTTGCTGACTAACCAACCTGTTTCTGGTTGTATACCTTTAAGAATGGATCCCAATTCATCTTGTAATATATGCTTATTTAGATTATGCCTTTATACAAAGTCAATAGTTCCACAATATTTTAAGTCTGTTATGGTTTTAGCTAAGGCAGGGATCATTAAACATGTTCTATACAGGGTCAGGTAGCAAATATTTTAGACTTTATGGGCCATGTGGTCTCAGATATAACTGAACTCTGCCATTGTACAAGAGAGTAGCCATAAACAATATAGAAACAAATGGGTGTGGCTGTATTTAAATAAAATTTTATTTACAAAAATAAGCAGTGGGTCAGATTTGATCAGTGGACTGTAATGTGCAGACCTCTGCCCTAGGATAAGCTATTGTAATACTTGTCTTTAATTCAGAAATTTCCTCCCTGGGTATTACAGTTACATCAATTTACTGAAATGATTACTAATTTATTTCTTTGACTTCTTTTCCCCCTAATAAGTCAGGATGGCTTATTTATTTGTGTATTTGCTAGAAATAGATATTGTTCATTCAGCCATTAAGCCCTATTTTAATTTTTAAGTTTGGATAACAAATTTTTAACATCATAAATCAGTCATTTACAAGAACTCCTCTGATCCCAAATTTATACCATCAAATATTATTAGGTCCCTCTACCGCTTCTCCGACCCAAATGAGAGGGTCTTTGAAAAGAAGTCTCCAATTAAAAAGTGGGAAAAAAAAGGCATTTTATCTTAAAGGGTTTACAACATGTATATTTCTAGATTTCAGAATGAAAGTATCTAGCATCCCAGATGGAAGATAGGATAAAAGGTGATCAGAACAGCATGGTTAAAGGAATAGGGTAAGTGATTTGGATGCTAAAAGGTGAAAAAGAAAAGGGGCAGGCATATGCCTCAGCCACTGAAAATAAGTTCTGACTTTGCTGTTATTTTCTCTACAATTATAATCAGCAATGTACAGTGAATTCAACCAAAAGGAAAAAAAAAATCAAATGAAAACCACAGGGTAGAGAAGGGTCAGAATTATTGTTCATCTTAGAAATTTCCCTGCTTCATGGAACAAAACTCTAGAGTAGACTTACTGAAGATCATAAGAAAACTTTCATACTTTTAGGCATAATTTGCAAAATTTGCTTCACCTAAACCCCAGGGAGATCACTGAAGATTCACAAATAAGAAATGAAACCCATGGGAGATCATTAACAGCTTAACACAGTTTATGTGTTCAAATTCATTGCATTTATAAAAACAATAGGGTGGAAATGCTGTTATTTTGATAATGACTCCATAACAATAAAAATGTAAAAATGTGAATTGTATAATGTAAGTTAAGAATGAAATGCAGATATTAAGTAGAGTGTGTGACTATTTGGATCAGGCTTTCTTTTAGATAAAAGATGGATGAATCTCACATGACTTACTAACAGCTTCTCTATCCTCATAAAAAAATTAAAAAATAGAAGGGGCACAATTATCACATAAATGATGAAAAATTAGCATGTTAGTTTTACAGTAGAAATAGAAATATCTCATCATGAGATAGTCTGACAAAATGGTCAGCAAATTTAAACATATATCTAGACTTTTTTGTGTATAATTAAATTAGTAGAAAGCATGAGGTCTGACTTACCATAAAAGATGGGAACAAAATTTCTAGTTATGAAAAAAAAAATGACAAATGCAAATATCACTTCAATAAAGTTACAATATGATGTATATTTTGTTACAAGTGATAGAAATGCTGTTATAACAACTATAGGCATAAAAAACATTTATATGTTCATAGAATCCAATAAAATATAAAAAACAACTTTTAAAATATTGTGGAATGAAAATAAATACAACTGGACTTCAGGATGAATTGAAACTAGTCAAAACTGCCAGGTTATTCTCTGTCTGTGGTAGTTACATTCTGTTTCAACACATATAAGCTTTCTCTACATCAGAGGATTAGCATACAGTTTTAATAATCTACCTGACAATTATTTTCCTTCTTTTTTGTTAACAGATCCTGGTTGCGATGATATGTATGTTCTCTTTTGCATGGCACTGAATATCGGGAAAAGATGCTATATTCTCAACCCTAATAAATTAGTTCTGATTGCCATAAGCCAGCTATGTTGTTATTAGTTCCTTTCACAGTGGCTAATTTAGGCATGAAATTGGGATATAATTTTGGTCAATGTGATGAAAAATTGTTTGGGTGGTTCTAAAAATGTTTTCCTTGATTTTAAAATTAAACGCAATGGGGGAAATTTCTTTTTCTTAATAGCAGAAGTTCTAGATAAGATGTCCTCAGTCAATATACTGCAAGCTCAAAGATGAAGCCAACCCAAGAGTGACAGAATGAAATAATGGAAAGAATTATGATAATGTCATTGAGTTGCTAAATTAATATACATTATAGCTTCACAGTTTTGAACTTCTGCTGTGTACAATAATGGATTTCTTTGTTATTGAAATTTTTTGAGTTGAATTTTCTGTTATTATTAGCTGAAAATATCCTAAATAATACTGGGGAAAACATTGCCACTGACAGAACTTAGGATATAACTTTTTTTTTTCCTTATTGGAGAAAGACTAAACAGGATGTTGAGTCTCAAGTTCACAAATCCTGGGATAGGGCTTCAGTTAATCTAGATGAAAAATCCTATGCCAGTTGTTTATTATTTTCTTGTTGAGTGGAATCAAATGAAAATATGGTGTCCTTTGAGGGAATCAAATATGTAAAGCTGGGAAGAAACCTATTCTAAAAAAAAAAAAAAAAAAGGATTTTTCTAGATGAAAAGGAGGAAAAACTTCTACTTTACAACGTGAAAGCAGTAAGATGTGTCCAGTAGGAAGAAATAATTCAGAAAGCAAGACTATTGTGTAGTAAAAGAAAGGCAAAAGTCATGAGTTCAATTTATGAATTTTGTACAGAACTGTGAAGGTCTAGGCTAGGCCTCATGGAGAAGAAGAGTTAACAAGAAAACAGTCACACAAATAGGGGGAAGAAAACCCATATTCTTTTATAAATGAGATTTAAAAGTCTCTTTCATGTTGGACTACTCATTACCCAGGTAATTAGACTTCCACATTATGCTAATGGCATTATATTTTAAGTGGAAATTAAATAATCAATAATTAGAAGAAGGGCTACAGGATTCTAAATATTCCTTCTTTGGGTAAAGAACTAAGATAAAGTTTTTAAAGAGTTGTGTGCCTCAAAAAAAAAAAAAAAAAGAGTTGTGTGCCTCGTTGAAAGAATGATGTCATGAAGATAAAGAATTTGAACTTACTGTAAAAAGTTAATCTATTTAGGAGAGAGCTTTCTGAGTCGGCTAAGCTTCTGCTTCTCCTATGACTTCTATGTAGACAATTGTTATGGATTGAATTGTGTCCCCCAAAAAAGATATGTTGAAGTCCTAACCCAAGTAACTCAGAATGTGACTTTATTTGGAAATGAGGTCAAGTAAATGAGGTCATTAGGGTGGGACCTAAAAGGAGGGAAATTGGACACAGAGACAGACATGCATACAGGGAAAATGTGATGTGAACATTAAAGCAGAGATTGGTACAATATATCTAAAGCCAAGGAACATCGAAGATTGTCACTCTCAGGAAGCAAGAATTTCTGTCCCCTTTAAGAGTTCTTTTGTCTGGACTAAGAATCAAATTGACATGAGATCAATTAATGAGAAAATAAAATTAATAGCATACGTACAGGGAATCCATACAGACATGGAAATCCCAGACAGTCAAGCAAAATGAGGTCTACATGTCATCCTGAACTAAGGGGAAGTGGGGATAGGGGCCTTGGACTTCAGAGGGAAGAAATGCAATTCTCAGGGCAGTAAGAAGAGCAGATGTTTGATAATTAGATGTTTGCCCTGACATGTAAATGGGTCACTCAGATAAAATTATATCTGGGGGGGTTGGGGGGGCTGCGCCTGGCTGGCTCAGTGGTTAAGCGTCTGCCTTCCGCTTAGATCCTGGTCCCAGGGTCCTGGAATCGAGCCCCGCTTTGGGCTCCCTGCTCAGCAGGGAGTCTGCTTCTCCCTCTCCACCCCCAGCCCCCTGCTCCTGCTCTCTCTTGCTATGTCTCTCTCTCTCAGATAAATAAAATCTTTTAAAAAATTATACTGGTAATAACTCTTATTCTGAAAAAAAAAAATAACTCTTATTCTGAGAAAGACTCTGCCTTAGATTTTTCTGTATAGTTAAGGGAAGGGAAAAGTTTATCTTCAGCCTGTAGGATCTTGTTTTCCTTCAGCTCAAAATAATCTTAATGAGATAGTGGCCCATCATGGAGTGGTCTGCCCTCAGTCCCTCACTAAACCATCATAAACTACAAGAGCATCTTGGAACAAATTTTCCCTCGTAGTCATCAAAGGAACCAACCCTATTGACACCTAGATCTAGGATTTCTAGCCTTTAGAACTGTGAGTCAATAAATTTCTCTTATTTCAGACACCCAATTTATGGTACTTTGTTACTGCAGTCCTGGCAAACTAATAGATGTAGTTAACATGTGAGTGTTATGTTGCCTTTTCTATCCATTAACATCACTGCCTGGAAGGATCCATGGATTAGGAAAAGATTGTTGTTCACTCTACTGGTATCCTTGATTAGAGATTGAGCTACCTGTCCTCTATCTCATGGGTAAAAGAGGAGTCAACCTATGTTTGATTTTAGTTTTACATTTCACTAGCTCTTTAACATTGAGTGAATCCTCAATGGGTATTCTTTTTCCTGTTTATAAATTATACATTAGAAGGATAAAAAGATACTTTTAAAAAAATACACATGCCTGGGCCTCAGCTCTTAATATGTCAGTAGTTGGAACCTAGACATCTGTATTTTTAAAAGGGTCTAGACTTAAATTTAATGCCAAATCTTCAATGATGACCACAGGATTCAATATCAAAAATTTCTCTGAACTTTGATTTCATTCATTCTATACTTATGCTACCATGTCCTTAGTGATAGAGGCAGGGATATAGCCAGAAAAAAAAAAAAATCTGTACTTGTTTACAATAAATATTTAAGTAAATAGGAATTGTAAGCATCCCTCAATAGAAGAACATAGATCTAGTACAGTGCCCTTTATAATCTAGTACAATGAGCTGTAGTCTCAGTTTGTACCAGTAGCTTCAATTAATAATTCTTATATTTTCATAATATTTTTCTTTCATAATCTACTAGCAAGAGGATACTTCTTATTCTCTGACAGTGATCATTTAATGTGGCATTAACATCATCTTCTAATTTCCCTAATTTCTTTTGTACACTCATATATTAAAAGCAGCAAGTTTATAAAAATCTTAGCTTGACAAATATGAATTCTTTCTTTAAATGCTGAGGGCTACAAAATGAAAGTTAGTACATTTGAGCTTCAAGAAGCTATTTACCACTTTAACCTTTAACAAGCCATACATTAACATTTAAAAAGTCATAAAAAATTTACATCTATAAGCGATTTTACTTAATAGGTTAGCAGTATGCATTCTTTGCAATAGAAGGGGAACAGCACTAATAAAATGTATACCGAACTCAGTAAAAGTAATTTATACTGCTGGGCTCAGTTGATGATTACAGGGCAAGGTATAGGTTACATGTGATGGTTTTATCTGTCCCTTACAAATGATTCTTGCCACCATTACTCCCAATAATTAGGAATGACACCCTGCTTGAGGGCAAAGGCATGGGCAGAGTGACCTTTCAGGTTCCTTTGAGAGGACCATGGTAAATTTCAAACCAACATTCAGATTTACTTGGTAGAGTAAGCCACGGATCTGAGAGTTGAACCATTGCAATTTGAAAGAATTGGGACATAGTCCTATATATATATATATATACACTTTGCATATCTTTTCCTGAAATAGAAGGTAAACAATTCAATAATTATTCAGTGACAACAGTAGATAGAGGAAAACAAAATCCTTGAGTAAATAAGATAGTGGGAATAAAACAAATCGGTCCTGCACAATTTACATCCTCCTTCCTCTTTGAAATTGAAATGCACCCTGGTAAGTCATGGGAAAGTAGAACAATATTTAACTGTAAATTTCAGCACGTAGCATCCTAGTACACAAATTCTGTTTTCAGTGTGAGAATTTTGCGTCATTTCTGTGGTGACTGATTAACAAATGAAAAAATAGAATTTGAAATAGAAAATGGAAATAAAGCAGATGGCAATAAAACTAAAGATTTTTATAATAAAGTTTAGGAAAGAAAAAAGATAAGAGAAAAATATTCTTGAGTTTTACATGTGCTCTCTGGTGCTGAAAGAAAGAGTACTAGCAAGACTAAAATCAACAACTGAGGAGAGTTGGTCCTACAGTCAGAAAGGCATTCAACCCTGAGTGAAGAACCAGACCCAGGAGAAAAGCTTTGAATAATGTTTATTATCTATAATGAGGTATATTTTTAAGTGTCTCTTCGATATAGTACTGGATTCAGTATCAGAAATAAACTGTTAAGGATTGGTGAATAGAAATCACTAATACAATAATTATTATTATTAAAGATGTAAAAATTATCCCAATGTTGTCTTTGTTCATTTATTATCTTATTTTAGCATATTAAGACAACACATGTTGCTAATGGTCTTAACATACTTACTGTCAACTTGAGTGCTCAAAGGCCCACCTCCAATTTTATCACCTAAGTAGAAATAGTTGTGTTGTATTATCTAATGATGATAAATATAATCAATGTGTTTGTAACACATTCAGAAATAAACTGTTAGTCTCATACATTCTAATGGGAATACAAAATGGTATAACTGCTTTGAAAAAATTTTGGCATTTTTTAAATAAAATTAAATATATATTTACCATATAATTTGACAGTCTACTCCTAGGAATTTACCCAAGAGAAATGAAATTTTTATCTAAAACAAAAATCTGTATGTGACTGTTAAGAGCAGCTTTATTTATAATACCTTCAAGCTGGAAACAACCCAAATGTCTATTAATGAAAAAAATTTTGATATAGCCAAAAAAAGGAATATTATTCAACAGTAAAAGGGAATAAACTACTTATACATGCAAAAACATAAATTAATTAAGCATGCTAAGTGAAAAAAAGCAAACAAACACAAAAGGCTCTGTACTCTGCGATTCCATTTATGTGACATTCAGGAAAAAACAAATTGTAAGTGGAATCATACCCTCCACCTACCTTATAATTTTTTAAATGAAAAATATATAATGCACATCCATAGTAAAACGGAAAACACTTTGACAGAATAGTATTTTATGGATGTACCATAATTTATTTATTTAAATAGTCTATTAATATATTTACAATGCTTCAAAGTTTTGTAACCATGAATGCATATTCTCATATGTACATGTTTATGTCTATATGCACCATATATACTTTTCTGGTAATTTTCTTAGAATAAATTTTACACATTGACTTTAGAATTTAGGTCTAGATTACATTAAAAGTTTTGATACAATGTGCCCAATTGATTTTCACAAAGATCGAATGAAATTACACTTCCACAAACAATATCTGAAGTTGTTAATTTCTATACCTTCCTCAGAGAACATTAATTGTTATCAGTCAAAACATCTTTTCAAAGATAGATACCCAGCCATAAATTCTGCATTTATGAACAAAAATCTACTTGTGGAAAAGATCTTTTTTTTTTTTTTTTTTTTAAGATTTTACTTATTTTTGTGAGAGAGAGTGTGCGAGCCAGCACAAGGCACAAGCAGGGGTGGGGGGGCGCGGGGGGGGGAGCGGCAGAGGGAGAAGCGGGCTCCCCGCTGAGCTGGAAGCTCCATGTGGGTCTCAATCCCAGGATCCTGGGATCATGACCTGAGCCGAAGGCAGATACTTAACCCACTGAGCCACCTAGGTACCCCTTCTTGCAAAAAGATCTTAATTAAATGTTTAAAGATCTCACTATTCAGTGAAAAGTGGTAGTATTTGTTTCACATCTAGAATTAGATGTTTAATATTTTTAAAAAGGTTTTTTCTATGTTTTTATGGATAGATTTAAGTATTTAAATTTTAAAAATCTTTATTTGATTGTTTTGAGCCAGTTATTACTCAGATTCATTTTCTACCCTCTTTGCATTGACCTCCATGAATTTTATCATTTGGATTCCTTTGTCCTGTGGCTTTAGATGGAACTGGATAATAGGGGACACACTTGTCCTGAGAGCAGGAAGGGGAGATCAGGGTAATTGTTCTTTCAATTCTCTTGCTGCTAAGCCACAGTTTGACCAATAGTTTGCTTTTGTTCTAAGTACTCTTCCCACTATGGGAAGATCACCAAACTATGAGTATTGCTCCTTTTGCAGGGCTTCTCTTCCAGGGCTACATTTTTTACTGGATTCTGGCTATCCCATCCTTTTCAGGCATGAGAGTGTTACAAATGTTAGTTATTGCTAACTAATGTTAGTTATTGCTAGTTCCTGGGGACTTTGTCATTCTTCTTGGTTCTCTTAACCCTGTCTGCATCTCTATAAAAAGTCTTTTTATTAAAATTACCTTCATGTAAAAAAAAAAATTACCTTCATGTAATGATTTGATTGTCTGTTTTCTGTTGGAACTATAAATGATACTAGGGTGAAACACAGGACAGTAAGATATCTAGGGCTTAAGTAATTAATTCTCTGGTAGGCCATAAACAAATAGGAGAGTGTTTAGTCAAATTAAATCTATCAGATCAATAGTTTTGTTTGTTTGTTTTTTCCTGGAGTCTTAGCCTATCGAGTTATTTAAGCAGTAGTAAACACATAAACAGAATGGGAAAATTTCATAGGAACTAAATCTAATAGAAGAACACAGTACTGGCATAACGAAATTTAAGGAAGAATGAAGGAAAATTAATGTGATTATATTGAGATAAAAATACATTTTTACTATATTTATCTGAAAAACAAATTGAACTGAGCATTCTGTATTTCACCTGGCAACGCTATCCTTGTGCACAATTCATTAACATAGTCTATCAATTGACAAAATTTCTTGTGATTAGTCTACTGCATAGTTAACAGTGTGTGACAAAGTGACAGATGAGGTCAAGTAGATGAAGAGCTAGTATCTAGGAGATCAGTATCTAGATAGAGCAGTGGCAGAGGATAAGTCGCCTAAACAAAATATTACAATCTGAGCTATACATTGATGGAGAGACAGAAATTGTGCATAAGGGGTCACTAATATGAATTCTGGAGATAAATGTAGTGAAGGTGGTTTCAGAACAAACTTTAATGAATAAGAAAGAAAGAGTATGGTACTTAAGCACATGACCTGAGATCTGCGTCAGTAAAGGCAGGCCATGAAACCTGGTCTGAGAATATATTTAAGTGTGGAGAAAGAAAAAAAAAGATCTAGATCAATCAAGAAGGTGGACACAGAGAAGTCAGTGTAAATATATGAGGCAGTCAAAAATTTGTAATGAAATAATACTTTTTTGGGAATAGGGTTACATGTTATTTTTTTCGAACCTAAACTTAAACTTCAGTTTTTCCGGGATCTGTTATTTAAATTACACAAGAAATATTTACTTAGATATTTATTTTTAAAAAATTTATTATTAAGTTGCAGGCCTAAAAACATATGCTGTATAATTTAGGATCCCAATTATAGCCCAAGAGAACAGTGGGAGAAGTTTATGTAGACAATAAAACAAAAGTATTTTATGAAAGTCAAGTATAAGAAGGAAGGCTCACATACTATTTCACATAAACATCAGATGTTGATACTAGAATAGTGCTCTTTGCTTTCGTTCTAAGTGCTATTCCTACTCTGGCAGACCAACAAAGAAAGGTTTGGCTTCTCCGTGGAACAAGACAGACTTCTAAAACTACCCCAGGTTGGTAATTGTGTCACGAGTAGATAAGCCAGATAGAGAATTCTATTAATGTAACTGCATTGAAAAGAGAAATTAAAAACACTAATATATAATTTAGATATGAAAATATCAAAAACTCTTATTATTAAAAAAACCCTGGAAAAGACTAGAAGCATCATCTGATTAGAAGAAAAAGAAAAGGAAAATGTCTCTTTTCTCTCTTTACCTTTCTTCCTCATATGCCATTATGTTTTGAGTGAGACTTGAAAGGAGGTAAAAAAAAGAGACTTAAATGGTACCCCAAATCAGCTGGGAAATGTTTTGAATAAAATGTGAGCAAAGATCCCAGCATTTTGCATGAATACTTCCAATATGAGAAAAGTGAAATAAACCCATAAAAAGTGCACTCCATTTTCTTTACACATATAAGGGATTAATTAACTTATCCCCCCATCAACTGCAACACACGCATGTGCACACACACACATACACACATACAGGAAAGGTAAGTCACACTATGACAATGACAAGAAGACAGATGGAACTGTAACAGTATGTGGAATGAAAGTTTCTGTGGAGAGACCAAGAAAAAATACTGTATTCCAAAGTGACATGTTATACTAGAATGCAAATTTTAAAGAAAGTATCCCTAGTTGCTAAAGCATCCATCAAAGCCAACAATGCAAAAGGATAAGTAGTAGCAAATTGGGTCAAGGAAGGATCTTTAAAATTATTTATTGGAGAGCTATTCTGTGAATGTCATCTTCCTCAAGAGCGAAGAGTAGGAAATTGCTGATTTTCACCATTAGCTCAGGAAAGATAAATATAAAAACAAAACAAAACAAACACACCTTCTGAGACCTTAGTGTGTATCCTGTGGAGTTTGGGTAGAGTTTAGGGATCCCAGAGGACAGTATTTGATTTAGATCAAAATCTATGGGACAAGAGATTGAATGAAGAATGGCTGCAGAAAAGACTTAAAATTTTCAAAGTATTAAACTCCAGAGGCACCTGGCTGGCTCAGTCAGTTGAGCATCTGCCTTCGGTTCCAGTCATGATTCCAGGGTCCCGGGATCGAGCCCTGTGTCAGGCTCCCTTCTCAGTGCTTGTGCTCTCTCTCTCTCTCTCTCTCTCTCTCTCGCTCACTCTTTCTCCCTCTCTCTCAATAAAATCTTTAAAATAAAAAAAGTATTAAACTCCAAAAAACAATAAGTCAAAAGACCGTGTGAGTGATTTCCACGGCAACATCTCCATCAAAGGAGGGCCATTTAAATAAGTGAATTAATAGATAACATAACCCTCAGCACCCTCATCAAGGGAAAAGAACCCCTGAAATACCAGTAGGAGTCTTAGAAGAAAACTTGAAACAACCCACAAAAGTGGGATTAAATTTTAAATATTTGAAATGTCCAGAGAAAGGATAAACTAAGTCATGATGGTATCAGAAAATCAGACATATTCATATGACTATTTCTTCCTTTACCTCTTTGTCTTCCGAGTACGGAGAAGCCAGATATTAATGTAGAAAGATAAAGAGGAGATAGCTAATCAAACGGCGCCTCTAGGCTCTAGACTGCTCATGCCTGACAGGAATAAATGTGGGAGGGAACTGACATGCCCTCAATGTTAAATTAAATTTGAAGATTTGAAGTAACAGAGCTTCGCATTTTAATTGCTGAATTGAGACTGTTTTGCAACTTTACATAGGATTGTATTTTTAAATCTTAAATTAGCCGTAAAAGTCATGGAGCCCACCCAAGTTTTCATTTCCTACAAAAGAAGGGTACCTTGTACAAATGTACATTTCAAAGAACAATGGAAAACAAAAATAGAGTTTTCATAATTATATCTCATAAGTGATCTTAAATACCAGCTACTAGCTTTAAATAAAATTGCTTCTGAATAAGAAATCAAATTAGCATTTTTATATTTGTTTCAGTTAGGATACTGGTACCTCTTGAAAGAGCACACTCAAAGGGTTAATTGAAAACGGGAGAAATTATTTAGACTTCTGGTTTCCAGTTCTGCGTATAAGGAGTTTGGAAGTCTCCATTCTGTCCTAACAATTAGCAAAAATCTGAACAGACTGAAAGATCAACAACTGTTGTTATATCCATAAGAGAGAGGAGGACACAGGGCAAACTACAACTCCCAAGATGGGAGAGACAGGTGAATACAGTGTGTTGTAGCTGCTCTGAGCAGAGACTTGGGAGCAGAAACTGCTATAGGAACCAGTGATATGGCAGGAAAACCTGAAGTGTGATGAATTGCTGGAAGCTCAGTGTGGACAAGTCTGAGGTTAAAAATTCCAGATGTACCAGTCATAAGGGAGATCTCCAGTATTGTGAGATTTGCCTCCAGGAGCTTGCCATAGTAACTATTTCCCATAGTTCCATAGTAAGTATTGGGAAAAAATCTCAAGCTTTTGGCAGAGGAAGGAGAAAAGGAACCTTTTGAAAGATGCCAGAGCACTCTGTTCCTCCTAACAGGGCCTGCCCTTAGGGGAAACTAGTTAATCAGAGCTTAATCTTCTACAGATATTATCAGAGCCTAACTGACCCTAGAAGAGAAATACCCAACTCCAGCAGGCTTTAGCCTGCCATGTGGGAGAATGGAAATACCAATCCAGCCCACTCTGTCCATCTTGTCCCACCTAAATGGAGAGAAAAAACTGAATAACAATTGTGAAGTTTGCAATCCAGAGGCATAAACTCACTAAAAGAGGTGACCTAAATCACAGGACTATAGAATGTTTCCCCTTCTTCTATACTTTACCACCATATGACACATGTGTGGTAACATGTGTATACAATAAAGGCATATTTACAGTCATTTCTTTTACCCAGTATATCATGTCCAGCCATCAAGAAAAAATTACAAAGCATCTCAAAAGGGGAACAAATAAAAAGTTGAAGAGACAGAGCAAGTATCAGAATAAGACATAGCAAGGATTTTGGAATTATTAGACCAGAAATTTAAAACAGCTATGATTAATACGCTACCAGGCTCTAATGGATAAAGTAGATATCATGCAAGGACAGATGGACAATTTAAGTAGAGAGATGGGAGTCATAAAAGAAGAATCAAAAAGAAATGCTAGAGATACAAAATATAACAAATCAAGAATTCCTTTTATGGACTTATTAATAGGCTGGACATAGCTGAGGAGAGAATCTCTGAACTAGAGGATATATAGTTGAATCCTCAGTAACCAAAAAACAAGGAAAATAAAAGCTGAAAATTAAAGAGTATCCAAAGACCGTAGATAACTATAAAAGGTGTAACATGGTTATATAATATCCCTTTATCTCTTTCTTCTACTGGTATTCCTATTGTTATAACAGTCCAGCCATCAAGAAAAATTAAAGCATCTCAAGAAGTTTCTGATAAAGAGATAAAGGAACAGAAGAAATATTTGAAATAATGACTGAGAATTTCACCAAATTAATCTTTATGTAAATTAATGTTAATTATAAATGTAAATTAATGTTAATTCTCCCAATTAATGATAGATCCAAAAAGCTCAGAGATTATCGAGCAAGACAAATGTGAACACCACCACCAAAAAAATCACATATGCATATCATCTTCAAACTACAGAAAATCCAATGAACAGAAAAAAATCCTGAAAGAAGCTGGGGGTGGGGTGTTGGGGGGATCTTACAGAAGAACAAATATAAGAATTATATCTGATTTCTCAGAAACCATTTAAGCAAGAAGAGAGTGGAGTGAAATCTTTAAAGTATTGGAAGAAAAAAAATCCACTAACCTAGAAGTTTGTACCCAGTGAAATTAGCCTTCAAAAGTGAACAAGAAATAAAAGCTCTCAAAACAAAAATTGAGGGAATTTGTTGCCAGTACACCTGACTCCTAAGAAATATGAGAAGTTCTTCAGAGGGAAGGAAAATGAAACAGGAGAGAAACTCACAGCTACATAAAGAAAGGCAGAGATTTCAAGAAGAAATAAGTAAAATAATTTTCGTTTTTCTTATTCTTAATTGATCTAACAGTTAACAATTTATTCAGAATAACAATAGCAATATATCAGGAGTAGTTTATGAGTAAGTGAGATAAATGACAACGATATTATAAGGGATAGAAAGGAGGAATTGGGAATACTCATAATGAGGTAGGGACACTACCCATGAAGAATAGTGTTATTTCAAAGGCATTTTAGATTAGTTGTGGATATATGTTGCGAACTCTAGGACAATCACTAATTTTTTTAAAGTATAATTAATATTTTAAGGTAAAAGAGAAAATGGAATTATAATATTAAATGTTAAAACCAGAGAAGGCAGAAAATGAGTATAAAACAAAACAAAACAAAAAAAAGAACAAGGGTAACATAGAAACAGTTACACAACTTATGCTCACTCAAAGACTTGTACATAAATGTTCATAGCAGTTTTATTCAGAATTGTCAAAAACTGGAAACAACCCAACTGTTCATCAATAGGAGAATGGAAAACAAATGGCATATCCCTAAAACAATACTACTCAGCAGTAAAAAAAAAGAACACCCATTAATGCATGCAACAATGTGAATGAATCTCATAAACATTCTTTTGACAGCGAAAAGATAGATACAAAATAGTTCATACTGCCTGTTTTCATTTACATGAAATTTTATAACTGGTAAAATTAATCTATTCTGTGAAAAATCTTGAAAGTAGTTGGCTTATTATGGACTTTCTGGAAAGCAGCATGATTTTACTTTTGTAAGAAAAATGTATCTTAATGGGGATGTATTACATGGGAATATGTAGGTATTAAAACTTATGGAATAGTACACTTAATATTTATGCAATATACTTACGTAAATGTATCTCAGGTAAGAAAATAGAACTGGAAACAAATACTAACTCTAGTTAGTAGGTTTCTGAAAAGGGATTTTATTGGCTCATTTGATTAAATATGCCTTCAGTAGAATTTATTTTAGGGAAAGTTTGGTACTACAGTCAATATAATTTTACAAAACACCTGTTTCTCTGTCTTTCCACAGCATTTTCTGATGTTTGCTCTGTTGGTTTTCATGGAGTGATCCACTTGCAATATCAAGTCCCCCTCTCCTATTGGTATCAAAATGAGATTAGCTTGACACCTTATATTTTTAGGCAACTCTAACTGGAAGGAAAGGGAAATATAAAAGAGAAGCCTTGTTTCATAAAAGTCCCAGGAAATATTCCTTTGCATTTCATTGGGTCTGATCTGTTATGCCTACCTTTGGAAGTAAAAATAGGGTCAAAAACATTAAATAAAGAAAAATAAGGGTAGGAAAGTTTCTCAAACTCTAGGTTCTAATATAAGAGGGTGGGACATGAGTGCTAACAGAAGAAATGTTACCGTTGAAAACAATTAATTTATTGCTTTTCATGCTAAACTCAGAACATTAGTATTAAAATTTAACGTGTCTAGTATTTTAATCTGCATTTGAATGTAACTAAGGTGTAACTTAAAATTCAAGTAACATTTTGACCCAGTTATGTAGTCAATATCTGACTCATGTTAAAACCCTACAAAGCAGGTGGGTAGCAAACAAGAAGCTATTAAATTATTTTAATTGCTCTTTATGTTGTCAGTGGATTAATAATATGATGATTATCAGGTTAGGTCAGATTCATTTCCCATTTTTGAGAATAGGTACAGTATAATCCTTAAAATAATTGGAAGAGATTAAATCAAATCAAAATTAAAATGAATGTCTAACTGTAAAAATTTTAATATTTATGAGTTGATTTCACTGCGAGAGTTATGAGACCAGTACAGAAACCTCCCATTTTAACATCATAATTTTGCCTCCTATACATTTCATTACATCTACATCAATGAAATTATACCATTAGGATCCAATAACTGCAAGTCCAGAAAATCTGATTTATTTAATTTTTTGCTATAACTTCCATCATCATAAGCAATATAGCCTTACTAATTTTCCTAAGGAATTTGAAGAAGAATACTGAAATGATAACTTGTTATTATTGTGACTTAAGAGAAGACCATTAAAATAGCAGATATCAGTCAGGATTTTCTATGACAGAATTTGGGTGCCATTGTATTCATACCATAGCTAAGGGTCATATAAAATTGAATTCAAATAACAAGGCAAAATATTGGGTTTAAAAAGTGGAAGTAAAAGCAAAGTACTTGAAATAATTTATTGGATAGCAGAACAGGGGTATACTTTCATGAATGAGAAACTAAGTTGTTTAATTGAAAAAAAAAGACATCACAATTTCTCTCATAAAGAGAAGAGGAGCCACAAGACCATCATCAACTATTTTATAATATGACGCTAATTTCCTGGTTAATTTTAAAGGCAAAGCAGTTAGTTAAAAAAAAAAACGCTAAATAGTCTCAAAATGACTATAAATTGTTTTTGATTTCCTGTCATCCACTATTCAAATAAAAGCTGAATATAACTCAATATTCTGTAGAAAACACTGATGTCACCTAACTGTAAAACTCCATTTAGCCTCTGTACTGTTTCAAAGTTTCTCAGTGGCAAAATATACAAATGGCAGCATAAATTACCTTTGTACCTTCTTCCACATTTTCCAGGCCTTATGTTTATATTCCTTGCTATGATTCTGCCTATTCTAACTTATGCAAAATTGAATTTGGAAAAAATTAAAAGTCTATAGATGCTTTGTGGGCATATATTTCTTGTCTCCCTGGCATCCATAACGTCCTTTCCTTTTCCAAAAAGTTACCCACATTGCCAGTCCTCCTAGGCACCGTGGTCCATTCAGAGGTGGAAATATTAGCTAAGTCTTGCCAATCAGAATCAGTAGAACTTAATTCCGCGTAAGCGCATTTGTGACTGTGTGTGTACGTTTGAGGTATAAGTATTGTGAACTTCTTCCCTGTAGGATGGGACAGTGTCTCAGTCCATTCAGACTCCTATCACAAAATACCGTAGACTGAATAGCTTATAAATAGCAGAATTTTATTTGTACAGTTCTAGAGGCAGGAGCTCCAAGGACATGGTTGTGTGATGGCCCTCTTCTGGGTTGTAGACCATTTTATCTTCATATAGTAGAGGTAGGGAGCTCTGGGGGATTTCTTTTACAAGAGCACACTAATCCTATTCTTGAGGGTTTCACTCTCACGACTTAATTCCCCCCAAAGTCCCTATGTACTATAATCATCTTTGGGTGTTAGGATTTCAACATACAAATTGCAGCGGGGGCCAGGGGGGACACAGACATTCAGATCATAGCAGAAAGTTCTACAAGTTTCTGACAAACAACATGAAACTCAAAGAGGAGGCACAAAGCTATAAAGACCTAGGACTACTTGATTCTAGAAAGATTCAAAGTCATGTCTTGATCTCAAGCTCTTTAAAATTCTTATCAGATATATTCCTAGAATCAGTGGGACGCCAAAGGAAGGGGGTCATATTTGGATAAGAGAGGTTCACCAGCCACCACATTTTTTGGTATCATCATGTATAACCTACATTGCATTACTTACTGTTTTTTAAATTCTATACAAACAACGCAGCCCCCTTAAAGCCTGAACCAGTACGCTCCTCTCATCTCCCAGCTCAAATTCAGTGTAATGGAAAATAGAGCTGGTTTGCTAAATACTATCTCAGTTCCTAAACGTATCATCAATTCTAAGGGTTCCTGGTTTCTATTCATTTCTCCTGGAAAGAAATATTCCTATGCCCCTCATCTTTACTTTCTCCATCCTTTGGAGGAAAAAAAAAAGAGAGAGAGAGAGAAATATATATATATATGATATATTTTGAGAAACATGAACAACCAATTAAAGTTCAGATTGATTTATCATAAACAGACCAGATTAATCCTAAATTGCATTCTCTATTCACAGAGGGAGATAATTCAAGACATTTGACTTCAAGAAATAGGATTTAGATTTTGAGGTAGCTAATTCTAAAAAGCCTTTAGAAGAGAGAAAGAGGTGACTAATGTAGGAATGCTGTCAATAATTCCTGACATTGGATTCAGGAGAAGAAGGAAGGAAAATCCCAATGGAAAAAAGCCATTTTATAAATC
Organism: Potos flavus; assembly: GCA_028534135.1. Taxonomy (NCBI): domain Eukaryota; kingdom Metazoa; phylum Chordata; class Mammalia; order Carnivora; family Procyonidae; genus Potos; species Potos flavus. The sequence goes on from CM052883.1 coordinate 94,425,091, forward strand.
TCTAGTAATTACTTATAAGAAATGTACATGTTAGACATATAAGTCAAATACATCATATCTTTCTAAAATGAGTTTTATTAACAAATGTTGATATTAATTCATTGAGTGTCTTAATGGAATGTCATTATTTATTGCTACTTTAAAAAATAATCTGCTATCTTCTTGTAGGCTAGTAAATTTAAGGTTTCTCATTTTTTATAAGTAAGCTCAAATTTTTCAAACCTTTACTGAAATAAAACATTTAAAGTACAATCTAATTCATATTGTCAATGTTAAAAATAAAATAGCAAGTTATTAGCAAAATGAGTTTATTTGGAAATAGCAGAGGAATTGCAATTTGGGACAAACAAATTATGGCAAACCATAGGCAAGTCTGACAAAAAAGGGAAGTTGAACTTTTATTAGGTTTTAGGAGGAAATTTAGGAGTGTTGTTTTGAACCAAGTTCATTGGAGAAGAAGAGTTTGAGGTTGTGGGTGCTTCTCTTTGGCTGCAAGCAGTTATTAGTGAGTTGTGACAAGGAAAGATCTTCCTTGTTTTTTTAAAAGCAGAAGATAAAATTCCTATGTGAAAAGTGTTCTCTCTTGTGAAGATAAGAACTATTCTCCTTTTTCCTGCTGGTCATGCAGGCTATAAAAGGTACACATGTGAGTGTACCCAACTCCACTTTATTTATTTTTTTAAAGATTTTATTTATTTATTGGAGAGATACAGAGAGAGAGCTAGAGAGCACAAGTAGGGGAAAAGGAGAAGCAGGCTCCCCGCTGAGCAGGGAGCCTGATGCGGGGCTGGGTTCCAGGACCCTGGGATCATGACCTGAGCTGAAGGCAGATGCTTAATGACTGTGCCACAAAGGCACCCCCCAACTCCACTTTAAATGAGGTCTCCTTAATTCATTTTCACAATATCTGTACCTAATACAAAGAGAATCTTTTTTTTTTTTTTAAAGATTTTATTCATTTATTTGACAGAGAGAGATCACAAGTAGGCAGAGAGGCAGGCAGAGAGAGAGGGGGAAGCAGGCTCCCCGCCACACAGAGAGCCCAACGCGGGGCTCTATCCCAGGACCCTGAGATCATGACCTGAGTGGAAGGCAGAGGCCTTAACCCACTGAGCCACCCAGACGCCCCCAAAGAGAATCTTAAACAAAAGTAGTCTGAGAACCAGCATTGACTTCTCATGCCTCAAATATTTTTCTGTGTTATTTTATCACAATGCAGTACAAATTTCACACTGTTCTCAATATGACCAGTTTGCTGGAACACAATCATTACTAATATAAGTAACTCTACCAATGTCCTTTCCTTGCAAATTTTTGTAAATATAATCTTTGGAAATTTTCTGTTTTCTTTCATTGGTTTGCAGTTTTATAATATAATCAATGAAAAGTAAGATTCTAAAATAAGGCCTTTTAGAATATATCGATAGACCATCAATATCAGAAAGCAAAAGAACTAATATTTTTAAGGCCTTTTATGTGCAAACATGGAGATTCTTTTATTCAGTGCTATGTAGGTTTTGAAAGGAGTTCAGTGAAGAAAAACAACACATGAAAATTCCACTCCTGCAATTTCTCAAGCTCTATTATAAGAAAGAGATCTATTTTGTATGTATAACCTAAGGATCCCAAGGCTTCCAGGCTTCTAGAATCACACATTGCAACCAGAGCACATATGCAAGAGCGCGTGGCCACGGGGTTCCCAAACAGACTAGGTTCGGCTACTCACCACTGACAAAATCCAAAAGCAGAGAGACAAGTGGTGGTTTAACAGAAATTTATTTCAGTGAGGCCAACACCAGGAAAACAGCAAACTAATGTCCTAGGCTGTCTCCAAAGTGCTGAAAGTACCTTCTAGGTTTATATAAGGAAAATATGGGACAAAACCCGGTGGGTATGTGTAGGTGGGCAGAAAAGGTCAAGTGAAACATTGTCTTGGGGTTAATTATGTGAGGTCTTGCTGGCATCAGGGAAGTAATACTTGAGAGGTAGTTTCCATCCCCATCACAGGATGCTTTGCCCACCAGGTCTTTTGCCCAAGTTGAAAAATAAGCTGGAAAGAACTTAATTGGTTAGAAAGTACAGACTAAAGCCAAAATGGAGGCTGTTTAAGACAAGACTAGGTCCTCTTTCAACTCTTGTTTAATATCTTTAACAATTAACAAAGTCGCCTATTCTGTGGGAAGATAAGCAACTTTACAGCTATTTCTAAGGAATCCAAAATGGAAGAATGGGAGGATAGGTGAGCACATGAATCTCATATTCTCCTGGTTTTCCTAAGTATCTCTTTTGAAATTCCTGCTTCTGCTGAATTATTGATCTAGTTTACCATTTTGTCACTGATTATCCTTTCTTCCTACTCTGTTGTCTTTATCTTTTAGTCTTCGCAGCATTTAACTTAACTTTCTGTCTTTTTTTTAATCCAGACCCTTATTCATTATCTCATTATCTCATTTTGTTACTTCCAGAATCCTTCACTCCAGTTGCCATGTTTTTTCAAATTCCAAGTATTACATCACACCAAGCAAAAATATTACCTGTTCATAATCTAGATCATTATCATAAATAACCATTATGGGGATGCCTGGTGGTTCATTTGGTTAAGTGTCTGACCCTTGGTTTTACCTCAGGTCATGATTTCCTCAGGGTTGTGAGATTAAGCCCCGTGCCAGGCTCTGCACTTGGCAAGGAGTCTGCTTGAGATTCTCTCTCCCTCTCCCTCTGCCCCTCCTGCTCATGCTCTCTCTCTCAAATAAATAAATCTTTAAAATAAATAAATACCCATTATAGTGCATTCCTTCTTAAAAAAACAAAAAAACAAAACATTTCCAATGGTGTTCTAATTACTTCCTTAGAACGTACAATCAGCAGCATTCTTTCTTTAAATATATATATATTTTTTTTCTGTTACAAGTACCCTAATTACCACATTATCATAGAAGTATCATTATTCCATTTTAAAAGTGAGGATATTACAGGGACACCTGGGTTTCTCAGTCAGTTAAGTGTCTGCCTTTGGCTCAGGTCATGATTTCAGTGTCTTGGGATCGAGTCCCACATGGGCTCCTTGCTCAGCAGGGAGCTTGCTTCTCTCTCTGCCTGCTTCTCCCTCTGCTTGTGCTCTCTCTCTCTATTTCAAATAAATAAAAATCTTTAAAAAAAAAATGAGGATATTACACATCAGAAAGTATAAACTAATGACCCAAGGTCATGGATTTATTAAACTACAGAATATGAAATTTATATCATGTTTGATTGCAGAGCCTCTGCCCTTGACTGCGTAGTATTCATTTTTATTTATTGTGTAAAATTTAGACGTATATCTACATAGTTACAGTTATAGCCCATTTAACATTAATACATCAATTTTCAGGGAGGATAATTAGCTTTGGTGAGAAATGTGCACAAGTTGGTATTTTTTTGAATGTTAATCTTCTTTTTAAAAATGAAACCTGCTTTGATTTTATGTAAAACATTAGTAGCAAATATCTCCTAAAATTTTGATCTGACAATATAATCCTAATTATGCCCAAGAAAACCTAGGATGTTTAAAAGTAGTGAAAATTGGAATCTTAAGTGGCAGCTTTAAAAAGTTCGAAACTAATCAACACAAAAAAAGAAAAAACAGAAAGATCTCTCTGCCCAAACCCTGACTCAGCTTCCCCTTATTATTGACTTGGACACCCTGCAGATTAAACTGCTATTTGTGCAATTTACTGAGCCTGGGGTGAACTCAAACTCCTCTACTTCACACAATTTTGCTTTCAAGTTATCTTGTCAGGGAAGCTGACAGTCTCAATGATGTTACTTTATAGACTCCTTGGCAAAAATAGGATGTTGAAAATCTACCCATCAAAAACTAAACCCACAAAAGTTTGCTGTCCTTGGGTCAAAGAATATAAATGCACTTGATCTCATATTCTTTGAGATACATCTGTGCATATAAATTCTTCAGAGACAGTAAATTAGAGGCAGTAAGAAATGGGGGGAAAAAAGAGCCAGTTATTCCAGCTCAAACCAGGGCATTATGCAAAAACAAAACAAAACAAAACAAAAAAATAGGCTAACACACAAAATATTCCTCCCAAACCTATCAGTTACATATTTAATACTATTTCACTTATTTAACAACCTTGTTAAATTGGTCTGTTTGACTTAGATATTATTAAGAAAATGAAGAAAAATAACTACTACTCCCTAGGTTATATGCACATTGCTGCCAAATTTCCTAATATTGGATTGATTTTCAGAAAACAATAATTGCAAATTTGTGTGTGGGGGGGTGGGCATGTAGGAACTAAGACATTTCATCTCAGTTGAAAGGCAGTTACTTTAACCACCCGATATCGATTGTTCTTACCTGTTTTTCATCTAATGATGTTCAACTTCTATTTGGTGGAATCTCATTCTTTACGTATTTTAAATTATTAATTACAATTCACGTCTAGTGCTGGGTTATTCATGCACATTGTTGAAAGCTGATTACGGCACTGTAATAGGAGATACAATTAGTACTGTAACATCAATATCACCAGCTTCCATTCTGTTTTTTCACAAGTGAATTAAAACAGTGTTTAATTATGATTTTTCTCAGTATTCATTTTCTGGTTTAATAAGAATTCCTGATAGATAACTGCACTGATTATGTGTGCATGATAAATGTTTAATAGCAGAAAATGAACTTAATTATAAGCACATTTTTTTACAATAGGAAACAAATGCATATTTTTTTTTTTTTACTTTCCCCCTTTGTATTATTTAAGTATGGGAACTAAAAATGTGTGAAATGCTTTGGTAATATACTCTTTTTTTATATTAAGAGAAAGAACAGATGTGAATACATCCACTTAGATATTGCGATGTACATGGTTATTCATAGTGTGCACATTGTTACAATTATTTTCAAATGGAGAGAAACTCCTCTAGCTTCTTTTCATAACTTTAAGTATAACAGTTGGTGTGTCTGGAGAGGGTCATCGATATTCACAGTTAAAGGTGGTGAACTCTAACCCAGGTTTTCTCTAAAAACACGAAAGAGCCCTGGTGATGATCAAGTTAACAGCAAGTCTTTTCCTAGTAGAGTCTCTTGACAAAAGTAGTTGAAAGGTGTGTGAACAGCAATTAATCACCCTGCTACTTAACTTGCCCTGAACAGAGTTTAATTAAATACAGGTCACACCTCTACTCCTACTTTTATCACATCTTCAGAAGCTCCAAATGACTTGAGTGGGCAGCATGCCAAAGAGGAAAATTATGCTGGGGGGAAAAAAGCAAATGGACCTTTGTTATTAAAAATGAGACAAAAAATCAGTAGAAAGAACAGTGGGCCAAGTAAGTACATTAATATATTAACACTGGACAAGTTTAAAACCCTTTAAATGGCATCTATTTGTAGAAATACAGTGGTGGACTTTCCCCCAAATAATTAATATTCTCTTTATACTAAAATTTTAAGGACATTATACAGCTCTTAATATTGTGAAAAACATCTAAGGTCACCTCAAGATGGTGGCAAAAGATACTTACTGGGTACAAGTTGGATTTTGTATATACTATTTGAGAGGAAGATACCATAGTTCTTAACCAATATCTCTCCTGCAAATACATTATTAAAAATGCTAATCTTGTTTCTAGTTAAGTGTGTATTGAAATAATGACAATGGTCTTGAATTAATAAAGTTTTCCCAGTGAAATAGCTAAATACTTGTTAAATGTGAATTTGAAGAAATTTAAAGATTTTTTAAAAATTGACAAGTTTCTCATATTTTCCCACACATACGCAGTCTATTATTTTCAGATTCATTGGCTATAAAAGAGGATTTAGAGATAATACACATTTGTGTTATCATGTTTATCCATTGTCACCATAATTTACCTGTCTTGCCAACCTTTTTTTTCTTATGAAAAAAAGTCTAAGCTGTGTTGTAGGTATTCTAAATACATTTGGTCTAATATATTCAGTATGTCTTCAGAATAATTTAATTTATTTAATTCAATAGGTATTCATTGAGCAAAAATACCATCTTCAATGCCGTGTTGACCTCTAGAGGGGATTCAAAGAACGTACATAGTTTGGGTTTTAACAGAAAGCCCATAAAACAAGTGCATAATACATGAAACACATGAATGGGAAGGGGGATTCAGAAAAGGAGAAGTTTAATATGGTATAGATTTTTCAAAGAAGAGGAGACAGAGACCATCAAACCTCATTGATGGAAACAATCATAGACAATACAATTTACCATTTGTGAATAGAACCGGGTTAATCATTTACAGCCCATGTGTCTTTGGGAAATGCTTGGAGTACTGCAACACATGAGTATGATGGAGTGTAAACCAAACAGTTCATCCATTTCTGCCCAGCCTTCCTTTCCTCATCCTACCTGCACAGACCTCTCTTCATTGGACAGGAAGCAGACATTTTGATCTTGTACTATTTTTTAGTTCTCCATCTCATTCAGCCCAACCATATATATGTATCCCTGCTCACTTTCCTACAATAGCTGAACACAGCCATCAGTATCATACCTGTGCCTTCTCAAGGACATGTGGAGCAGGCCACCCTTTCTCTTTATTGGTCTACACATAGGTTCCACCATACCACTTCCAAAGGTTTTATGTGTGTATTTGAATTTCTTTAGACATACCATTTCCTATGACATAATTCCATATAATTTCACCAAATTTTTAGTAAATTTGTGTCATAACTTTCTATGTCCATTGAAACTTAACTAAGACATTCAGCTATCTGATCCCCTGGCTATCTTTTTTTTTTTTTAATAATTTTTTTTTAATTTTTTTTTATCCCCTGGCTATCTTGTTGTTGGATTCCTTATTCTGTCTCCTAATCTCCCCCCATAAGATTTGCCACCCATCTTTCAACAATTGAGAGCAGTTATCCACATGATATATTTGAATTTTAGTCTGGAATAATTCCCCAATATGTATATGTATGTGAGATGGGAGAGAAAGAATGATTTGATGGGGAGAGGACCATGGGAAAAAAAAAAAGAGGGGAGAGCTTTAATATAATATTCAGTAATTTCCGATGACACCCGTAGTCACCAAGATAGGGTCTATTCCAATCTCTCTATCATTCTGCATTGTGAGAATGTCACATGACAATTGCATTTTTTTCAATTCTTTATTGTAGAATTCTTCAACCAAATGTGTGTTTGCACACATACACATAAATACACTCTCCTAAAGAAGAATTCTGATTCTCAGAAATACTGCAGTCTAAACTCTACAGAAGGAACAAATGTTTTTTGTCTGTTAGTTTGCTAAGCATTTATCCTTCACAGAGAAGTTACTATTTTTATGTAGAACATTTACACATTAGTTCTCTTTGATCTTCTTTTTTCTAATTAGGCTATTTATATTTGAGCTAGGGATGGGTGAGATCTTTCCTTCCATTTACAAGAATATCCAACTTTATATTTAAATACATTTTCTGATTAAGGTCCTAAATTTAAGACTTTTTTTCTGAAAATTTATCCTATGAGCTTTCGAATGAAGTTTTTCTGATTATTCTGGAAAAGATGTCCATGGTGTAATTGCGTATCCGGTATCCATTTGTTCCTCACTTTCTCTCTTGCTAAAATAAACCCTGTTTCCTTTATAGTTACCATGTGGAAATCTGCAGGTGATACTTCTTGATTGATTACCCATTCCCCGAGCTTTTATTTTAGTTAGAGCCAGTTCTGACCAGTTAAATCAAAACAAAAGTCTATGGTAATTATTTCTGGGAACACTTGATTTCCCAGAAAATGGAACATACATACTTGATGCCCTTCAAGTTCTGGTGTGTCCAATCAACAAAATAATTTTCAGAAAAACCTGTTGATTACAGTGAGAGAGAATACTTCTTTTAGAGACTCTTAGCAGTGTTTCAGAAAGGGGAGGTTAGAAGAGGAAATTTTTAGAGTTTTAGGGTCTGAAATGTCAGGGCATATGACATGATAGTTGTGGATTGATGAACACCAAGAGGTGAGAGTCTTGAAGTAAGCCTTGATAAGCAAGAGTCATCTCCATAAGTTATCTTATCAAGGAACAAGTATTTCCTGAAACAAATAGTTAACTTCTTTTTGCCTAGTCTCAGTATTATTTAGCACAGAAATGGGAATATTTGCTTCATCTTAGAATTGAGCTAGCACGAATAAAGAAGAGCATATTTATTCTCAGAATTGTTTAGTATAAGGATAGGAATGCATGTTGACTGAGTTCCCACTACCTTTATGATATAATGTCGGCAGCTGCATCATAATGAAGCAGTACAAAAGGGAAGGGCCACTAGAATCTTAGAGACAATTGCCCAAAAATGTTCTACCACTGAGCCAATGACACCATCTCTCTATCTCTGGAGTTTTTATTATGTAGGAAGGAGAAACCCTAACCTATTTAAGCCACTAATTAGGGTTTTTTATTACTCATAATTGAATATATTCCTAATATTACATACAAGACCAAGCATATGACTTTTTTCAATATTGAGAATGCTGTTTATTGTTATTTTAAGTGACCTTTTAGAAACAACTGATTTTTTTCAACCACATCTTAAATATTTCCATGACAGAAATATGTGGAAAGCTTTTAAAAATTTCAAATATAATCTCTCCTTCATTAGACTTTTCCTGAGGTAATCACACCAATATGAGTTTAATGCTTCTGTGCAGGAAAAAAGTGGACGCATTAAATCAGTAAGTTTTAGGAGTGCTGAAATAAATTCTGAAAGATGGGGTTTATTTTAAGGTTAAGGTTCATTTACATGCTACCTATAGTTCTGGTTTCACATCCCCACTTTTGGTCAATCAAGTGGAATGTTTATTTTATGTTAAATATGCATTGGGTTGTTTAGCTGTTTTCCAATTTATAGGGAATATAAATTATTATGTTAAAGAATAAAATTCTCTAAGGAAGAAACAATATTTTTTTTCTAGTTGAGTCCCTATAAGCTAGCAGGGAGATTAGTGCATTGTAGTATTTTAACAAATACATGTTTGTTGGTTGAGTGAATAAACATGAATAGGTGAATAAGAAAAAGGAAGACCAAGTTTCATATTCATCCCCTACCTGTACTTGTCTCCAGACTGAAGGAATTGTTATAATGGGTCATTAGTGGCCCTTCACTGATGCAGAGCTAATCCACCATGGTGGTACAGGTGGATTAGAAGGTGTTTGGTTAGAACATGTTTCCCCATGTAAGTAAATGTTTCTCCTTCTTCTTTAGGAAGCCCTGTCCTATGGGAGACATGTGTCTCAAGCCCAGGGCTAACTGCCTGGGCACATGAACAGTGCAGTCCGTACCAGGTTCTGTGCTCAGAAGGGGACCTCGTGTTTGGTTTTAATGCTTTATGGCCATTGTCTTGATATTCTTAAAAAAATCATTTTTGAATTTGGGTTTTGTAAATGAAGTCTGATTGGACAATGTAGCACATGCCAGGGAGCTTGACATGTAGTTTTGTACCCCACTGTCTCCATACTTTTATGGTACAAGTTCTTGGCCAGCTGCTCCCCAACTTCTTAGCAGAGCCAAGGCTTCCTTGGAGAAGAAATTCTGTCTGTGGACGGCAATCTCATCCTGTGCTCCAAAGTTCCCAGGCTGTCCTTCAGGATGGCCTACCCTGCAAATTTCAGACCTTGCCTTGCCAGTTCCCACAATCTTGTAATATATTTCTCTTAATATATAGCTCCTACTAATTCTCTTTCTTTGGTTGAACTCCGACCCAGCACATTAAACTCTACAATATTACAGTATAAGTCCTATGGCCAGAATCAGGTCAGTGAAAAGGAAAATTCAGCTAAAGAATTCATTTTGGAGCAATACTAATCATGGCCATTTACCATTTGTTTTAAAAATTAAAAATGCCTCTTAACTTTGAAAAACTAAAACCCTAATTATTTATTGGCTTTGTTTTCTCTACCAAGCGAATCTGTGCTTTAATTTCTTAAGTTAAATTGCATGTATTAGGGTGAGAAAATTGTGAAAATTTTCACTTACCAGAGGCCTCCGAACTTACCAGTCACAATATTTTGTATTGTCTCTACCTCCAGAAAAAGTGTGCTTTAAAAATATTATTTCTTAGAATAGAGTAGTGTGTGTGTGTGTGTGTGTGTGTGTGTGTGTGTGTAATTTCTAACTTTGTAAATCAGAAGTCTTGTGTATTAGTTAGAAGTCAAGATGTAAAATGTCATCTATCTAAATCACCTAAGATTAAGAAAAACAGTGGGTTAGTAAAAATGATAAGCATATGTTAGGAAAAGTTCTAAGTCCAAAAAATAATTTCTGGTAATAAGTAAGGATTAACCAAATGTACAGAGAAGAAAAGACAGGTGGCTTGACATATCATAGGAGAGAAATCCTACTTTAGGGAGATGCTGAAATTTGGAACTGAGTGTCGTAGCTTCTGGTATTTATATCACAGTCACACAGACTTGAGTAAATAAAACTATCAGATAAGCCTTTCCAAGATCACACAATCAAGAACAATCATGAATTTCTATAGTCAGCTGTAGTCATCTAAACAAAGATATTAAAATCTAGAAACTCTCACCTATAAGAGCAGCCATTCATTTTTGAGTATCTGGTGGCAGCCTGACTTCTCTGTCTCCACCCATTTCCATCTCCTTTCTCTTCTTAAAGTTAAAACGGTTAGAAGGAACAGATGGAGATAATGAAAAAGATATGTCAATATTTCTTTTCACTTCTTTTAGCAAGTGCCTCATGATAAACATATCTTTTAATGAGAAGAGTTAATACATTTTAGTTATGACTATAGACTTGGAACTTAGTCCATAAATTCAAATGCTTTTAAGGAAACTTGCTGGTAAACTAGATTAATGAAACAGGTGAGACAGAGGACTAATGGCAAGTGGAACTTGGAATTTATGGCTGGGTATGTACTTAATTCCATTTATTCTGCTTAGGATTCATTGTACTTCCTGAGTTTGAAGAGTCATGTTAATCAAAATTTCTGAAAAATTCTAATTTGTTATCATTTCAAATGTAGCCTATCATTTTATTCTCTACTTCTAGAATGCTCTTTAGAAATATGTGAAACGTCTTCATTTTATCTTATAGGTTTTTTTTTTTAAATCTTTTTACTTTAGCTTTTATGTTTTTATCTCTTTCCTTCTGAGTGATTCTTTTTGGTTCATTTCTTCAATACTTCCTTTTGTTTCCTTAATTCTCCTTTTAGCTTTGTCTTATCTGCAATTTAATTATGCATTTGATTTTCACATTTTAAGAATTATGTTTTCTTGTCAGAGATTCTAATTTTGTTCTTTGATACTCGTCTGGTACTTTGTAACACTATAGTTCTTCCTTTTCTGGCCTGCCATTTCTCTCTAACCTCATTTATTTATTTATTTATTTTTTATTTATTATTATTTTTTAAGTTAATTTATTTATTTCCACTACTATGATTTCTCTCACTCAGTCTAACTCAACTTTGCATGCTTCCTTATTGTTTTCACAATTACCATTTTAGGGCTTTTGCATGTTTGATTCCCTCTACTGGGAACATTCTTCCTCCAGATATCCATTTGACTCGCTCCTTATTCCTGTCATGTTCAAGTATCCCTTTCTCAGTGAAGCCTTCCCTCATCTTCAATGTGAAATTCAAATCACACCTTTACTTGTACTCTTTATCTGTATTACTTACTTTCTTTTAATTCACAGCATATTTCACCTTGAAACAGCTTATTTTGCTTTATGTGTCTCTCACAATTAGAACATAAATTCCATAAAGACAATGATAGGGCTAGTGGTGGTGATGTTGGTTCATTTTTGTATTCCCAGTAACTAGAAAAACACCTGACATAGTCGGTCTTCCATAAATGTTAGTTAAGTGAAATAAATATTTGTTGTTGAATGAATATCCTTTCCTTTTATTTCTCGTTTAATCCTTTAAACATAATTTATAATCTAGTCTGGTAATTACATGAAATTTTTGAAAGTCTAACACTGCTATTTGTGTTTTAGGCAAATTATATTTGGTAGATTGTAACTATGTATTGTGGGAGTTTTGGCAGTCTCGTTGTGATTGATTTTTCAATTATAATTAAATTTGAAAAGCTATATTTCCTCGGGCTAAGGTGTTTTCTCTACCTGAATCTTTCAAGACCTTAGTTGAAGACCTCTTCAAGAGGGATTTTTCTATTGATCTAAAAGTGTCATCTACCTATGATCACTTGTTATCTAATTTCTTAGCTTGCTAGGAAATTTTACTGGAGTTTAAATTCCAAACCCAGACTCATGGAAGTTATAAGGCTGTGGTTTGAAATTCTCAGGTCATTTTTTTTTTCCTGAGTTTTTTGACAGAAACAGAGAAGTATCTTGCCTCTGTCACCGTAATCTTTGTCAGTGGAAAGACTAATCCTACTCCACTCTTTGACTGATAGTCAAAGGTCATCTTTTGGTAGGGGTCATTTTTTATGTGTCCTGCATGTTTAAGGCTTTATCTTTTATCTATACGTGGATAAGATTTTGTAGATACTTTATTAAACATTTAATTGATTTTGTAGATACTTTGTTAAACATTTAATTGATTTTTGTGGAGAAATTTTAGTATATGTGCTGCCGAAGTGAGCACTTTTGTGGAGAAATTTTAATCAGGTAGTCAACCATATTGTCAGAAATAGCTGTCTGAAAATTCCATATGTATTAGGTTCCTGGGGCTGCCACAATAAAGTACCACAGTTTGAGTGGCTTAAGACATCAGAAATGTATCTTCTCATTGCTCTGCAGGATAAAAGTCTAAAATCAATGTATTGGTAGGGCCATGATCCCTCCAAATTCTCTGGTGGGATGATCCTTCCTTACTTTTTTCAGCTTCTAGTAGCTCCATGAGTTCTTTGGCTTCTGGCTGTTCAACTCCAATCTCTGTCTCCATTGTCACATGGTCTTCTTCTCCCTTCTCCATCTCTTCACATGACATTCTTTTTATAAGGACAGCAGTGATATTGTACCAGGGGTCCACTCCACTCTAGTATAGCATTATCTTAACTAATTACATCTGCAACAACCCTATTTCCAAGTAAGATCACATTCTGAGGTAGTGAGGGTTAGGATTTCAGCAAATCTTTTTGGGGGACACATTGAAACCTATAACACTATCTAAAGAAAGCAGCTGATATTCAGTTCCCACCTGTCATTTTCACATTAATATATGTGCCCAGTGTTGTCATACTTTCTGTTTTACATTTGAAATATTCTGATTCTAAATGTTGACTACCAAAACTTAAAATAAATAAATAAATAAATATATATATGCCACAGCCAGTAGTTTCTTGGCCAGTCGAAACACAACTGCTGACCAAATTTGGTTTGTTGGCTACTGATTTTCAACCTCTACAATAATGTGAAGGAAGCATAATCGATCACTTATCCAGTGGTTACTATGAATTAAGCTAGAATATTTTTAATATATGAAAGGACTTCAAGTAATCCAGAAGGTGCCAGATAGACAACATATGTGTTACAAGGTCTGAAATTAAAATATATGTTCCTTTACTCATAAAGTAGTTCCTAGAGCCATGATTTGGAATTTATTCATAATTACTTTATACATATATCTAAGAAATTGGCCAGGCTTTCCTGCTCAGAGTAGACTTAAGTTAGATTCAGTTTCTGAGAAATTTGAAGGTTGTTGCTAGAGGAAAGTGTGAAGATAAAAATGAGAAGTGACAGCCCTGATAGGAAGAGACAGAAAAAAAGATTTTCCAAATCAGATATAAGAATTCTAAAAATCATAGCAGTCTGGCATCATCTGGTGCAGTTTGGAGAACTGGAAGGCATCTCTAGTATAAATTGCTGCAATAACTCATGTTCTAAACATCCACCTTAAACATTAAAAGAGGTTTTAGTTGTAATTTATTTAAATTAGGACAAAAAAAAAGGAATATGTTAATATGTTTAAAAAGATTGCCAACATTCAGGGGAAATATTCAGTCACTATGCACCAAGATAGCTGAACCAGTTACTAAAAATCCCAAAATTCTTCCATACTGGTTTTTATGTAGCTGGGCTACCCTGTCCTCCCTCCCACAGGTGAAGCCAGACTGCACCACAATTCAGCAACTAACTACAGGAATGATGGTTGGCAGAATTGGTGGCTGAAGTACGTACTGGTCCTGAACTTTGGGAACTATCTCTTCTGTTTCCCATACTGTTGCTAAATATGTAGTGTATTATTTCTGCTGAGGCAAATATTTACCGAATATTTGAAATTACTGAAGTTTGGAATCATACTTGTGATTAGAAATTGACAACTCTAGTGTTTTACCTACAAAAAGAATGAACTATGCAAAAGATAAAATACCTTAGTAGCCTTGGAAATTCTATTTCAGTTGTAAATTAATAAATTAACTTTCCGATTTTATATATCCTCTGAGCTTAGTTAATTTGATCAAGTCTTGGTATTTCTTAGTAACATGAGAATTAAAATGATTGGACAAATCAGTTTTCAGAAGTTGGGATAAATTCACCAAGTTAGTAAGATCCCATGGGGACCTTGGAAGTTATCCATCATGTCACTCTAGGAAACCTTCTGTGATATCGCACAGATCTGTTCCTTTTGGAAACTTAACATGATGAGTTTGTATATTGCAAAGAACTTCCTAAAGTAGTCTATCTTTAAGCAGTATCTAAACTAAAATCAGTGATTAAAAATTTATTGTCAATACTCATGAACAAATATTGAGTTCTTAGAAATTCAGACAAAACCTCAAAATATGCCAGAAATTATCTTCATATGGTATTGATGATTTTGACAAAAGAGATTAATATATATGCACATATAAATATTAATATATAATAAGTACATACATTTTATATTAATATAATATATAACTACATGTTCATAAATATAAAATAAATATGTAATAGACTTATTTAATCTATAAATCAGAAAAGTCTTTAATTTATGGTTCTTCAGCTAATAGACAAATATGTAAAGTTTCAATGTGTAGAAGTGAGCATTAGATTGAAATAACACCTGAGTTTTATTTTTCTCTTTCCACTAATTCAGTTGAACATCCGACAAGACACTTTATCCCTTTGGAGCTCTGTCCTTTCACCTGTAAAATAAAATCTTTGTATTTGCAACTATAATCCATTTCATCTCTAACATTTTTAAATCCTATAAGACAATATAGTCTATATTTCTCATTTAACAGATGAACAAACTAAAACCGAGAGATAAAATGACTTGCTTAGGATCACGCTGCTCGTTGGTGTCCAAACTGGAAAGAAAATCAGGTTTCTTGATTCTGTTAAATAACAAAATTCAGCAAAGTAAATTTGAAGATCTAATTGGTTTTATTAAATTATGCATGAATCGGACAATATCCCATCTAGCAAGTAGAGAGGCAGTCTAGAGTTGTAGGAAATTGAAGGGTAAGAAGGAAGGTGTGAGCAAGAAAGTTATTAGCAAAAGAAAAGGATTGTTTCAGTCAGGGCCCCTTTTCTAGGGAGTAAAAGCAAGTGGCCTTATCATACAGATTACTTCATCTTTCTTTGGGGGTTGCAGAGGGCCAAGACTACTTGGCACTGATTAAAAAATTCCTGACTGAGCAATTAAGACTACATTTCTGGGATAAGTTGAAACTGCATGAAACTGCAATTAGATTATGGATTAAGTACCAGTTTGGAAATTCTGTATAAGTGACACCATTTGGGGCCTCTATGTTTTGTTTTGTTTTTTAATAATTCTTAGTGCAGTCCACTGTTCTAGTACAGCTGATACTACCACAAACTATATGTATAATTGTAATCCTTGGAACAATGCTTTCAACTATCAGCAAAGAAACAAAAACATTAATCTGGTGATTAGAGGAAGAATGTAATTTTCCTACTTGAATGCGTCCTTACCTTAAGGAATATGTTTCTAGAGTTAAGTCAAAGAACTAATTATGCATTATTGCACATTATATAGAGCATTATACAAGTCAATTATAACTGACAGTAAAACAACTTCCAAGCAAGACAATCTGAATTGCTTTTATTTCTCTTTTAAAAGCACTGAAACAATCACATTCCAATTCAAATGTTCTGTAAATCTCCACAGCCAATCACATTTTCCCCACTGTATTATTAGTCTCCTCCCAGGTCGTAGCTAAGGAACATTTCTGTTTCTTTTTTTTTTTTTTTTAAAGATTTTATTTATTTCTTTGTCAGAGAGAGAGAGCACAAGCAGGCAGAGTGGCAGGCAGAGGCAGAGGGAGAAGGGTTCCTCGCTGAGCAAGGAGCCCGATGTGGGACTCGATCCCAGGACTCTGATCATGACCCGAGCTGAAGGCAGACGCTTAAAGACAGCCGCTTAACCGACTGAGCCACCCAGGCATTCCTCTATTTGTTTCTTTAATTCCTGCGAGGTCACTGAAATTTCAAATGCCATTATTTTTCAGATAAGAGAATAAGAAAACGCACTTTTAAAATCTCTTAAAGAACCAGAACTTCAGTTTTTAATTAGAAGGGCATGGCTTATTTAAAAGAATTAACAATGCTAATAACAAAATAGTTTACATAAAGTATCCTGTTATCGACAGAAAAATTAAAAATGCAAGAAAAAAAAAAACTTCAGCCTCTCCACTCATCTTTTTGAGGTATAATTTTTTAATTCCATAGCTATCTGACCTGTCACTAATTGTTTCAATAAAGATTTCTATCAGATTGCCTTGCCTTAATCTATGATTTACTCAATAAATCTTTGTCTCCATCTCCGTGAAGCTTCTTCAGTTCTCCAGCATAATGAAGGCATAGAAGGGAATTCAATGTTGATGATTCCATTACTCTAAACCTAAAGAATAAACATTGTAAACTTTTCCTTTAGTATAGCCGTGACATAAATATGACTAAATGATGGATATGTTTTACCATCTTAAAACTGAAGCACATTTTATTTATTTCAAGAATGGTCCTTATCAAAATTTGGAGTCCATCAGTATTGGCTCCATTACATGTTATTTTTCCTTTAAAAGAATTCCTGTAACAAGCTGATTTATTTATTTTTATTTGTTTATTTCTCTAGTATAACAGAATATATGTAGTATATCTCGTTTAAGCTAATACAGTCTCTTAATTTCAAATTAATCAATTTGGAATTAAACTCCATAATTGTGCTGTGGAATGTTCAAAGTGTTTGGGTTATTTGGGAGAGTTTGGTGGAGGGAGGAGGTAGTGGAAGGAAAACGTGGTATATTCAAGGGTATTTCACATTTTCATGAGTATGCATTGTTTTTTCATAGTGTCCTGTTTCCTTGGATATTTGTTCTGTGAATTTTTTCTTTTTTATGCAGATGGGTAACTAGGGATACAAGAAACCATGGCAACACTGTACTGAAGGAAAATAAGTTGAAAGTAGTAATCCCTTGTTCTCTAAGATAAACCAGTCTGTGATGAGGTGTAAGTTGGGCCTTTCCCTCAGCATCCCCATGATAGTGGATTTTGTTGAATATCTACCTCAGAAACATTCACAAAATTCAGAAAGTTTTAAAGTTATTTACAGAGGCCCGTCAAATCTCAAATCACTAAGATAAATTAGAATTCATATGATTTATACAATGGAGAAGGTACTAAACCATCAAAGATGATTATTTGTAAAATCTCACACAGAGTAAATACAACATCAACTTGTAAAAACAATTTTGCAAGAAAAATGTTACCAATTTCACAAAAGGGCAAAAATATCACCATTCTTTTCATGGGCTGTCACAATATCCTCCTTTATGAAAATTGCTTTTTTATTAGAGGGCAGTTACTATGTGTTGGAATAAGAAAAAAATAGATGGTAAAAGAAATTAGAGGCAAAACATACCCACTTTCATACTTGTCCTCTTCTGATTCTTAATCATGAGCTGTGTGGAAAGGATTGGTCCTAGGCAACATTTCAAACTGAAGCTTTTCTTCATCTCCTCTCTTACTTTCTCCTTCTCTGTCTTTTTTGTTTTTACACTACCTGATCCTACACACCTGCAAACCCCCCCAATTTTTAAACTTTGTCCCTGTTCTAATAACACCCTTATGAGAGTAGGACAATGGCCTTAAACTCTGACTCGGTAAGCTGCAATCATTACAAAATCTGATTATCTGTTACCGTCTTGTTTTTTTATCTCCTTTAGATAAATTATTACAGATGTCCTAGGGTTCTGGTCTATTTTCCTATTGTGTCTACTTGCCCAAAGGTCATTTCTTTCAGACAATAATTTTAATGATCACCCCTCTTTATCTATAGGCAGTGTTCCTCAGTAACTTCCAAATTATCATCATGCCAATGTCACTTGCAAAGTTTTATGGTTTTTTGTTTATGTTTTTAATGTCTAATGTGCAGACCCTCCCAAATTCTACTGAATAAATAACAGTATGAGACTACTCTATAGTTTATATATCTAACAGGCTCTCTAACAAATGTATAACATTCTATATTTTAGGGAATAAAACTGCCTTGAGTTCTCACATCATGATTTGACACTGAGATGTGTGACCTTGGGCACATGAATGAACCTTTCTGAGATTAAATTATTATTGTTATATTATGTCCTAAAAGGGGAGTAATAAGAACACTTACATCATAGCATTGAGAGAATTAAGGAAAACGAAACAAGTAAGGTGCTTTGCAAAGTGCTTTATACACAAAACATAAAAAAATGAATAATCCACATTCATTAATAATCCACATTGAGTACTTATCTCAAGAATCTCAAGAATCATAGGCCAGGAGGCCCTTTGTTGCAAACACCAGCTGTACTTTACCCATTTTTAGTCTAACCAACCTACAAATATTCGACATGCATGATGGGATTCCTTTCACTAGAGGGCTCTCAGGCTGCTCAGCTTTCTGGTCCTACAGACCTCTGCTAACAACATGGAAGATTAGAGGGATTCCTGTCTTTCTCCTCTGCTCCTAAGAT
Organism: Potos flavus; assembly: GCA_028534135.1. Classification (NCBI taxonomy): domain Eukaryota; kingdom Metazoa; phylum Chordata; class Mammalia; order Carnivora; family Procyonidae; genus Potos; species Potos flavus. The sequence continues at coordinate 94,443,997 of CM052883.1, forward strand.
GTTCTCAAGAAATTTCATCAGGCAGGAGGATGGTCACTGTGCAGCTGTGCAACAGAAGCAGGTGCTGGAGTTATGATGATTTTACAGAGAGAGAGATTGAGGCACGGGTCAAATAACTTCCCATATATCAGACAGCTAGTAAATGATGCCACAAGCAGATGGCTGTGTGTGGTTCCTGTTAACATGATTACGATGATTCTTCTTGCCATTATTTAGGCATTATGGGAAGCTTAAGGTAAAAGTTTTTGGACATTTAGGGCTTTAAAGCTCTCTTCAAGTGATGCTACAGTTTTCAAAAAAGACTCATATAAGTGTTTACATAAAGTAGTACATTTTTGGAGTATGTTTATTTTGTAAATTTAATACTAACGTGCATTTTAAAGATATTTAGAGGTTTTTTTTTTTTTAAGATTGGTTGCTCTAATGAGAAGAAAAAAAAATACTATTTTCACCTATAAAATAGCAGAGGTGATTTAAAACAATTTTCTCCCAAAGAAAATGTTAATCTACTAATTGACAGAGTGGAGGCTGGGATGGAAGAGGAAGGAAATGAAGTAAGGCAAGGTTACTGGTGTTTGTATTTCTCGGTCTAAATCTCTGTAAGTGCAACCTACTCCCAGTGGAGAGGTAACACTGCAGACCAGGGGACCATCTTTATCTTTTTCTAGACCAGCAGGTTTAGAGATTCCAATAAATTTGTCTTTTAAGTCAGTGTCTGATTAAAGCTGGATGTATAACCAAAGCAGGTAAAGAGTGCAAAACATTCATGGAGAAACAAAATCATACCTGTACCCCCTTTTCTGACGCAATTTCCTGAGACAGCCAACTCGGTATTGAAAGAATGTTCTAGAGTGAACTACAGTCTTGGCTCAAGCATTGCTAGCTATTTGTACTTGGACAGGTCATTTCAACTACTCCAAATCTTTTTTCACATTAATTAGAATATATGAATTTTTTGGTTTTATAATGTGAACCTCATAAATTTAGTGAGACCTGGAAGATATTTTGTATAGGCCAATTAATGCATTGTGTCTGTTCTCTTTACCATGATTGACATAGGACATAGAGTAACTTGAGGGTAGATCCTTGAATTTTACTCATTTGTTAAAATTTTTTATTCTAAAAAAAAGCCTTTTCAGAGGAACATGACTATAAATTTACTAGCTAGCTCACTGAAGGCACAATTGAACATTATGGAAAAAAGGTAAAAAATATAATGATTTCTGTAAGTTTCTCCTGAAAGAATATGGCAGTGTGAGAGAGAAGAAACCTAGTTTTCCCTTTACATTGAAGACATTAACAAATTCAGAAGAAGAGTTTTTTGGAAATGTCTTCTGGAGATCTTGAAACTCCGTTGATTGAACAAAATAACTTGTATCATAGCAGTAGGAATAAATATTAGTATCCAGCCATGCCAAAGGAAGTTCTTAGATCAGTTCTGTCCTTTCTAACTGCATACACACATGCTTTGGGATTCTCAATGGAAACAAATATCACAACTAAGAAAAATGAAATTAATGATGTCAAACCTCTTTTCCATCTTACGTAACATTGAGCTGATGGTTCCTTCATTAAGAATAAATTGTAAGCATTTTTTAATTGTCATTGAATAATTTATTTTTGCATATGTATTTTTAAAACTTTGATTTGGTATCACTTATACTCATTAGTTTTCAAAATTAAGTAACATTTAAAATTTATTTCTATAGTTTAAAACAACATATGTTTCTTTTCCATCTATAGGAGTGACATAAATTTTTATTTGTAAATAAAATAAAGATATTGAGGACATAAAAATGGAGGTAGTGCGTGGAAGTGGCTAAACTCATTAGTCTAGTATGAACATGTACAGGAAAGGCAGGACATGCCAATCTCAAAAGTCCTTTGCAATTTAATAGCCCAAGGATTTTAGAATGGTAACATTATATAGGTGGGGAACAATGAAGCATTGACACCACACCTAGATCCCTGATAGTAATAGACAAGACCTTTTCTAGCCATTTTCTCTTGTGACGAGAATAATGATGAATTAGGTCTGTGGTTCTTAAAGTGTGACTTTAGAACCAATAGCATCAGCATCACTTGAGTAGATGCTTATTAAAAGTGCAAGTTCTCAGGCCCTACACAGACCCTTTTGGTGATTCTCTTGCCCGCCAAAGTTTGAGAACCAGTGAATTAGAGAAGCACATATGTAACTCAAATGATCATAAATTCTACTGGAAAATTAGTCCTATTAACTCTAGTGAAAGTAATCTTGAGCATGATCTTAGCCTAATGAATGACAGTGAATGCTTAGAAAAAGAGAATGAGAAAAGGAACAGAAGGGAAATCTTGTCAGCAAAAACTTAATTGTACCAATCACATTCAAATACTTTGTTACCTGCTTTGTTGGAGGGAGATAGCTACATGCAAAACCAACATAACATGAAAGTTACTTCTTTTACTGCAAAGAAAACCTGAAGTCTATCTCTAAAGGTTACACACCAAATAGTAGTACCTGTAGTAACATTTGGCCTTCTGGTCCTCTTCTCTAGGAGTCTTCTTACACATCCTGGCTGATCATGGGCAGCTGGCTAACTCATGGCCACTGCTATTTGGACCAGGAGGAAACACTGAGATGACTCAATTAGAGTCTTTGCAGAGACTTTGAAATTGGCACTGAGACAGTTAGTATGTGTTTGTAGAAGAATTACGAGGTTGTGAAAGCTGAGGTTGAGGTGGCCATTTGAACTCAAAAGTAGAAAAAGTCTTTAAGAGAGAGAGAAAAATAAACAAAGTAAATACACATACCTGAGTATCTGGCTGTGGAGTGGTGTGGGATATGGAGGACGGAAAGGAGGAGAGAATGAGAGATTGCTATGTCACTAATAACTTCTAATTCCTATTACATTTCTTCTTAGGTTTCCTGTGACAACTCAATATCCATTCAATAAACTGATTTGTTTTGTTTGGATAGGTGGGTCAAAAATATTTTCTTTTACTTGAAACATGATTCTTAAGATTCCTGTTTATCAATGAATATCAACACTCATTAAAATATGAATATAATTTTCTTATTAGCTACTGGCTGAAAAAGGCTAGGATTGGTTATTGAATACCCAATGTCTTCCCACAGAAATACACCCCAGATATTACCAGGATGGCCACTAATAGAAATAGATATTATCTTGGTCTCTAGAAGAAGAGAACTTTTACAACATGAAGAATAGGAAACATTGTACTGTGTGACAGTTAAATTGATTTTCCTTTATTAACTGAAGGGAAAGGAACATAAGAATTTAAATTTATAGACCAACCAACAGAAACTGAGATGTAGATTAATCAAAGTAAAAAAAGCCAAAGCAGTCATTCAAAGGATTCATGCAGCCTTATGGCAAGGCTGATAAAAGTTGGATGGGTAGACACTAGAGGAAGTAGCAATGAAACAGAGAACCAGAGTCCTGCTGAGGATTTCCACACACAAGTACCAAAGAGAAGACTAAGGATCAATGCATCTGGAGTATAAAGCAAGCACTGGGCCAAACACCATTAAAACACAAAACATGTTCTAGGACAAGCCTGATTCCAGTAAAAAGGCAGCAGAATGTGACATCTGGCTCCAGCTGGGGCCTGTTTTACCTTAAGCAAATGATTATACATCTGGCACTAAAGTTCCCATGATAATTACAGGAGTGAAAAATTGAGAAAGGCATTTGGAAATATAAGGAGAAGCTGATTTTTTTTTTTTTTTTAGCTCCTATTAGATGATTATACACATCTTCCCTTCTTATGTTCTCTAGAAGAACACGGAAACATAATAGTTTGAACACTAAGGACCCATCTAAGTATTATGAAGGAAGAATCCATCCGTTTAGTAGGTTAATGCTTCCCAATAAAGTATAATAATTGCAATAAATTTATTTAGGGTGCTTTGAAGATTTTTTTAATCATTTAAATTTAGCAGTTAAGCTCTGTAGAGCTTATTTGCCTTCTCCCCCTTCGTCCTCTTCATTTTATCCATTCAGGAGAATGAATAAAAGTATCATTCTCACGTTTAGATGGAAATACTGATTAATGGACTTAATGTATTCATTAAGTGCGCCCTTATTTTATCGCAGCCATAGAATGTTTAGGATTACCATTATGAATTAACAAAATTAGAAGTAATTAATGTTTCTGGTTTCAGGTGACTATAGAAAAGAGGAAAACTTATGTTCAAGCCTGAAAGATCCCCTGCTGTATCACTTCTACTACAAAACTAAGAGATTACTTGGATCTAGAAGGATAGAAGGGAAACTGAAATTCTTTAATCATTTTCAGTTCAAATAATGTATGCTATTGGAAGACTGAAAGTAAACTAAATGCGAGAGTGTCACAAAAAGCCCAGATAAACCTTAAAAGTTCTTTTTGTCCTCTAATGTTCCACCTCTCAAACAATATCTAAGAATCCCTTCCAACACTATTCCAGGGTAATCATGACTCCGGGATCACACTCTGTGTTCTGAGATGTAGTTTGAGCCCCACTTTCTAGATTTCAATCTGTGATCTGTAGGAACAGCTAATAGGAACAGCAGAGACTCAAATATGCACCTGTGATCCATCCAGAAGCTTTCTTGGATTCTAAGTGCCCTGCAAGATAGGGTCATCCCCAAGAGCGCAGGGATGATTCTCAGTTCTTAGGCAGAACTGTCAGCTCATCTCCAGATCCTCTCTTCCCCCTCACAGTTCTTGATTAAACTCAGTACACTTGGAGGGGGAAAAAAAGTGGGCTTGAGTATTATAGCTGTCCAGCTACTGAATCATCCTACTGAAAATCAGCTTCCTCATTGGCGGAAGAGATGGAACCCTCAGAAGACAGCATGAAGTACAGTGTGGGCCCAAAGAAAATTATAATCTTATTGATAAGCCAACTGGAAATTTTGGTTTTGCTGACAATGTGGCAATTTCTATTCAGAGATTTTAACATCATAACAATTACCACTTTACTATTTCTCTTTCCAAATAGGCAATTTCATGCATAGTATGATAACGTGTACTCTGATATCTTCTATTTTTTATAGTTTTTGCTTGAACTAAAAGCTATAACGTTTTATTACCTTGATATATTAACTCTTAACTGGGGAAATTACAACCAGGCAGAGTCATATATAATATCCTATGGATTTTTCATTCTCATCTTGTTGGAATCAGTAGAATGAGGAGTTTAGGGAGATCTATTTTAACAATTACTCTAAGACGAACAAAGCGCATTTGAAAGGCAAAGAAATGGAAATCAGACTGGTAGAAAGAGAAAACACTTGTATCAGTCTGAAGTAAACTAGAAACACTCCTGCTATGCAGTTAAATAGTGATGATGCAAGTTTCAATGCAGATGACAAACTCAGGGTTAGGAGTGGTCATGTTAGAATCTAGCTGATATTTATTAGGCGTGTCTATATACTGTTGTACCAGAGCTTTAATTTAGTTATCTGTTTATTTACTTTTATTTCTGATTTTATTGTAAGTATTCTTACATAACTTTTTAGAGAACTTTTAAACTTGCAAGGGAATTGCAAAAGTAGTACAGTGAGAATTCTCATATATCCTTCACCCAGTTTCTCCCTTTTAATATCTAAAAGAACCCAAAGTGTATGTGTTGAAACTAAGAAATTAATCTTGGCTCAATTTTATAAACTTAAGTCCAAAATTTATTCAGATCTCACCAATTTTTGTTTTTCCAAGAACATCTTCCCCGCCTCTGCCTCAAGATCCAGGATTCAGTTCAGAGTCCCACATTCCATTTTATTCTCCTGTCTCTTCAATCTGCAGCAGTTACTGGTCTCTTCTCATATTTTATGATCCTGATGCTTTTCAAAAGTATTGGTTAATTATTTTGTAGAATGTCCTTCAATTTGGGTTTTTCTGATGTTTTCTCATGCTTAAATTTAGGTTCTGCATGAAGCTTAGGTTATGTGTAAGGATACTAAAGAGGTGTTGTGCCATCAGGACAGTTGTGTTAAATGTTATGTGATGTTCATATGTAATACCGATGATGTTAATCTTGATCATTTGTTTGCCTCCTGTAAAGTTACTATTCATTCCTTTGTAATTACTAACGTTTTGGGGAGAGATACTTAGAGACTATCCAAATATCCTATCCTGGTTAAACTTTAACTCATTAGTTTTAGTATCCTTTGGAGGAATTGCAATTCACTGTGGTTGTTATCTGCTTACTTACTATATTTCTTTTTTTTTTTTAAGATTTTTTATTTATTTATTTATAGAGAGAGATCACAAGTGGGCAGAGAGAGGGAGAAGCAGGCTCCCTGCTGAGCAGAGAGCCTGATGCAGTGCTCAATCCCAGGACCCTGAGATCATGACCTGAGCCGAAGGCAGAGGCTTTAACCCACTGAGCCACCCAGGCGCCCCTATATTTCTAATTTATTAGAAATTTTCTGCAGTTTTCACTGTGGTGTTCTAATGGTGATTTTCTATTTTCTTATTTCTGTTACATGTATTAATTGGAATTCTTCAATAAAGAACAGCTGTTGCTTTTCCTTTGTACCTTCTTTCTTTCATTCCTTTATTCTTTTCTCTCTTTCTTTCTTAATTCATTAATTTTATCAATTTATTATGAATATTAATTTTATTATTTGGGTTATAGTCAATACTATCATTATTTGCTTCGTTGATGTAGTTATTCTAGTTATTTCAGGTTGGTCCCTGTGCTATTTTGATGTCTTCATCATTTTGTTAGTTCATTTTTTTCTGTCTTCTTCCTTTGTGACAGGGCAAGATCCTCTGGGCTTTTCTTGTAGTTTTTCCTGCCTCAGACCTGGAATCAACCATTTCTTCACAGAACCCTGGTTCCTTTTAAAAGGTTCCTTTTAAAATGATATTTAGAAAACAGTATCCAGGTACTAGGTGTATTTATTACTACTGAGTCAAAATCACTTTGTGATAAAATTTTAATGAAAATTATGCTAGTTGAAAATCATTCCTGAAAATCTAGAATTTTTGGCAAAAATTCTGAGGTGTCAAGAGCACTTTCTAATCTGTTGTTAACAGATGCTATGCTTTGGTAAAGGGTTCCATTTTAAATTACATACTCTACTTCAGAGGTTGATTATTGAATTTTGCCAAGACTTCCTTATGTTAAAAAACTTGGTTGCTTTTGGTATCTTTCGTTGACATCCAAAGTTACTTGATTTCAAAATACTTTATTGTTTTTTTGTTTGTTTGTTTGTTTTTCTGCAATACACCTACTGACATCTGACTAGAAGAGTCAGGATCACCAGATTAGGAAATACCATTTTAACTAAAAATTCCCTCTTCTAAATGTTGTCACTAGATAACAAGTAATAGCATTTGAGTTACTTTGCCTTTGACTCTCTGTGTTAATAACCTAGCAAATGATCAAGGCTACCTTGCCGTAAGCCACTGAAAACTGACAGTGTAATTGTCCATTTGTCCTCTTGTTTACTTATGCATTACCCCATAAACCACAACATAACACACATGCACATCCTTCCGTCCTTCCTTCCCTTCCTCCCTTCCTTCTTTCCTTCCTTCCTTCCTTCCTTCCTTCCTTCCATCTTTTTCTGGCTTAGATGAAACATACTGGCCTTTTTTTCTGATGCTCGTAATTTAATAATGGCTGAAAAACTGCAATTTTCCAATATCAGCAAAACACTATTTCTGAAGCCAATCTATTAAAAAATAAAAGCAGGAATGACCTCTTTCATACTCTAATGTGTTCTCATGCTGACTGTTGTATTCATGCAGCACTGGTCCCTTATTCTTTTCTTGTCACTGTTGCGTGTAGAATAGTTTTGCCTGATTCTGGTCCTTTGTGGTTTAGTCATGCATTCCTAAGTACTGGCTCTTGATGCTTCTTTTCTATCAAATTAGATTCTTGACTTTGCATCTAAGATGGTGTAGTTACCTATTCAGAAACCAATGCTTTTCATATCACCTAGTTCATGTATTGGACAAGACATTATTGAAGAAAAATGACTGAGATACAACTTTTATAGCAACAGATCCTACTCGCCATGAAGTGTGGATCATGTTAAAGCACTGTCAGCAAAATTATGTAATCAAGCCAGCAAAAAAACAAAAAAGTTTTAAAATGGACCCAGAGCTAACATTATGCAAACAAACAAAAACAAAACTCAAAGGAAAACAAAACACTAGAACAAAATTCTTTCATGATAACAGACCTAGAATTTATATACCATATTACTTATGTAACCAGCACCGACTGAGCTAAATAATACACTTTGTAATGGGGGTACAAACTTGAATATGATATAGCTCCAGCTCTCAAATATTACATTTAAGTGAGAAGAAATATAATGTAAGCCCAATTTTGATATAGTATTAATATAATAATAATGTTATAAGAAATTTGGGGACCACAGAGATAGATCATTTTATATATAACTAATTAGTGTATTAATCACCTTGAGCTGCCATAGCAAAATACTATAGGCTGGCTGGCATAAACAGCATAAATTAATGTCCCTCAAATCTGGAGACTGGAAGTCCCAGATAAAGGTCCAGCAGGGTTTGGTTTCTGGTGAGAGCTCTCTTCCTAAATTATAGATAGCGGCCTTCTCACTGTGCTCACATGATTTGAGAAAGCTCTTTCACGTCTAATCTAACAAAAACACTAACTCTGGGGCGCCTGGGTCGATCAGTTGTTTAAGCCTCCTACTCTTGATTTTGGCTTAGGTCGTGGTCTCAGGGTTTTCAAATCCAGCCCTGCCTCTGATAGAGCTCCATGCTCAGCAGGGAGTCTTGTTGAGATTCTCTCTATCCCTCTTCATCCGCCCCTTCCCCTGCTCCTGCTTGCATGATCTCTCTCTTTCTCTCTCTCTCATAATAAATAAATAAATAGGCAACCCCTTTGGATCCCTGACCCCTTAGGAGCTTTGTACTGTCACTTTGCTATCACTCAATAAGCCTTACTTTGCTGCCCACCTAAATAAATAAATAAATAAATAAATAAATATCTTTTTTTTTAAATTTTTATTTTATTTTTTCAGTTCCAAGATTCATTGTTCATGCACCACACCCTATGCTCCATGCAATATGTGCCCTCCTCAATACCCACCACCAGGCTCACTCAACCCCCCACCCTCCTCCCCTCCAAAGCCCTCAGTTTGTTTCAAATATCTGAAAAAATAAGACAAAACAGTAATTCTATCAGATTAGTCCCACACCCTTATAACATCATTTCACCTTAATTAAATTCTTTCTTGTGGTCCCTACATCCAAATAAAGTCACATTGGGGTTAAGTCTTCAACATAGGAATTTTAAGGGAACACATTCAGTCCATAACATTCAGAGTTCTTAAAAATTTCATTTTATTTAAGAAAATAAAAGGGGATTATGTCATTGCACATAAAAGTGATAAAGAAGAAAAATTAAGAGTTTCATTTCCAAAAATATGAGTCATGCCAATTAAATATTTAATTCACGAACATAGTCACTTTTGTTCTGTTTTGTTCCACCAATATGCTGGAGGTACCTGGGACAATATTACTCTACTTAATCTTTAAACTTTTTTTTTAAGATTTTATTTATTTATTTGAGAGAGCGAGAGAGAACAAACAAGAGAGGGGGGAAGGGCAGGCGGAGGGAGAAGCAGACTCCCTGCTGAGCAGGGAGCCTGATGCGGGACTTGATCCCAGGACCCTGGGATCATGACCTGAGCCGAAGGCAGTCGCTTAACCAACTGAGCCATCCAGGCACCCCTCTACTTAACCTTTAATGAAAAACTTGGAGATACTGTAATTTGTCCTAAATTATACTGTGCATTGATAATAAAACCTATTATTTAGAATTTAACACAATTTAAATTTTATTTAAAATTTAACACAACTCCATCCTGTGATATTTCTGCACAATGAATAAAGCTAAAGCATAAAAAATCTTTAAAATAGAAAATAATACCAAATATATTTAAATTTTCCTTGGTGATTTAATGCCTTCTCTCAAAGAATAATTGCCATGTGCAGGGATTATCTGTCACATTGGTAACAGCATAAGGCAGATGACCATAATGCATTCTGGGAAATATACCAGTGGAAAGTAGGACTGAAGAAAACATAGTCCTATATAACCTATTTTAAATAATAATAGGAGCCAAAATATTTTCCTGTGCCTAGTGGTTCCATGCAAAAATTCCTTATGATATTTTTATGGAAATTTAAATATTTTTCCAAATCTTAAATCCTACCTCTCCCCCTACAAAAAAGTCAAGAAATTAGGAAAACTGTTACAGTATTATAATTATCCTGTAAGAAGTGAAACCTAACAAGCAACATAGAGTAGTTCAAGGTAATCCACTGCTGTCACATAGAAAACAAGAATTGGATGCACTGTCACTCAGAATTGAATGTTAAGGCTGGACATTTCTGGAAGGGGCTCTTATCACAATCTAATCACTGTCTCGCTTGTAGCCATCATTGCTGTTAAATACAGAACTTTTATTTCTCCTATTGATACTAACTCATCTTCATATATACAACAATCCACAAAATAAAAGCTGTTGTCTCTGAACCCCCTTTTCCTCCCATTCCAAAGTTGGCCTTACTTTATAGAGCATTGTAAGGTTTGATCATAATATGTTTGTAGCAGTTTTTTAAAGATTTTATTTATGTATTTATTTTAGAGAGAGAGAGCTCAAGTGGGTGGAGGAGCAGAAGGGGAGGGAGAGGGAGAGAATATCAAGCAGACTCTACACTATGCTGAGTCCTTGCAGCCCTGATGCAGGGCTCAATCTCAAGACCCTGCCTGAGATCATGACCTGAGCTGAAACCAAGGGTCGGAAGCTTAACGGCTTAACTGACTGCCTCACCCAGGTGCTCCATTTTCAAATATTACTTCTAGCTCCTCTAAGTCTCCATAGCTACTGTTATACCCTTGAAAAGCTGTTTCACTCACCCAAAGCTACCACATGTATTCTCTTTCAGAGCCCCATATTGGAGGTTCGTAAAAATCACCCTTTGTGTCCATGGTGATTATTAGAGCACCACAGTATATTGGTGATACTTATGCTGGAATTTTACTGGAAGCATAGGCCAGTCTTACAAGAGAACTATAATATAAAGCGGACAAAGATTAAAATTCAAGCTAATTTGTGTCTTCCCTTTTACTGCATAAGAGAAGACACGTTGAGGCTTGACTCTTATCAGAGTTGCTCTTGGAATACTGTCCATAACTGTCCTGCCTTCTTCTTGCCATCAAGTGTGTTCATTTACTCCTGTCTAGTTTACATGTAAATCTCTAGTTGAAATTATTGCGGAAGGAAATGATGTGCAAGTTTAAGGCTAAGTAGAAAAAGGAAATGTCTTTGTTGCTAGGTGGACTACAGCAGAGAGACAAAAGGGAATTGTTATGGATATTTCACAGAAGAGGTGATACATATGCTTATGGGAGTTTGTTGTAAAATTCTATGCTCTGGTCCTAAGGTGATGATGGCAGGAAGGCAGCTGACACTTGGAGAAAGAAATATCTAGTGAATATGATCAAGAGAAAGTAGGCTCTGCTCAGACCAGTACTGATGCAAGGCTCCCAGAGGAACATCTGTTTAGTCCAGAGGAAATCTTTGCTGAAGATATTAAGTCCTGGTAGGATAAGCATATAAGTGATTCCATAGAGGTTAAGATTAGCCTGGCTGACTTGGGATACATAAAGCAAATGAGAAACGCTCTAGGTGCTAGTTGTTACTATGCAAAATCTATCCTAGAATTATTCCTGGTACAGTTCACTCTTTTATGTTTCCAGGCTTCTTTTATTTATTTTCTCTTATTTGTGACCATGAATGGTGCCTCTGTGGTGCATTGACTTTGACCAACGTATTATTCAAATCCCATGCAACCCACTTTCTCACTACTCTAGTTAACAACCATGTAAAAATAAAAATTAGGTTTATCAGTATGCCTGGAGATATATATATATATATATATATATATATATATATATATATATATGTATGTATATATATATATATATATATATATGTATGTATGTATATACATACATATATATATGTATGTCTAACTCCATTTCTGTATCTATATTTTTCTTTTTTTTGAAGATTTATTTATTTAATTGAGAGAGAGAGAGAGCACGTGTGCTGGGTGGGGGAAGACGGAGAGAGAGAGAGAGAACCTTTTTTTTTTAAAGATTTTATTTATTTATTTGACAGAGATCACAAGTAGGCAGAGAGGCAGGCAGAGAGAGAGGGGGAAGCAGGCTCCCTGCTGAGCAGAGAGCCCGATGCGGGGCTTGATCCCAGGACCCTGAGATCATTACCTGAGCCGAAGGCAGAGGCTTTAACCCACTGAGCCACCCAGGCGCCCCGAGAGAGAGAATCTTAAGCAGACTGTATGCTGAGCATGGAGCCTGATCTCACAACCCTGAGATCACAACCTGAGCCGAAACCGAGAATCAGATGTTTAACTGACTGTGCCACCCAGGCGTCTGTATATTTATCTTTCTAAAATGGGTATGTATCTACATAATCCACAATATTATATATGATGTGATAAAAGTTCTCCACAATGACAGTTTTTTTTCTAGTAAGTTGTCATTATGCTCACTTGGTTTTATATTTTTTTCAGTGAAAATATCTTTAGCCTATTCCTGTGTGATTTGTTAGTCAATGAATTTCTTGCCACATTTGTACAAGGTCATTTATTTTGAATCAGCTTTTTGTAAAATATGTTTCTAGTTAAGGATCTGTGTACTTTGATAGACTGAGATTTAGCATAAAACTATGTTTTATGAAAGGAGTTTTTCTTTCTGCAAAAAGAGTTAAACAATGTTTAATCTTAGATTATCTTACTGTCTCCCCTATACTATGGAGCCTTTGCTCTGACACTATAATTCACTAAATATTTCAACTTTATTTGAAGTGATTTGGGGACTTTAAGCCACAGGAAACAGTTGCTTAGTCTCTAGGCATAATGTTCTTGAAATGTGGATGCTCATGGTTATTCTTAGTTACTGATTATATCATTTTACTAATTAATATAGTGTCTCATTTTATTCTGTGCTATCTTCATTATGATCATTGTCATTAAGTGATAATTATTAAGGGTTTCCATTTGGAAGTTTGTAAGTATTTAGGCAAAATTGAATGCTGCCCTCATTCTCAAGAGGTTTACAGTATTAAAAACAGATGGTATTAATTTCTACAGTTAATAGGAAACAAGATAATCACACAAAGAACATGATAACAGTATTACAAATTAAATGATAAATACTAGGGTTCTCATGCAGGGGTCATATAAATTGGAAATAGGATATAAACTAGGTAATAAGTGACAAGAACAGAATTTCTCTAATCCCAGAAAGATGTGTGACAAATTTAATCTTTTCTAATTGACATCAGTTGCCCTGATATAAATGGTCATGCTGTGATCCACATGGGTTGGATAAGCGAGAAAGCCAAAGTGATCCCATCAACTGTGTCAGGACTCCTCCTGTGGATGGAGAAATAAAATCAGATAAGGTTTATCATAAAAACATTTTGAGAGAACTTTGAAAACAAGATATTTTGGGCATAGAGGTCATAACTTGCATAAATAACAAAAGAAGGTACAGTGGATTTTTTTTTTTTTTTTTTAGTATTCTGTTCAGGGTGGTTCTCAATTGACCTCATATTTTCAAATAGAAGAACACGTTTTGTGAGGACCTTATCACATTAATTGGGCCAAGAGTAGAGATTTGAATGAAATGAGGAATTTGATACTCCTTTTCCAGAAGACTGAACTTAATACTAAGAATATCTGTTCCTTCATGTTGTTGCTTGTGATATAAACTTGGGACCATTGAATTACCATCTTCTGTCTGACAGGTAGACCAAATATCAGAGAAATTTCAGAGTGAGCCAGGATTATAGAGAGCTGTGAAGATGAGAGATTAGTACTAATCCAAGTGCGTGACCTCTTTACATTTCCAGATTTCATACTTCTGCTATCTGACCATTCCTTCCTTTTTGTTTCTGAAAAAGAGTAACAGTTTATTTCTTACAACAAAGAATCCTAACGCAGAGGAAGTAAATGCATAAGATAGTTAAAGGGAGTAGGCCAGGAATCTGCAGAGAAAGGGGCATATGGGCATAATATAGTCCAAGTTCCAGGTACCATATTTATTTCTCATTTACTTTCTAAATAACTCTTACTTAAAATGCCACTGCAGTGTCGTTCTGTCTTTATAACTATATTGAGTATATGCAAATATTAGATTGAGGAAATCAGAGCTCTCTCTATGTATAGATAGATATGACAAAGAAACATTTTACTTAGCATTCCATAGGCTATAGTGTGATACAATTAGACTTTGCAAACAACAGCAAACAAAAGATTTGGCAAGGGATGCACATGCTTATGTGCTTGCGAATTAACATCAGAATCAACTTAGTCTCCCAACCTCTTCCTCATCTACTGCTCTGTTAGTACTTTAACTGCATGGAGTTTTTGAGACTAAAATATTTTGAATGTTTTTCTAATGATCAGATTATACCTGTTGCTGCACTTTTAGTGCTCTCTACTGCTTGCACTGACAAACGATGTGCAGAAAATCAAATATATGGTTTACAAGCAGTCAGCGATGAACAAACCCTCTAGTAGAATGAGAAGTAAAAATTTCACAGACGTCTTAGGAAGAGGTTTGGTTATGGAATTTAACAGACTTAGAATCCATATTTACCAGCAATTTGACCCTGTGGGAATTACTTGACCTTCTGATCCTCAGCTTTCTCATCTGTAACTGGGGATAATAATGTTCATATGGGAGTGCTATTAGAATTAAAATGAAGTAACAGATGTAAAGTATAGGACAAGGACTCTGTCACATCAGAGACACAAACACAGTGAATACTATTATTGCTTGTTAGAGGGAAATCCCTTAACACCCTGATTCTGAACTTAGTCACGTTATTGATGACCCAAATCCATTTGTACTCCTTATGTACGCAGAAGCTTTCACACTTTATTTCCAGCAGCAGAGCTGCACTCAGGTAATAACTCAGCTAAAGAGATTTTTTTCCCCTTGAATGAATTATGCTTCTGGTGTGCTAAATTTTCTCAAGGCAGTCAACCATAAAAATTATATTATGTATTTCTCTTGTGTAACTTGTGGGAAAGTGGAGTTTGTCAAAACTGGCTGCTCAGCATTTAATGAGACCCTCCACTGCATTTGATCCAGAGTCAAGCTGTATATAAAGAGGGTAAACAGGAAGGTTGGAGAGGGAAGCTAAAACTAACAAAATAAGGCAATAAATAATAAAGGGAGTTTTTAAAGAAATCTAAAATAAGAAATTGGTGAAGATAGTCAATTGTTACTTTTTTTAATACATGAAAGGTGAATTTGCTTTGTGCGTGCCAAGACCAAAAATTAGGGAACTTCATTTCCATTGAAGTCCTCATCGGTAAAATATGAAGCAAATGTCTCCCTGACCTCTACCTAATTGAACAGGAATGCCAGGGGGAGGAAAGTCATGAATCTCTCAATTGTCTAGGCGAAGGCCCCCAGGATTTGCAACAAATGATTCAGTTATATAGAGACTATATAAGAAGATTATATAAAATTGAGACAAAGTATAGTAGTATCCCTGACTTTTGTAAATCTAGATTTAGATCATATGGGTTTTACATCGAAGATAAAGTGATACTATTTAATACTGTCAAAAAAATTTTGCTTTCTTTGACTTTAATCTATTGCAATGTTAAATGGTATTATATCTTTACGTTTATTCAAAGGTAATTCAAGATTCTGAGCTCATTTTATATTCCAGCAGCCTTGATTTGAGGATGAAATTCTCATCCAGTGTTCCTCTAATTCTTGCTCTGAAACAGAATTGCAATGCATACCAGAGTGTTTCTGAGTCCTCCCTGCCTTTTGCAATCATTGTAACTTACAAACACCATTAGCATAGAACAGGTTGCACTGCATCAGGATGACCATCTGCTTTGTTTACCCCCTCTATTAAACAATGAGAAATGATGCTGCTTCTTGCTTGTTGTAGCCTGAGTGCCCATGACCACCTTCAGTATTTCTCTTTAGTACATTAACTAACCATCCTTTACCTCATTGTTGAAAAAGTCGCAGAAAGATTGCCTCACTCCTTGTCTTGCTCTCCTTCATACAAAAGTGATCTTTATAACCAGCGAAAGCATAGTATCTTTTTTTCTTTTTCTTTTTCTTTTTTGCATACATTTCTATAATGGTTACCTATTGTATAGGAAAATCAGAATCAAATCTCTGTGGAACTCTTATATAAACTTTTTAAATAAGAATGACCATATTATAGTTTTTGCAGTTAACTATTTTTAGTAATTTGAGGCCTGTATCCTTAGTATCTGTCACTGTTTTGGGCACATACTAGTTGGATGAATAACTAAATAGCAAGAAAATAAATCAATGACAATACAGAAGTTGTAGAACAGCTCAGGACAATAGCCCTGAAAGCAGTGTTCTTCAGCATGGTCAGAGAATTGCTTGTGTTCATATTACTTGTTAAAATCAAGTTTCTAGGTCCTAGCCCATAATCAAGCCCACAATCCACGTCTCTGTGATGTAACATAATATTGCCAAATTAACACACTCTCTAATGATGTTTATGTTTGCTGTAGCTTGAGAACCACAGCCTTAGGCCATAGGATGAGTAATGAGTGTGAGGTGCAGATTGTAGAAATGGAATTCTATGATGTTGAACTTCAGTAGCACCTGAAGTTCCTACATTATAGGGCCATGCATGAACTACTTTGAAGGCTAGTAACAAACACAAAAATGCTCTATGAAACATTTTTAACAGTTATATATGATCTGTGTACTGAGTTACATTGTAAATTTTATTTCTTACTATGGGTTGTGGTAAAAAAAATATTCGAAAGCCCTTGTGGCAGTAATATATATAAAGTAAAACAATATAATTTTGAAATCTATATGTGGATATTTGTGTATACTTTTAGAAAGGGTGACCATAAATCTTTAAAAAAAAAACAAAAACAGGGCGGGGGGTGTGGCTGGGTGGCTCACTCGCTTATCTCTGACTCATGATTTCTGCTGAGGTTATGATCTCAGGGTGGTGAGATAGAGCCCAGCCATGGTGTTGGGCTCTGTTGGACTCTCAGCTCAGTGGGGAGTCTGCCTCTCTCCCTTTCCTTCTCCCCTTTGCCTCTCCTCCTCACTCTCTCGCTAAAATAAATAAATCTTTAAAAAAATAAAAAGGATGAGCATAGCAAAATTTAGGGCAGTACATAGTTGCATCTCTTTTGCACTAAGTCAAGACCTGGAGAAGGTGTACATATTGTTGCAATGCAATGCTGAATCACCTGAAGCTGTGAATCAAGGTCATGTTCCACATAAATTAGAAACCTCGTTGCATACTATTTCCCATCTGCTAAATCTTCAGGCTTCAACAAATAAATATACTGGTGAAAGACAGAATGGTAGGATGAACAACTAATTCATCCTCATTTTTCTGGGACTTTCCCCATTTTAGCATTGAAACTCTTGTGTCCTGACAACCCCCTCAGTTCTAGGCAAACTTGGATGATGGTCACTGAATGTGCAGTAAATTTTCTAAGCTATTTATCTTTTATTCAAACAATTTTTTCCTTGAAATTCTAACATAAATCAGTTGCAGTCCAGCTGCTTTATTCTAAATGAGGAGAGATGCTAAGGTTTTCCCAGTCAACTTTGACCCCCATCATCTCTAGCTCTTATCCAAGGGCTCCATGAGATACTGCAATTACAACATAACCTGCCTGCCTTACTTAATCTTAATGGTTAGTTTTCATTGAGTATGAGCTTTTTTCTGATCCTTAATTTCCTTACCTGTAATATGGAAATAATATTCTTCTTACAAGTTGGTCTTGATATTTAAATTTCTCCTACTTGAGGGTAATTTGATTTCCAGATTTCTTCTGCAACAGTATACATCATAATGAAATTGCTTTAGTGCTTTTCTATGGAAAGAGAGTATTACAAAGGGCAATCACACCTGCTGAGTCACCTGCCTTGCACGGATAGATTTATACAATAGTATTTAAAGACTGAAATTTAACTAACAAATGTAATGGAAATACAAATGTCAAACAGTTGTGGTAGATGCCTGCATTTTAATGTGTGGATGTTGAGTAGATACCAACAGAAAGATCTGAGCTCTTTGTGTTACACAGCTGTGGAAATTAAAAGTGACCAGAGAAGCAAACTTGTGCCAAATTATAAACCAATAAAAAGTTCCATTTCACCCATAAGTTTGAAGATGTGTGGTTTTGGTGTTGAGAAGTATATTTGTTACTCATCAAAGTTGGGCTCCGATAAGGAAAATTGTCATTACCTTTTCTGCTCTTTTCAAAAATGCAGATATTCTCAACTGGTATCACAAACTTACACACCGATATATCATTAGAACTAAGAATTGAGCAATATGTTCACCTCCCCAAGAAAAATTCCAAAGTGATTCTTAGTGATCACAAGTTTAACGTTTTTAATTTAATTGAAAGTCATAATTCTAGAGTATACACTCTCTTTCCATAAATAAATACTATTTTATTAGCCTCAATATTATATGTTCATGTCAAACTTAAATTCTCTCAAAATTCTTTTTATACACATTAAGATTTATTTTAAACTAATGGAAATTAAAATAAACTCAACAATCTGTAATCCAGATCTGTGATTCATCTTGACTCTTCAAGGTGGAATGTGAGAATGGTGAGGAAAATACTCGCCATGGAACTAACAACCGTTTTAATCACCCTCCTTTCAGAAACATCTGGCTGAAGCCCAGATACTTTAGACCTATGTTTAAAATGGGAATTGATTCCTGGAAAGAAACCAACTCCATCCACAATAAAATCCAGTGCTTTGTGGATGAATTCAATTAGTGTCCCCAATTGAATACAAGGAGAAAAGATAAACCTGTGGTTATGGATATGGCTCCACAATCACATAGAATTTTGCCCATTACAATCAAATGGTTTGATAGCCTTCCCAATTAAAAAAATTGTCAGCTGCAAGAACATGTTAAGGCTTGTTTAAAACAGTTTCTAGGGATATAGTTTGGGGTCAAATTAATTTTACTTATGATTCTTCCAGTTGTGTGGCACTCCTTGTAATTCGTGGATGCCTACAGATCATTCTCCAGCTTATTCTCAATATTGTATCTGAAAATGACTTTCTGCAGCTCTCCAGTATTCCACCAGGATTCTGGACAAAGAACAGTTAATCTGTGTCAATTTGCAGACAGTCACTGGGTTACTTTTCTCCCTGCGTTCTCTGTGCTAATAGTTGCTTGGACAGTGAGTCCTGCAGTAATGAGATTTTCCTAGACAACCTGACTTGCTGGGAAGTCTCAAGGGCAGGGGCGGAGAGATTATAATATTTTGGGTCTTAAATGTAGGTCACCCTGATGGATTTTAAAAAGTGATCTCACAAAAGGAAAACATAATTTAAAATTATCTGCCCTTCACTTTGAATATGCCAATGTCTTCTTCTTTAAAAAATTACATCTGGGCTTAGAAATGAGAGCAGCATGTCATTTTCTTGAAAAAGAATAAGGATCTGTACAGAGTGAGTAAATTATTATGGTGGTAGGGGTATACTAAAAGGAATATAATAGTGTTAGTGGAGAAAGCAAACATGTAGGCAGGGTGATGAATGAGTGGTTTATACATTGAATCACATTTGGCTTTTGAGACTGACCAAAATTCATTCTTCAAAGAGTTCAAGTTTTATTCATCAGTTTACCTCTTCCTTTTCTTCTTACAGGCCTTCCCCATCCCTTCTGTGCAGCTTCCCCCGCCACATACACACTCATACACAAGGCAGCTATAGGATGACTTGAGATCAAATAAAACCAAATAGAACAAAAGACTCAAAAATAATTAAAAAGTTTTCTTGATTTTATTAGAAAAAAAATTTACATATAATTTCACATCTTCTCTTTTAATTATTTCACACCGTATTTAAGAGAACAGGATATTCTCTTGAAAGGAACAAAAAAGAAAATACAACCTGCCGCTTATTCCAGGGTAACATACTCAATCCACACATTGTTCTTTCTGTATTTATTTCACTCTGTATAGTACTGGCTTCTCACTCATAGGACCTTCAAAGTTTCACCTTCAGAATCACTAGCCCAAGACAAATTGGCACAGCGGAAAGTGATAGTTGCTCTGTGTGACTCAAGAAGGAAAATATACATTATTTCCTTCTAATCTGCTGAAACACATTTGACTTGATTCCCATGTCGATTTTCATTTTGACAAGATAGATGGCAAGAAATGCACAATTGTATAGATTTGCACATTTATTCCCATTTTCAAGGCACGAGTGGAGAAATCTTTCCTGGTTGATGACTTAACATGTCCTGTCACTCTGTTCTTAAGCCTGAACATATTCGGAAATCAGGATGCTGTAATTTGCCTTTGCAGTATCCCATTAACTCACTGGGCTGAGCAGTACTTTGAGGTGTCAGGGGCAAAGAATTCTAATTCAACTGCCACTGATTTGTTACATCCACCAATGAGGCAAAGCACACTAAAGCTGGGGGGGTTAATTTTAAAAACTACCTTCAAGCTCAGGAGGAGATGAGCTCATATAGTAGGAGGGATGGATTTGTGAGCTATCCCTTGCCACTTTCTTTACCCAGTGCAACCGAGGCATGTGCTGACAAGCTTGCCGCGATTAGAACTGAGAGAGAGGTCTGGCACTGGGGAAGATTTTTGCCTTAATGGAGTCACACAATTTATGTCTTGATATCTTATGTGATCTGATTATTTGGTTATCAGGGAAACTTTGGTAACCAAAAGAAGGGAATAGAGTTTTAAAAATTATTTTTCACAAATCTGCCCCTTAATGCAGGCCAAGAAAAGTGAAACTGCTTGCTCTTAAAAAGCCTGTAGACTATGATCCAGTGCATTTTGGGGGGGAAAAAAAGAAAAAGAAAAAGCATCAGCATATGGTTTTGTATTTGGGAAGAAACATCCCATTTTCTGAATTCAAAATCTAAGATTCTTAGGTAATGGCTATTGCATAATAGTAGATTTCATTCTCTTTTTTTTAGGTGAGAACTACTTCCACCCTTGGTTTATTGTACCCATGGGTCTATTTGTGAGCTGTCACACTATACAATGGGTCAATTATTTAGAGCAGATGCTGCATCCTAGAGCAGATGCTGCATCCAGATACCATCCAGGACGGTACCCCATCCTCACTGGTAATCATGTCCAAGCTAGCCACTCAGAGGCATCTTCAACAAACAGGTTTTTACATTGCTCCACCAGCAAGCTTTCAACCACTAGATTCTAGACCACTAGACTCTGTGGCTATATGCCTACTCCTGCACCACTGATCATCATTGATAATTGCACCTCCTTTCCTGTAGAGTGGGTTCCTTGGTCCAGTGTAATATTATATGGGATCCCAAGTCAATAGAATACATACCCAGATATGGTGTTGACTGAAGCTCTGCAAGCAGGAAAGGCAAACTCGTGACTGAAGTATGTGTCAGGTCCAATCAAGATGAGTCACTGGTCTTTCCAGAATAGAAGGGATCCAGTTAGGCTACTTCACATCAAGAGGCTAATCGATCTCCTTGAGAGGCACTGCTGTCTGCATTTGTCAGCCTTTGTGCCGTTGGGCTTGTGCATAGTCTCCCATCTCTGCCACAATGACTACTCCATTCATGTGCCTATTGTGCCAGCACTCTGGCAGCCAATGACAGAAGCAGACTGATGTCAACTGACCAAGTCATCTTATCTTCTTGGTTGTTTGGTGTCTCTTCTATGATAAGCACTCTCGGATAGGTGAGTGATATTTATCCCTGGATGTGTCTTTTGCCAGGGCACTAAAAAAAAAGCCAACTGGTTGGTCACTACTTTCTGAGTCCACATATATTCTGAAGTGGATTTCATTCTCCATAATGTCTAGCTTCATTACCTGGGGATAGATAGATAGATAGAAATTAACTTTGCTGCATTACTTTTAACTAACCAGAGACTTTATTTGGATTTCATTAGTTTCTACCAATGTCCCTTTTTCTGTTTTAGGATTCAATCCAAAATACAAAACTCTTTTTAGGGTGTAAATTTTAATTTGTAATTTCCATAATCAATTATAATCTTTGATAGAGGTTGTGTGGTAAGATAAAATTGGGTTCTAGAGTCAAAAATGCCTGGTTTCAAATCTTCTTTTGCTAATTATCTTGCAGCTGTTAACATTGGCCATGAAACTGTGCTTTTCTAGGTCACAGTGTACTCATTAATGAAATAGGAATAATAATAGTATTGACTTCTAGGTTGTTGCTTTAAGTAAGGAAATGTATTTAACGGGCTTAACTGGTGTCTGGACCCAACATTTAATGACTGTTAACAAATACTACGTTTGATTATATTGATTCACTTAAGAAATAGAGGTGTGGGGGCGCCTGGGTGGCTCAGTGGGTTAAAGCCTCTGCCTTTGCTCAGGTCATGATCTCAGGGTCCTGGGATCGAGTCCCGCATCGGGTGCTCTGCTCAGCAGGGAGCCTGCTTCCCCCCTCTCTCTGCCTGCCTCTCTGCCTACTTGTGATCTCACTGTCAAATAAATAAATAAAATCTTTAAAAAAAAAAAAAGAAAAAGAAATAGAGGTGCGAAGTGAAATGAACCCAGAGATTTAAAAATACCTAATATGAGGGTGCCTGGGTGTCTCAGTTGGTTAAGCATCTGCCTTTGGCTCACGTCATGACCCCAGGGTCCTGGAATCGAGTCCCACATTGGGCTCCCTGCTCAGCAGGGAGTCTGCTTCTCTCTCTGCCCCTCTTCCCCACTGGTGCTCTCTCTCTCAAGAATAAATAAGTAAAATCTTAAAAAAAAAAAAAAAATCTAATATGATGCAAGAATGGCAGTGTGTTTTATTTTTTAAAGATTTTATTTATTTATTTCTCAGAGAGAGAGAGTGCACAAGCAGGGGCCCCTGAGTGGCAGGCAGAGGGAGAAGTAGGCTCCCCACTGAGTAAGGATCCCAGTGTGGGACTGGATCGCAGGTCCCTACAGTCATGACCTGAGCCGAAGTCAGACGCTTAACCAACTGAGCCACCCAGGTGTCCCAGGCAGTGTGTTCTAAATGTCAAATTAACATTAAATATACTTAAAGCTGAAGTTCAAAATAGCGACAAAAAGTTTTGTAGGGACCCTATCTTAAGTTGGATAGTAACAAATAATTAGGATTTGAATACACAAGAAAAAGGGTGAAATATTTTAGATGCCCAATTAAAAGAGCACAAAATAAATCTGAAGGAGGAGGAGATGGGTGAATATGAGTAGTAATAAGAAAGCTCGAGAAGGAAATTGGGACTAGTCTTGATGGACCTTCAATGTCAGGGTAAGAGAATTAGACAATTCTGTAGGCCACTGGAGATTTGGTTCCACAAAGGTATTGGTTTCATGAGGTAGACAGAATTTATTGGTCATAAGATGGGTCCTTTTGGAAGCACATTAACTCTCGTTAATGGCCCATTAGGAACATACGTGAAGTACCAAAACAATTTTAGGCTGTATAACAGGATTCCTAGATATGTGGACAGGTACTGAATTTATACTCAAGCACATTGGGAATGTTATTCTTTGGAGCTTTTTAAAGTAATTTTAGCTCTTGTGCAATAATCACATGAAACATTTCTGGATCAATTTTCATTTGAAAACTACCCACTTGGTTAATTGCAGATAGAAGGGTGAAAATCCTCAACAACTTACTGAAAATATAAGAGATTTTGATCTCTATCCTGTGAGTTAATATGAGAAACATTTATCAAGATTTTTATTGGCATTGTCTCAGTCATGACTTTCATATTTATTGTTTTAGGTACAACAGGAATTATTGCACATACACCAAGATTTATTTGTGAATATCTTCCATAGATCCACAGTATAAAATAGTGGTATGAAATACTGAGGAGAGTTCCTCTGGACTTGGTGTCAAAAGGTCCATGTCCTGGCTGTAGGACTTTTAAGTTATCATCCATGTAACTTGGACAAGTCTCAGATTCTTCAGGCTATATTTTCTTCAACTAGAAATTATATATAACAAGAACTTCTCAAGCTTAATATAAGGATCAAATTAAATACTGAATGCAGGAATACTTTGTAAATTGCAAAATCTTATGAAATCTTAATCATTATTTTATGATACTCTCCAACTATTTCATATGATAGAATTCCCATATTTGGGATTAAGAAAGGTGAGTAATTCATATCTGTGAATTTCACTGTATCAAACCCATTGTAACTTTATTTCCCACCAGTCTGTCATTTATGTTATAAAAGTGGTAATGATATACCATGAATTTTACCCTGAATACTTTTTTTCGCTGGATCCATTTCCAAGTAAAGGTAACAGGCAAGTGTAAAATAACAAAAGGAATAAAATACTGGGAAAAAATACGAAATTAAAGGACTTATCTGTCAAAAAATGAACCATTTAGTCTTCCCGTTGAACTGACTATGATACCTTTCTTTTTACCTTCAGATCCAAAACATATGCTTCTTTCATTTCTCATAAACATTCCCTAATGATGTTCCCAAATGCGAGAAAGGATTATAAATGAGATAGAGAGTCTGACTCATGAAGAGAAATGAAGAGCTCTTAAAAAAAAAAAAATTCTACTTCTAAAGAAATGGATTCCATAGTCAGGCAGTTGTCCCCAATTCCCAGAAGTTCAAACCCAGTGATTAGCAAGGAAAGCCAGAGGTGATAAATAGATTTGTAGAACCTCTTGGTTTTGGTGAAATTTTTTCAAATGAGTAAATGATTAAAATGGCTCAATGAAAATCACACGCAAAAGGGTGAAATATAATGACTATCTGATCTGTTAAAAGGAAAAAGCTTTTAAACTAATCGATCTTTTCCACAACAATTTATGTCATAGCCTTTTAAGATGATCCCATCTTAAATGGGGAAGTGACAAAGAAATATATATCTAATGTACTTGTGCAATGGATAGATTTTCAGTACCCTAAGAAAATGCTTTTGAGAGCTTTCATTTTTAAAGGAGACTACACATTAGATTCTTGTAGATGATCTTATGTTTAGTTTTACACCTTTGTTATCGCTAAGGGTTAGAAAGTAGGAAATTGAGACCAAGACTTTTTTTCTTCAGACTTGATGGTCAGTCGTGTAGCAATCGTTTAACCTCCATGTGCTTCATTGCTAGCATCTCTCAAAGAAGTACACTAATGTATGTCACACTAATGCTTGCCATCCATCTACTTCATGGACACATTACAAGGGTTAACTAATAAGGCTGATAAGCACTTTGCAAATTCAGAGTACAAAGTAGAAGTGCTAAGTAAGCTAAATAGAAAGAAAAGACCCACCTGATGGTCAACTGATTTGAATTTTCAGTGATTAATGGATTTCGTGAATACTTTTCTTCTATTCTTTGCAATAAAGTAAAGCCATTTTAGTATTTTTTTAGACTTATTTTGAAGATGTAAGGGATGAACATTGTGTGCATCATTTCTAATGTGAAAAAAATGTTTTATATTACTCCCGTGTTTTAGTTTTCAAGATATACTACAGTTCTTCCTCACTTTTTATATAGGAATCACAAGTTTTTTTTATAACTCTGCTATAATATTATCTTGTGGTAGAATATGTCATAATGACAGAAGAATAAAATACTCTTAATTGGTCAGAAAACCAGGAGAGCAAAGAATAAGTTTCCCTTGGCTTCTGAGGAAATATATCTCAACCATGAGAAAGAAAGATCAACTCTGAGGGAAAGAGCATTTTTTTTTCCACCTTGGATTAATATTCAGCCCTAGTCATACCTACTTCAGCTGTCAGGAAGGAGACTAATTAGTGCCAGTGATGATGGGAGTTTTTGTGATGCCAACTTTTGTCTTTTAAGAACTGGATTAAACTCAAAATCATTTCCCACACTCTGCAAAATGAAATGCTTTAACTATGTCTCAGCAAAGTCACAGATGAAATCATTTCCATCAGACGTTGACATTATAGTTATAACTAGAGGTGGACAGTGAAGTACAAAGTAGAGTAATTATATAGGATAATACATACCTATCAAATTTTGCTCTATGTATTGTCTGCTCGGGCTACCATAACAAAATACCACAGACTAGGTGGTTTAAACAATAGACATTTATTTTCTCACAGTTCTAGAGGCTAGAAATCCATGATCAAGGCGCCAGTAAATTCAGTTTCTGATGAGAGCTCTCTTCCTGAGTTCTAGACAGTTGCCTTCTTGCTGTAACCTCACATGGCCTTTTCTCTATAATTATGTAGAGACAGAGCTCTGGGGTCTCTTTTTCTTCTTATAAGGACTTTGGTTCAATCTAGCTAGGGTCCCACACTTATGATTTCATTGAACCTTAAATACCCCCATAAAGTCCCTATTTTGAAATATAGTCATAATATGCTTCGAAATATGAATTTGGGGAGACACTGTTCAATCCGTAACACAATGACATGTCAGATAATTGAGACCTAAGTTTCCTCTACTTGACTATTCTAGATACTTGCAGAACTATAACTATATACTTTATAAGTGTGTAGACTAAGCATAAAACAAAATCCTCTTTTGTATTAATTTCTATATGCAATAATGTTTATTTTGTTTGAATGATGTGGTGTAGTTAGGAGCAATATGTTAAAAGCAGACTATCACCAATCTGTAAACAGTTGTTGAGAGATAGTAAAAGTGTCCCTTAATCCCTCTAAGGATCAGTCATAGAACTAGTTGGAAAAAGAGTAATATGACTTTACGGATGTCACTTTTCTCACTCCAACAAGCAACACATAGTACCTGCTTTTCTTAAAATTCAGCCAGAGAAAAAATAATCTCAGTCCATAATCCTTAGACTAAAACAGGGTCTTTTTTTAATGTAAAAAAGTACCTCCCTGGAAGCCCTAGTATTGAGTTAAATTATGTAAGATGAAATCCTACTATTCATTCTCCATCTTTCCAGACTCTGCCATCCTCATTTGAACCTAAAAGAAACAACATACTGCCCCCCTCATCCCAAACTTGAAGCTATTAAGTGGGTTGGTCTTGAACATTAATTATATGATTTACTTAATAGTTTACAGCCTTATATTCTTTTATATGTCTTTTAATTGAAGGTGACTTTTAAAAGTTATATTAGCACCCAATAGCACCCCTTTATTTGTTCTAATAAGGAGAAAGGAACAGAGTTTGCATGAAGGGAAGACCAAATGCCATTTCTGCCCAGCATATGAAAAAAATTAGGCCCTCATTTGGATGGAGAGAACAGTGGAAGAATCTCTAACACACCATTCTCAGTATCATACATCCTGAAGAATCTACATTCACTAGTCAGCAATCACATTTCTCTCACAGTGGTGGTTTGTTTGGAGAAAATAATCATAATCACTTTCAATTAGTGCCAAAATTTGAATTATTTCTATTTAGCTATTTTGTTATTATTTAAATCATATACATATTCTGGTTGCAGAGTTAAATGAAATACCTAAATACAGGAAGTTCATACTTAGTTTTATGTCTGTACACTTGGCAGACTATAATCTTTCAATGTTAAAGAATATATATGTATAAATGTGTTTATATATAACACACACACACACACACACATATATATATGAATATGTTAAATATCATCAGCTTTGACTTATTTTGACTCTTTGCTTTATGGGAGAACAGTTATTCAGCCCTTGACTGAATGTAAACCTCACTGTGTTTCTCACAGGGAATTTAGGAGAGTTTATCCTATGACCCTGTAGGTCTCTGTTTCTCTAGGGTTTAGTTTTCAATTGCTTATCATTTGGACTCCAAAGAAATGTTCTATTGAGACTTTTCCACAAGGGTTATTTGAGGGAAAAGCAGCAATACAGCTTTTAATAAGGGGGCGGGTTGGAACACAGAACAGCTATATAAGAGGGGTGCACTAAGGTTCCTGCATCTTAGTCTTCCCTAATCTGTCAGTGTAGTGGGTTGAGTTGTAACCCCTCAAAAGATATGTTTATACCCCAGAATCTGTGGATTTGACTGTTTCTGGAAAAGGGGTCTTTGAAGATGAAATTAAGGATATTACAATGGGGTCATCCTGTTTTAGAGTGGTCCTTAAATCTGATGACAAGTAATCTTGTAAGAAGAGAAGAAGATACAGAGAAAAGGTCATGTAAAAATGTAGACAGAAATCGTAGTGATGGACACACAAACCAGGGACACATGGAACCACCAACAGCTGAAAGAGGCATGAGATAATTCTCCCCTAGAAATTTCAGAGGAATTGTGGTCCTCCTGACACTGATTTTGGATTTTTGACTTCCAAAACTATGAAACAATAACTTCCTGTTGTTTTAAGCCATGAACTATATGGCAATTCATTTCAGCAGCCCTAGGAAATTTATACAGCTAGTAAGCCCGATAAGTGATTTGGTAATAAAGATCAGGATGAGGAACCATAAGTGATAGAGTTAAGAGAAAAACTGCATGATTTCTGCAGTCAGAAGGCAAGTTGGATCAGAATTCTCATTGGTCAGTTAACAACACAGAGGTCAAGTATGTGGGAATTCTGACTTGCATTAAGTGGCCTCCATGGGGAATCCCAAGGGGACATGAGCTTATTCCATATTTCCACTTTGCTCTTTTGCTCTCTATCACCAGTGTAGGGATATTTCAGTAGAAGTATAAACCCAAAATGTTCTGTCTATAATGATAAACTACCTTCACTGAGCTACTTTAGTAATTAGAACAAAACCTAGAAGAGCCTAAGAAATAAAAATTAAAAGAATATGCAGGGGCGCCTGGGTGGCTCAGTGGGTTAAAGACTCTGCCTTCGGCTCAGGTCATGATCTCAGGGTCCTGGGATCGAGCCCGACATTGACATCGGGCTCTCTGCTCAGCGGGGAGCCTGCTTCCCCCTCTCTGCCTGCCTCCCTGCCTACTTGTGATCTCTCTCTCTCTGTCAAATAAATAAATAAAATCTTTAAATAAAAAAGAATATGCATAAGAAGGCAATATGTGATATGAATAGCTATTAAAAACTTCAACTTAGCTGAGGAACTATTATATAAACTTGAAAATTATTGATCCTTTGCGATATCATGACCAGAGAGATGGACTGGAATTTGGCTCTGTGAGCTCAGGAATGGCAAAGAGAAGAAATATCTGTAGGTGAATAGGAACATCATTTTGAGATCAGTGGTCATTTATTACCAGCATCATTTGGGTATATTCCGCTTACCCAGACTATCGGCCCACTTTCCCTGCATTCTGTCATTCTGCCTTAGGACGGTGGTAGTGCGAGTAATGATCTCAAGGGTAATTTGTTAAAGAGGGTCTGGTAATTAGAGGACTTTTGAACAAAATCCATGCCAAATTTACATTTGCTAACTCAAAAGAATGTTTTGGGTTTTTGTGCCAGACCCTTCTTGGGGTCCTGGAAACACATTAAGGAATGACACACATATGGTAGGTTCCCTCATAAAGCAATCACTACAACTATACTTCTAAAGAGCCAACTTTTGTCTAAAACACACAAACTGTGTTATATGTGACCTCTGAGTTTTACACTTTGTTTGGTCCTATATAGTTGCTGTTTTGTACCGCACCATTTATTTTATGTCTCTTGTATGTCTTCAGAAGGCATTAAAAAAGCCACTGGGCTTATTTTTCTTCATTGATTATGTAAAAGCCTATGAAAGGTCCATTTTTCAGCTCAACTGTACTCCTAGCACTGTTCTGAGAATGCAAGGAAAAGAGGCTCTTTTGTCCCCCAAATTAATTTGACCCAACTATTAATACCTTTCATTTGTGTATAACATTTTAATCCTCTTTAGGGAGCTTTCGTGCTTGTCTCATTTCATCCTCACAAGAGGTGAAGTTCTAAGGCCAAATTGTTCTCTACACTGCCAGCTGGCTCCTTGAATTTCTGGCTTTGACTTCCCAGTGTGCCATTAAATATTGAACAGGGAAGTTAAACAGGAACTTCCTGACACCATATTTCTGTCCCAGGCATTGGCTTCTCACATTCTCCAGCAATTTATTCTTCTTGTGAGCAAACAACTTTTTTCTTACCAAGGGAGTCCTGACTTAGATTTAATATGTCAGATAATCAGTCTGATAAGGAAACAAAAATAAATTAATAATATGGCTTTAAAAATGATACTGCAGTGAGGGATACAGCTTGTTAATGTTCTTATTACTCTTTCTTTTCTGCGGAAAGTGGTGTCTTGGACCTTCATTTGCCATTAGGGTGAATAAAGGCGGGCATCATGTATCACATTTCCAGGAAGCAGGTTGCCGTAACATATGGCAACATGCTTGGATGTCCTGGATGTCAGGAGACTATTTAGAAGGTCAGAAACTGAAAATTGTTTTGCAGAATAGTTTGAGTGAATGTCTTAAGGTTATAAAGGTAAAATGCTGTCTGTCTATCTTATCTATATTTGTAAACTTCACCTTTAGAAGTGAAACTATAATGGAAATGAAAGTAGAGACAGCAGTTAAAGTATGACTTACTCTTTGCCCTGGCATATTTTAAGGACTCCTCTGAAATTTTCAAAACTGACAAACATATTTTACAACATTCCAGATGAAATAAAACATTTTCAAAGTTTTCTTTTTTCTTAAAATTAGTGATATACATGAAGATACAGAACTTATATTTCCCAAGAAGTTAATTATTTTTCAAGAAAAAGTTGAAATATTATTAATTTATATTGGTGGCAGAAAATTACAAGATTCAGGGTACATGATACATATTCAAGATCAAGGCACAAAATAGATGAAATAGTTAATATTTTCAAAACGTAAGTGGCATAGAAATAACCTTAAAAACAGAATATACAAGACAGTATTTTTTCAGAGTCTCTCAATACAAATGCTATGAAATAAATCCACTACCAAATATGTATGCTATCTCTACACTGGCTGCCTACTATGTAAACTCTCCAAGGTGTAAAATTAAGAAATGGGGCAGCATGGGGAAACACCTTTATTCCAGTTCTTGGTGAGAGTGTAAATAATGATACTGGAATGGAATTTAACAATAAATATTGAGTGTTAAAAACATGTCCATAATCTGACACCCAGGAATCATGCTTTTGAGAAACTTAATAATAAAATAATCCAAACTATAATTAAGAAGTGAAAGCTTTCTAAATATCTGACAACAGGGAGTCATTCAGCACTTCACAGTATGTATATACTATATACATATATAGTATATAACATAATTATATGACATAATTATATACATAATTTAATATTATATAGTATGAAAATATCTTTTTGAAACTTCTAGTAGTAGGACCAAATGCTTGTAACATAATATTTACAAAACTATGGAAAATAAAATTGTATGAACAGAATGACTTCATATACAATACTTTAATAACTTATATTTGTGACAATGGAATTATAAATGACTTTTGAAAGCCATTATGTTCAACTTTATTATTAAAGCTTTCCAATAACTTAATTTGTAAAATACTTTAAAATTGTCTGTAGAAATGAGTTTTCATGTAAAGAAATCCTTGGAGAGTTATACTTGGGAGCAGTGAAGCAGTGAGAGTGAAGATGAGTCATTCTAACATATATTAAGTAAGTAGACTCCTGAGATATTGCTTTAAATCCTATAGGATGCTTTGGGAATTGTACTTAGCATGGGGATTCTCTCACAAAAGGGAGCAGTGGTTCTTAGTGACCTTTTCTTTCATATCTTGTATTTTTCAGAAATCACAAATGTAATTTGTGACTGTGCCTTGGCCCTCACTTACCAAACAGTGATTATCTCTGAAGAATATTCTTGGTGGGGATACCCAGGAACTAAATGCTCTCTACAACATAGGAAAGAACCAGGCTGACTGATTTTATTTGCAATATTTTCTCAAAAACTATCTTCTAGGCTTTTGAATATGAATCTCTTGCCATATAGAAAAAAGTCTCTGATATTTGAAATGAATCATTTCACATTATTAAATGACTCACAAACAAACAAAACACTAAATTGAGCTAGTTAATATTCACCTTAATCAGCTAAGTCAGAAAAGGTTCAGGGTAGGAAAAGAAGGATGTATGTGAATAGGAAAAAATGACAAGCCAGTATTTATAGAGGATCCCGACTGAGCTCTTTAGCTGTGGTTGTAGAGGGACACCACCAATTGATTTAGATTGTTTTATATTTTTTCTTTCAATTCCTACCACATTTGAATCACTGTGATGGAGAACAGATTGCATTAACACTCTTGATGGTAATAGATTCCAGATCCAAACAAGGAAATTGAGAAGAGCTTACACAAAAACCAGTAAGAATTGGTAAGGAACCCTACCTAACATTAGTAACAGTGGGAACTATTATGACTTCTAAACTTGAAGCCAAGGAGGAGTAATTCCTCAGGAATCAGAGAAGACAAGTATAGGAAAAGGGCCACCTGATAGGAGATAGAAGCTGTGCCCTAGGTAGGAGGGACACTGTCATTTGCTGTGATGTCCAGGAAGTAGCCAGCAGAATAGATCATCTGAGCTTGCTGTCCTCCTTGCCTCTCATTGACTAAATCCAAGTTCAAGAGAGAATCTGTTGATAACACCCAGAAAGGTTAGTCTCAAGGTCACAGAACAAGATGGAAAAGGGGTGCAGAGCAGATCTGAAAAATGCGAATTATTCAGCATACAGATATATTTAGTAATGACATCTTTTGAATTTAATGCTCCCTCTCTTTCCTTGGTATAGCATGCAAATATAGATATGAATAAAAATTGAGTATTTTAACTGTGAAGAAAGAATAATAGAAGTCTTATGGGAGAGGGTAAAAAGTAGCTGATATTTCATCTGTTTCAGAAATCCTGAAGGGAGGTTAGATCTTTCTGGTTATAAGTGAAAGAGGTAGAAGCTAATGGGAACTTTTTCATAGAGACTAGGTGAGATTCTAGACACAAGCAGAGTCAAAATGTGACAAAATGTGGCTAGAAGTTGGGAGACCATGGCCTTCTCAGTATCCCTTCTTGGAGTCCAGATAGTACATTAGAGACTTTCATAGTCAACATGGGCGGAGAGCTTTTCATGGCAGAGTCAGCAGTGAGGCCTCACCAGCAGCTTAGACAAGGGGGAAAACAGAGCATCGTATAAAGAAAAGGGCAAATAATACTTGCTGACTGTCTTCTATAGGGGCAGCATGAAAACTGTGACTTCGAATTAACTGCATGAAAAGTATGGTGAGATGGATGGTTGAGAGGAGATGGGAGAAAATAAAGAGTGATATCTCCTCAGCTTCATGGAATTACTGCCCTTGATCTTGGGTTTTCTGCTCTGTCTATTGAAGTGGCCAAAGGGCTGGTCCAGGGCTGGGATATCACTTCAACCGGAGAGGAGTTACAAGAAGAGATATTTGCAGTAGAAGAAAGGGGTTTGCAACTTTGAACAATATGTTAAAAATCATTTTTTAAAATGTTTGTCACCTCTAAATTTCCCTTTCAGCATAGCTTTGTTGTTTTTCCCATCTGCCTCTGACTTGATTCTAAACCTTCGAGGGCTTATATGTGGCAGTCTTTTGGTACTCCCAGTAATAGTACGGGGATATTTTGATGGGTTCTGATTTCCTAAAATCAGGCTTATATCACTGCATGTTCCTGTAATTCACTCATTTACAATCAAATTGACCTTATTTTATGGTCTAAATTGGTGAGTCTTAACATGGATGAACCTGGAGGACATTATGCTAAGTGAAATAAAACAGAAAGAAAAAGACAAATACTGTTTGGTGTCACTTATATGTAGACTCAAAAAAAAAAAAAAAAAAAACCAATTTCATAGAAACAGAGAATAGAATGATGGTTGCCACTGGCTAGAGGGAGGAGGCAATGGAGTAATATAGGTTAAAGGGCACAAACGTTCAGTTATTTATTTCAGAATAATAAATTCTGAGGATCAAATGTATGGCATGGTGACTATAGTTAATAATACAATATTGTGTGTTTGAAAGTTGTTGAAAGTAGATCTTATGTACTCACCACACATACAAAACAATGTTACCTTTGTTAACTATGTGAGGTGATCTCAGTAATCATTCTACAGTATGTATGTGTATCAAGTCATTGTGTTGTATACCTTAAATTTATACCATTATAGTTGGCAATTATTCCTTAGTAAAGCTGGAAGAAATAAAAAGATTGCTTAGCCTTGGGATATACAGATATGATTTCTGTTATTATCCATCCTAAAGCTGAAGTTTGGATAACATGAAGGTTCTATAAAAAGACCTAGCAGGCAAAGCTATCCCTAACCACTCATTTCTGTAAATGACTTTGTAAGCCTAACCTTATTTAGGATGTGATAATTCACAACTATTACACTTAATATTTTTAGGGAATAGGGAGAAGGAAGGGGGGTAGGGCCCTACATTTTTCATACTTTCTGTATACTCTAGAGAAATATGATAGAAATGGAAATTGGGATGCCACCCCTTGAAAAGAAATGAGCTATTTTAAATTTATCATAACTTTGATGCTTATCCTCATTCAGAACTTCTTGGTCATGTTTTTCATTGTATTGAGAAGCCAGGGAGGAAAAGAAGAAAATGAATGACAAAGCAATGGTTGATGACTTTCTGAAATTCACTTAATTCATGGTGAATCTATTTCTTTTATCTCAGACAAGCGTATCAGAATCTGTGTTTGGATGTTTAAACTGTAGGAGGCACATCTATTCGACACATTACTAGAAGGCATCCTCTGAACAGCCCAGATGACGGGTGTTACTGTTTCTGCAGTATAATTAATGGGAACGTGCTTGGCAGAACTGTATAAATCCATCAGCTCTGTCATATCTTGGTCTCTGCCTTTGAGAAGGAAACATTCGAGTTCTTAGTATCATATAGTTATTAAATATATTAATATTCAAAATACATTTTGAATATAAATTCAAATTTTGAATATTGAAGTAAATATACTAATCCCTATATTTTCACCATAATACGACTGTTTATTCTTTTATTTCTTCTCCATAGGTTCAACTGAGTTCACTAAGTTCTTGTGTTCACTCCAACACAATATATGCTATCAAACTGCTTTATTTCAAATTGGATATGACAGAATAACAGGAGTAGAAGTGACTCAGCTGGCCTTTGTGACATGGTTGGTTCCTGGAAAAGGTAATTTATTTTAAATACTATTTTAAAAGCATTAATATATAATGAAATATTTGCACAAAATTAATAATTTTAAAAAGTTATTTTTAAAACAATGGAAAAACAATGACAAATCTGAAGGAACTTTATTAATGGTGTGTCAGTTAGTGAATATGGATCTCAAACTCCAAAAAGTTCAAGTTTCGAATGCCAAATATATATTGATAGCCAAATCATTGTATCTTTCATCTGAATGAGGAGCAATTAAATTATCTTATATAAGGAAAATGAAATCTAAATTCTGTTTTGTAGTATTATGTATAGGAGCAGTTTGGGAGCATAATTTAGTTTACTGTTTCTTGGAGGTATGTTTTCAACTGTAACATATTCTATATTTGGATGTTAGGAAATACTGATTTCCTAGATTTAGAGACTCCAAAAGACAAAAAAATTAGCTAGTATGTTATTATAAAAATATATTTATGATGCTAGAAGGTACTGTGAAGATATACATAATATAAAAAATATATTGTTATATATGGATCCTCTAGCTAATTGTATTCCAAATCAAAGAATTATGTTAATACCATTGAGGCAGTTTTTATACACAGTATATAGAGAGATAATACCAAAATAGTACTATCAGTTTTTGCCATCATCGATTTTGTTTTTCTCTTCCAAGTCTCCAAAATATGTTAAGCATCATTTGCAGACCGCTTAAGTTTTGTTTGTTGTGTGTGTGTTGTAGGTGGTAGGCTTGCTGTCATTCAGGTCCACTGTCCTTTCTCTGGCTTCTGCAGGGGGTATTTAGCAGCAATACAAAATCACCTTAAAGAACTGATTATCTGTCTCCTATAACATTTAGAAAAAGAGGAAGAATATCCTGAAATTTTAGTAAACCTTAAGAATCAATAATAAAACCAGGCAGTGGGGAAAAAATATTATCAAGGCATCTTGAGACCTCTGTAAACATAACAGCCTTTCTCAGCCCCTCTTTCTTTCTTTCTGTTCAAATAGTTTGTAGAAACAAAAGAGTTTGGAAAGTCAATACCAAAAAGTGAGAAAATTTATTTATTAAAATCTAACTTTTGTTTTTCATCAGTGAAGCTGAGTCTATAAAAGTCTGAAAACAAAATAATTGATGGAATATTCTAATATGAAGTGTTAGACAATTTATAGAGGACTTGAGGGAAAAGAAAGTTTTCAAATCTTGGCTGAATATTCACCTCAGGGGTGTGAAAAAGGTGGAAATTAAAAAGGAAGACCAAAAAGAACATTTCTTTGGATAAATTTATTGAAGTCTTGTGGAATTTTCCCCTCCTGCCTAAGTGAATTGGGACACACTGCAATGGGATGATGCAGAAAGATTGGTGCATGTCTCCTGGTTTCAGGTCACAGATTTCTGGTTTCTAGTGTCCTGAGGAGCTTACATGTATAATGTATAGATTGTGTCTAACCACTGAGATAACGCTAAAGGATGGGAGAAGGGGGCTGGATGGAAGAGGGAGAATAGATTGACCTATACTGGTATTACGGGCTGAATTGTTTCCTTCCTCAAAATTCATATGTTGAAGTTCTAACCCAGAAATAGGCTCTTTAAAGAGGTAATTAAAGCTAACAGGTTATTTGGATGGGCCCTTATTCAAAATAACTAATATCCTTATCAGCAGAGAAGATTAGGCGGGGAAAGGAGATTAAGACACATACAGAGAGTTAAGAGGACACTGAAGGAAGATGGCCATTTATAAGCCAAGGAGAGAGGTCTCAGAGGAAACCAACATTGACAACACCTTGATCTTGGACTTCCAACCTTTGAAACTGTGAATTAGTAAGTTTCTGCATTTTAAGTCACCCATTTTTGGTACGTTGTTATGGCAGTCCTAAGCAAACTAATACATCTAGGAATTGGCTAAATTTCTACTTCAGGTATGAGAGAATGATATACAGGTTATTTTTCAAAGACCAATATGCGCCTCACAGAAGAGAATAGACTTGGTCAACATGATCA
Source organism: Potos flavus (assembly GCA_028534135.1). Classification (NCBI taxonomy): domain Eukaryota; kingdom Metazoa; phylum Chordata; class Mammalia; order Carnivora; family Procyonidae; genus Potos; species Potos flavus. The sequence continues at coordinate 94,481,101 of CM052883.1, forward strand.
ATGAAGCATACCTGAAGAGGTTGGGGGGGGCGACTGGGTGGCTCAGTCTGTTAACATCTGCCTTTGGCTCAGGTCATGATTCCAGAGTCATGGGATCAAGCCCCACCTGGAGCTCCCTGCTCAGCAGGGAGCCTGTTTCTCCCTCTCCCTCTGCTGCTTCCCCTGCTTGTGCTTTCTTATGTACTCTCTTTCTCAAATAAATAGAATAAAATATTTAAAAAAAAAGAAGCATACCTGAAGGGTCACTGTAACCCAACAAATGATGTAGACTAGAGGTGCAGGGGGCTAAAGGATGAAATTAATCCTACTTTGACAAAGGGATATCCTCAGCAGGGGAATCCCAGAGAAGTAGAAGTTATTTCACTGACAGAAAGAGCTTTAAAAAATCCACCAAGTTTAGAGAAGCTAATGCAAGATGGCAGTAGTACATCAAGTAGAACAGTTCTTACCCCTTACTTTGCCTTGTTTTTCTGACACGTCTTCAAAGACTGAAGAAATCAGAGCCGTGGTTAGCATGTTAGTGAAGAGGGGAAAAAGGGCTCACTTCTCCTACCAATGTGTTTGACCTAAAAGCAGTACTGCAGTCAATAATTTGAGAAAAAACTGGATTAAACAAACTTAAACTAGTACATTTATCACATAACTTTACTTAGAATATTTAACATACAAATGTACATTGTGTCCATGGGAATATGCAGCTTTCGGAAATATCACCTGAGCATGGAAAATATTCTTGTAAGAACTTCTGGTATCATAGGGGATTGCAGTCTACCTTGGGTCACAGTTTTAAAAAAAAAAAACAAAACTGAAGCACAGATCAATGTGGAAGGCATTCTGAGCTTAAGTAGATTAATGAAAGTGATATTCTTGCGTTTCATATAACACAAAGTAGTTTATTAAACTATGTAAAATGTCACTATTAGAACAGAGCTGCCACTGAAGGCACAGCCTAATTATCTGGAGATTTGGGTTAAGATGGCTAACAATATCATAATGCCTAAGACAAACCAAACCAGAGTCATGAAATTCCATACTTTTTACAGTTGTTAATAATTCAAATAGAGTTTAATATCATATAGAGTTTATAATTTAATAATTTTAATAATTACAGTATATCATTCTTGGCAGGCTGTGGCTATAGTTAAAGTGAAGTGAGTGAGGCAGTTGACTCAAGTGCAAAATGTAAGGGGATGTCAAAAACTCAGTTATCAAGAGGAATCATATTTTAATGCAATATTTAAAAAAAGTAAAAGTTAATTCAAATATCTGTGATGAACAAAATATCAAAATTATAAATAAAGATAGAACCAGTATTACTAAATACTCCTTTTGCTTTAGGCTCCAGTATGATCAAGGTGCTGATTCGTTGCCATGGCTTTCGTCATAGTTTAGGTAAAATGACCTAAAATAAAGTAAAATAAATTACCATGAATTCTTAAACATAAAACTGGTCTCATGGAAAATAGCATAATTTTTTTAAATTCCTCATTAGAGGTCTGATTTATTTTTATTGTTTAATATATAAGAGAAAACACAAATCCACAATAAGATTAGCTGAATGCTATAGAGAATATAACATATCAACCATTTCCACTGATTTTTTAAAAAAGTTTTCTTACAAATGAATAAACAGACAAAAAAGCAGAACCAAGCCCATAAATACAAAGAACAAATTGACAGTGGCCAGAGAGGAAGAGGTGGGAAGCAGGCTACATAGGTGAAGGGGAATGGGAGATACAGGCTTCCAGTTATGGAATGATTAAGTCATGAGAATAAAAGATACAGCATGGGAAATATAGCCAGTGGTATTGTAATAAGATTGTGTGGTGACAGATGGTAGCTACACTTGTGGTGAACATAACACAATGTATAAACTTGTTTTTTGGGTTTTTTTTTTGTTTGTTTTTTTAAAGATTTTATTTATTTGTCAGCGAGAGAGAGAGAGAGAGAGAGAGAGAGAGTGCACAAGCAGGGGGAGCGGCAGACAGAGGGAGAAGCGGGCTCCCTGCTGAGCAAGGAGCCCGACATGGGACTCGATCCCAGGACCTTGGGATCATGACCCGAGCCGAAGGCAGACGCTCAACAACTGAGCCATCCAGGCGCCCATAAACTTGTTGAATCCCTGTGTTGTACACCTGAAACTAATGTAACATTGTGTGTCAACTATACTTAAAATTTCCTTCAGTTTCAAAGATGCCTATCCCAAAGTTACTTGTATGTTTTCAAACCAATATTGTAATAGGGAAATATATTTTTACTTGAGAGAGAAAAAGCAACTTATTAACCAGAATCCATCTTGTGTGGTACCAATTATTGCAACAGCTTAATTTAAATGTTTTTGACAGAGCATTTATGCTGTTGGTAGGTAGCTAAAGTACATGGAAAATTCCTCCAGCAACACTTGGTAGATCCCTAATGCCATTAAAAAAAAAGTCTTGAATCTATCTCGGCAGTTATTTGCAATTTGCCCACTAGGAAATCTGTTTTGTGCAGATTGTGTATTTATTTGAGCAGTATAACAGATGTAGAGTATATTTTGCCTTGCACTATTTTCCCTTATGTTTAATTGTAACTTACAGCCAGAAAGAAGATGTAAAATACAATCAAGTAAGGGTGAAAAACACATTCAGAAATGCAATTTTGATCATAAACATGTGGTATCTATAGAAACTGTTATGTTGGAAAAGGATTTGCAATTTCAGTGATCAAATTAATGACGGTATCATTAGATCTCTATTTTAACACAGCAAATTTGTTACATATTACACTTTATGCAGTTGAGCTGTTACATCGCTAATTTAGTTTTTCAGAATATTGGAATCAGAAATTCTTTTATTGGGGCACCTGAGTGGCTCAGTGGGTTAGGCCTCTGCCTTCGGCTCAGGTCATGATCTCAGGGTCCTGGGATCAAGCCCCGCATTGGGCTCTCTACTCAGCAGGGAGCCTGCTTCCCTCTCTCTCTGCCTGCCTCTCTGCCTACTTGTGATCTCTCTCTGTCAAATAAATAAATAAAATCTTAAAAAAAAGAAAATAAAAAAGAAATTATTTTATGTCATAGGGAACAAAGGGAATACTGAATACTTGAGATTAACAATTTTCTATTTAAAAACAAGTTACAGTGTTGTGGTGAGATATTTTGATGAACAGATCCCTCAATAAGAACTGTGTGTTCTGCCTCTTCCAGGAAAAGCAAACACAATCCATGAGGCTACCAGACCTGGCTATAATCTGGGAGAATAGACAGGCGTTAAATTAGCTAGAGGAAATATTTTCTAGTTCCTGAAAGCTGAGCACCTATGAAGTATTATAGCATTTTTAAAACAACAATAAAAAACTGGGGGCAGAGGGAGAGAAATAAAAAAAGAGGGGAAAAAAGGCTACAAGGTTCAACTCCAAGCTATTTTCTGTTATTCATAAATTCCCATATACCATGAAAACAAGTCTCTGGGACTACAGATTAACTGGTCGGTTTGTTCATTGTACGCAAAATGTTCTAGACTCTGTTATGAATGATCTGTACCGCTATTAAGAGAAGGACTTCCTATGCCAAAGGCTCTGTGTTTTCAAGGTAGTGGCACTAAAGGGCTAGAGCCCTGATCTATCTCCCATTCTTCCAGCTGTGCCTCCACTATACTAGGACAAGGTAGTAAAAAGACTGTGCTTTTTGAATTATTTTATTGTTCTCCTTGGTCTTCCTTAGACCAAACAGAAAGAATTATCTTTCTATAATGCAAAATGTGTCTCTACCTTCAAGTTAAGCTCCATTGTATGAATTACCTTTATTATTTTCTAGAGAACATCTCCAGGCGAAATATAGTTGGATCTGCCATTTAAATCGAATGGTGCTATCCATTTAATAAGTTATCTATAGTTATCACTGATGAAAAAAAAAAAAGAATATTTTCGGGTATACTGAGAAGTATATTTTCCCATCTGTGTCTCCAGTTCAAAGGGCCTCTATAATCTTTTATAAAGATGTTTGTCATTGTATATATTTTTCCTCCAGTTGATACCTCTCTGAAAAAAGGCATATTCAGCAAAAGTAATCAAGCTAAAACACTTATATGAGCACACTGTGTGATCTGACTTCAGCAACCCAGGCCTCATGTCAATGAGAAACAGAAAGAGTGGACAAAATAGTAGGTTTCAAATTTAAAAGATTCATGGGACAATATGTCCCATGTCAATTTTTATCCCCAGATTATCTCTCTGTTTGTGCCATGGTTATTTGGTTTTTCCTCCCTCCTTCTCACTGTAATATTCAGTTGCTCCCTCTTGGCTTCCTCTGTTAAACCTTAATATGATGGCAAAGTTGTATAAGATAAAACACAGTTCCTCACTCCTAAACAAACTTTATCAACTTTTTATTTAACCCCACGTGGTCTTCAGGAGACTTTATGTGAGATAACCACAACAAACAAGGGCATTGTAATTGTCTGGAGGTTTGGCTTATTGTTCTCACTGTATAATATATTCCCACTGCACAGAGGAAAACTCTGTTCTCCACTCATATTTCAAACGAAATTTCTGGACATGCCAAATGACAGACACTGAAATATTTCTAGTCATCATGGACTGAGTCTGTAACAATAACAAAAAGAAATAATTAAGACTGAAAATTTAATATATGGGGAAGTATAATTATTCATCTAACCATTCACGGTGTCAGGCACTGTGCTAAGCTGTGAAATACAAATTTAATTAGGTCATCCTCAAGGAACTCAGATCTCTAGGTGAAAGACACATAAACATATATTTGTTAGAGTCCTGCTGGAAATAAATGCCACAATCAAAGAGGTAAATGATGAGATTTAATGAAAGGACTCTTTAAAACAGAATGAGCAGGAGAGAGAAGAGCAGGTGCCACCAGTAGCAGGAAGCATCTAACGCCCATGATGAGGAAGGCTAGAGGGTGGATTTGGAGGGACAAAATGAAAATACCCACGACATCAGAAAATTATATAGTAAGTAAAATAAGGGCATGCCCAGGGAATCTTGGGATCACAGAGGATTTGGTGGGTGGGGACTGAAGAGTGGATGGAAATGGATGGGAACAATTTCTTTCCTTTTTTATGTGATAGGCTCTTCTACTTTCCATTAACACTTTGTAGTGATTCCACTTCTAGTTCAGGAGTGAAGTGGACTGTTCCTGATCATGAGTTGTTTTATGTAAAGATGATAAAACAGTAAGGTATTTGTATTTTTTTTAATGTATAGGAAGGTTATTTACTTTTTCTTTTGTAATAAACATACCCAGAAGTATAGCCAGAACAGCTTCTCGCATAGCTTCCATCTTAGAGAGCCCCTATTTTCTGCTTCTCTGTGTAAACCTCTTCTTTTGCCACCAGGGGGGAATACTTCTTTGGACAATACTAAGTGAGAGCACAGGGAATTTTAGTTAAAGAATTTGTAGTTTACCTCTTTGGCTCTTTGATTCTAAAGGGATTACTTAAATAATAATGGATTGTTATGGACTGAACATTTGTCTTACTCAAATCCATATGTTGAAGCTCTAAGTCCCAATGTGACTGTACTTGGAGATAGGCTGTACTCCTGTACTGTACTTGAGATCATAAGAGTAGGGCCCTCATTCAAGAGCATTAGTGTCCTATTAAGAAGAGAGGCTGTGTGCTGTCCTTCTCTGTCGCTCGCTCTCTCTCCCTTTCCCCTGCTTTCTCTCTCCGCCATGTAAGCACCCAGTGAGAACAGAGGAGGAAGAGAGCTCTCACCAGGAACCTACTGGCCAGTATCTTGTTCTTGGACTTCCCAGCCTCCAGAACTGTGAAAAAATAAGTTTCTGTAGTTTAAGCTACCCCATCTGTGGTATTTTATTTTGGCATCCTGAGCTGACTAATACAGACCCAAAAAACTCCCATTTCTGTATTGTCCTATATTCTTGACTAGCTTACTAGAAAGGAAAAGTTAAGAAAGAAAGAAAAAAAAATCCCAAACCCTTCATTAGAATTTGGACAGAAACCAAATATACTCAGATCAAGGGGACTTTCTTAGAATAGGCGATGCCCTCATTGAGCTTCAAAGAATGAAAAAGAGTTTAGTAAAGCAAGAAGGAAAGGTAAGTCATTTCATGAATCAGGGTCACATGAAGAAGACAGGTGAAAAATAGCAAAATGGTGCAGAAATGCAGGGAGTTAGTAAAGGAAAAGTTTCGAAACAAAGAGGGATGAGAGATGAGATCATTAGGGTGCAGATCAGATGCCTAAAAAGTATTTGAAAATTTGCAACATACATATCTAATGAAAATCCTCCTTTGAAATTTTTAGGTCAGTGGGTGTTTGCTCTCTGTGTGTGCCCTAATCATGATTTCTTATTTGGAACTAAGAGGGCCCACTAGGAAATACTATCATAATTGTTTCTGCTGGGCGCCTGGGTGGCTCAGTGGGTTAAAGCCTCTGCCTTCCACTCAGGTCATGATCTCAGGGTCCTGGGATCAAGCCCCGCATTGGGCTCTCTGCTCAGCAGGGAGCCTGCTTCCCCCTCTCTCTCTGCCTGCCTCTCTGCCTACTTGTGATCTCTCTCTCTCTGTCAAATAAATAAATAAAATCTTTAAAAAAAAATTGTTTCTGCTATTAGAGGGGTATCCCAAGTTGACCTTTGCCCCATTTCTTTCTATTCATTTTATGAGACAGACAACCTTTCCACACAAAAGATAAGGTTCAGATTTTCTGCGTAGTTGTTTCAGCAGACATCCAAACTCTTTACAGATTAAAACATATGACATATAGGAACGAGTGCAAAGAGAGGCACACAGAAGTATGAAATAAAGCTCAATTTAATTTAGTCTTAAGCTAGAAATTTAGCCAAGACCCTCCTCTTGAACTTTATTTCTTAAAAATAGTCTGTGATAATTATCATATGACCTCTCTGATATAAGGAATTTGAGAGGCAGGGTGGGGGTCATGGGGGGAAGAGGGGGAAAAATGAAACAAGATGGGACCAAGGAGGGAGACAAACCATAAGAGACTCTTAATCTCAGGAAACAAACTGAGGGTTGCTGGAAGGGAGGGAGATGGGAGGGATGGGGTGGCTGGGTTATGGACATCGGGAAGGGTATGTGCTATGGTGAGTGCTGTGAATTGTATAAGACTGATGATTCACAGACCTGTACCCCTGAATCAAATAATACATTATATGTCAATAAAATTTTTAAAAAGTCTGACAATAATTTCCAGTGATTGAATTATTTTAACAGAGCAAAATGTTGTGTTAAATAATGAATAAACAAAAATAACCTCACACAAAAGATACTTATCTACAGGAGTGGCTCTTCCTTCAAGTAATTGGTTTGCTTCTTTCCTGGTCATAAATAAATAAATAAACAAACAAATGTTAGTAGTATTTTACTTAGCCTAAGAAGCACACCTTTTCACATTTTGAGATCTCTAAAATCAGGAGGATTCCTAAAATCAATGATGGCCTACCAGGCAACAATTATGATGTAATTGTTACTACTCAGCGGGCTGAAATTAATCATGGTTGTTCATATTGTCCTCACATCAGTTGAGTTATGTGCATTATTTGTACTGCATGTATAATGCTTAATTGCTGCTTAAATGTCTTTAAAAAGATGACACTATGATTCAGCTTAGAAACAAAAATGTGTGTGAACAGAAAAGTATAGCAACACAGCAGATTAACGTATGATTAAAAAAGAAATCCATGGCAAGGTAGAACAAGAGTTTCTTTGCAATCGGCGTGGTAAACAAGTTTAAAGTGATTTTTAAAAACAACATTGTGTTACAGGTAAATTAGCTATATTTCTTCTTTCTTGGTGTTACTTAAAATGCTGGTGCATCTTATAATTGATAGTGTCTTAGATGCATTGAAATATAGTTTTTTTTCTTAAATCATGTTAATGTAAGAAATATTGCCAACTTCACAATGTTCTGGATCATGTTTGGAAATCTTAAAATGGACCTTACTATGTACAAACCAACTGTACCTAGTAAAAAAGAAAATAAAATTTCCAAACCTTATTTTTTATATTATAATACAGTTTTGCAACTGCTAACATAAACATATGAAATAAGCAATCTTTTAAAATCGGAAAAAAAAATCAGAAAACTAGTTAAATGGTTTAGTTAATTACTACATTATTATAGCATAAAGATGAGAACTTAGAAAAAATAAAATGACGAAAATTAAGAAAGTGCAAGCAATGAAATTATACTTTAACATGTGTATCAACCGATCCTTTCCTTGATAGACCAGTAGAATGGATTGCCTATCCATGCATTGTAGATCATCATGTCTCAGCCCCTACTGGGGAATTACAGGATCAAGCCTGAATAGGTAAATGCCACATGGTCTTTTACTATTTATTTTCTCTCACTACAAGTCTTAGTTAAAATAGGTAGAAGAGGGAGTTCTGCTTCCAGTATGATGCAGTGAATACTAGATCTTCCCACAGATATCATTAACAAACTCTGGACCAATCCTCATGCTAATAAGAATTATAAACTCTGAAGCAAAATACATGAAACTACTATCTAAAAGCTCTGGGATTTTTTTTTTTTTTTTTAAGGAAGTCAAATATTGAAAATAAGTCAAAACTTGGAGTAAGCAAAATGGCATGAAGTGAATTCCACAGTTTTATTTTTTTTTAAACATTTTATTCGTTTGACAGAGAGAGAGAGAGAGAGAGCACAAGTAGACAGAACAGCAGACAGAGGAAGAGAGAGTAGCAGGCTCCCTGCTGAGCAGAGAGCCTGATGCGGGGCTCAATCCCAGGACCCTAGGATCATGACCTGAGCCAAAGGCAGACGCTTAAGGACTGAGCCACACAGGCGTCCCTCCACAGTTTTATTTTTGTTTCCCTCGGGTGGCCATAGTTTTGGCTGTGATTGCAATTTAAGAATGGCAAAACTCTGAAAAGAGCCTCTTCTATATCTTGCTTGAGAAATCAAAGAAAGAAAGTCAAGGCAATAAAAGCACACTGGAGATGGAAACAAAAACCCTTGAAAGGAGAAAACCAAAGAAGAGGAAAAAGTTGATATGTAGCCTAAATTTATTGTTGACCCCTGAATCTGATGGCAAAAACTGAGTGCAGCTCTGAACCAAGGCTGAAAGCACTGAACCGACATCTGAACTGCTTTATGTCACTGTATGACATTTTAAAGTTTGAATCTAAGTGAGTTAAATGCCCAGTACAACAAAACATACATTTTTGGGGGGTAATCATATTGTAGAATTCATAGTCTGTATAACATAATACATAAAATATCCAGGATAAAATTGTCATCTTTAACATATGGAAAGGAAGAACATACGACTCAGTCTCAAGAATAGGGAGTAAACAGATGCCAATATATTGAGATGTCCTTGGGTGTGGAATTATCAGAGAAGCTGATATAATTATGCTTAGTGCTCAGGTAAAGTTAAAAAAAAAAAGGAAATATTAGAGAAGAAGTAGAAAATATTTAAAAAGGACAAAGTACAAAATCTAAAGTAAATTTTGGAATTGAAAAACACATCTAAAATAAGAAACTTAGTATCTGCACTTTATAGTGGAAGGAATATAATAGAAGAAAAACTGAAACTGAAGGCAGACATATATAAATCATCCAATCAGAAGATAAAAGACTGAAAGATACACTAAGCTTCAAGGACCTGTACGTTAATATAAAAAAAAAAAAATCTCTTCTTTAAAAAGGGAGAAGAGAGACAATAGGGAAGACAAGATATTTGAAGAAACACTGGCAGAAAATCATACAAATTTGCTGCACCATATACATTTATAGACTTAAGAAGCTTAGTAAACTCAAATGGGATAAATTTGAAGAAATTCACACCTATACACATAAAAATCAAATGCTAAAAACTAAGGTAAAGACAAAATTTTGGAAAAGTCTTTAAAGTATCTAGAGAAAAACTCCATATTAAGTATGGGGAGAAAATCCAAAACATAACAGAATGCTAACAAAAAGCATGAAGATTAGAAGACATTGGAAAACCTCTTTAAAGGACTGAAAGGTAAACAAAACAACAAAGGTCAACAAAAAATTTTGTATCTGGTGAAAATACCCTCTAATGAAGGCAAAAATAAAAACATTTTTAATATAAAGAAAAATCAAAGGAATTTGCCACCCCCAGACCATCCTGGAATAAATGCTAAAAGAAATTCTTTAAATTGAAGGAAAGTGATAACAGAGGACACTTGGATATTCAAGATGAATGAAGAGTATTAGAAATAGTGAATATGTGGGTAAATAAAAATCATATTTGCTCCTAGTTTCTTTATATTAATGTCTGTATAAAATTAAATTTTTTATTAAGTTTTTAATTTTAATTCCGGTATAGTTAACATACAATGTTATATTAGTTTCAGGTGTACAATGTAGTGATTCAACAATTCTATACATTACTCAGTGCTCATCATGGCAAGTGCCCTCCTTAATCCCTATCACCTCTTTCACCCATGCCACCTCCCACCTCTCCTCTGGTAAACATTAGTTTCTTCTCAGTAGTTAAGAGTCTGTTTCTTGGTTTGTCTCTCTTTCCTTTTTCTTTTTTTCTTTGCTTATTTATTTTTTGTCTTAAATTCCACATATGAGTGCAATCGTATGGTATTTGTCCTTCTCTGACTGGCTTATTTCACTTAGCATTATACTCTTTAGCTCCATCCATTTTGTTGCAAATGAGTTCATTCTTTTTTATGGCTGAGTAATATTCCACTTTATATACATACCACATCTTCTTTATACATTCATCTATCGATGGACACTTGGGCTGCTTCCCAAATTTGGCCATTGTAAATAATGCTAGAGTAAACATAGGAGTGCATATATCCTGTATTTTTTGGGTAAATACCAAGTAGAGCAATTACTGGATCATAGGGTAGTTCCAGTTTTTAACTTTTTGAGGAACTTCCATACTGTGTTCTACAGTGGCTGTACCAGTTTTTTCCCTCCCACCAATAGTGCACATGGGTTCCATTTTCTCCACTTCCTCTTCAACACTTGTTGTTTCTTGTGTTTTTTATTTTAGCCGTTCTGAGAGGTGTGAAGTGATATTTCCTTGTGGTTTTGATTTGTATTTCCCTGATGACGAGTGATGTTAAGCATCTTTTTATGTGTCTATTGGCCATCTATATGTCTTCTTTGGAAAAATGTTTGTTCCTGTCTTACTGCCCAATTTTTAATTGGATTGTTTTTTCAGTGTTGAGTTATATAAGTTATTTATATATTTTGTATACTCTTTATCAAGATGTCCTTTGCAGATATACTACCCCATTCATTAGGTTGTCTTTTAGTTTTGTTGATTGTTTCTTTTACTGTGCAGAAGCTTTTATTTTGACGTAGTCCTAATAGTTTATTTCTGCTTTTATTTCCCTTGCTTCAGGAAACATAGCTAGAAAAATGTTGCTACTTCTGATGTCAGAGAAATTACCACTTGTGCGCTCTTCTAGAATATTTACAGTTTCAGGTCTCACGTTTAGGTCCTTAATCCATCTTGAATTATCTTTGTGTACGGTGTAAGCCAGTGGTCCAGTTTCATTCTTTTGCATGTGGCTGTCCAGTTCTCCCAACACCATTTGTTGAAGAAGCTGTCTTTTTCCCATTGCATATTCTTTCTTCTTTTGTTAAAGATTCATTGACCATATAAACATGGGCTTATTTCCGGGATTTCTAGTCTATTCTGTTGAACTATGTGTCTGTTTTTGTGGCAGTGCCATACTGTTTTGATTAATACAGCTTTATAATATAACTTGAAATCTGGAATTGTGAAAACTCCAGCTTTGTTTTTCTTTCTCAAGACTTTTTTGACCATTTAGAATCTTCTGTGGTTCCTTACAAATTTTAGGATTGTTTGTTCTAGTTCTGTGAAAAATGCTGTTGGTATTTTGTTAAGGATTATATTAAATCTGTAGATTGCTTTGGATAGTGTGGACATTTTAACAATATTTATTCTTCCAATTCATGAGCATGGGGGCTTGGAGTGCAGTGTCTGTGTGTGGTGGCTGGGCAAGGCATTAGCCAAATTTGCACTTAGCCCAGGCCAGTAGGCTTAGAGTGAGGGAGTTGTCACAAAAATATGTGAGTGTGGACTACTGCTAGCAGGTTAGGTAGAAAGTGTCTCTGCACCACTACCTCCCACAGGTGGCCCTGGGTTTATAATTACGGGCAGGGGAGGAAAATGGTGACTTTTAGCTCCTTTGTTACCAAAGAAGTCCTCCAACAGGTTCTGAAATCAGTATAAACAGATCTTCCTCCCATTTGCTCCAGGTGTCATACAAACTCTTGTTTCTATGTTGCTTTTCCTTGGGCTGCTGTCTCTTTAAGGTTGGGATCCAGCTATCCCCTGCCCTCCAGGCTTTTCTAGTGCTGAGTCAGCTGACTTTTAAAGCTCCAGGCTCCTCCTCCTGCTAGTTCAGAATTCAGCCCCTCTGGTTTTCAAAGCTAGACATTATGGGGACTTGTGTGTGGGTTCCCTGATGTGAGGAACTATTTCTTTCTGCTCTCCTCTCTAGCAGCTCCCTCTGTCCAGCAAGCAACTTCTGCCCTTCCTAACCTCTCAGATGCAGCTTCTCTACATTTAATTGTGGAGTTTGTCTGCCAGTGTTCAGATCCCTTTCTGGTTTATTTACATGGATGTTAGAGATATCTTGTTGTAAACATGGGTTGGGTTGAGTTTAGGGTCATCAAACCGTCTTCCCAAGATATCTTAAATAAAATTTTTAACACTATCATTTGGACTTGATAATGTATGAATGTATAGTACTTATGAAAACAGTAAGATAAAGAATGACAAGGGAATATTAAATGGGCTTAGATTGAAATGAATGATTCTACATTTAAAAAAGTAAAAATATTAATTTTTAGTGAAAAAATTTAAAATGTATAGAATAATTTTAACAAGAAAAAATCAGGAGAAGTAACCAAAATGCACGCCCCCCAAAATAAATTTTAAAAGGGATAATTTCAAGGAAGACAGGAAGAAAGGAACAGAGAAAGATCAAAGAGCCCACACATAAAACAAATTTTTAGACTTAACTTGAATCATAACAATAATTATATTTCTAAACATGCCATTCAAAATCAGAGATGATTAGAAGAGAGTAAGTACAAGACCTTACTTGTCCTGTCGTCTATGAGAAACACACTTTAAATATAAACAGGTGGATTCAAAGTAAATGGATAGAAAAAATATATACTATGCATATAGTAATCAGAAGGCTGGAATAACTGTAATAACAGGAAATAAAATAGAATTCAGGATAGAGAGAATTATTAGAGATAAAGAGGAACATTTCAGAATCACAAAAGTAGGTCAGGTCAGTTCGGCGGGAAGACATAACAATAAAAAATGTTTATATTCCCAAAGTAGACTCAAAATACATGGGTCAAATTTCACAAAATTAAAGAGAGAAATAAATAACTCCTAAAACACAGAATATTTTAATCGCCCTCTCCGCAGCTGATAGTACTATTAGCCCCAAAAATAAAGACATAGAGCATTTGAATAACACTCTTAAATACTTGACCTAATTGATATTTGTTAAATATCACATACAAAAACTATAGAATACACATTTCCTTGAAATTTACTAAGACCATATTGCTGTCCCATATAACAAGTTCCAATTAATTTAAAATGATTGAAATCATAAAAAGTATATTCTCAGATTATTACCTTAGGAATGAATAACAATACGATCTTTGGGAAAAGTTTAAATACAACAACCTAATGTTGGACCTCAACCAGCTAGAAAAAGAAGAGCAAGGTAAGTCCAAGGCAAGTAGAAGAAAGGAAATAAAACTAAGAGTAGAAGCAAACCAACTAAAATAAAAACAAACAATAAAATTAACTGATTAAAAGCTGGTTCTTTGAAAATAGTCAATACGATTGGTAAGCAACTAGCTGTACCAATCAATAAAAATCAGAGAACACAAATCACCAATATCAGAAATTAAATAGAGGTTGTCACTAAAAGATCCTGTAGATCACTAAAGACCCTAAAGGATCATAAGAGAATGTTATCAACTTTATGTCAACAAATTAACAATTTACATGACACAAATTCATTCACAGCTACCCTGAATCGCTCTATATCTACTGAAGAAATTTAATTCAAAGCTAAAAACCTTCCACCCTCACACACCTCCCCCCCCCCAAACAAACAAAGAAGCCCTCTAAACTCAGATGATTTTACTGGCAAATTCTACCAAATATTTAAGGAAGAAATAATATTAATTCTACATAAGCTGTTACAGAAAATAGAAAGGCCAAGAAATATTTTTCAATTAATTTTATAAGAACATTACTAAAGCCAAAGACCTTGCAAATAAATAAATATACAGACCAATAATATCCCTTATAAACATAGACACAGCTATTCACAATAATGTAGTCACAAATCAAATACAGCAATGCATATACTTATTAAAAAAGGCTAATACATAATGACCATGTGAAATCTATCCAGGGAATGCAAATATTAGGCCAATTTGAAAATCAGTGAATCTAATTTATCATAATAGAATAAAAGATAAAAGTCTTATAGTCAATTTAATAGATGCAGTAAAACCTTTTGAAATAATGCATTAAAATGACTCTCAGAAAAGTAGTAATTAATAAGAACTTCCTCATTCTGATAAAAGGAATCTAAAAAAACACAGGAACAAAAATGCCATCATAGTAGTTGCTATAGTAACATCATTTTGAATTCAAATACTAACGATAAGAGATGAAACACTTGAAATACATTCACTGTGTCTCATAGCTTTGCTTTGTGTACTATGTTAATCTACTCTTAAGCTAAGAATTCAACTAACAAATACTTACACCTCTCGTTTTCTTGAATTCACATACCTATACTCTACTTCCTTTTCCTCAACTGTAATATGAGAATCATCATCATTATTGTCATCATCATCATCATCATCATTTCATGGAATTTTTGTAGGATAAAGAGAGATAATTTATGTGAGATGCTTAGAAAGTACCTGGCATATAGGAAAGTGCTTTGTGTGTTATTTATTATTGAAAATATAATAATTAAGGGCAGCTGGGTGGCTCAGTCAGTTAAGCATCCTACTCTTGATTTTGGCTCAGATAGCAAGCTCAGGGACAGGCCATGAGATGGAGCCCCAAGTCGGGCTCTGAGCTCAGCTCAGAGTCTACCCAAGAGTCTCTCTCTTCCTCTCCCCATGTGTGGTTGCGCATTTTCTCTCTCTCTCAAAATAAATAAATAAAATCTTTAAAAAATATATAATAATTACTCTATGAAACTTCTAATTACTTTAATATCACAGAACTTGGATAAGAATCCCACGTATTATCTCTTACTCAGATTGCTGACATTTTAATGTCTCCAAACTGTTGTTATTTTGTGGGGATTTTTCTCTACTCATACTGATTTCATTTAAAATGACGACTTTTATTTATTATACTATGGGGCTATCCTTAATAAAACTTTAGAGTCACCACTTCATATACTCATAATATTTACATTTCGTTGGTTACAATCTGTCTGAGCTGTAACATTTTGTGGAACCCAACATCATGTAGTCATACTTTCCACAGCAATTGATTGAAAAGATTTCATAATGGCAACAGACCAATGTTGAATACAGAAACATAAATAAAGCTTCATTTTATTCATCAAAATATGGGTTTTTAGATAACAGAAGAGTATTGAGCAATTTTAAGAAGTAAGGTGTTTCTTCATCTTATAAGTATATGATATAAAGGTTTTTGTCTACATTTTATGGATAAAAGAATAGAAAGTAGCAGAGCATGAGTGATGTACTCAGGGCTTCACTGCTAATGAGGAAAAGGAATCAAACTCAGATCTGCCTGATTCCAAATGCATCAATATGTTGTGTCTCATAGAAATGTGACATATTACTTAGTAAGTCTGTGACTAAAACATGTTGGCTGTGCAGTACCTTACAATAACTGCATTCCCTGGGTACCTGTGTCACCTAGTTTGAGAACTGGTGTTTTTCACCACTGAGCACTGCATGCTTTATTTGACTATAAATTATCCATCCCAGCTTTGTAATGATATACGTTGCTCTCACTTCACTGGCTTCCTGTAGTCTGGTAAAAGTGATCCCTTGAAAGCCTGCTTACCTCTTAAACTTTTGAGAAAATCAGAATTTGTCCCTCTGAGCTAGCATGCTTCCTATTTTCGTTTCATTACAACACGTTTCATAACATATATTGTAATGCCCCAGTTCATTAAGTCTTTTGCTTAGAAATTAATTGCATCTGAGCAGCAGGCCCATCCCTCACCATTGATTACTTTCCTCCCTCTACATTGTGATTTATTCCAGTCATGCTTCTCTTTAACTAAGATTTTTGTATTCGTTTTTAAATTTTTTTTCTCTAGACACACCCTAACCATCAGAGATGCACATTTACTTTCTCATGCTGATGGTACACGGTATATGCTTCTGGCATGGGACATTTTTTTTTTCTTTTCAAATTGGAAATTCATTATTTTTTACATGTAAAAATAATTCAAGTACAAACAAATTTAAGCTAGAAAATACAAGCCCTTGTAACCCCTTATTCTCACCTCCACAATAACCAAATGCACATTGAAACCTGGAGAAATAAGACTAAATTTCCACCTAAAAGTTTATCCTAACCCCTACCAAAAATAAGTGCCAGATTCCATAATTCCCATTATCAGTCCGGGCTGAAAGAGAAAAACTGGAACCTCTAGGGTTAAAACAGAAAAATTTCTGACACAGATAATGGAGGAGTTGAGAAACCAGATGGGATGGTGAGGCAACCCTGAGATTAGTAACAGCGGGAAGCTGTTGCTGTCACTTCTCAGACTGGATTGGTAGAATACCAAATGAGAGGCAGGAGGAGGAGTATGTTGGGAGCAGTGATCTTGATGGGAGGACATTGCTTAGAATTGCTAGCACATAGTTCATGTTCATATCTATCTATATCTATCATCTATCTGTCTTTTGAGAGAGAGAGACAGAGTTTTAGTTGGTTTCAGAATGTTTTAGAAATTCTCTTCACACAATGTGCCCCTAATTGCCTGCACCCAGGGTATTGTTCCCACTGCTTTGCCTGCTGGGTGTGTCATTGGCAGAAGGATAATAGGAGTAGGAGGTGTTACCAGTATCAGGAAGCAGGAGTTATCAGCTGGAAGTTCAGCCACCAAGACAGTGTCATTCAGCCAAAGGCACTGCCCTAAAAAGGAGATGGAAAATAATAAACTTGACTTATTTTTTCTATTCAATTTTGATTCTGCTTCCAGTTCCTTCCTTTGGCAAATTCAGCTGGAAGGCAGCTGACATGAGTATCTGGGGAATGCGGCCTAGAGGAGTCAGTCCTTCTATAATGAAGAAGAAGGCAGAGAAGAGAAAATAAGCAAATGGCCAGTACAATTCAGATACTAGATATCACCAAGCCTTTTAATATTGCTACTCCAGCAGGAAAATAAATACTGTTTTCCTTTTAAATGTTTATTAGTCATGTATTGTTTTTATTTTTTTTCTGAATTATCTGCTTATACTATTAGTGAATTGGGAGGTGTTGTTTGTGGAATCTTTTAAAAATTTTTTGGTAGAAGTTCTTTATCCACTCTATCGACTTTTTAATAACTCTTTGTCATATATATATGATGATTTTCCCCATTTTGCCTTTCAACTTTGTGTCATTTCCATTCAGAAGTTTTAACTTTTATTTTGTCATGTATGTCAATCTTTGCTATTATGTCATTCTTTGAAAGGTCTTCTGCACCCCAATATTATAAAAACTGTCTTGTTATGTTCTTTTTATACTTTGATGGCTTCATTATTCCTGCTTAATTCCTAGTCCTTCTGGGACAGATTTGGGAACAGTGGCAGCTAAAGATTGAAATCAATTTTTTTCAAATCAATATCTAATTTTCTCAATACTATTTATTAAACACTATCCTTTCCTCACTTATTTTAAATGTTCACTGACATACTTAAATTATATTTTAAATAATAATTGCCTTCACTTATAAAGGTAGTAGCTTTAATCTTTATAGTATCAAAATAATTCCAAATAAGCCCACAAGTCTTGAATCTAATAATGTTAACTTTAGCTTCATATTTCCATTTTGGATAAACTGGCAAGCACTTTTGTCATTAGCCCTGGATTGCTTTGACTGTTTCTTTCTTTATTTTTTCATTCTTGCATAACTGGACAGGAAGTATAGTTAGTGATGCCTAATCACTGAAATATAAATACAATAAAGTTTTGAGTATGAAGATGACATTAATTAAACAAAATATTAAAAATTATAATGGTAATTTAAAAGATGTTCACAACAGCTGACATCATACTTCATGGTGAAAGACTAAAAGCTTTCCTGTAAGATCAAGAATAAGACAGGATGCTAATTTTCAGCATTTCTATTCAATGTAGTATTGGATGTCTTAGCCAGAATAATTAGACAAAGTGATATAAAAGTCATCCAAATTTGAAAGGAAGATGCAAAATTTTCTCTGTTCACAGAGGTATGGTCTTCATTATATGTAGAAAACCCTAAAGATTCCACAGAAAACAAACAAACAGAAAAATACATGTTAGAACTAATAAATGAATTCAGCAAAGTTGCAGGACACAAAATCAACACACAAAAATCAGTTGTGTTTCTATACACTAATAAGTGAGCAATCTGAAAAGGAAATTTTAAAAATCCCATTTACATTGTAAAAATAGAAAAAAGAAGTTCTAATCGAATCTACAGATTCAATGCAAACCCCTGTCAAAACCCCAACGGTATATCTTGCAGAAATAAAAAACACATCCTAAAATTCTTATAGACTTTCAAGGGACCCCAAATAGCCAAACAGTTTTGAAGAGCAAAACTGGAGGGCTCACACTTCCTGCTTTCAAAACTTATTACAAAGCTAGAGTAATCAAAAAATAGTATTGTACTAGTATAGAGACAGACATATACATACATATAGAGCAATAGGACAGACACAGAGCCAAGAAATAAACCCTTGCATAAATGGGTAAATGATCTTTGATATAGTGCCAAGATCACTCATTGGGGAAGGATAGTCTCTTCAACAAATGGTGCTGGGAAAACTGGCTTCTCACAAGCAAAAAAAATGTAATTGGACCCTGATCTTACATCATATACAAAAATTAACAAATTGGATCAAAACTTTAATAAGACCTAAAACTCTGAAACTCCTGCAAGAAAATATAGGGGAAAATGTTCATGACATTGGATTTGCAATGGTTTCTTGGATATGACACTAAAAGCATAGGAAACAAAAGAAAAAATAGATCACAGCCACAATCAAAAGAATGAAAAGGCAGCCCATAAAATGGGAGAATATATTTGTAAATCATAAATCTGATATGGAAAACATCCAGAATATATAAAGAACTCCTAAAATGCAATGATAAAAGACAAACAACCTGATTGGAAAATGGACAAGAGACTTGAATAGATATTTCTCCATAGAAGATATACAAGTAGCCAAAAAGCATTCTAAAACCACATGATGTTGAAAAGATTCTCAACATCAATAATTCTTAGGGAAATGCAAATCAGAACCACAATGAGGTCCCCCCCCCCCGCCCCCGGCACCCATTAACAAGGCAAACAAAACAAAACAAAAACAGAAAATAATTGTTGGTGAGGATTAGGAGAAACTGGAAGACTTGTGCCCTGTTGATGCAAATGTAAAGTGGTGCAAACACTTTAAAAATCAGTATGCAGTTTAAAAAAAAAAAAAAGTAGGATGACCATATGACCTAGCAATTCTACTCCTTGAAGGGATATTTATACATACATGCTTATAGTACTGTTATTCACCATAGCTAAAAGGTGAAAGAACATACGTGTCTATTGACAGAGGAATGCATAAACAAAATGTGGTGTACACATACAATGGAATATTATTTAGTCTTAAAAAGGAAGGAACTTCTGACACATGCTACATACAACATGGATGAAACTTGAGAATATTATGCTAAGTGAGAAGAGCTAGTCACAAAAGGACAAATGCTGTATGATTCCACTTACATCAAAATCATAGAGAGAGAAAGTAGAATGGTAGTTGCCAGAAGCTGGGGGAACAGGTAATAAAAAAAAATTTTTTTTTAAAGATTTTATTTTATTTATTTGACAGAGAGAGATCACAAGTAGGCAGAGAGAGAGGGGGAAGCAGGCTCCCTGCTGAGCAGAGAGCCCGATGCGGGGCTTGATCTCAGGACCCTGAGATCATGACCTGAGCCGAAGGCAGAGGCTTAACCCACTGAGCCACCCAGGTGCCCCAGTAAAGAATTATTTTTAAGGGGTAGGAATTTCCAGGGGCACCTGGGTGGTTCAGTCGGTTAAGTGTCTGCCTTCAGCTCAGGTCATGATCCCAGTCTCCTGGGATCAAGCCCCGCATCAGGCTCCCTTTTCGGGGGAGAGCCTGCTTCTCCCTCTCCCTCTGCCACTCCCTGTGCTTGTGCGCCCTCTCTCTCTCAAATAAATAAAATCTTTTTTAAAAAATTTCCATTTTGCAAGAAGAAAAGAGTTCTGTGGATGGAGAGTGGTAACAGTTGCACAGAAATGTTAAAGTCATTAATGCCACTGAATTTTACGCTTAAAAAATGACTAAGTTGGGTGCCTGGGTGGCTCAGCCAGTTAAGTGGCTGCCTTCAGCTCAGGTCATGATCCCAGGGTCCTGGGATCTAGTCCTGCAACGGGCTCCCTGCTCAGTGGAGAGCCTGCTTCTCCCTCTCCCTCTGCCTGCCGCTCTGCCTACTTGTGCTCTCTATTTCTCTGTCAAATAAACAAATAAAATCTTTAAAAAAAATGTCTAAGTTGGCAAATTTTATGTTACATGTGTTTACCACAATTTTAAAAAATCAGTATTAATGAAAAGATAGTCACAAATTCTTTGACATTAATCCTGCTAAGAAATAGGAACATGTTTCTTTTCCATTTGAAAATATGCTGTTCTTTTTTTTTTTTTAAGATTTTATTTATTTATTGGAGAGAGAGACAGAGACAGAGATAGTGATAAGGTGCAGGAGCAGGGAGGAAAGGGAGAAGTGACTCCCTACTGAGGAGGGAGTCCACTGAGGGACTCAATCCCACGACCCTAAGATCATGACCTGAGCCAAAGGCAGATGCTTCACTGACTGAGCCACCCAGGTGCCCCCAAAATACACTGTTCTTATTGAGTGTCTTCTAATATACAGCATGCCGCAGAGCGACACTGCAAGTTTAAAGGCTAGTTTAGAAAAAGAATAAAGCTTTCCTCAGGCTCTACATTTGGAGCCACTCACCCTCGGAACTCCACCGCCGTGCTCTGAGAAAGCCCAGGCTTCGAGTAGTGATCATGTGTAAAGTGCCTGGACAACAGGTGGGCCTGTGAGCAATCTTCTGTGATAACACCAGCACTAGCCACCGTGTGAGTGCAGTCGCATGAGAGACCCATAGAGAACCACTCTCTCTTGCCCAGTCAACCCCCAGAACCGTGAACAGTAAGATCAATAAACACTTGTTGTTTTATACCATTATGTTTTGGGGGAGTACGACGAAACATTACACAATTATAGCAGTTGCCAAGAGCAGAGGTTATAGAATCAGAGGGACTAGAATTTGAATTTCAACTTTATCTCTTATGAGCCATATGTGAACTTAGAATTATCACTTAATTATCCGTAAATTGAGAATAAAAGTAGTTCATAAAATTGGTCTGGGTATAAATGAGATGTATGTAAATACCCCTTACAGTAACTGGAGAATAATAAACCCTCAGTATTTTACAATAGTGGTCAATATTGCTGTTACTGCCATTACTCTAAAACCTGGAATTCATCCTCATTAAAATAATTTACATGGGCATTTCTGTTAAAACTCCCCCTTATTAATCAAAGGAATTTAATATTTCTAATAATATTATCTCCCCAATTTAGGTTAGATCCCATTTGAGTTAAAGACAGGATTTTCAAATAATATATTTTTTCTACATTTGGAAGTTACAGAACTAAATTAGCTTTTATAGATTCAGTCTCTATTTCTTGCAGGATATTTAGAAATTCTTGGATGTCTGAATTTTCCAAGAAAGCAGTGCATTGCTTTGTGGACACCCAAACTTCATTAGCAAAATCTTATTCCTCTTAGCATTAAAATTTAATATATAATCAGAGCTTCAGTCATTTAAAAATATCCACTGGCCATCCATTTAAATTAGGAGCAGGGAGAAAAGAAAGGTTTCTTTAGATCAGTTGCATTATTGAATGCCTGGAACATTATCAATTTCATATTTTTTGAAGGCATGTAAACTACAGAGCTATTGAAGTTACTGCCAAGCATGTAGAAACTACCTTTGTAAACAAAATCTCTGGAGATTGAGGAGTCTCTCTGAAGCCCAATATAGTGCATTGTGATGCAAATGGATCTATTTCTTTCTACTTCTTCTCTTAAAATATGGGTGGTTACTACCACTTTCTTTACAAGTGGAGAAAATCATTTATAAGGAATTCAACTATAAAAAGTGTAATCACCAGCAAAGTCTTCTTTAGCATAGGAAGCAGTATTTTCTAGTTTCCTGCTGATGATAAAAGACTAGACTTGAAACACTACTGTTTCTGTGCAGTTATATAAGATGTTATGCTTAAAAATCCTATTACTACGCCTGGGGATTGTATGCATTAAATGAGTTTGCACTGTTCCTTATACCTCTCAGACTTCTATGACAAATTTTTAACACACAAAGGATTCTTTATTATATGATCTCAAATGAGGGACCTCAACTTCATTGCATGATAATTCTATTTTTGTTTGAATATTAGAGTTGAGAGTATATGCCATAGTAAAGGAACGAGGAAGTTCCATTTATATCTCAAAGGTAATATTTGCAAACTCAAAGACAGTGAAAAGAGAAAAATGGCTTAGGAGGTGTATTCATCCTGATAGCATTTATGTAATCCTGGTGGAACACGTTTACCTTTAGGAGCCACATGAATGCTTTGCAAACATCTGTAAAGTTCAGTAGAAAGTCTGGAAGCTCTTATTACTTTTTGACAGTGATTATGTAAATGATAAACCTCTGCTATGTGAGGAATTTTGAGGCTAGAATAAAGTCTCAACCTTTAGAGAACCATCCTTCGTTGATATCCTTTGCTGTCACTAACGTGCAGGCTATTACATGGGCTAAATTTCTCCTTAAGATAGGACAGTCCCATGTTATCCCTGCTCAACTCATTCACCACCATCTAATTAACAGCCATTCTTCACTTTTCAAAGGCTTTTCTTACTGTTGGTTTCTATAGCGCAGCCCCACACATTCAGCAACCCTGTAGCAATGATCAAGAGAAGGGTTCCAGCAGCTGGTGTGAAAATCCTGAGCCCAATTAGCTCACTGTCCATCTTTCCCCCACTCTCCACCAAAGCACAGAATGAAAACCCCCGTCCAGCCTTTATTTGACAGTCCTGGTCATGCCTATGGTCTTTTAGGAAACACAAATCACTATTCCCTTTCCATTCTGCCCTTGGGAACTTGGGAAGCGGATATTTGAGAAAGGGAAGGGAGAGGCTATCATCAAAAATCACAGGTAAGAGATAACTGCTGTCTCAAATCCATAACAATTATAATCTTTATCATTGCCTTTAAACGTTTAGACTGCTACAATGATTGTTATTCAAATAAGTTTTCAGAAAAAAGATCTTGAATATTTCAGCTTGCTGTAGAATAACGCAGTCTTTTCCAGTCCTTTTTGTTTTATTTTTTAGAGAGAGAGAAAGAGTTTGAGAGCGGGGTAGAGGTGGGGGGCTGTGCAAAGAGAGGACGAGAATCTTAAGTAGGCTCCACGCACAGCACAGAGCTGACTTGGAGCTCCGTCTCACAACTCTGAGATCATGACCTGAGTTGAAATCAAGAGTCAGAAGCTTAACCATCTGAGCCACCAGGGACCCCTTCAGTCTTCTCTTTTAATAACAGATTTAGGAATATTCCTGAAAGTCCTTCTAAATGCTAAGAGAACAAACAAAAATATAGTCAATATTGTGCTTAACCTTTTTGGTGATTAGTTGGTTAGTTTTTTATGGTTTAAATTAATTGCAGGGTTATATTTTTTAATATATTAATGTTTTATAAATGAAGGCTTCTTGATAACTAAAGTCTTTCTAGTATATTTTGTGTTTATTTCAAACAGAGCTAGAAAAGTCTCTGTTAATGCTGCTATAGTCCAATCCACCTGTACAGCAGCCTCTGAGATTTAGCAGATTTTTCCTTTCACTATAGGAGTGCCTAGTCAGAGAAACGGTTTCATTATATATGTAGGCTTTCACAATACTATATTCAATGTGACCAAAAGGCTCAAGGCCAGATGTTCATCTTCATTTTCAAGAGAGCAAACCTTAATTCCACATAAATCTCATAAAGTTAGGGAGAAAAATTTCTCCCCTCTTGTAGTAGTACCTCAGAGGTATGGGGTGTTAAAATAGCTCTCAGAGTTTCAAAAACATGATATACCCCAACTGATTAGGAACACCGAGTATGTCATTTTCACTTCTGTTTCTGCAAGATCAGTGTCTCAAATCCAAGGATTCGGTGATTTAAAAAAATGCATAATTCTCATGGTTGAACATTTTATGGTCTAATGAATTTTCTAATAGTTTTGATTTCTAGGGTCTAGTTCCTCTCACTTTTTAAAAGGTTGTTGTTATTTATAGGTATATAAATGATAAATGAATACTAATTTTTAAAATCTAAGTCAAAAAGAAGTGTATGTTGTAAACACTAAATGTTCCCTAATTTGAGCTACTCCCAATCTTATATCCTTTCTCCAAAGTCAACCTCTGTTAACATTTTGGTATATCCCACCAGTTTTTTCCTACATGTTTACGTATCTAGTATTAGCGATAAGATGTTAAAACAGACTTTTCTAGGTCTTAAAAAAATTTTTTTAAAGATTTTATTTATTTATTTATTTGTCAGAGAGAGAGAGAAAGAGCACAAGCAGGGAGAGCAGCAGGCAGAAGGAGAAGCAAACTTCCCTATTGTAGGCTTATAAAATTGAGGCATGCTCAAACTGGATTGAAAAAAAAATTTTAATTTAGGGGCACCTGGGTGGCTCAGTGGGTTAAGCCTCTGCCTTCGGCTCAGGTCATGATCTCAGGGTCCTGGGATCGAGCCCCCCATCGGGCTCTCTGCTCAGCGGGAGCCTGCTTCCCCCTCTCTCTCTGCCTGCCTCTCTGCCTACTTGTGATCTCTTTCTCTTTGTCAAATAAATAAATAAATAAAATCTTTAAAAAAATGTTTTAATTTAATGAAGGATAGGAGCTTTGCCATTAGGTAAGACTAGGTATTTTAATAAAGGGATATGGGTTACTTATGACTCCTTAGAGTTGTTCAGAAGGACTATCAGGTTGCCAAGTATTACATACCAGGGAAGGGATTGTAAAATGATGAGTGGATTTAGAGAGGTAGGGTCAAGTATAATTAATTTTTTTAATTTCTATTGATTCCAGAACATTCAGTAAACCACTTAAATAAATAATATGCATATACATTTAGTTTGGGTATTTGGGGTAGAAGATCATTAGATATTGTAGCATTATATATATTATATCATAGTTATCATTATATATAAAAGATACATTAAATAATATATAGTATAATCTAATAGTATTTTTATATAGTAACATCTAGTCATATAATGATATATATCAATCTAATATGGATTTAATATGTATTATTAAATCTAATATACATAAGATTAAATACATGTGTAAGGTTACCTACATATATATAATCACTTGGTTTTCTTTTCTGAATGATTATAATTATTTTTGGAAATAGTTGCAACTCAATAAAAGCCAATTTATCTCTTTTTTTTTTTTTAATGCTTTCTAGCATTCAATAGTATTCAGGTCAGAGAGCATGCCTTCAACTGAAAGTAAGAGAAAACCAACTCAGAAATGGGTTAAACAATAAAGAAAATGTGTTATGTCACAGAAGAGGATCCACAGGGAAGGCAACCCTAAGACTGATAGATTTGTCAGCTCACTCACACTCTTTTCATTTTCCTGCTGGGCCATGTTAGCGCAGTGGTGCAATGGTGTAGCGCCCAGGTCAGCCCCAAGCATTACACCAAACTTCACAATGCCTGCCAGAATACCGCCCCTTCTTGTGTGTCTTCTTTTTTAAGTTCATGCGAGCCTAAACCAATTGCTGGTACGGTGACTAGAATTACCATGTTTAACTCAGAGTAATCAGGATTGATCATTATGTTGAGGAAAGGGATTACCTTCTCTAACTAAAAGGCTGTAGAGAAGAAGCTGGAGGGCTGAAAAAAAAAAAGAGGAGCTCTGCCAGCAATGAAGAAAAATGGAATACTGTTAAGAATACTGTGAGAAAGGGTACTGGCAATAATGTATGGTTCACTCAGATTAGAAGACTTGAAGAGAGTTAACTGTAGGCATTACTTACAAAGGTGTGATGGGGCTTAAGAAAACAAACAAGGCGTACTGCAGAACCTCGTGGCTCACAGTAGCAGGGAGCTGTGCTGTCTCTAGGCCTGAGGAAGTGAGCAGTAGGAATGGTTACTAGAAACCAGGGTGGTAACTAACTGACACTGTGGCTTTTATTAGACAGAAGCATCTAACCCACGGCAACTTGCCATGGAGGAAGTCAGATATCCCAACCTTATTTTGGTTCATTTTCTGATTATTTACTGATGGGACCCAAACAAAAGCAGAAGTCCCGAAGATCTGTGGTTGTAGTCCATAGCATTTATCTACCCAGGTCCAGAGCAGCCTGGAGATGGGTGGAGAGGGAATCTAGAGGAGAAATGGAAAATATTCAACACAGATATCAATGCTGATAATTATTATTATAAGTAAAGTAAATGCTCACATCTAACTTAGTGTGTGTCATATACAGGGTCTGCTATAGTATTTATGTACAATTTATTCAAAACTGTAGTCAATTTTTAACTATTATAAAATTGTAGCAATTACATTTTTTACATATATGTGAGTATTTCTTCGGTAGTGGATTTGCTGAAACCAAGAGTAGGCAAATTTCAAATACCACTAGATATTGCCAAATTGTCATTTAAAAATGCTAAGCCAATTTCCATTCCTTCCATTTTTAAATCTTGTCAAGATGAGGTTAAATATTATGCCTAAATGGATGAGTAAAGCATTATATACATTGTTTGCTTTTATTTATATTACAATTAAGGTTTTGTTTTTTTTTTTTTTCATATTTCTTCTATAGAGGTTCATCATTTTTTCATTTGTCTACTTCTGATCTTTTTACTTAATATTGTCTGCTTATATCTTTTGGTCAGATCTTACAGGATTTGTTTTTCTATGTCACATATATTATCTTTATGTTATATATATTTATCCCTAATATCTTATTTAGTATTCTTTCTGTTTATTCTTATCTCTTTGTGAAATTTTTTTCAGAAATTTTAATTTTTTATTGAGATATAATTGACATACTATTATATTAGCTTCATGTGTGCAACAGAAATATTAATTTTCATGTTGTCAAGTCTGTCAGTCTGTCACTTTCTAGTTGATTTGTTTTGTTGCTTAGGAAATTTCTTCTCCTCCAAAAAATTTTTTTTTTATTTTTATTTTTTTAAGATTTTATTTATTTATTTGACAGCAAGAAAGAGATCACAAGTAGGCAGAGAGGCAGGCAGAGAGAGAGGGGGAAGCAGGCTCCCCGCCGAGCAGAGAGCCCGATGCGGGGCTCGATCCCAGGACCCTGAGATCATGACCTGAGCTGAAGGCAGAGGCTTAACCCACTGAGCCACCCAGGTGCCCCAACTCCTCCAAAAAATTTTATAAAACTATTCTTTCATATTTGGTAATTTACAAGTAATTTTAACCTTTAGCTCTCTAATTCTTATGAGTTAATTTTTGTTTTTTATGTATAATATAAAATGGACAACTAATGGTTTCCCCTAAAAGATAATTAATGTACAATAATATAATTTATAATTTCCACACATATTTGAAAAGCTACTTTTTTAATGAATCTGTTCCTGACCGCTTATTATTTTTCACTGTTCTATTTGTCTATTTCTATGCTCATGTTAAAAGTTTGGTTGCTACATCTTTATAGAATGTATTCATGTTATATAAAAGAATTATCTAGGGGTGCTTCAGTGGCTCAGTTGGCGAAGTTCCTGACTCTTGATTTTGGCTCAGGTCATGATCGCAGGGTCCTGAGATCCAGCCTCGGGTTAGGCTCTCCACGCAGTGGGGAATCTGCTTAACGTTCTCTCTCTTCTTCTCCCTATGCCCTTCCCCACATTTCTGTGTGCTCTCTCTCTCTCTAAAAAATAAATAAATAAATAAATAAATCTTTTTAAAAAAAAGAATTATCTAAATTCTGTCATCAAGTTTTCATAATTTTATTGGATATTGTTATGAAATTGCACTTTTATGTTGATATGAAGATAAACTTTCAAGTCCTATAATAATACCATTAAATATTTAAAAAACATTTGTATTAAATTTATTAGTTATTTAAAATACAGTTGGCACTTTTACATTTACTCTGGCACTTGGTTTATATAAGTCTTCTCTCGTGTCTTTGATAAACTTTACAGTATTTTTTTCCTCTAAAGGCTTGCACATTTTCTGTTTATTATTTTGTTAAATCTGTAACAAGTTTTCTTACCCTTTAAAGTGGCATCTTTTTCTCTATTATATTCTTTTACTAGCTCTGGCTGATATATATACATAAACGTTCAGATATTTTATTTAGTTTTATACCTAGTTTTTTAATTGACTATAATCGTTTTAATCATATTTTATCTGATTCTTTTGAATTTTCTTGAAGAAAATTCTATAATCTTTAATAATTCCATTGTCATATTTTTTAAAAATATTTGCTAGTCTCATTTGTTTTCTTTCTAAATGTCTATTTATCTCATATATATTTTTTTTTATTTTGGTTATTATCTGTAGTAAAGAATTACAGTGGTGATGGGCAGACGTTTTTGCTTTTTGTTAATAAAATTATCTTGGTAATTCTCTATTACTATAGATTTTTATTTTTTTTTTTATTTTATTACTTATTAAAGAAAAAAGATATTATCCTCCTAAGCTTAATTTGCTACAATGTAGTTTTATATAACTATATCCTCAACCATCCCCGACTGTTCTATTTTCAAGAGCAATGCAATCACCTCCATTTTTAGACTACAGTTATTTACAAAATATCAGACACCAAAAAAAGGTTGTATAATAATAACTAAATAAAATAATAATAAAAATTAAAATGACTAATATATATTGAGGTGTTGTTCTAGGAATTTTATGTGTATTAGCACATTCAATCCTTACAACTGCTCCAAAAAACAGATACTCTTATATTACTATATTCCATCTTATAGATGAGGCACATGGGAACAGGAATGTTAAGAAAGTGTTAGTGGTGGGAAATAGTTTCCAGAATTCTGGCTCTACCCACCTTGCCCTTAGACACTAGTTTGCTGTATACACTGTTAACTAATCAAAAAGTTGAGGATAGAGCTTTCCCAAATTATCTTTTTTTGTTTTCTGAATATTAAATTAACCCATTTGTTTTTCTTTGACCAATATTCAGGAAAGCATTTTTAAAGAGCTAATCTAATCATTGTCAGAGATTTATTTTGTACTACCTGGATTAGTTTTATGACTTCCCTTTTGGAAAGACTTTACTAGAGTTCAGATTAGAAATGTAGACTTCCCTTCACCTCCATCTTTGTCAAGCTGCAAAACAATCAGACTAATAACCAAATAATATATGTAATTCCATATTTCTTCAGGGTCTTTGGTAGAATGATCCAATTTATGAAAACAGGGTATTTGAAGAATTATTTCCCACTATCGTGAAATGCACATTCTTCCTTTGTGTATCTCTCTTTGAATGTTGTAGGATCATATAGTAAGATGTAAGTATAAGGCCACGGTAGCCTGAAACTTTCCACACTGAAGAGTGAAAAGTAGCTTTCGGACTCACTATATTTTCTTCAAATGATTACTTTCTGAAAGTATAGTAACATTCAATAGGTAGTTATGAATTTTTAGTTATTTATCCCTAGGATAAATATAAGTCCTGCCATATGTGTGTGTTCTAGAAATGTTGGTTGAATAAATGAGTTAAAAAACAATAGAAACACAGTTTTGCAACTTCCTAATCACATCCACTCTAGTGAGAAACTGAACACATAATCCTTAGTCCTCCCCTCCTTTTCTAGCAGAATCTGGTATAAAAGTGATAAATTTCCATTCTGAGGAATCTTGCTTATATCTGGCAATTGGTACATATTTCCTACAAAATGAGTCTCATAATCTAGTTGTAGATAAAATTCCTCTAAAGTATCAGGGCTTTGGAGGTGCAAGACCCAATATAATAGCTGCCAGACATGATCTTTCTTCAGAGAAACTAAATCACTTATAAATAACTTCAAATTTTTAATTTTTGTAATAGAGGTTGGTCTAAAATAACTGGAATATAATTAATCTTAGAGTATAGAAATTTAGAATCTAGTCATATATTTATCACTAACTAAATAGTTAATATTGGTCAAATAATTGGACTATTCAAATTCCCTCATGTTAGAATTAGGAGATTGGGCTCTAATTTAGGATATCTGTAGCTTTGAAACACTATGATTATGAAAGCATGTGCCTTCTATTCAAGTAATTATGTATTTCCAAGATTGTAGGTTTGGGTTTTTTTGTAGTGTTTTGATTTTATGGCATATTGTTAGCTTATAGCTATTATGAGAACAGATTTTTGACAAAGAGCATAACATCTACATACAATACTCTTTCTCAGGAAATAAATTTTTTTACATTTAGTTATTTATTTTAGAGAGACGGTGCACATGGGGAGAGGAGGAGAGGGGGAGGGTGGTGGAAGGTGAAAGAATCTCAAGCAGACTCCATGCTGAGTGCAGAGCCAGATGCTGGGCTTGATGTGGAGGTCCATGCAGGGCTTGATCTAATGACCCTGAGGTCATGACCTGAGGCAAAACCAAGAGTTGGACGCTTAACCAACTGAGCTGCCTAGGTACGCCATGGAAATACAATTGATTTTATGACCATCTACTTTATAATAAAGTTTTTAGAGATGTGATTTGATATTTGGCATAAAGTATATCATGCATACAGTAGCAAAGTGCCACTGTGTTTGAAAAACAATACTTTTTGTAGTTTTTTGCCTTATACATTGTGTGGCGTGCACTATATTTTTGACCAAATTGATCAAGTGCCACTCGCACTTGCTTGCACGTTCCAACCATATGTGTCTTCTATTGTTAATGACTCTCTCTGAAGGTAATAAAGTATATATATTTAAAGTGCATGAATCAAATAATTACCTAAGTATGCTACTAAAACTAAATGAAATCATCTCTCATTTATACTTAGGGAGACACATGGCTGCACATTTCTTCTATCCATTGAGGCAACTTGGCAAAATAACATTTCATTGCATGGCCATATTATCAGAGGAACTTCTAAATGGGTAAGTGAGTAAGATAGTTTTAAAAACTTA
The DNA here is from genome assembly GCA_028534135.1 of Potos flavus. Lineage (NCBI taxonomy): Eukaryota > Metazoa > Chordata > Mammalia > Carnivora > Procyonidae > Potos > Potos flavus. The sequence goes on from CM052883.1 coordinate 94,512,597, forward strand.
CCATAAGAAATAGTGACCTAGATGCTTTGTCTCCTGGCTTTTGCAGGAAGTGTATAATATTACATTTAGCTAACGGAAGATAAGATGAGGTTGACAAACTAAATATGACAAAGGCAAACACAATCTCAGTAGTCTTTTAAGATATATATGCTACCACAGCAAAGCAAGAAGTGAGCCTTTATAACCAGATTCCAAGCATATTCTGTCATATTACTGTGGTTATGAATCTTTTTATCTCATGAGGAGGGGATGGTATACTTGAAATGTACTTTGTATCCAAATAGATGATAGTTTTCTAAAAGGTTAATTGCTACCAAAAAAGGGGGAGAAATTGAATCTTAAGTAACCACTATAGTCTCAATTGTTGCATGAAAATCTTTTCCTCTATTAAAAGAAGTCAGACTAAACCTTTTACTCTCTTGAAATCAATTTCTTGGTAATTATTTTAAGTTGATGTCACACAATGGGTTTCTCTCTGTTGTATTTATTTTGATCTTCACAGTAGTTACATAGGAAATGTTTTAATAAACCTACTTTAAAAATAAATAAATTGAGTCTAAGAGTACATGGGACTTGTCAAAACACAAATTGTTAGAGCTATCACTGAGCTGTTTCATGTTGGAAGAGGAGGAATATGAGTATATTACAAATACTCATGAAAAAGTCTTCTAAAAGTTCTACAGATGTTGTCATGCTGAAATCTGTTTGCACTTGTGCTTCGTAATTCTAAAACTAAAGAACAATGTTTTCTTCAGTTTACATCATTTTACTCAATTGTCAAACTCTTAAGAATAATGTGATGTTTATAAGGTCATATTGTGGGGTCCTGGGGTTATAAAGATGAACAAAATATCATCAGCCTGCCAAGAAGCTAAAACTAAAATCTAAATTTACATTATTTCTACATATGTTGTTTGATTTTATACTACCAACAACACATTGTGCTCATTTAAAAAATGAGAAAACTAAGACTCAGGGAAGATAAATAAATTAACTACCATCTTTTAACTGTTAAATCCAGAATCAAGAATCATAATTTGAATGTGTCTTTTTTATGGGTAAATATACTTTCCACTATATAATTCACTTACTTAGACTGTTGATGTTACAGATATTTATAGAATATATTGGTTTTAAATATAAACTTCTTTTTAAGAAAATGCAACAAATGAAATGCCATTTTAGCCCCTCCCCCATAAAAAAGGAACCAAAGTTAAGAATTAATTTTATAAAAGAGTAAGAAGAATTAGTTCATCCAGAATCAACTAAGGATTTAAAATATCTATTTAATTAAACTTGGCTTTTTATCTAAAGATTTTTCTTAAGGAATCAAATTTAATAAATAATATAAATAGTCAATAAATATTGAATTTTACTGAGTATCTGTTATATCTAAGAACTGTGACATTTGTTGGGCAGGGTGCAAAGGGATAAAAAAATACAATAAAAACTTTAACTTAAAGAAGCATTCAGTTGCTCTATATTGAATATTGTTTATACAGTTCAACAAATCTTGACTATTATTAGTTGTATTGTTATGGCATTGTATGAATTTCATCAGTAGAAGTAAAATTTCTTAGGAGGCCACTTTGATATGCAAAAATTATTATCACAGAGCAGTACATATTAAACATTATTTTTTAAAAGGGAGTAGGTGACCTTATCTTTAACTGTGGGCATAGCTTTCTCTGATTGTACCTTTTTCTGATGATTGAATTTAAATGGTTATTAGAGCAAAGAACATATTGTCTGACCTTCTCAGTTCTCTTTCTTGACTTCTCCTTTTCTTTTAAACTTTCCGTATAAAATGCAATCTGGGCATAGGGTGAAAAAGAAATTCTAGTACCTTCACCTTAACTGAAAACTCTTATTGTAATGGAAGTTAATAAATCCAGTACCGTTGACATTGTCTTTCTAATGACATATATCTCTCCATGTGGAAACTGCAGAATCCATATTAAGTCACAGTGGTTAGATAGATCAGTAAATCATGTGCCATCTATTGGAGTACTGTAGTTTACTGCCAGAATTCATCATGATATTCAGACAAAAAGTTTTATTAAGTACTTTTAGAAACCAAGCAACAATCAAATATTATTTATTAATATTATGTGAGGCCCTGTGGAGAATATAAAGAACTATAAAGCAAAATCTTGTCCTTCAAAAAACTTAGAGTCAGTTTTCTAGGGACAATAACACTGTGTAATTATTTCCCAAAACGGCTGCCACTTCACTCCTGTAAACCCATGCCATTCCTCACATCAAGAGGTGGACTTTATTTCTCTTCCCTTTGATCATTGCCTGGTTTTGATAAAGAAAATGCAACAGATATGATATTCTGGGGCTATGGAGCCCAAACTTTAAAAGGATTGGCAGCTTCCACTTCTGTCTCTTGGAATTTAGTCCCCTGCTAAAGGAAAGTCTAAGCTAGATTACTGAATGATTAGAGACTGTGATGAGTCCTGGGGTGTATTTCTCATCTGTATTCTTGGGATCAGCTGAGCTTAAATCCCATCCAAGAGATGAAATGTTTATCTGCATCTTTTCTACTATTACCCTTTATATGAAAATAAAAACACTGAAAATTGATTTAAAAACCACTCTCTCTTTCTTTAATATACGATAGTAACATCAGATCCCTGAGTACCTCTATATCCTGTATCAAAGTCTTTTTTTAAAATGGGTATCTTTTTTTCCCTTTTTATTTTTATTTTTTTATTTTTTTTTAAAGATTTTATTTATTTATTCAACAGAGAGGAGAGAGATCACAAGTAGGCAGAGAGGCAGGGAGGGAGAGTGAGAGGGGGAAGCAGGCTCCCCGCCGAGCAGAGAGCCCAATGCGGGGCTTGATCCCAGGACCCTGAGATCATGACCTGAGCTGAAGGCAGAGGCTTTAACCCACTGAGCCACCCAGGCGCCCCCCTTTTTTCCCTTTTTAAATAAAATTTCCCCCTAATTCTATAGTCTAGGAAGCTCCAATTATCAGAGAGGTATATATGTAGAGGTCCAAGTCTTTGAAATTAATCTCCCAATCTAATAAAAACTCAAATTTTTAACACTCAAATTTTGACTCCCATTTTCAAATGCAATAAAAATTTGTCTTAAGAAAAGCCAAAATACATCCATTTTAACTGCCATTTAAGGATACAGCTTATAGTAAAACAGTTTAAATATGGAAGAATTCAGAGAGCACTGTACTTCTGTCTTCTAGAAGAAGCACATCATCCAACAAAGGATGATGAGAAAATTCACTGCAATGAGTTAAGGGAACATACATAAGATGGTATCAAAGTTGGGGTAGAAATGGCAGAATAGGATGTAAGTCTTCTATGTTTTGGACAAGAAAAAATAATACAGCAAATAAGTGGCTTTAAATATCAGGGAAAAATACATAGAATAAGCTAATCTCTACAAGTATATACAACACAATAGGTTGACATCAAAGGCTATTATTTAAAGCTATTCAGTCAAATGATAGATACCTAAGGATATTAATTGCATTATAAAAGACAGTATTATATTGATAACTACCCAAACATAAGTACAAATCTTTGAAAATATCAAAATAATTTTTAAGTTAGAAAAAAGCAACACTGAGAAATAATAATATAATAAACAGAAAAATATGAAAGATCACAAGACAGAATTAAGGATAAAAATTCCAGTTAAATAACAAATATAAATGTGCTTAATTCACATATTACAAATTTGTGAATGCTAAACTAATGAGTGAAAATTTGATGAGGTATAAGATATATATATAATTATAGTATGTCTCTTCAAGAACTTTTTTTTTTAATTAATAGCAGGGAAAAATAGTATCTGTAGAGTAGAGAAACCTGAAAAATGCTACATTAAACACGTGAATAAAGTTAACATTACCAATAATCAGCCAAACCCAACATCGTGTGGCTCCTTAACCACATGAAGAATTGACAGGCTGAGATGCCTGGGTGGCAGCTCAGTTGATGAAGCATCTGCCTTGGGCACATGGCCTAGATCCCAGGGTCCTAGGACGGAGCCTCGCATCGGGCTCCCTGCTCAGTAGGGAGTCTGCTTCTCCCTCTCCCTCTTTGTGCTCTCTCCTTCTGTGTTCTTTCGCTCGCTCTAAAATAAAAATAAATAAAATCTTTGCAAAAAAAAGAATAATTGACAAGGAAAAATACAACATCTGTAGTATCTCTGCTAAAAATGCAAGAATCCAATCATGAAGAAGCACTGAACAAACCCAGTTGAGGGAAGCATACATAAAGGATTACATGTTACATGATCCCATTTCTAGAACAAGATTATGGTAATGAGAACAGATAAATTGTTGCCAGGTTAGGATTAAAGGGAAGGGTATAACCATCAAGGGGGTAACACAATGAAGTGTCTGTGTAATGATGAACCCATTCTGTATGTTGAATGTGATGATGGTTAATTAAATCTACACCTGCAATAAAATGTAATAGAACATACAGTGTAATGGAAAAGAAAACTTCCATCATAGGACAAAATAAATATTAAATACTTGTGAATAAGCTTAGTAAGATAGTATAGCAATTGACAAGGGAAATATTTGAAAATACCAGAAAAAGACACAAAAGCAAATTTAAATAGTATCTCATGTTCTTCCATAGGACAACATAACATTATAAAATGGCAATTATCTCTAAGTTAATATACATTTCAATAAAAATAATGATTTTTTGAGCTACATAAATGATATTAAAATATATATGGGATGAACATTCAGAAATGTTAGGAAGGCCCTAAAAAGGTTATCAGTGAGGAGTAACTAGGGCTGCTGAAAATATAACATAGTTTAGAGCATTGAAAATCATAGTATGAAACTGACACATAAATAAACAAGTGAAAATTACAAGAAAATTCAAAAGTAGATTCCAGTATATAACAAAATTTTAGTAATATGAAGAAGCTCACATCTCACATCACATGGGAGGGAGGAGAAGCATTAAGGACAAGTATTGGGACCATTGGACTACAGTTTGGAAAAACATAAACAGGGACCTATACTTCAAATCACTCACCCACAAAAGCTCCAGAGGGATCAGAGAACTAAATGTACAAAAAGAAAACCATACAAGAACCTTAAGAAAGCAAAGGAAAACCTTTAATTGTGACTTAAAATCCAGTTATACTAAAATAAAAAAAAACCTATTTACTCAAACAACAGCAAAATGATAAATAAATAAATAAATAAATAATAAAAAAGAAAAAACTTATTTTGTTACATATACAATGACAACATGAACAAAAACAAAAGACAAATCACAAGTTAGAAGAAACTATTTGTAATATATATAAAAAATAAAAGGCTAATCTTCTTAAAGTTCTAAAGAACTCTAAAATTACAGACGACCAAACATCTGATAGAAAAATGGGGAAAGAAAAACCATGAACAGATATTTTTAAAATGTGCATAAAAATGGTACTTAAACATATAAAAAATACTCAACTTCATGTGTAAGTTAAATAAAATTAAAACTATGCTTAATATTATTTCTTGTCTATCAGATGTGAAAAAAACATCAGAACACTGTTGAAGAGTCTTTGAGGAAATCTTATATTTTATTCTTTGCTGATGGAATTCGTAACAGAACACCTTTTATAGAAGTCTTTAGGCTATACTCAACAAAGCTATGTATTCATATGCATATATAATGTTCTTACATATAATAATATAGTTATGTATGTAATATCATGTATTTACACACACACGTATATATATATATATATATATATATATATATATATATATATATATATATATATATTTTCTAGTTTTTCTAGTTTTGTTCACTGAAGGGGAACTGGAAGCAAAAAAACACCAAGGAAAATTAGGCACATTTAGATCTAGACTGAAGGGTTTCCACCAGATAAATTCATAAAGAAAAATGAAAACCCATGAATGCATAATGGCATTTCAAAAGAAAGAAAGGACGAAGGAAGAATGGGGGAGGAAAAGAAGGCAGGGAGAAAGAAATGAATTAAGAAAGAATGGAAGAGAGGGAGAAGGGGAAGAAAGACAGACTAACACTTAAGCTAGAAAATCAGTAAGGCATTAAGATATCTCATTCAGGAAAGATCAACAATAGATGCTAAATCATTGGATACAGGTAGTTGTGGAGGAGGTTATTCACAAGATTTCAAAGCATCAACTCATGTATCATTTATTATAAAGGGTAAAAACTGCTTTTGAAATGAAGATAGGCAACAAAGTGAATATCACAATAAACTGAGTCAAATGAATATTTTGGTTTCCCAGTGCGTATAAAAGTTGTGTTTAAACTATAGCCCATTAAGTGTATAATAGCATTATATGTAAAGAAAACAGTGTAAATACTTTAATTTAAAACATTGCTAAAAAACCGAATCATCATCTGAGCTTTCAGTGAGTTGTAATTTTTTTGCTGATGGGAGTCGTGCCTCAAAGTTGATGGTTGCTGACTGATCAGACTGAAATTTGGGGCGGCTGTGACAATTTCTTAAAATAAGATAACAATGAAGTTTGCTACCTTGATTGAATCTTCCTTTCATGAACCATTTCTCTGTAGTATGCGATGCTGTTTGATAGCATTTTACCCACAGAATTTTTTTTTCAAAATTTCAGTCAATGCTCTCTGCTGCCACTGCTTTATCAACTAAGTTTTTGTAATACTCTGAACCCCTTGTCATTTCAACAATCTTTATAGCATCTTTATCGGGAGTAAATTTCATCTCAAGAAACCACTTCCTTTGCTCATCTATAAGAATCAACTCCTTATCTGTCCAAGTTTTATCATGAGATTGCAACAATTCAGTCGCATCTTCAGGCTCCACCTCTAATTCTAGTTCTCTTGCTGTCACAGAGAAATGAACTGAGCAAATGCTGTTGGAAAAGTGGCACCAGTAGACTTACTCAGTGCAGTGCTTCCACAAACTTTCAGTTTGTTAAAATGCAGTATCTGTGAAGCACAATAAAATGAAGCGCAATAAAACAAAGTGTGCCTGTAAATGCTGGTTCAATAACTGGCTATTGGCATGGAAAATAATGAATCTGCACATTTCCTCTTACTATGCACAAAACTTACCTCAAAATGTATCACAGACCTAAAAGTAAGTTTAACTATAAAACTTATAGAGGAAACTGGAGAAAATAGATGTACCTTTGTGTTATACAAAGATTTCTTAGAACACAGAAAACTTAAACTATATAAAAAACAAATTGGACAATGTCAGTTTTACAACTTTTGTTCTTTGAAAGAAACATCTTAGAATACAAATAGACAAATCACAGATTGAGTAAAGTTAATTGTGTAACAAAGTTGAACAGATTTGGATTCACAATATATTAAGCACTCAACTGAATAAGGAGAAGACAATCCAATTAAAAGATGGGCAAAAGGAGTTAAACAGACACTAAACAAAATAGGTTACCAAAGTGAGCAATAAGTTTATGAAAAGATGTTCAGCACTAGTGGTCATTTGGAAAATACAAAATAAAAGTGCCCTAAGCTGGGGCACCTGGGTGGCTCAGTTGTTAGGCGTCTGCCTTTGGCTCAGGTCATGATCCCAGGGTCGTGGGATCCAGCCCTACATCAGTCTCCCTGCTCAGCAGGAAGCCTGCTTCTGTCTCCTACTCCCCTGGCTTGATGTCTCTCTTTCTGTCAAATAAATAAAATCTTAAAAAAAAAAAAAACTGCACTAAGTTACCACTATGAACGCATTATCTAAAATCAGAAATAATGACAATACCAGGTATTGTTAAGAATGTGGAGTCTTCCACTCCAAAACTTCTAGAACTCATAGGAATTCAGTAAAGTGTCAGGATATAAAATCAATTCACAGAAATCAGTTGCATTTCTATACACCAACAAGACAGAAGAAACAGAAATTAAGGAATTGATCCCATTTACAATAGCACCCGAAACCATAAGATACCTCGGAATAAATCTAACCAAAGAGGCAAAGAATCTGTACTCAGAAAACTATAGAGTACTCATGAAAGAAATTGAGGAAGGGGCGCCTGGGTGGCTCAGTGAGTTAAAGCCTCTGCCTTCGGCTCAGGTCATGATCTCAGGGTCCTCGGATAGAGCCCTGCATCGGGATTTCTGCTCAGCAGGCAGCCTGCTTCCCCTTCTATCTCTGCCTGCCTCTCTGCCTACTTGTGATCTCTCTCTCTATGTCAAATAAATAAATAAAACCTTTAAAAAAAAAAAAAAAGAAATTGAGGAAGACACAAAGAAATGGAAAAACGTTCCATGCTCGTGGATTGGAAGTACAAATATCGTGAAAATATCTATGCTACCTAGAGCAATCTACACATTTAATGCAATCCCTATCAAAATACCATTAATTTTTTCAAAGAATTGAAACAAATAATCCTAAAATTTATATGGAATCAGAAAAGACCCCAAATAGCCAGAGGAATGCTGAAAAAGAAAACCAAAGTTGGCGGCATCGCAATTACAGACTTCAAGTTCTTTTTTTTTTTTTTTTTTTAAGATTTTATTTATTTATTTGACAGAGAGATCACAAGTAGGCAGAGAGGCAGGCAGAGAGAGAGGGGGAAGCAGGCTCCCTGCTGAGCAGAGAGCCCAATGCAGGGTTCGATCCCAGGACCCTGAGATCATGACCTGAGCCGAAGGCAGAGGCTTTAACCCTCTGAGCCATCCAGGCACCCCAGACTTCAAGTTCTGTTACAAAGTGTAATCATCAAGACAGTATGGTACTGGCACAAAAACAGACGCAAGATCAGTGGAACAGAATAGAGAGCCCAGAAATGGACCCTCAACTCTATGGTCAACTAATCTTTGACAAAGCAGGAAAAAATGTCTAGTGGAAAAAAGACAGTCTCTTCAACAAATGGTGGTGGGAAAATTGGACAGCCACATGCAGAAGAATGAAACTGGACCATTTCCTTACACCACACACAAAAATAGACTCAAAATGGATGAAAGACCTCAATGTGAGAGAGGAATCCATCAAAATCCTTGAGGAGAACACAGGCAGCAACCTCTTCGACCTCAGCTGCAGCAACTTTTTCCTAGAAACATCGCTAAAGGCAAGGAAAGCAAGGGCAAAAATGAACTATTGGGACTTCATCAAGATAAAAAGCTTTGGTAGAGCAAAGAAAATAGTTAATAAAACCAAAAGACAACCAGCAGGATGGGAGAAGATATTTGCAAATGACATATCAGATAAAGGGCTAGTGTCCAAAATCTATAAAGAACTCATCAAACTCAACACCCAAAGACCAAATATTCCAATCAAGAAATGGGCAGAAGACATGAACAGACATTTCTGCAAAGAAGACATCCAAATGGCCAACAGACATGAAAAAGTAGTCAACATCACTCAGCATCAGGGAAATACAAATCAAAACCACAGTGAGATATCACCACACACCTGTTAGAATGGCTAAAATTAACAAGTCAGGAAACGACAGATGTTGGCGAGAATGCAGAGAAAGGGGAACCCTTCTACATTGTTGGTGGGAATGCAAGCTGGTGCATCCACTCTGGAAAACAGTAGGGAGGTTCCTCAAAAAAGATGAAAATAGAACTACCCTACGACCAAGCAATTGCACTACTGGATATTTGCCCTAAAGATACAAATGTAGTGATCCGAAGGGGCATGTGTACCCGAATGTTTATAGCAGCAATGTCCACAATACCCAAACTATGGAAAGAGCCTAAATGTCCATCAACAGATGAATGGATAAAGAAGATGTGGTACACACACACACACACACACACACACACACACACACAGAATACTATGCAGCTGTCAAAAAAGCCTGAAACCTTGCCATTTGCAACATGGGGATGGAACTAGAGGGTATTATGCTAAGTGACATAAGTCAATCAGAGAAAGACAATTATCATATGATCTCTCTCATATGAGGGATTTGAGAGGCAGGGCAGGAGTTCTTGAGGGGAAGGGAGGGAAAGGAGGGAAAAAAGAAATAAGATGGGACCGAGGAGGGAGACAAACCATAAGAGACTAATGGTTTAATCTCAGGAAACAAACTGAGGGTTGCTGGAGGGAAGAGGGTAGGAGGAATAGGGTGGCTGGGTAATGGACACTGGGGAGGGTATGTGCTATGGTGAGTGCTGTGAATTGTGTAAGACTGATGAATCACACACCTGTACCCCTGAAGCAAATAATACATTATATATTAATAAAAAAAAAATTTTAAATTAAAAAAAAAGAATGTGGAGTCTTCATACATTGCTGGTGGGAATATAAAATTATACTATCACTTTCAAAAAAAGATGGTAATTTCTTTAAATAATGAACGTAATCCTTATCATATGATGCAGCAATTTAATCTCTGGGTATATACTCAAGAAATAGGAAACATATATCCACAGAGAGACTTTTATGTGACTATTTACAACAGCATTGTTTTTTTTTTAGGTTGTTTTTTTTTTTAAAGATTTTATTTATTTATTTAACAGAGAGAGACAGCGGAAGCAGGAACACAAGCAGGGGGAGTGGGAGAGGGAGAAGCAGGCTTCCCGCCAAGCAGGGAGCCCCATGTGGGGCTCAATCCCAGGACCCTGGAATCATGAGCTGAGCTGAAGGCACACACTTAATGACTGAGCCACCCAGGCGCCCCACAACAGCATTATTTCTAATAGTCAAAACTTAAAAACAACCAAAATGTTAATCATCATGTGATAGATAAATGCAATGTGGCATATCCATAGAAGGGAATACTACCAAGCAATAAGAAGAAAGAAATTCTGACTCAACATGCAACAGCATGGATGATTTATAAAAATATTATGTTAAGTAGAACAAGGCAGAAATAAACTACTATAAAATGTATGATTTCATTTATAGGAAATTTCTGGAAAAGGCAAAATTTATAAATTAGGAAAACATATGAATCATTACCTGTTTCCAAAATGGAAGTGGGGATGGATTGCAAAATTATAAGAAAGATATTTTGGGATCATTAAAGTATTTTAAAACTCACTTATGGTATTGACTAAACAACTGCATACATTTTGTGAAGCTCCTCTAACTATAAATTTGTAGCATGTAAATTTTATGATATGTAACCAAAAATAAATTTAACTCAATAAACCTGTCCATTAATGTGTTCCTCAAACATTCTAAGTTTTATAACAAATAAATTTTCCCACATGGCAAAAATCAATCAACGCAATTTAATGCATACCCAAATGTATGTGTAATAAAGTTTGCCTTGGAAACATAAAAGAAAATGTATCATGTTATCCCCTACATTCAAGTGACTTAAAAATATTATTTTCACTATTGACCTTATTGTTTTAATCCTCTCCAGGTAGAAGAAACTTAATCTTAGTGTGCATCTTCTATATGATTAATACTGGTTTAGATTCTTTACATGCATTATTAAATTGATATAGATAAAAAAGAACATGCAGGATATAATATGCATTATATATATATGGCCTCAGAATATTAATGAATCTGTTCATAGTTAGACACTGAGGAAGAAGAAAAACTGGAATGTGAACTAAGCTTCAAAGTATGTGGTTTTTCTTTGTTTTGGCTTTATTCCCCTTAAATATGAGAATTGAGATCGCCTTGTTCAAAAGTTTAGCTATTAGGACTGAGAATTGAAACTATCTATTGACATGGCTTAACTGTTTACTTCAGGAAATTACTGTAAGCCAAACTGGGCAAATCGTTTGCTTCTGGGCAAAAATCTCTCCTATCAGGACAATAATATATTGCTCACCTGGTCAAACAGTTTACTTTTCACACACCAATTTATTTATTAGTCTCACTTCAAGACTCTGGATGCTGTGTACTCTAATACTAAACAGTTATGTCACAGATTTTCCTCAACTGAATTAATGGATGCCTAGAAATATCCATCTAAACCTATCTAGGAAATACCACCCCCCCCCCCAACCTTGTAAATACTATCCACTGACTGCTCTCTTTTGAGAAACTACTAACACTTTTTCAGTGTAATGTTCTGCCTTTCTGCAGTGGGCAGTCCTTGTGGGACAAACTTTGGCTTAGGTCTTCCATTTAAAATGTATGATAATTTTCCTCTGGATTTTTTTTTAGGGGGGCGGGTTGCTGTTCTGTGAGCGTGTGATTCAGGGATGGATCCTATTTCCAAAACTTCCACCCACTGCATTTGTCGGGTCTGCACTCCCAGAGAGCCCACCATTAGAGGGAGAGCCTGAGCCATGAGGTACAGCAACAACATACTTGATCAATCATTGCCATCCTTTCCTGATTATTTCCTCTTAAAGTCTGTGTCTCCTCCAGGTCAGATTCCAGCTTTTTAAAAAATTTATCGTATTTATTTTAACTTTAAAATCTATTTTTCTGAGTGACAAAATTTTACCAAAGATAATTTAAAATTATCTGTAGCCACTTTGGGAAACTTCCTACACAAATTGTTCATTTGAGAGGTGTTTTAAAACAAAAAGAGAGTAAAATTCCAAACATCTAGTGATGCCCATTTTTGTAAATTTGTATGAGGAAGCTTCTAAAATAATTCGGATAATAACATTGCATCCTTAAAATTTCCCTTGCACAAAATGACTTAAATCTGTGAAAATTTTAAAACTTTTTCTCTTAGATTCTTCCACATTGTTACTTGAAACTAACTCTTTACTCTACTCTTGCTTCTCTCCCATTATATGCCTCTTTTGAATTCTGTCTACACTCCTCTTTCTGACCCGTTTCCCTTAGTTTGGCTTGCCCAAAACTCACAAAGATAAATTGTCTCTGAAGTTAACACAAAAAACAACAAACAAACAAACAAAAAAAACTTAAGGAAAAAGGGCACCTGGGTAGTTCTGTTGGTTAAGCATCTGCCTGCAGCTCAGGTCATCATCTCAGGGTCCTGGGTTCGAGCCCCACGTTGGGCTCCCTGCTCAAAGAGAGTTTGCTTCTCCCTCTCCATCTGCTCCTCCCCCTTGCTCGTGCTTGCTCTCTCTCTCAAAAAATAAATAAAAATAATTAAAAAAAAAAATCTTTAAAGTTAATGCCAATTCAGAACAGACAAACCCATTATGATTGACTTTAAGCCCTGGTCTCAGGCTGAGTTGAGAACCACTGTTAAAACTCTAAAGTTAGGGGCACCTGGGTGGCTCAGTCAGTTAAGTGTCCAACTCTTGATTTTGGCTCAGGTCATGATCTCACCGTCATGAGATTGAGCCCAGTTTGGGGCTCCAGGCTCAGTGGGGAGTCTGCTTGAGATTCTCACTCCCGCTCTGTCTGCCCTCCCCCCTGCTTGCACTCTCTTTCTCTCAAATAAATAAATCTTTTAAAAATCTTTTAAGATAGAAAGAAAATTACAGATCAATGTAGAATAGATCTAGAATCAAATATTCAATATAATCAAATATTCCCAGATCTGTATCAGTTGGTTCATATGTTATTGGAACCTCATATGCAAAAGCTTACATGGGAAATGAATAATGAAGGTGTCCTAACAGACCCAGATTTGTTTGATTTTTATTTTGCACATGCATATTCCATTGTTACAGCACCATTTGTTGAAAAAAACTACTCCTTTCACTATTGAATTGCCTTTGACCTTTGTAAAAAAACAAAAAGAACATCAGTTGATGATATTTATGTGGGTCTGTTTCTGTTCTCTATTCTATTGATCTGTCTCTCTCTATTTCATCAATACAATACTGCCTTTATTAGTATAGATTTATAGTAAAAAAAATACACTTCTAAACCTAACTTTCCCTTGCATTAAAACCCCAAAAGTTTAACTTATCGAAGCTTTCTAGATACTATTTTCTGATTTAGTTTCCCTATGCCTGATTTCCTTTTGCAAAATTTAGTTGTTAAGGTTAACCTGTGTTCCCAAAATGTACTGAGTAAAGCTGGACCAAGACAAACCATCCTTTACTTCAGAAGATGAGCAGGAACATATTGAAAACATTTGCAAGCAATGCTAGGACCATATGGTAGGGGGAAGGGAAGAGGAGGAAAGTAGCCATTGTGGGGCGTTGTGAGAAAAGGAAGTGGGTGTAATTTAGTGTGTGCAATATGGACAAGAAGAGAAATAGTACCGTGCTAAAATATTTTACTCCCTTGACATCTTCTCTCTTCCAAGGTTAATCTATTGACATCTAACCTAGCAAGTTCATAGTGTAGATGAATGTAAGACACATAGGAAGCAACAATTTTTTAGAGTAACATATTAACCAGAGTTATTTTTCTTATGTAAAAAAGACCCATGAAATAGAAAAGCTGTCTAAGTTTTTAAATGGTGCTTTTTCTACAAACATAGCAGGCAGATTGCAGAGCTAAAGTCCTTCTGTTCCAATGATAAATGTCCCTTTATAGAGATTTGGCTCCCAGATGGCCATTCTGTCTCCATCACCTACTTCCCCCTCAAAGAAATAATACTAGCTGCTGATTTTTTTTTTTCTACCCTAATTATATTTAGCTGTCTTTTACAGTACTTCACATTGATAGTGTAACTCTAAGTCAAGCTAGAACAGTCTCATCTCATTCATTTTGCATGAGTCACTCCTATTTTTTTAATTAATCTTAAGGCAATTTGGAAATATTTTTACAATCGTTACACTCTTGTAATAAAGGATTTTGTAATAGTTTTCAAAAAAAATTTGCAAGTGTTCTTTTTTTTTTTTTTTCTTTTAACTCTATTCTCCTAAATTAACACAGCTTGAGTCTAAGCACAGACTATTTCTGCTGGGTTAATATCTTCAGTTTAGACAAATTTAGTCTTTTTCTTTCTTTTTGTGCAATTCTGTAAGAAGACACTGGTTTTTAGGATTCTAGGAGTTTCAAATTGACCTAATGTTAAAATCAATGTATGTCTGATAGCCACTGGTTATGGATTCTGTTTAAGTGCTGAATCTTAAATGTGCTGTATGTGTATGCATTTCCTGAGATGCTTGTGTCATGGCAAGCTGGGTACATACCTAATCTTATTGATTTTAAAACTCTGTGCAGACATCACAAAATGGCCAAATAAAATACATCACAGGGCTGTAAAACTCTAGTAGTCTACAGTTTGTAGCTCTTACAGAATGGTCCCATTACCATTAGGATTTAAAAGTCATGGAAGACTCAGCCCACCTGAAATATATAATTGGATCAAGAGACCTTCATTTGTTTAGGCGCTCTCTATCTTCAGAAGTTTTTCCTGTTCCTTTCTTTCTTGATTTTTCCTTTCAGTCCTTCCTTCTTTCCTTTTCCCTCCCTTCCTTCATCTTTTCCATGTCTTTCTCTATAGAAAAGAAACTACAAAAAACACATTTGTAGTTCTAAATGTCATGTTACTGGCTCTTTTAAGTACATAGAGATGTCACTATTTGTTATGTTCTGATGACCTGTTCACACATTCAAAACTGGGTATTTTAAGCCAGAGAAGAAATTAGAGTCAGTTTGGTACTGACTCTAGGACAAATATTTGAGCACATAAAACCATACACACATGGAAATGGTAAAATGGACATTCCAACATTGTTTCTAAGATAATTATAACAAATAAAGACATTTACAATCTTTAAATCTTCCTGAAATATTATCTGTCATAAATTTTTCCGCAGTTGATCAATTATATTGCCTACTAGAAAAGGATCTTCCAATAGTATTGGACTTAAAAGCAGTAAAAAACTCTTCCTTGTTTATCATCTCAATGGTTACATCACTTTTCTACAATAAAAATAGACCTTTATTTCATAACATCGATACGTTTTCCTGGAGTGTTGGAGCTGTCTGTACTGATCAACAAGGCATGTCATATCTTTGAGGAATCAGTTACCATAATACCTACTATAAAGCCATGCATAAAACAATAGAGGATTCCTACTCTAACCAGGAATCAGAATTCCAGAAATACTTCTTTAAGCATGTTAGAGACATGCTTTTACAATTTGTTTTGATCCTAAGCCAATTTGGGGAATTTTTCTAAGAATACAAATGCATATTAAATTAAATTACTGCATAACATAATTTAGTGCTGAAGTCTTATGCTTTATCTACCACTTTCCCTTAAGTACAAATGAAAATTTTAGTGCCTATGCCCTGAACTCTCTGATCTTAAATTTTCAAAAGAAATTTAAGTGACCCAAATAGAGGTTAAAGGATTTATTCAGCTGGTGTGAAACGGAGCATCTGAAGATGAAGTAGCTTCCTAATTGAAACAGAGTCAGCATTTTGATAGGATAAGGGACAGTTGAGTAGCTGTGCTCATGGTTTTGATTTAGGCAGCAATTTTTTACTTTAAGGGAGCTCAAGTTTGGGGGTCATGCCTTTTGCTTGGGGTTACAATAACCATCAGAACAGTATTGGCATGGTATTACTTTTGCAAGCCTGTGGTTTACGAGGTAGTCAAGGTTCCTGAGGTGGGGAAGAGAGATGATGGAAAGGAAAAGAAAGTGTGTATGTCAGTGTGTGTATGCATGTACACACACGTGCAGGTGCACATGAGATGGGGGAGCTAGACGGCAAGAGGGAAAATAGTGATGCTATATCATGTTTGTTTAATCCTTTTACACTTTATATTTTGGCCCTCTGCTACAAGTGTTAATGATCGAAGTCTTCCATGGCATACCTCCTCATGGTGTTTAAATCATGCATTTAAGTATATGGGGTAATAGTTAATTCATGTGAACCTTTAAATGGTTAAGAGAGAAATGGCCAATGAAGATACCACCCGATAATTTCACAGTATTCCCAAAAGCTATCAGTTGAGTTATCTGGCCAGAAAGGATCATTATATGGAGGAATTACTTTGCTATGTCAATCTCACTTGTGTTAGGGAAAAAAAAAAAAAACACCACCACCACCACAGATTTCAAACTTACAAGCAAGCCTTTACCCTTTATAAAAACTGCATTGAAGGTAGGAGAGAACACTCAAAGGGAGGTGGGGAACTTATTTTTTTTTCTCCTAACACAATTAAGGGCAATTAAAGGAAGCTTCCAAGAACTGATTTGTGATTTTCCAGGATGAAGGGCCCTCATGATCCTTAGCTAAGGAAGAGGAAACATCATGAACCTCAGATGCAGGAGATCTCGTAAACTCAGCAGGGGAGAGTACATTGGGTAATGTACTTATAAGCTACCCCACTTCAAAAAGTCTCTTTAAAATTATGTTGATGATATAAAATTACAATTAGCCATTTTATTTATCCTGCTAAATATTAAGGATCTATTTTTTTTTTTGATATTTTGTCTTTAAATAATGGCAGATAGCACTATATTTTTATGGAGGGGATGATGTCATCTTATTTATAGATCTGACCACCACTTGGTATGTACATATTTTGTGGCTTTTTTGCTGCTGATGTCTCTCAACTAAAATGTGAGGCCCAGGGATCAGAATTTTTCCTATTTCTTTTACTGCTGTATTTCTCAGACACATTATTGATTGTCAATAAATATTTTTGAGGTAATGAATAGTAATCATAATCTCATGATCATACTACAAGTATCACATCTCAGAGTTCTTTTGATGAAAACAAAACCATACACAAGAACTTTCTTGTCTGTGAAAAATGTGTAGATGCCTCAGATAAGACTCCAAATTGTATTTTCAAGATGGATCATTTCAGGAAAAAAATACACTGATTGTGTTGGGACCTCAGAATGTCTCAGAGTGTTCCATGTATTCTCAAAGTGCATCAGAAATCTGCTGCACAATCAGAGCCCTGCTTCAGGTACTGGGAATACAAAGATTCTAAGTTAGTATCTATTTCAAACAATGGTTTTCAAATTGCCTCAAAGGGATTGAAGTAATCTGTGAAAAAAGAACTATAGGTGAGTTGTTATCATATTTTATCACTCTCAAGCCAACATATTGAAAAAAATATGTACAGATACAACATATGACCTAAAGCAGATCTCTGTAACAAAATGGCTATCAAAATTCCTTTGTGCACAGTCAGAGGGAAAGAGATCTCTGGTGTCTCTTTCTCTCCTTAGGAGGGTATCAGTCTTATTAGATTAGGGCCTTACTTTATGACTCAACCTTTATTATCTTTATAGGCCCTTTATCTAAATCCAGTCACATTAAGGATTAGGGCTTCGAAATAGACATAGGAATTTTGGGAGGACACAATTCAGTCCATAAGATATTCATTGGTGAAAACGAAAGAGTTAAAATAAATGTTTATCTACTTCTCTAACTTAACTCCCATTAATTGTACAGGAGACTATAGTAGTCTCTTCTCTGATGTTTGGGCAACCTAAAGATTCTGACATGAGAAGTTTTCCTGATATGAGACCCAGGAGGGTAACCTTATAACAATCCCCAGCACAGCCACAGAGGAGAACACACTCATGTTTAATATAGCCCAAATGACCAGGCTTTTAAGGAAAATCTGTTTTTAGTTTGTGAACCACATGAATATGTTACCTTTTCAAAAGTTAAAAAACAAAACTCTATAAAAGAGTTGGAAGCAAGAGCAAGCTCTATTTCCTACTAGTTATTATTGAGAAAATGGCTACCAAAAGATACTCAGGATAATTAGGATATTTGGCTGTGTTGCAGAAACAAAGAGGTTCTAAAGTTCAATGGCTTAACATAGCAAAGATATGGTTCTCACTCATAATCTTTTGTGAATTAGGTAACAATCTAGGTTAAATATCCACATGGTTACTCAAGAATTCAGATGTCTTCTATATTTTGATGGCATCATTATGGGGCATTAAAGATTTGCTGGGGCAAAGAAACCAAGAATGTGGAAGATTCATTCTTTAAGTACCTAAGACCAGAAGTGATACACTTCACTTCCTGCCACTATCTAGAACTGATCCATAGTACCAATTTACTATAATGGAAGATAGAATATATATGGAATCATACAGAGTACTTGGGCCACTCCATAATCTGTGCCATACTGGGTTCCTTATAACCACAAATGCCACAGTATTTAATAAAATAGGTCATTCCAATAAATCACTAATATAGTAGAGTTTTTTAGATTTTCCTCAGTCATTTGAATTAAGACTTACCAAAGAAATAAAAGTCACAAAATACATTTGTAAAGCAAATGTCTTTGGTTATCCATACAACAAAATTATTATTTCCTAATAGTGATCGAATTGAACCAAGGTGAATTCCAGACTTCGTAATTGAAGTCAAGGAACCCATGCTTTGTAAATTCCATTTAAATACACTGGTTAGCTCAATAATGATAGTATTGAAAAGGATCCATCTCACAGTAACAGGCATAGAGTAATATGTGGGTTATTTTTATAACTACTTGTATTACAGAAGTGGGAAGAGCCTTATGATAATAAAAACTGGGTTAGAATGATATCAGCAAATGAAGGAGGACTGTTTGGTTTGATTTGCTCCTTGTTTGCTTTCTATATTTATAATTTATTAAGTATTTTGCAAAGTACCTTTAAAGGTTGGGTATTTTATTAAGTGATTCAATTTTATATTTTATCCAATTTCCCTTAAGAACCTAGTTATATACTGCATTGATATAGGATGGAATTAATCCAAATTAGTTTTGCCTTCATAGAGAAAAATTGCACCTAAATTACTACTCTCAAAACTTCTTTTGTTGTTATTTTTTAAAAATAACAGCTCCTGACTGGCTCCATTGATAGATGGGGTCATGAGTTCAAGCCCATGTTGCGCATAGAGCTTACTTAATAAAAAATAAAATAAGAGATTTGTTCCCAAACATTAGTGAGCTTCAGAATCACTTAATATCTTAGTCAAATACAGATTGCTGGGCTCCACAGGAGAGTTTCTGATTCAATTGGTCTAGAGTGGGGCCTGAGAATTTACATCAGCAACAAGTTACTGCTGACCTGGGACCACACTTGGAGAATAAGTGCTCTAAATTATGATACTGAGCTCATTATTTAAAGATATCTATAAAATAAGCTGACTCTTGTAGATGACATGTTCTTTTAAGAAAGGGAGATTTGAGGGGCACCTACGTGGCTCAGTTGGTATAGTATGAGACTCTTGATCTCAGGGTTGTAAATTTGAGCCCCACATTGGGTGCAGAGATTACTTGAAGATAAAATCTTAAAAAAAGGGGGGGGCATTTGTTATTTTTAATCTCAGCACCCAGCAAACATACCGAATGTGATAGATGCTGAATAAGTTTTTAATTAATGAATAAAGTATCTACTCTATGTCCTCATATCATCATATTTAAAATATATATTGTTAACCCTAAAATTGATTTCAGTTCTTTAAAATAATAGATGAAAAACCAAGGTTCCCACTCTTCTATGCTGTGTTCATCATAGTAGACTCAACTCATGCCCTACTTTATGCTTTTTCATGGACTGAAGGTGAATAATCAGCATCTTCACCAAAATAATTTATCAACTCTAAGTTATTAGTATCAACACTTGTATGAGGAAAAGGAAGGAAGAAATATTAGAGAAAGGAGTTGGTGAAAATGCAGTCTCAAAATAGGTCTTAGCCAAAGCTCACAGGGAGCTTTGAAGTCTGAATAGTCTTCAGAGTTTTACCATGATGCATAGAGGGGGTTGAGTTCCGTATCAAACACACATTAAAGTTAGCTGCTCCTGAGAAGGAAGAGCCTTTGGTAAGACAGCTCTCTCCAGCCAAGGGCAATTTCCAAAGAGCTGAGACTAAGTAATCTGTGTGTATATGTATGTGTGTGTATACATTAATATACATGTATTATTTTGAATTAATATCAAATTATTTAATAATAAATTTAAAAATATATAATTAGTAATTAGTGTTCAGATATTTACCTTAAACAGCTTCCTGACTACTATGTAAGTAACTTCAAGAAAGAAAACATGCCTTCTATCTCTTACCACTATCTTTGCAAGAAGCATTATTGTTGACTGACTACCTAAATATTGAAAATTAAAAGCTTGATATATTTCTTCTCAAACATGCAATGAACATTAAGAAACTAACTGTGATTTTTAAAGCTGTTAAAGTCCACATGCACATAGATAAAATGTGAAACATTCTTATACTTGTTCTGTGATGTCATATTCTCTGCCAAATCAGCGATTTAGTTTTATTTGCCATCTGGAGTTACTATTGGCTAGAGATGGATAATGTTGTTAAACAGGAAGTGCCATGTAGACACTGAGAAAATAAGCTTTTTTGGGTGTCCACATTGAGTGGACAATATGATGGCTTCATACCAAAAGTGGACTCCAGTTTCTCTAGCTTAAGCACATTAGACAGAAAAACATGAACCATGGATCATTTTAAGGAATTAGAATTCTAAGGAATAAGAATTGTAGAATTAGAAAACCACATTATCAATTCTTAGTATAATCACAAAGAGAAGGGGGGAGATGCTAGGCATTATATCCTAACTATTTGGCAGACAGCAGGTTTAAATGGACTGTACTTCAGTGTGCTTATTAGCATAATTGGGAAGTATCAAAACAAATGTCTCCATATGGAGGTAGGTGTAAATATATTCCCTATAGTAACACTTAACTCATTTACTTATCACTCAGAGCCCATTCACTTACCAGCATATGGTTATTGGATGTGTACTACCTATTGAAAATATCAGTGATTATATGGGGAAGGTTTTTATACATAGATAAACAAAGAAACCTCTGGATATAAAAGAGTAATTTGAGCTGTTTTTGAATGTTTTCACACATGTCTATTTTTGTTGTTGTTCCTAATTTAAAGCAAATAAACACTACAAATCTTCCACATGGGTTAGTGTAGCATTCTTTTAAAATCTGTATTATATATTATGAGCTCCTCAGGATTAGGACTATGTCTCACCCATCTTTGGATCCCTTAGGCCTTTAGTTACTGGTATCACATGTAAGCACATTATATGTGTCGATTGAATCATGTAGATACTAATGTGATCCAGTACATTTTGATTAATTTAGTCTATACATAGCAATTATGATATCCCTAAAATCTAAAATTATACATTTATTATTATTCTTATTTTAAAAATTCAATTTTATATGTGCTTGGGAAAGAGTATATTTCTAAGGTGATAGAAAAACGCAGAGGAAGATGAAATTGAAATAAAGGAAAGATAGGGCTTAGGGTTCAATAGCAATTCAAAAAATATTCCTTGAGCACCTGTTAGCTTCCAAGCAATGTGCTCATTGCTAATAGAACTTAGTCCTTCCCTTCAGTGTACTTTAAGAAAGCTAATAGGGAGTGAAATTTGGCTTCTCAAATATAAGAAAGTATATTTAAAAAGGTCTGACATTGGCAGGCAATACAAAATGATACAGAAACCAAGAAGAAAATAAACATTTAAATATTTTACAATATTTACCTTGGCTTATGAAATGAGTTGACAGTTAAGTATTTCTAAATGTTAAGTGAATGGGTAGATGTGACAATTTTAATTTTAAATATAATGATTAAATAAGTCTTCACATATACATAGAGCAAGAAGATAGCATAGGTTAAAGTTAAAAGAAGGTTAATTTGTATCAGCCTCAGTCATCTCAAATAAAATACCCTCAACCGTATTTGTATATCTAAAAATAGGACAGATCATTATTGCATTTAGCATTATTTTATTTTTCAGCAAAACAAAGAAGTAGCAGACAGGCAATTCTAGACATAAGTACATTCTTTCTTTCTTCAATTAATTAAATTTTTTTAATTATGAAGAGATAACTAGAAGTGTTATGACCTGAATTCAAATTAATATTTGATTAAATTTCACAACACAGCATGGAGCTATAACTGGAATGAACAGTTTGATGAAATTTAAATTACTTAGTAATACATATTAAGCTAAGTAACTATTAAATTGCTTATTTCTTAGGGTGTAATAGCAGATGCCAGGGGCATGGTATAGATTTTCAACAACACAACCCTGATAGAGACTTGGGGCTGTGTGGATGAACAATTCTTGATCTAAATTTATTTTGGCTATAGCCCTTCAGACTTGTGATGATCCTTTATAAAGCTCTGCAAATCGCTGATAATACTGAAACACAAACAGTTAATGTTCCTCATCTCCATTTGTATAGGCCAAAGGGAGGAAAGTTGTTATTTAAATCAGTTATGTGGGGCGGGGCGCCTGGGTGGCTGAGGTTAAGATCTCAGGTTCCTGAATTTGAGCTTCACGTTGGGTTTTGCACTCAGTGGGGAGCCTGCTTCTCTCCCTCTCCCTCTGCCCGTCCCTGCATGCTCTCCCTGTCTCTTTCTCACTCTCTCTCTGATTTTTTTAAAAATCAGTTATGTGCTAAAGATAAAAATAAAATATAAACCCTAGCATTTGCAAATGTGAAAGAAACAAATCCATGGGAATCATTTGGAAAAGAATCATCCCAAGTCAGGGGGAGAAATTCCTAATTAGTAGATCATAACAGACGTTCTTACAGAAAGATAAAGTTGAGAGGGAGAAAGGTCAGGTTGGGAGCTCTATGACAATTCAGATTGTTTGGTTCAAAACACTGTGCCAGCTGCTACAAGAATGTAGTGTCTTCCTTCAGTCTTTTCCCCAGTGTGTTTATAAGAGTGTGGGTGGGGCAGGCTGCTAAAATGTGAAAGAGAGCGTGGTAAACACTGTAGCAAAATTACAATTTATAATATACTTTAAAAACATGGAAAGGTCTCACTCTGCGAGCAAGGGGAGGAGTTGAGCAAAACCTTCAAGGACAGAATTACCTTTGAAATAGTCTCAACAGCACAGGGTCAGATGTTGGTAGTGATGAATGGGATAGAGACCAGGAACCAGTCTTTGGCTAGAACAAGTAGTTTGGTTGATGAGTGTGGAAGTAGTCCTGAGAACTTATTCTGGAGAGTTAAGTTTTGATCTTTGCTCAGCTAACTATCTATTGAATTATGGATGAGTCACTTAGCCCTTTGAGACCTAGTTTTCTCAGCTACACATACAGGGAATTGAACTAGAAATCATTAAGGTCATGCCAGTTCTAAAATGCTCTGATCTAAGAAAAACACATTGGTTCCTGTTTTGAATGGCCTAGAATGCTAAGTTGAGAATTTTTTTTTAATTTGTTGGCAACTGAAAATTTCTGAAAGTTTTCTGAGCAACATAGAGGTATGATTAAAATTATACATTTGGATGATTAACCTAATGGGGATACATAGGATGAATTTTTGTGAGAAGATTATTTAGAGTCTGTAATGTTCCTAGGTAAGAGGTAATGAGGGACTGGCAGAGGGAAAATATTATAAAAGCTGAATCTATAAGACCTGTCCTCACTATTAATCAATGCTAATGGGAGAGAACAAAGAAACGGAAAAATAAAGTACATAGCTTCTAGCCTCAGTATCTGGGAGGATTTTTACCAGACCAAGTTAGGAAAGTTTTATATATAAAAATCAATGCAAGCTGTTTAGAATGAAGTTTTACAGGCTTAAATCTTTTGCTTTTAAGATATGGATTATGGGCGCCTGGGTGGCTCAGTTGGTTAAGTGACTGCCTTCTGCTCAGGTCACGATCCTGGAGTCCTGGGATCAAATCCTGCATTGGGCTCCCAGCTCTGCAGGGAGTCAGCTTCTCCCTCTGAACTTCTCCCCTCTCATGTTCTCTCTTACTCTCTCTCCCTCTCTCTCAAATAAATAAATAAATAAAAATCTTACAAAAAAAAAAAAAGATGGATTAGAAGAGGGCTTGTAAACTCAGATGCTTACAGGGACTACTGAAGTGACAGTCTATGTTCAAAACAATAAAGATGTGGGGAATAGAGCACACTGGAAAAATATGCCCTTCCAAAGGGAGTAGCTGCCACTCAATTACAAGAGATCAGTGCCCTTGCAATTGTAGACTCTGCTCAGTATGTATAATTTTTCATCTCAACACCTGAAGATATTTATTGCAATTCTGATGTTACTATCCATTACAAGAAGACTTAGAAGACTTAAGACTTTAGAAGACTTAAGAAGACTTAAGAGTTTAGAAGACTTAGAAGGTTTAATTGTTTGTTTGTATTATTAGGTAGGCAGGTCTACAGTCATGGCTTTATTGAAGCACATATAAGAAAAAGTAGAAAATGAATTTGATTTAATGTTTAGAAGATATTTTTAAGGTGTTCCCTCAACCATGCTTTATTGATTGACTTGGAAAATGCATTAGAAGAGCAAGTGGTTGTATCTTGCTGGACGCTTCTGAGTCTCCTCTGGTAAGAAATCACAAGTCTCAATTGTTAATAAGCTCTGTGTTTTCTATGAAAAGACACAGATCCCCAAACAGATGGTTGACGGCAAGATTTTGCCACATTTCTCAAATATTCTTTGTAAACTACCGGCAGCCAGATTTAGTTCTATGAGAAAGGAGCAATGAGTGCATCATGAAATCAGACATCATTAAGTACAATTTAAAAAAAATCAAATGCAACAATGTCTTGAATAGCAAATATAAGATATTATAAAAGCTCTCTTTTGAAAAGATTTTTCAAATTTGCAAAGGATTGTCAATAAAGTGTTAGAACATAACAATAAAGAATACTAAAGTGGGTGACAAAAATTGAAATTGTGTGTGCGTGTGTGGGGGGGGTGTAATTTGTATGTGGAACATGCTAGGTATTCAGTAAGTATTTGCTGTGCATAATTTTTCTACTCTTGCTGATCACAGATTTGTCCTGAATTTCTTCTGGCAGCCATCTGTAGAGCCCGAGAGACTTGACTGCCAACTTTTTCTCTTCCTGTTCTTCTCCACTATTCTGGTAGATCCTAGAACCTTACTATTTTCCTTTCTTGGTCTATTATTAATTATTTCCTTATAACCGTTTGTTTGTTGTCTCCTTGACTTACAAACAACCTCAAATTTCCTTCATGATTTAATAAACATTTATTTATTTTTATTTCCTTCATGATTTAATAAACATTTATTTAATAAACATTTATTTAATAAATAAATAAACATTTATTTCTAATAAACATATAGTAGTTATCTACTGCTATTTATTAAACAGTACCACTCCAAAATTAGTGACCTAAACATCAACCATTTTATTCTGCTCTTGAACTTCGTGAGTCAGGAATTAGGCAGAGCACAGCAGGCATGACTTGCTCAAAGGTGTCAGGAGCCACAGCAAGGAAGTCCTAATATCTGAGGATAGCTTGAAACTCTAGAGCCGGAATTAATTAGAAGGCTTTTTTTTCCCCTCCTGTGACTGATGCCTGTATTGGCTCAAAGCCTGGGCTCAGCTGAAACTTTCAAATGGAACACCTATCCTTGTCTTCTTCTTATGGACTTGGGCTTTTCATAACATAGCAGCTGGGTTCTGAGAATGAGTGTCTAGAAAATGACAGTCCAAGAGACCCAGGCAGAGGCTACGTGATTTTTTTTTTACTGTCTAAAAGTATTTATTTATTTATTTATTTATGAGATTGAGAGAGAAAGAGAGAGCACAGGGAGGGGCAGAGGAGCCCCCTGGGAGCAGGGAGCCCCACACAGGGCTCAATCCCAGGACCCTGAGATCATGACCTGAGCCAAAAATCAAGAGTTGGCCGCTTAACCAGCTGAGCCACCCAGGTGCCCTGAGGCTGCATGATTTTTGACGACCCAGCCTTGAGTCACAAGCTGTCACTTTCATTATCTTCTATTGGTTGTAGCAGTCACCACCCAGATTCAAGACTGGGGATATAGATTGCATCTCCTAATGGGAGATGTGTCAAAAATTATAATCATTTTTTAACTGATCATTCAAAAAATTATAACCATTATAACTATATTTTAAACCATTTTTTGTCTGTCTGACTTTCCATTAATTCAAGCTTATATATTTCCTTTAAATAAAAAATTTCTTGAAAAATCAGCTTACAGTTGGTATCCCCGTGTTCTCACTATGACTCTTCCATAATCCCTATCAACTTGCCTCTTGTCAATATTATCCCACTGAACTCCTTTCTAAAAGTCACAGACAGCTTTCAAAATACAAAAATCACCATCTCTTCAGTTTGCACCATGATACTGGATCAAACTCAGTAAGATTTTACTACATGCAATATACTCTTTCTTCAGTTCTTATAATAACATCATGAGACAGGTAATACTCCCTTTTCCTAGCCCATAAAAATAAGATATGAAAGGTTCAAAGATTTTTTATAAATTTATTCAAATGACAAATATATGAGACAAACTGAACCATCTTAGGTTATAAATATTTAGCTATCTCTATCTACTGTAACTAAACAAGAGAAAATTTAACACTGACAATACGAATGCCATGTATAGCATGAGAAGATAATTCAGTTCTGTCTGTTTGTTCTATCTACATACAGCTCCAAATTAATTAATTAATTAATTCATTCATTCATTTATTTATGTAAACTATGTGGATTTTGCCTTTCTGGCTTCTTTATTTTTTCTTTCTTTCCTTTTTTTTTGGGTATAATTGAAACACAATGTTACATTAGTTTCAGGTGTACAACTTAGTGATTTGACACGTTTATACGTTATGCTATGTTCACAAGTGTAGTTACTATCTGTCCTATTATGTGGCTATTACAATATCACTGACTGTATGATCTGCCTTTTATTCACAAAACGTACTCGTTCCATAACTGAAGGGCCCCATCCCCTCCACCCATTTTGCCTAACCCCTCACCCACCTCCCCTCTGGCAAGCACCAGTTTGTTCTCTGTATTTATAGATCTAATTCTACTTTTTGTTTATTCTTTTTTTTTTAAGATTCTAATTAATGAGTAGAATCATATGGTATTTGTCTTTCTCAGTCTGACTTATTTCACTTAGCATAATACCATCTAGGTCGCTGTTGTCTCAAATGGCACTATCTCATTCTTTTTATGGCTGTGTAATATTCCATTGTGTGTGTGTTGTTTCTCTATTTTTTTCTTTGTTCTTCTGTTGATGGACACTTAGATTGCTTCCATGTCTTGACTATTATAAATAATGCTGAAATAAACATGGAAGTATATATATATATATATATTTTTGAATTAGTGTTTTTGTTTTCTTTGGGTAAATATGCAATAGTGGAATTATTGGATCATGTGGTATTTCTATTTTTAACATTTTTAGAAACCTTCATATTGTTTTCCACATCCTACCAACAGTGCATGAGGGTTCCTTTTTCTCCACATCCTCGCCAACACTTGATCTTTCTCATCTTTTTGATTTTAGGCGTTCTAACAGGTAAAATGTGATATCTCATCATGGTTTTGATTTGCATTTCCCTGGTGATTAGTGATGTTGAGCATCTGTCTGTGTGTCTCTTGGCTATCTGTGTGTCTTCTTTGGGAAAAAAAAGGTCTATTCAGGTCCTCTGCCCATTTTTTTAAATAGAATTGTTTATTTTTGTGTGTGTGTTATGTTGTTTGAGTTCTTTGTATATTTTGGATATTAAGCTCTTACCAGATATATCATTTGCAAATATCTTCTCCCATTCAATAGTTTGTCTTTTTACTCTGTTGATGGTTTCTTTTGCTATGCAAAAGCTTTTTATTTTGATTTAGTCCCAATAGTTTATTTTTGCTGCTATTTCCCTTGCCTTAGGAGATATATCTAGAAAAATGTTGTTATGGCTGACGTCAGAGAAATTACTGCCTGTGTTCTCTTCTAGGATTTTTTATGGTTTCATATCTGAGTCTTTAATTCATTTTGAGTTTATTTTTGTGTATAGTGTTAGAAAGTAATCCAGTTTCATTCTTTTACATGTAGCTGTCTAGTTTTCCTAGTACCATTTATTGAAAAGGATCTCTTTTCCCCATTATATATTCTCTTTTTATTTATTTTAATTCAGTACTTACCATACAGTGTTATAGTGGTTCCAGGTGTATAATATAGTGATTCAACAATTCTGTGCATTACTCAGTGCTCATCATGATAAGTGAACTCTTAATCCCCCTTTACCTATTTCACCCATCCCCTTACCCACCTCCCCTCTGGTAACCATCAGTTTGTTTTCTATAGTTAAGTGTCTGGTTTTTTGTTTGTCTCTTTTTTTCTTTGTTTTGTTTCTTAAATCCCACATATGAGTGAAACCATATGATATTTGTTTTTCTCTGACTGATTTATTTCACTGAGCATTTTAATCTCTGGATCTATCTATACTTTTGTAAATGGCAAGATTTCATCCTTTTTTTCCCCATTATATATTCTTTCCTCCTTTATCATAGGTTAATTGACCATATAATCATGGGTTTATTTCTGAGGTCTCTATGCTGGTCCATTGACCTATATGTCTGTTTTTGTGCCAGTACCGTACTATTTTGATTATGGTATATCTTCAAATCTGGTATTGTGATATCTCCAGCTTTGTTTTTGTTCTCTGGAATGCTTTGGGTGTTTAGGGTCTTCTGTGGTTCTTTACAAAGTTTAGTATTATCTGTTCTAGTTTTGTGAAAAATGCCATTGGTGTTTTGATAGGGATTGCACTGGATCTGAATATTGTTTTGGGTAATATGGATATTTTAACAATATTAATTCTTCCAATTCATGAGCATGAGATATGTTTCCATTTGTTTGTGTCATCTTCATTCCATTTTCTTTCATTATTGTTAAGTTTTTGGAATATAGGTCCTTCACCTCTTTGGTTAAGTTTATTTCTAAGTATTTTATTATTTTTGGTGCATTTGTAAATGTTGTTTTGTTTTTTAATTTCTCCTGCAAACTTTGTTGTTAGTGTATAGACATTTTCTTTTTTTAAGTTAATGCTATGCAGTCATCAAAGTTACTTAATTCTACCTCTGGATACACCTAGGGAAAAAGCAATCAGAGTCTTGTGTTCTACTAACTTCAGTGCAAAAGGATCTTGCCTGACTCTTTTTAACCTGGGAAAGTCATCAATATTTCGGTGTCATTTTCCAAGTCTTGCAAAACTAAGTGGTTGCCATTCAAAATGTGCATAACTTCAAACCTCTACCCCAACATAAACACAAACTCAGTGCCATCTCCAGTTGGCTATTTGATTTATATCACATACTGTTGCAGTTACCAGTAAGCATTTGGGGGAGCAGGTAGTGAGTTAGATATTTGGTTGATTTTTATTTAGTGGAAAGAGAGTTTGATTTGGGTGCCATGGCAGCAAAAAGAATGACTGGCCAAACTCATTTGGAATGACCAATTACAAGTCCTCACTGGTTAGACTTATCAGTTACCAGCTGGCTAAGGAGGGGCCATAAGGGAAAATTACATGCCAGCTTTGGGTAAGAATGACAATTCTTTATTTTCTGAGATCAATTCCACAAGCGTCTTTTAGGACTAAAACTCAGGAACATTTCTCTAGTTTCGATCCCCTGTCAAAGGAAAGAGATAGAATATAAAAGTTTTAAAGTACATTCAGAAAGGAAAAACTCTTCTATACATATGTATATATGCATATCAATTGATAAGAAGAAATTTTAAAGGTGAAGGAAAGTGAGATTGAAGTTAGGAATGATGTCCAAAATTATATTCTGAAGTAGACTCCACACAGAAGTACATTTTCCCTCCTTTAAGCTCTTACAACACATACCTTATACAACAATTTTGTATCTGTTTTACCCTATTTAACATTTCTTTTAATTATGTAAATAGATGCCTTCTCTGCTAGATGGTAAGGCCCTGCATATTTTATTAACCTTTGAAAGAAATGATATTTTATTTATGTTAACTCCTGTTAATTCCCTAGAATATAACAAATTGTCTTTCACATGGGTGATGCACAATAATTCTTGTTCAATTTAATTGGATTCAGTTTTCATGTTTGAAAATGCAGTGCACAATATGATGGTTAAGTAATCAAAATGATCATTGCAAAATCTCTAAGATTTCCTGTGAAAGCTGACATATCGATATTTCAGATAGGTCCAGGCAGTCAAGGACCTGTTTTTGTATTTGCATAAAACAAATTCTAGGAGGGTGCACATTAGTAAGTGAACAATGAAAAGAAGGTTCTAGCAACTTCATATTATACTTTTCTAAATTTCTGGAATTTTTACAATGAAAATGTTCATCTAGAGTGAAGAGTGATCTCATTGTAAGGTGAGTAGAGTGCAAACACAAGTGATAGGTGAGGTTAGGGCATGGCACACAGTTGAGAGAAAGATAACTGGGAAAGGTGCTAGAGGGGGAGGGAAGAGGCATAAGAGCACACTAAACAGGGAAATTGATGGGTTTTATGGACAATGTCCTTTTGTTTTAAACCTTTGCATTATGCCAATCCTGCTTTCATAAAAAGAACTCTGAAAATTTCTATGCCTCACACTCTTCAAATAAGAAGTTAGCATGTAAAATAGTTAAATCTTTCCATGAGCCAGGTACTGTGATAGACACTGGGGATACAAATTATAGGAAGTAATTAAAAATCAAAACCAGCGTCATTTCAGTTTTTAGTTTAAACAGTGTTGAGGCTGAACATATACTCCTGTATGTATGTTAACTACATTGTGACTGAGCAAAAATAAGCTGGCTCTTTTTCCGCAAAAAGTTGCTTCTGGACAATAACACTATAAAACAATTAAATTACTTATAAGCAAACAGCTTCCTTATCAAAAAGTACTTCAGGACCCTCATTTCTGTGTGCCTATCAGTACAAAGCTATTATGCCATAATCTCTGCCCAATTGCAACAAGTTCCAATTCTTGCAGGACACACCTATAGTCAACCAGCCAGCCCGGGACCTAAAATATGATAAATATCCTCCCATGACTTTCTGTTCTAAGACAGTATAAGATTCAGTCAAGGTGGTGTTCTCCCTTACTGCATTAAATAACATAAACATAAACATAGCTTTCCTGAAACAATTGGTTTCTCAGGTGGTGTTTCAGGGAAGTAAACTGTTTGCACATTGTTTCTGCCTTTAAAGAACTTAGAAGTTAGTATCTTAACATTTATTTAGATAGCAGTTTATCAGACTTAAAGTGATAGAAAATTATATCCAATATTATCCTTCTACTATGACTCTCAGGGGCTCCATATCCACTTAGTTATTCAACTACTTGAAATAGATGACTATGTAAATTAAGAACATGTGTGGGGCTCTATCTAAGTCACATATATGATAATTTGTATTTTCTGTTCTCAAAGAGATTGTAGCCTACTAGAGAGGCACACATGCACACAATTATAAGAAAAAATGAAAGTAATACGCTTCATATGTACAGGTAGTAAGGGGAGTATAGAGCATGCCTATGTGCTCGTAGACAAGTCATGAAAAATGTCATGGAAGGGCTTCTTGTATTAATGATAAGTTAGTAAGAAAGCATTTGAAAAGGAAAAAATAATACAGTTGATCCTTGAGTAATGCAGGAATTAGGGCACTAACACCCCCAACACAAATGAAAATTCCTGTATAACATCTGACTCCCCCAAAACTTTACTACTAATCACCTCCTGTTAACTGAAAGTCTTACAGATCACATAAAGATTGATTATTTTGTATCTAATTTTTTAGATATTTTGTATCTAATATGTATTATATAGTATATTCTTAAATAAAATAAATTTGAGAAAAGAAAATGTTAAGAAAATCATAAGAGAAAACACATTTATAGTACTGTACTGTATATATTTTAAAAAATCCATGTATAAACGGACCCTTGCAGTTCAAACTTGCGTTGTTCAAGGGTCAATCGTATATGCAAGAGATGTAAATGAGCATGCCATGTTTGCAAATTGCAACAGTCTAGTATTGTTGGACCATATTGTATAAAATGTGTGAAAATAGTAGATTCTGATGGGCCGTTTATGCCATGTTAGAAAGTTACTACAGTACCCTTTAGGTAATAGCAATCACTGAAGAGTATTGTGCACGGGACAAACTTGTTCCTATGTTAGCTCTATTTCTGTGGCAGCACTCTGAAGGATGATTTATTAAGGGATGAGAGTACAGGTAGAGTGACTAGCTAGAAAGCTATCGCAGCAGTTCAGAAGAGCACGTAGACAGCCTGACATAATAGAAAGGAAGGGATTAGAACAAGAGAAATTGAGGAAGTTGAATTAAGACAGTTTAAAAATTGATTAATCGTTAAGATAAAAATGGTCAAAGTGAAGGAGCAATTATCACATCACTATCAATAGGTGGTTGGTTGATGATTATTGTGCTATTTAACCAAAGTAATGATGATAGGCAATTATTTTCATAATATATTAATCTTAAAACATTTTTAAACTCATTATGGACATATCAATCTTATTTGATAAGTCAATAATATTGATCTACTCAACCACATGCAGTTTTCTTTACTTAACTGACTATATAGAAATGGATGGCCATGCAGAGAGTAGTTAATAATGAAGAGAAATGGTGGCTATAAAAGTACTTAAAATAATCCGTAGATAGTTTTTATATCCATCAATGTCAGCCACTGTCCAGTGTCAATCAGGTCTTGCACTTAAACCTATTGAAAAGATAATAAATAAAATAGTCTATTCCATGATGTCTCCTATGTTAAGTTTAATGATCTGTTTTGTCATGCTGGTGTGTGATGGCACATTGAGAGGTGAGAAAATCATTTTTGCTCATGCATTCTATTAAAATCTGCACCTGAATATTGTTGGACCAAGTACAGCTTTAAAAAACAGTAAGGTTGTGAACTTGGATGGGACAGAGGAGGACAGGGGGAGATTTTATGATAGTGAAGTGTAAATGAAACATTGCATGTTTACCTTTTTTTTTTTTTTTAAGATTTTATTTATTTATTTGACAGAGAAAGAGAGAGATCACAAGTAGGCAGAGAGTCAGGCAAAGAGAGGGGGGGAAGCAGGCTCCCTGCAGAGCAGAGAGCCTGATGCGGGACTTGATCCCAGGACCCTGAAATCATGACCTGAGCTGAAGGCAGAGGCTTTAACCCACTGAGCCACCCAGGCACCCCTGGATGTTATTATTAATCAGATATGTTGAGGCCAGTAGATCAGGAGACAAGTGCCACTGAAAAGAGAGTTTTTTACTCCCAGTTTCTAAGGGGAGGAGGAATACCACACGTGTAGGTGTCACATGGGGAAGCCCCAGGGTCAGTAAGGAGGCAAAGGGAACAGGAGGAAAACATGGACAAAAACCTTTACTGTGGTTTCTATGTGAAGAAAAGGACAAGGCAGGTAAGCAGGTTTAGAATTGGCAAGTTTGAATAACTTCAGTGGGCTCTGGGGTCTAGCAGCTCTCTCTAGATGTCTGGTACCTGGCCCTGAGTGATTAGGGGCATGGGGCTAGTAGCCTGGAGCTTAAGAACCCTAGAGAGTGATAGAAGAGGTATTGGAGTGTGGGCTTGGATGGGTTGATTTGCATATGAAAGACACCCTTACCAGTGAGTCCTTTACTATCATCTCTAGGAATTGGCCAGCCTTGGGAGTAGTCTCTCTAGGGTCAGCAGCGCCCCAGGCATCAAAGCTTCAGAAATATACAAAAATAAAATAAAATAAAGAGGCATGGTTAATACACTTGTCAGTGTCAAAGTCTTGATGTTTACTCACCCCAAAATGGAAAAACAAAACAAAACAAAACATTAAACAAAATCTCTTCTTACAACAGGCCTCACTGGTTAATATCACTAACAACTAGACTTCTGAGCTGGTACTACTGTTACTGTTAAAGCTAAAAAAGGATAGCCACTAGAAAATTCATAATTGCCTTTGCTTGTGTTTTCCAAAGACTTTAAAACATGTCATGAATTCAAAAAAACTATATTAAAGGTAAAGGAGTATTTCTTTTCTTATTTATCTGGTGAGATAAGAATATAAGCTAGTATTAAAAATCACCTGGGAGAAAAAAAAATTTATAAGGGAATTCAGTTGGCTACCTTTGCCTTCAAGCAGAATAACACATAACCTCTTTACAGAAGGAGGGGATCCATTTCACTCTGAAGCAGGTAATAACTTTATTATAATATACACATTTACCTGCAGAAGACCATGTGAGGTTGTATATCTCTATTTTATGACCAAAAATACAGAAGGGCGATATATTGATTGAAGACTTCAGGATAAGATAGGCCCAGTATAGATTGGATGTTTGTGCCCTCTCAAAATTTCTATGTTGAGACATGATCATCATAGTGATGGTACCCTGAGGTGGCACTTTTGAAAGGTGATTAGGTTATGAGGGCAGAGTATCATGAGGATGAATAGGATTAGTGCCTTTATAAAAGAGGCCCCAGCAAGATCCTTCATCCTTTCTGCCATGTGAGGTTATCACTAAAAGAGGGACAGATAGAAAGGAGCCCTCACTAGACACCGAATCTGCCAGTGCCTTGATCTTGGACTTTGCAGGCTATAGAGCTGTGAGAAATAAATGTTTACTGTTTATAAACCATTCAGTCTATTGTATTTTGTCATAATAGCCCAAACAGCCTAAGACAAGGCCATGACACTATATTGAGTTTGAAATTTATAGGAGTGTTCCATATAGTTTGAAAATGCCTTTTAGTTTTACTACAATTATCTTTAAGATTTTTAAACATGAATTTTATTTTTAAGGGGGTGCCTGGGTGGCTCAGTCAGTTAAGCCTCTCTCCCTTCGACTCAGGATGTGATCTCAGGGTCATGGGATCAAGCCCCACATCTGACTCCCTGCTCAGCCGGGAGTCTGCTTCTCCCTCCCCACCCCCCACCTCTGCTTACTCTCTCTCTCAAATAAATAAAACATTTTTAAAAACATGAATTTTACCTTTATCTATCTAATAAATTTTTTCTATTCCTGCCAAGAATGCGGAAAGACATTCTGCTTTAATTTTTATAGTGTTGAGATATGTTGAGATATGATTGATATACACACAAAAAAACTGCACTTATTTAATGTATACAGTTTGATGAGTTTGGACATATGAATTTACCCATTATACCATAACCACAATTAAGGTAATAAATATACCCATCCCTTCCAGAAGTTACCTTGTGTCACTTTGCTATTTTTTTTTTCTGGTAAGAAAACTTAACATGAAATCTTTTCTCTTAACAAATTTTGAAGTACACCATACTGTATTGTTAACTATAAGTGCTATGTTATACAGTAGACCATTTGCTGTAGCTCTTGTTTGAACTATATTTTAAATCAAGAACGTGGGTTTTGTCTTTAGATGAATCAAAATATCTATAAACATTCAGCCATGTAACAAATGTCTGCTGAATTCTACATCACGTTATTTTTTTTTTTTTTAGGTTTTGCAGTTGTAGGCATAGAATGATCAATGCTCATTATAAGATCTACTAGTATCTCTGTAAAACTAGGAGATCCCTTTTTTCTTTTTAAAGATTTTATTTATTTATTTGACAGCGATCACAAGTAGGCAGAGAGGTAGGCAAAGAGAGAGGGGGAAGCAGGCTCCCTGCTGAGCAGAGAGCCGGATGCGGGGCTCTATCCCAGGACCCTGGGATCATGACCTGAGCTGAAGGCAGAGGCTTTAACCCACTGAGCCACCCAGGCGCCCCTAAGAGATCCCTTTTAAATGCACATTTCAACTTGGTTATTCCTGAGATAAGAATAGTGAGATATAGTCGTAGAGTTTTCAGATCACGAACATAATCTTAACAGTGCACATTACAGCCTAATCCTGGAGTCAATTAATAAATTGGTTGAAATAGCAGTTTGATTAAAATCTCAGATGTGCTAATTCGCTTTCCTAGTGCCCTTTAATTAAGGCTTTAATAGAGTCTGCAATTACCTGCAAATTTTTTCTTTGTCTTAAATATTTGTGCTTTATCCTTAACTTTCAAAGCTCCTTCAACTTACCAAAGCACAAGAACAACTACTGTTAGAAATTGAGTTAAAACATAGAGAAATAACTACCTTTTCCTTCAATCAGATGAATAGTACTGTATGACTTTAAAACAGTTATTGAAATTAAGTTGCAAATGCATATTTAACTTACGGTGTACCATTTTTGTTGTTTTGGTTTTTGGTTTGTTACTGTTTTTGTTGTAAAAAAAATTACTTGCAGTGAATGTGATAGCATTTTGTGGACTTTTTTTCTAAAGATTTTTTTTATTTATTTGAGAGAAAGAACACAGAGGGAGAGGGAGAGGGAGAAGCAGACTCCCCGCTGAGCAGAGAGCCCGATAGGATGCAGGGCTCTAACCCAGGACCCTGAGATCATGACCAGATCGAAAGGCAGACGCTTAACCGACTGAGCCATCCAGGCGCCCCTGTGGACACTTCTACTTAAACTATTTTGTATTTAGTTTTAATATAGAATACTTAACACTCAAATTTATGGGTTTTGTGTTGAAAATTTAACTATGGGAAAATATACAACTTTATCTCATCTTGTTTTTAACTACCATTTTGTGAGCTTTTATTCTGCTCAGGCATTGTTCTGCTTCACATAAAGTATTTCATTTATTAGTCCAATAATTTAATTCAGTACATGCTGTTGTTACCCACATTTTAAAGATAATAGAATTAAGAATAACAGATTTGAGATAAGTGATTCGCAGTTACAGGCAAGTAAATGGCAGGATTATATCTGAAAGGCAGATCTGTTTGACTCCAGAATTTATAGTCTTATCTATGATAAGCTTATCTCAATTGTTTGAGTTTATTGAGTTGTTATTAACTAACTAGCATTTGAGGACTCATGTTTAAATTTCTGGTGTGTGATATGACAAATGTTTCTATCAAACTTCCAAGTACAGAGGCTAATTTACTGATTACTCCTTTTAAATGGGAAATACAATACATTGATAATTTTTTTGTGGTGAATCATGACTTCACTGTGAAGAGGTAATTATCCCCCAAAACCTTCCTCAAAAATAAACAAATGAGCAAGTAAACAGACCTCAGTCTGGGGCTTTTTTTTTTAATAAGTAGATATTCCCACATGAAAAACATTACATCAAAAAGCCCACTCTGTATTTGACTGCCATCCAGAACAACTCCCCTCCCACCGACAAAAATGTTCTTTAAGAGAAGAACTGAGTTTGTTTATAGAAAGCATGTCTAAGACTGATTTGCAAAACAACAATGCTATAAAAATAGGGGTGCCTGGGTGGCTCAGTAGGTTAGCTTCCAACTCTTGGTTTTGGCTCAGGTCATGATCTCAGGGTCTTGAGATTGAGCCCTGCCTTGGGCTCCATGCTCAGCATAGAATCTGCTTGGGATTCTTTCCCTCTTCCTCTCCCTCCCCCTCTCCCTTCTTCCCTCTCTCCTCACCCTCTATCATCCCTTCCCCACCATGCTCCCTCTCTCAAATAAATAAATAAAATCTTTTTTAAAATGCTATAAAAATGTGCTCTAGGCCACATGTTGGAAAGTACCAAAGCAATGCAAAAAAAAAAAAAAAAGTAGTTCCTAGCTTAGTTTAGAAGTATGCAAACTAATAAAGATACCAAGTTTGGGGAGTTACCACTTAAGGAACATTCTAGCATATTCATTGATTCAGAACAGAAAAAGTTTATCTCAAAAAATATATAGACACTACACTTACAATTGATAATTATAATAGATAATTGTTTGAAAAATTGAAGAAATATGCTTGTATGTTTTGAAATCACTAATGTAATGTGGGAAATTAGGTTTAAGAAAATATACTAATAGTCCCTGTTACATATACTCTTGAAGTAAGCTCATTGCAACACTGGTACAATCAGATACTGAAAGGAGTTGAAAAGCAATTACAATCACTTTGTATAGGAAAACATGTTTAAATCTCATGTGTTAACCACGTTTTTCACAGATATTCATAGTTTTTAAAATGCAAACATATATATATATATATTTTCCAATTAAAAGACATTTTAATATATTTTATCAAAGAAGATACAAAAATGTTTTGACAAGTATCAAGACATGAAAAAAGGCATTGTTTAACCATGGATTACAACTGTGAAATGTGAAGCATGTGAAATATAGTTATTCAGAAAAGAGCCATATTAAGAGGCTTATGAGACCATGAATTTGGTTACACTGTGAGGTCAAGTTATGACCCTAGGTGCACAGGTCTCTCTCTCTCTCTCTCTCTTTCTCTCTCTCTCTCACCCCCTCATTAATACAGAGAAAAGTTAAAAGATGCTCTCCAATATCAAATTATAACATGATTTAAATATCTTTAATTACTAATCTACACAAATGACCTTAATTAGGCACAGGCAAAATATAATTGCAATAACATCTACATGGAGTGTGAAGGTTTTAAAAAATACAAAGTTCATTCACAGTGCACAAATAAAAACAAGGTTATGTTTCAATGATATATATATATCATATAAAAATTGTAGGTCAACTCAAACCCCAGCAGCATTTCCAGGGATGAGGGGTTCGTGGAAGGAATTTTGTTAACTGTTGACAATAAAGAATATTTCAGGGGTGCCTGGGTGACTCAGTCGTTGAGCTGCTGCCTTCGGCTCAGGTCGTGATCCTGGGGTCCTGGGATCCAGCCCCACATCGGGCTCCCTGCTCTGCGGGAAACTTGCTTCTCCCTCTCCCACTCCCCCTGCTTGTGTTCCCTCTCTGGCTATCTCTCTCTCTGTCAAATAAATAAAATCTTTAAATAATAATAATAATAATAATAATGAGAAAGTAATGAGATGACATATATTTAAAACCACATTTCCGTGCTGAGTGGCTATAGATTCAGTGTGATTATAGAAGTAAATATTGAGCAAAGAATGAATGCTTAGAAAATGCTAATTATGGAGGAATTTGTGGATTATCTCCATAGAATCTACAAAAAAATCTATAAATGCCCATCATCCACCATGGCATTCATTAGAAGGTACTGACTATTTCACAATAAGCAGGTTGTTAACTAATATATATCGATATACTTTTATAATTCTCAGCCTACTTCATATAAAAATAGGCATTTCTACATGTTCTGTTATAATTAGGATATCTTGAATCCCCATTAGTAAAATTACATGTAGTAAAGTCATAAAATGAAGAAATGGGTAGGTAATTAGGTAGCACTGAATCTAGTAGTTAAGACTTAATTTCATTGATAGCAATTTTAAAGTAAGAACAGGCAATAAATTCAGACTCTTCTCCTGATAAGTTTTATGGGCAGATTATAAATGCTAAACCCCAAAAATGATATTTTACCAGGAATTAGGGGCAGCACAAATACTAGTTGACTGAGCCAAGAAAACACATTCTTAGGTAAGAACTCTTTTATGCTTTGTAAAATCAGATTTGTGCAAAGGAAGAAATAGCCTGAATTCCTGATAATTATGAAAATTGGAATATTTGGATGGTGGATAGGGATTAAGAGTTACAAAAACTTTAAAAAAGGATGTTCAGAAACTTTGGAAACACTTCTTAGACCAATGCTGAGCTACGTGGAATGAGCACCTGGAATTGGCAGAAACAAAGGAACTCAACCTGGTGAGGAAAAAGATGATAGGAACAAAAATATGTTATTACCTTGTCAAGGTGTACTGACTGATCTCTGAGGGGAGAAACTGTACTTGTTTTGATTAATGTAATTAGGTGCCTCCCTCCCCTATAATAAGAGCATTGAACACATCACCTTTAGAAAAGTTGAACTGCTGATGTTCATTCTTTTGTAAAATAGAGACATATCTGGAGCCCAATATCACATGTTTAGCTACCAGATATAGTAGAAGATTCTGGCTTCCACAATAGCATAATTAAAAGACTGTATTTAAAATAAATAAATAAATAAATAAATAAAATAAAAAGTAAAAGACTATTTTAATTATTCTTTGATGTGAATGCCACATTTTCCCTATTTAGGAGAGACACAGCGTAAAAGTTTTCATATCAACCGTAACTTTTCTATTGAGAACAAGGGCAGTTGAAATTGACATGTTTACCCGGCTCGATTCAATCCTCAGCATTCTTCATCTGGACTGTTTTAAGAGCTTTCTAATAAGATTCTTTGCTCACGTGTTCTGACCACTACCCTTGCACTGTTTTATCTTTCTGAAACAGAGATCTGACCATGCTACCCTCATAAATAAAACCATTCATTGCCTTTTTACTAGCATAAATAAAACTCCTGAGCAAAGCCTTCCACAATCTGTTCGTTTAGCTCTTTACTGTATTTGTACACTCTTGTTCTCCTCTTCTCCATTTGCCTTGGTTCTTGAAAACCCAAATTTCTTATCCATTGCCAGGAGTCATGCTATTTCCACCACAATGAGAAAGCAGTTACTCCTTACCCTCACCCTTATCTTGATTTCTTATTCTCAATTGTCCATCTGGTGAACACCAACTCCTCGTAGTCAAGGACTTCATTTAAATGTCTCCTCTAGGGAACCTTTGCTGACCTGTCCTACCAAACTTTGATGTATCCTTCGTTCCAATTTTATTCCAGCAAGTTATCAGTTTCCCGTAATTATTTAGTTACGTAAACACTTCAAAATGAAATGTACCTAGAAGACAGAACAGTTTTTTTAATTGTTATATTATATGAATAAAGCCTAGCATATGCTAAATTCATATAAACTTTATTGACTGAGTAAATAAATGGATAATACTCAACATTTATTAAACATTTATATTTTTCACATATTACGAAGCTACTTTGGACTTCATAAAGTTTCCTAACTTTAATCCTTTGAGTAAATTTCAGCAACAGAATTTTTTGGAAACAAAACTAAACTACTCTGCTACCCTGCAAATTAAACTTAGTTAGTTATGTAATTCTGCCTACAATTAAATGACCACAATTGTCTACCTATTAAACTATACTTGAGAACTGGCCTTAAAAATCTTTTTTAGCTCAATTGAAATTTGTTCACAAACTAAAGTTTCTACCATTAGAGGTAAAGAGAATAGTTCTCATACTCATTTTTTACTTAAAATTCATCTACTCTAAACGCATACTTCATCCATCCATCCAGTGATTATTGAGCTACTCACATTTAAAATTAATTTGGTGAAGGATATCAATGTAAAACTCATATTAATTTAGGCTATCAAGGAATTGATAGCTCAAACAGTTAGTATCTTTCCCATTTCATAATTAAAATGAGCAGAAAATAAAAAATAAAAAAATAAAAAAAAATAAAATAAAATGAGCAGAAACTAGAGTGGCTCCTCGTTTCATCTCCTCTCCTCACCATAGGGCCTGCAGTCATTTAAATGTACCCTTGCATGATTAGCTTTTGAAGACCCATATTGTCATGATTGTTTCAACTTTCACATACTACACTTTTTAAAAATCCCTTCTTAAAATGAAGCAGCTATAAACCAATATGCTCTTCTAAATGCAAAGCATTTATGCATTTCTCCATTTGAAAATAGAGAGTGTTTTTTAATTATTTGTAAAATGCATTTCAGATATCCCTATGATTTATGCTATTCTTAACTCTTGCCCTCCCCTAGAGTATAACATAGAATGAGTAGATTTTGCATTAAGATATCTGTTGCAAATACCACCTTCTATTTTTTGTAATGTAATTTCAATAGAAATTTTTCCCTCTTTTTGCTTTTTCTCTGTGCCTTTTTTTACACTAGCTAAAAAATTCTTATGATAATCAAAATTTAACCCACATATTGTATATCCCTCTATATATTGTCTGATTGGTACAGAGAAAAAATGGAATTATCTCCTCCTCTGTTAGATTTCATGATGCTTGTGTTAATTCATCCTATGATTTCATTAGCCTTTTTTTTGGTAACCATAATTTCTTATTGGTCCATACATACCTGTTGGTTGTACAATAAGACACACTTTTTAAATGAATAATAATTGTTTTGTATTATAAAGATTTTGATTAATCAAGGAAAGCATGCATTATCTCGAGTGTGCTCTGAGAGGTTAACCAAGTGAGTGCTTCCTTTTTAAAATACATTTGTTCAACTATTGATTTATTCATTAGCCATTTTTGAGACATCTATTCTGTGTGCATTGCAAAAAGATTTTTTTCCTAACTGGTTAGATAGCTAAGTCAGGTAATTGAATAAAAATATTTAATTATCCAAGGGAAAGCTTTTATTTTGTTGTATATTATCTAGATCACTGTAAGCTAAGAGAATTTTTAGTTTTCTGAATAAAAATAGAGTTGCTTGTGTTTAATATGATATACTTCATGTAAATTATTTCTCATGATCTTTGCATTATAGAGAACACTAATGAAGAACTTGTTGCCAAGATGGGAGACAAAAGGGCAGTTCAGGGACTGTAGATTATTGGAAAAGAAACCCAACAGTGTTGCTTACATATTAAAGATAATCTTACCATACAAGGAAGAAAAAAATTTTTTTGAGAAGACATCCAATCTTCTGTTCAACTATCAAAAATAGAAATTCACAAACATGACTGCTTGAGTCTAGCTTTCTGGTTCTACTGTCCACCTTTCTCCCATTCTGATATTTATTAATCTGCTCTAGTATCAGTTCCATCTCTATCCATACATTGTACTTAACCTGATTCTTCAGCAATCTCA
Source organism: Potos flavus (assembly GCA_028534135.1). Classification (NCBI taxonomy): domain Eukaryota; kingdom Metazoa; phylum Chordata; class Mammalia; order Carnivora; family Procyonidae; genus Potos; species Potos flavus. The sequence goes on from CM052883.1 coordinate 94,555,762, forward strand.
AAAGTATATTTCTATATTTAAAAATATATAATTAAAAGAACTTTTTTCTGTAAGTCTTAGGATCAGGCAGTTGGCTGTGCCTTGTTACCTTTTATTCTTTTATATATTATGCAAATTTTTGTAGCCTTCTTTAGGTAAAAGAATTTAATTTTCTCCTTTACCACAGTAATGTGTGAATCTTAAATTACACTCAAATAAGAATGTTTCTCCAAACTATAAGTATTTGAATTTTTAATTAGGCAAGAATGATATAAAGTGTAAAGACAAGAGATTGAAGACATCGAGAAATATTGAGGTAAAAGGGAATTTCTAAATCTTTGACTTGCAGTCTGTTTTACTCAAAAATTTTTGACTCTTGTGAATGGCACCTAGGTGGCTCAGTCGGTTAAGCATCTGCCTTTGGCTCAAGTGTTGATCTCAGGGCCCTGGGATCAAGCCTTGTGGTGGCCTCCCTGCTCAGCAGGTAAACTGCTTCTCCCTCTCCCTCTGCTTCTCCCACCACCCCAGCCCATGTTTTCTCTTTCTCTCTCTCTCACAAGTAAGTAAAATCTTTTAAAAATTTTTTGACTTTTGTGTATTTCATTTACAAAAATAAGAAAGGGACTGAGGCCTATGAGAAATCTGAATAAGATTATGGTTTGACAGTCAATTGATTATGACTGATCGGTGACTTCATCCTTAGCAATTTGATCACTGTTTTCCAGTTCTCACAATCTGCTTGTCCAGCTGTCCAAGGAATGCTGCTGACATAGGCTGTCTCTATTCTCTCTCCCATCTGCTGTTTTTATTTTTACACTTTAATTATGAAATTAGGTCCAGAAAAATGGAAAATTTTGCAATATCTTACAACTACAGTGAATTTTTCATAGTCATAGGGAGGAGTGGTCAGTCATGTGGTATAAGAACACTGGGCAAAATCTCACATGACCAGGGTTCTTATTCCTATTTTATCACCAACTAGCTGAATAGCACTGGTCAAGTATTGTATAACTCTCCTTTTCTGTGATTCCATTACTTGAAAGGACTAGGTTGTTGCAGATTATGGATAGAGCAAAATATTAATATTAAGTCTTAAGAAATTACTTCCATATAGTTCTATTGCTACAAAAACGGACTTAAAAATTCTGTCTTGGGGCGCCTGGGTGGCTCAGTGGGTTGAGTGACTGACTCTTGACTTGGGCTCAGGTCATGGTCTCAGGGTCCTGGGATCGAGCCCTGCGTCAGTTTCCACATTCAGTGGGGAGTCTGCTTCAGGATTCCCTCTCTCCCTCTCTCCTCCAACCCCCTCAAATAAATAAATAAATCTTAAAAAAAATCTGTCTAAGTTTAGAATTGGCATAATGGGGCACCTGGGTGGCTCAGTCATTAAGGGTCTGCCTTCAGCTCACATCATGATCCCAGGGTCCTGGGATTGAGCCCTGCATCAGGCTCCCTTCTCAGCGGGAAGCCTGCTTCTCCCTCTCCCACTACCCCTGCTTGTGATCCCTTTCTCATTGTCAAATAAATAAATAAAATCTTTAAAAAAAAAAAAGAAATGGAATAATGTCAGACATATAGACTGGGTCAGAATAAAGAGCCTAGAAATAAACCCACACATATATATTGTCAACTGGTTTTGACAAAGGATGCAATGGGGTAAAGACTATGTCTTCAGCAAGTGGTGTTGGGAACACTGGATATCCACATGCAAAAGAATAAAATTGAACCTATATTTTACACCATACAAAAAAGTCAACTCAAAATAGATTAAAAACTTAAACATAAGAACTGAAATTATAAAACTCCTAGAAAAAAACCTAAGGGGAAAGCTTCATGGCTTGGATCTTGGTAATGATTTCTTGGATATGACACCAAAGGACAGGAAACAAAAGTAAAAATAGGGGCGCCTGGGTGGCTCAGTGGGTTAAAGCTTCTGCCTTCGGCTCAGGTCATGATCTCTGGGATCGAGCCCTGCATCTGGCTCTCTGCTCAGCCTGCCTCTCTGCCAACTTGTGATCTCTCTCTCTGTGTCAAATAAATAAAATCTTTAAAAAAAAAAAGTAAAAATAAACAAATGGACAATAGCAAATTAAAAAAGCTTCTGCACAGTAAAAGAAACAATCTTTTGAGTGAAAAAGTGACCCACAAAATGGGAAAAATATTTGCAATCCACATATTGGATAAGATTTTATTATCCAAAATCTATAAGGAACTCCTAAACTCAATAGCAAACAAACCAAAACAATCAACAAATAAGTACTAAAAAATGAGAAAGGGACTTGAACAGACATCTCTCCAAAAGAGACATGCAATCACTTCTCGGCCTTTTGGCTAAGATCAAGTGCAAAAGAGACATGCAAGTGGCTAACAGACATGTGAAAAGATGCTCCACATTATTAATCAACACAGAAATGCAAACGAAAATCACAATGAGATATCACCTCACATCTAGGATAGCTATTATCAAAAAAAAAAAAGTATTGTTGTGGATGTATAGAAACTGGAACCCTTGTACAGTGTTGGTGGAAATGTAAAATAGTGCAGGGGCTATAGGAAACAATGTGGAATTTTTTCAAAAGATTAGAAATAGATCTACCATATGATCCAGCAATCTCACTTCTAGGTATTTATGCAAAAGTGTTGAAATTAAGATCTCAAAGAAATATTTCCATCCCCATGTTTATTCATTATTATTCACAATAACAAAGATGTAAAGACAACCTAAATGTCGATCAATAGATGAATAGATAAAGAAATATATGTGTGGTATATACATATGATCAGATTATTACACCATGGATGAACCTTGAGAACATTATGCTAGGTGAAATAAGCCAGTCACAAAAGAACAAATACTGTATGATTCTACTTTATAGGAGGTATTTAAAATAGTCAAACTAAAAAAACAAAGAGTAGGGATGCCTGGGTGGTTCAGTCCGTTAAGCATCTGTCTTTAGCTCAGGTCATCATCTCAGGGTCCTGGGCTCCAGCCCCACATCCGGCTCCCTGCACAGCAGGGAGTCTGCTTCTCCCTCTCCCTCTGCCACCCCCTTGCTTGTGCTTGCTCTCTCTGTCAAATAAATAAGTAAAATTAAAAAAAAAAAAGGTGAAATGATGGTTGCCAGGGACTAGGAGTAGAAAGAAATGGGAAGATGCTATTCAATGGGTATAAAATTTCAGTTATGCAAGATGAATAAATTTTAGAAATACGCTAAACAATACTGTGCCTATAGTTAACAATATTGTACACTAGTTAATAATGCTCTATTATACACTTAAAATTTTGTTAAATAATAAGTGCTAGGAATATAATGTACAACATGATGACTATAGTTACCGCTGCTATATGGTATATAACATGAAGCATATATGATATATATGAAGGTCGTTAAGAGAGTAAATCCTAAGAGTTCTCATTAGAAGGAGAAATTTTTTTTCTTTTTTTTTTTTCAATTTCTTTTTTTATTTCTACATAAGATTATGTATGTCGACTAAACTTATTGTGGTAATTACTTTATAATATATATTAGTCAAACCTTTATGCTGTATACCTGAAATGTAAACAGTGATATATGTCAATCATGTCTCAGTAAAACTAGGGAAAAAAGGAAAAAATATTTAAAAATTTGTTAAAAGGGTAAATAAATCTCATGTTTTCACAATTCAAGAAGGAGGAGGGGGTAGGAGGAGGATAATAAACCTAAGGACACTGGGAATTGTTCATCACTCATATGCCTGCCAATAGATTCAAGACATTGGGGCATATAATTTGCAGAAAAACTGGAGCAGTGACTGGGGACCAGATAGGGGAGGAGGACTTTTGGAGAGAAATCATAATTATCTTGAAGATAATCTAGAGCCATTGAAGAATTTTAAAGTAGGGAGATAAAAAGATTAGATTATATTTTAGAACTATTGTTTTTCTTAAAAAACATGGAAAATGGTTTGCAGAGAGCCCTAAAACTGGAAAATTAGATAGTAAGAAGTTCCTATTAATTCTTGGTTTATAAATCTTGCCTTCTAAATCTAGGCAAGAGATGATAATGGTGTGCACTGAGACATTGGGCATGCATATCTCAAGAAATGGGAGAAAAGAGAAATTCTTTGGAAGTTTAATGGATAAAACTGATAAAACTTGGTGATTGGTTTATTATTCTCAGGTTCCATTTCAGAATATTTCCTCTTCTCTTATCCTTCCTTGGAACCTTACTTACTGATGCACGTTTAAAATCACCTTGAAATTTATTATTACTATTATTATTATTATTAAAATTATTCCAAAATATAAATGTAAATTAATACTTGGCCTTTTGAAAATTTGGATTATCACTGACACAGAAATATTGCATTAACGCGCTATTCCAGGAAGTGGATTCTGCACAAAGTAGAGACTTGGTATTAAATGTTAGCATGCAGGAATGAGGAAGTACTTCAGACCGACTAAAGAAAATTTGTGATAAGTAGTTTTGGCAAAATTTAACCAAAGCAGAACCAAAAAAGGAGTTTGATGGTTATACTATGGGGATATTGGGTGGCATTTTTTAAAACTATAAATGCTGGATTCATAGTTACTATGTGACTGGGAACTAAGATCCTCGAAATATGCTGAAGGTGACGTTTTTGGAAGAACATCCAATATTTGCAAACAAGGTTTGCCTAGTAACTGAAAGTTGGCTATGTATTAAAAAGACTTACCCAGTTTTACCATGAATTTTAGTAGAAGATACAAGCTTTATGTAAGAAAGTTAAAATTGAATTTATTTTCCAAAATGGAATTGTTTTAAATATCGCCAAGTGAATTAATCTCTGAAAAGCATTATCATATAATATTTACTCTTTCTGGACCAGACTATGTAAATGGCTATGTTTCCTGCCTTTGAGAATCTTTGGGCCTAAAATGGATGACAAAAACAATAAACATAGAAAAGCAGACAAATGAATCTCCACTATATAGAAATCCTGAGAGGCAATGCCTTGAAAGAAGATAAGTTGAAAGAAAATAAATTCAATAAGGAAGGACTTATATTTTATAAGTGACCCTATGCAGGAAATTAAATACATATAAGCAGATATGAGACAAGAATTGGCAATGTTCTTTGGGTATTCCTTTCAACATTCCCAGTGTCTGTAATGATATTCATTGTAGAGCATTTTCATATCTATTATCCCTCTTTTTAAATCCTTCAAGTATATTAAAAGTTATTTACATATTATACATATTTACAATCCAACTCCCATGAGCCAGTCCAACAAAGTTTCTACAGAAATTGAATATCAATTACTTAAACCTGAATAACTGTATGCCAAAAGTTTGTTTCCCTTTACCTTTTTTATTCTCCTGTTCTGTTCTATTAGTTAATTAATTTATTTCTGAAACATTTGTCTCTAGGCATTTTATTGCATGTATATGCAATACTCAGAGTATTTATTCTCGAATTGTATTTAGCGTATTCTTATTTTCTCCTTAAATACTTTTTCTTTGTAAGTGTAGTTTATTTGTTCTTTTCCATTAAAATAACGAGGTCTAAAGTCTTATGCGCTACCACATTCAGAGGCAGAATTGCATTATCCCCTCTCCCACCCACTCCCTGCAGTCTTTCTCTCAAGCTTATACATTTTCTTTCTTTTTTTTTCTTTCTTTTGTTTTTTATTAACATATAATGTATTATTTTCCCCAGGGGTACAGGTCTGTGAATCATCAGGCTTATACATTTCACAGCACTCACCATAGCACGTACCCTCCCCAATGTCCATAACCCAGCCACCCTGTCCCTACCCCCCATACCAACCAGCAACGCTCAGTTTGTTTCTTGAGATTGAGAGTCTCTTATGAAAAAGCTGATACATTTTCTTTAAACCCAACTTTAGCAAGATTTGAAGAAGGCTGGTTTTAATTTTGATTTCCTTCTTCTCTTAGATTAGTTTTAAAGTTCCACGTCTGCACATGATTCTTTCCTAATCGCCACCAATAAAGAAATTGTGTCCACTTCTTTTTTCCTTTAACTTCTACTTTCTTGTCTTTACCAAAACCCTTTTGAAGATATGTGCTTCCTTGAATTCTGAACTTTGCCTTCAGCAGAGTGTACTATCTTCGTCAGAGGCTCAACAGGAGTAGCGAGAATGAGGTACTTACCCTTCAGCCAATGTTATCTTCCTTTTAAATGTTGAAGTACGAAAGGTAATCAACTGTAACAGAAGTGTATTGATACTGCCTAATAACCTCATACCATCAGTGTCAGGCACGCAACCCTGTCCCAGCAGTGTTAGCTACACAGACAGAACCTTCGATGTCAGGCACAGAAGCTGCAGGTTGCTTGAATTTCTCCTGCTGTTCCAGAAGGGAGAGTCTGAAGGACTCTGCATGGGGTTGATACTCATCATCCATAACTAAAATTCAAGACAATTAATACTTGTGTGTATGAGCCACAGGTGATACACCAGTTTTAAAAAGCTCAGCATGCTTTTCTTTTCCAAATTTATCTGGTAAACCTTTCCTATCAACATGTATGACAAAATTTTTACTGCTTTGTCTTCAACTTTAATAAGTCTTATGACTTTATCGAATTACCGTATCAAATTTCTGACTTTGCATTTTCTTCTGTTGACTCTCATTCAAAATTCTCTAGCATGATTTTTTATATATTTTAAATATTTTCTCCTTTTTTTCTTAATTAGAGAATTGTCAGCACAAAAGCAACCCTATATCATGAACATACCTGGCTTATTACTTTCTCTTTTTCATCTTGCACTATACTGCTCTCCAGTGTGGAATGCATTTCCACCAGAGGGAGCATTCCATCCATAATCAGAGGAGAACTTAAATGGCTGCTTAGCTTCACTCCCCTAGTGGCTTTTCTCTCTCTCCCCACCCGCCCACTCAGATGCAGAACGCCTTCTACACTGGCAAAATGAGCATTTTTGCATCCAAGACATCATTCAGCAAAGCTTTGTGTTTTCTTAAGAAGAACATAATTATTTGCCCTTTCACATATAATAAATAGCCATTCTCTGTTCCCATTTAGAAAACTTTAGATTTTCCATCAGCCAATTGAATAGCTCTACTTTTGTCCTTGAAAGTTGACCGCTTCTACTCTAAAAAGTTCTTCAGTGGGACAGACTAAAGTACCGGGTATAATCAGGATTTAATGATGCTAAATGATGCCTTCTAACTTCATGTCTTCTCTTTCTGGACCCTTGAATTTTGGCTCTATTTCAGGTGTAGAGCCAATAAGCTTGGGACAATCTTATCAGAGCCTTAGATGCCTACCTAGTGGGCATCTGGAGCTGTAACGCCTAGTAGCAAGTGTCTGCACCTGCTGTCAAAAACTGTACACTCAGTCAGCCCCAATTCAAGCAAAGTTTTGATATTTTCACACTTGAAAGTACTTTCCTCTTTCCAGTTTTTCTCCAGCTGAATTTCTGTACATAAAAATACTAATGTAAGACTTCCTAAAAATAGGCAATGTTCTTAGCACTTTGTATCCTTTAACTCAGGAGATCTTTAGAACATCCTGTGGGGTAGATACTATTATTATTTTCATTTTACAGATAAAGAAACCATAACACAGAAAAGTATTCTAACTTGCTTATTGCAAATAGCTAGCAGGTGACAGAAGACATTTGGACACTGTATTGTAGGCTTCTTGTTAAATCCTTTACTTGTGTCTATAGCAAAAAAATTTTTTAATTTTAAATAAATGTAAGTAACCCAAATCTTAGGAAACTACATCAGAGTGTGTTTGAATTTTGTACACGAAAAGAGAATCTTTGTGTGTTTTTGTTTGTTAAGGTAATTTAGCGTATTTGCATTGTCAAATTTATGTACTTAATCTTATAATATTATTTCAATATGTTAAGTGTTTTTATTATTTTTTCTTTTTTGATATGTAAGGTATAATTGTTTTCGTTCTTCACTTATTTGATAGCTATAAAAAAATCTTTGTCCTAATAGAAATTACTTTAACCTTTTTTTTTTTTAAGATTTTATTTATTTATTTGTGAGAGAGAGAGAGAGAGAGCACAAGCAGGCAGAGGCAGAGGGAGAAGCAGGCTCCTCGCCAAGCAAGGAAGCCCGAGGCGGGACTCGATTCCAGGACCCTGGGATCATGACCTAAGCCGAAGGCAGCTGCTTAACCAACTGAGCCACCCAGGCATCCCTACTTTAACCTTTTTAAACAATAGACTCGAACCTATATTTCTTTTACTATCAATTACAATTATGTGTTATATATTGATTCTTCTCAAAGAAGAAAAATTTAGCGAGTTTATTTTCCTTTTCTACCCATAGTTGTTTTCCAATTTTAATATAATTTACTATTTTTCAGTTCAGATTTACTTTATTTTTAAATTATGTGTTTCTTTGTCCAAAAATCAAGATGGCATTTGTATTATTTGTTTAACCATTCATTATTTTAACTCAGTGCTCACTTGACATCATGCTGACCATTGAAATTTTTCTTATAAATGTTCTTAACGTCTTTATTTTGATTCAGCTTTCAAATCGCTGCATATTTCAAACAGGAATATGTCTGTGAAGATTTTTTCCACGTTGTAAGTGTGGAGATTACACTGTTAAGCTGTGTGTATCTGAGAATTTTCTTCTTCTTCCTTCAAACATAACACAGTTATAGAGTTCTTGGTGGTAATAGTTCCCCTCAAAACTCTCTTAATATTTTAGTGTCTTCTAGAGTTAATGATATAGAAAAAGTTTAAGGTCAAACTGATATTATTCCTTTGTATGTAAACTTTATTTCTGCCTGAACATCCTTTGGAATTCTCTTCATCCATGCATTTCAAAAAATTCACCAGGCTCTCTAGGTATTGGTATACTTAAGTTAATAAACCCAGATTCTAACTATTTTGCAACCTAGGTAAGCTATCCTTTCCAGATTCTAATTATTACTTCTATTCGGTTGTCATAAATATACTAATTCTATCCTGTTGTCATATATATATGATATAACTCTTTTTGTTTGTTTGTTTAGGTACTCTACTTGTAAATAAAGTACATGTTTATTTTCCATAATGTTTATCTTTTCTTTGTCCTAATATCTTAGCCTGTTCTAAATGTTGTGCAAACTACTCAAAATTTTCTCCTAGACTTGCTTTTATTTCTTAAAGAGATCCTTGTTTCTTTAAATTTATATTTTATTCTATCTCATCCATTTATTAAAAATCTCTTGAATTTTTGTCATATCTCACTTTGCTTTATAGACCAAGATTTCTTGAATTTTATTTTAAAAGTTAAATAAAATTTTAAAATTATTTTGTGTTTTTTCAAATAAAAATATACTTAACAGTATACTTTTCCTCTGTATCCATGATGCAAACAATACTAAGGTTCCCTATATTGCAATATTTATTCATTGTTTCCTAAGAGATTTGGTTTTGTTTTTTAATTATTAAGTGCAGAAAATTCTAGCAAAGCCAGATACTTTGGTATATTTCCTTTGCCCTCTTCCCTTCATTTACTCATATCCTTTTAGCTCTTATGCTGACATAGAGGTTGAAGAGAAAAACCTTTAGTAAAGTCTCAAGGTTTTATAATTGCTAAAGATGGAACTCCTATAGCAGTTCTGTACTTATCTGACTATGTGGGAGATAATTTATCACTTAGTAATTTGTAGAGTTTTGTAGTTTTTATCTTGTCAGGAAAAATATATGAAAAAGTACATCCTTTTCATACTATACCACTCTTGTGAATCTGCCAGTATCTCCCAATTCCTACCATAGTCTTCCCATTCTTGAATGCAAAGAGCATGGCTGCCTATTTACTTTTCTAAAAATGCATCCCATTAAGAATAACTATATTAAAGAATTCCACTCCTGGCTGTGATGCAGTAATTGAGGCTAAACTTGCTATCCCACAAGGAACAAGTAGAACACTGAAAGAAATGATGAAACAAATGTCTTTACATTGGTCAATAGTCAGCCCATTGTTGCTATTCCTGAGAAGAGGCATACAAAACAGGTGAGCACAACGATAACCTAAACTATCTTCCTATAGGCACCTTCCAGACTGCAGTGAAGTTTAGGAAAAAGGATCCAATTTAATTCCTAAATAACAATTAGAATATGCAATTTAAAAAGTTATTAAATATTAAGGAATGAACTTAACAAAATTTGTGTATAAAATAAAACATCGCTTAGGACAATTAAAGACAAACAAAATAAATGGAGCAATATATTAGGTTTCTGAATTAAAAACTTAAATTGTTAAGATTATTCACCCAATTTTAAATTCAATGAAATCTGATTTAACACCCAATCATTACTTTTTTACCCCCTAGAAATTAACAAGATCCTAAAATTCATATAGAAATATGAAAGACGTGAAATAGTTCAACGAATTTAAAATGAAAGAACAAAGTTGAAAGACTTATGCTACCTAACTCTGTGATCATTATACAACTATAATAATGAAGACAGCATTGTATTGGCATAAAGATATATATCAATGAAATAGAAAAGGTTTCAGAAATAGGCTTATACATAACTGATCAATTTAATTTTGAAAAAGGCATCAAGGTATACAATGGGAAGAATGATAGTCTTTTTTAAAAAATTGTACTCAAAGCCCTGATATTCCAAAAATAAAAATAAAAACAAATATTGAACTTTGATGCCATATGTTGAAAATAACTCAGAATTGATTATAGATCTACAAGTAAAGATCTAAAACTATCAAACTCCTACATAGGTGAAAGTTTTCTTAGATTAAACACAAAAGTAAAAAGTATGAAAGGAGAAGATTGATAAAATTGATGTTATCAAAACTAAATTTTTCTCTGTGAGAGACACCATTACAAAAAATGAAAAAAACAACAACAAATGAAAGCAAGCCACAAACTGAGAGAAAATATTTGCAATATGTGTATCTGATGAAAGACTTCTTTCCAGATTTTATACAGAATTCACATCTGAATAATAAAAAACAAACAAAAAATAAAGAAGTAAGCAAATGGTTTAGAAAATATTAAGCAAAGAGATGTAGAGATGACCAATTCATACAACAAAGATTTTCAACACCATTAATCATCAGGGAAATGTAATTTGAAGCCACAATGATATACTACTATACAGACAATAGAATGGATGCAATTAAAAAGACTACTTTTTGTTGTTGTTGTTAAAGCTAGCATGTCTTTTGATCAATGAAACCTATATCTAACAGAGTACCTAGCCATTACACTTCTAGGTAAATACCTGAGAAAAATAAAAACATATATCCACACTAAGATTTGTAAATAGCAATTTTCACGGCAAATTCATTCATAATAGCCCCAAGCTGCAAACAACCCATATGTTTATCAACAAATTAATGGATAAATAATTTGCAGTATATCCACATGAAATAACATTTCACATGGAATACCATATGGCAATGAAAAAGAATTCTGCTGCACACTACTGATGTATGTGGCAACATGGATGAATCTCAAAGAACATTGCATTGAGTAAAAGTAGATACCAGAAGTAATCCTTTGTAATTCCATTTATATGAAATTTTAGAAAAAGGTAATTTACCCATAGTGAGAGAAAACAGAGAAATGAGAAGAGCTTTTGGTATGATGAAAATATTTAAAATCTTGATCATAATGGTGGTTACACAAGTGAGTACATTTTATTATATTGTCCTAGTAATGTCAGGAAAATTGTTCTACAAATTTCAGAACAGGCTTTTCACTTTCTGTGGAGCAGGGTGCCTGGATTTAAGGGACTGATATTCAGATAGGATATGAGTTAGTCTTGTACAATTTTTCTTTGACTAATTTTCCTCTGTCTCCTTTGAAGTTTAATAAGTTGCTGATACCTATTACCAGTTTTCAAGGTTATTGTAATATGGCATTTTTTTTACTTTCATACGCACTTTAAAAAAAAAATGGCATTGCTAACTAGCAGTCATTTACACCTCAGTGTAGCCCTCTTCTTTAAAACTCCAGGGGATTTCTTTGCATTCACATGGACAAAGACTCTCAATTCCATTGCTTCATTCTTCTGGGACCTTGAAAATAGCCAATTCTGTCTTAACTTCATTCTGGCATGTGGTTGGTAAGTTTTCATAACTATGACTTTCCTACCAAATATTTACATGCATTTCTGTTTACCTGAAGCCTTGCTGTGTTCTTATTTTTCACACATTTTGAATTTTTGAGATGCTTTTACAGCTTCTCTATGGCTGAATAACGAAATCCAATTGTTATGCTGTGTTTTGCCTAAACAGATAGGTCCTTGAGCCTTTTTAAATCAAACATAAAACTACAAACACCCCAATAAAAAAATTGACAAAACAGGCAAGTTACAATAAACATGAAAGGATTTAACTTCATAAGTAATCAAAGGAATGGAAGTTAAACAGTGAGATATCATATTTACCTACTGTCAGGAAAAAATAAAAATATTCATTGTTTTAAAAGCTTCAGGGAAAAGATGTTGCTGGTAGGAATATCAATTGCTTTCTTAAAGTGAATTTTGAATGGATATTTTTAAACCTTTAAATGTATATTATATTTCGCCTAGAAATTCTACATCTAATAGCTTTTTCTAAGTAATCAGACAAGGGTACAAATATGTAGGCACAAGCACATTTACAAATGCTTTTTTAAATCTTAAAATCTCTAGATTTCTAATAATGGGTGTAACTGATGGTGTATCACATAAATAACGTCTATTATTTGATGGCTCAGAAACTGTTTATCTACAGAATATTTCACATTGATGTCACAAATTTTGTTTTAAAATGTACATGTATGTAGAGAAAACAATCTAGAAATGAATATACTAAAATGGTAACCACCAATTTCTATGTTGTAAGATTAAAGATATATTTATTTCTTATGTTTTTCTGTATTTTTCAAAATGTCTAGGGGTGCCTGGGTGGCTCAGTCATTAGGTGTCTGCCTTCAGCTCAGGTCATGATCCCAGGGTCCTGGGGTTGAGCTGAGCATCGGGCTCCCTGCTCTGCGGGAAGCTTGCTTCTCCCTTTCCCATTCCCCCTGCTTGTGTTCCCTCTCTCACTGTGTCTCTCTCTGTCAAATAAATAAATAAAATCTTTAAAAAGAAAAAAGTCTAAAATCTACATGTAGTGCTACTTTTATATTCAGATTTTATATTCAGATTTTAGGCATATGATTAACTCTCTATCCCATGGGCCCATTTCATACCTCTCAGTTTCTTTGCAGTCTGTCTGCATTTGGTCTCATTTGCATTCATCCATCCTGTTGTCTGGGATATTCCTTAAAAGGAAAAAAAAAGCCATGTGATTTTCCCATAGGTTTCTGGTGACTTCTTCATTCCCGAGTTCGTAAGTGCATAAGATCCGTAATGCTCTAGCTATAATCTATCTCTTCAGCCTCATCTTCATTGTCTCAATCCTCATTTAGTCTATATTTTGGTCTCAGAAAATTCCCCAACATCATCTTTCTCACCCTAAGGCTGTACTTATATCAGACAAAATAGATTTAAGCCAAAAAGAGTAATAAAAGGCAAGAATGTTGTTAAGTAATTATAAAGGGGTCAATCCAAGAGAAGATATAACAATGATAAATATTTATTCACCCAACATAGGGATACCTAAATATGTAAAGCAAATATTAACAGATCTGAAGGAAGAAATGTACAGCAATATAATTATAATACAGAACTTCAATATCCCATTTTCAACAATGTCTAGATTATTCAGATAGAAAATCAATGAGGAAACATTGTACTTAAACTACATATTACACCAGATGAATTTTACAGACATTTACTGAACATCTCCAAGTGCCCATAGAACATTTTCCAGGATCAATCATATATTAGGCTACAAAACAAGTGTTAATAAATTTAAGAAGATTGAAATCTTATCAAGCATCTTTTCCAGTCACAATGTTATGAAACCAGATGTCAATTATAATAAGAAAACTGGAAGATTTACAAAAATGTGGAGATTAAACAAATGCTATTCAATAATAAATGAGTCAATGAAAAAAATCAAAAGAGAAATAAAAAATATCTGCAGGGGGGTGGTGGTTGAGCGTCTGCCTTTTGCTCAGGTCGTGATCTCTGGGTCCTGGGATCAAGCCCTGCATCGGGCGCCCCACTCAGCGAGGGTGGAGCTTCTTCCCACTCCCTCTGTCTCTCCCCCCTTCATGTGCTCTCTCTCTCTAAAATAAATAAATAAAAATAAAAGATCTGGAGAAAAATCAAAATGAAAACACAATATACCAAAATTTATGGTATGCAGCAAAAGCAGTTTTAAGAGGGAAGTTTATATTGATCAATGCCTACATTAAGAAAAAAGAGGAGCACCTGGGTGGCTTAGTTGGTTAAGCCACCAACTCTTGATTTTGGCTCATGTTACGATCTCAGGGTTGTGAAACAAGCCGTGCATCACGCTCTGTGCAGGATGTGGAGCCTGTGTAAGATCCTCTCTCTCTCTTTCCCTCTGTCCCTCCACCCCATCTCACACACATGTGCTCTCTCTCTCAAAAAAAAAAAAAAAAGGAAAAAGAACTGAAATAAACAACATTACCCCTCAGGGAAAGAGAAATGGAGGAACAAATGAAGCCCAAAGTTAGTAGAAGAAAGGAAATAAAGATTAGAGCAGAAATAAATTAGAGAATAAAAAGACAATAGAAGAGATTGGTGAAACTAACATCTAGGTTTTTGAAAACGTAAACAAAATTGACAAACAGATTCACCAAGAAAAAAAATAGAGAGGACTCAAATAAAAGTAGAAATGAAAGAGGAGACAGGACAACTGTTACCATACTAATACAGTGATCATAAGAGTCTACTATTAACAATTATATGCTAACAATTGGACAACCAAGAGTAGACCTGCTAAATCTGGTTCATGATGTAGAAAGTTTGAACAGAATAATTACTACTAAGAAGATTGATCCTATAATCAAAAAACATCCAACAAAGAAAAGACCAGAAATTGATGGCTTCGCTGGTGAATTCAAACATTTAAAGAAGAATTAACACCAATTCTTCTCAAACTCTTCCAAGAAACAGAAGAGGAGGGAACACTATCAAGCTGATCTTATGATCAGCATTATCCTCTTATCAAAACCAAACAAGGACACTATAAGAAAAAAAGTACAGGCTAGCATCTCTGATGAGCACGGATGTGAAAGTCCTAAACCAAATATTAGCAGACTGAATTCAATAACACATTAAAAAGATCAAGTGGGAAGTGGGAACTATTATAGGGATATAAGCAAGGTTCAGGAAACACAAATCAATGTGATGTACCACATTAACTTAATGAAGGTTGAAAATTACATGATTATCTCAACAGATGCGAAAAATTTTTTGACAAAAATTAAACATCCGGTCATGATATTAACTCTCAGCAAACTGGATATAGAGGGAACTTATGTTAACATGATAATGGCTATATATGACAACTGCACAGCTAATATCATACTCAGTGGTGAAAAGTTGAAAGCTTTTTCTCTAAGATCAAGAACAAGACAACAATGCTCCTCTTGCCACTTTTATTCAACATAGTATTAGAAGCCCTAACCAGGGGGTGCCTGGGTGGCTCAGTTGGCTAAGTGTCCAACTCTTGATTCGGGTCAGGCCATGATCTCGGGTCAGGCCATGATCTCAGGGTTGTGAGATCAAGACTTGAATCAGGCTCCACACTCAGCAGGGAGTCTGCTTGAGATTCTCCCTCTCTCTCTCTTCCTCTCAAATAAGTAAATAAATCTTAAAAAAAGAGGTCCTAACCAGACCAATTAGACAATAAAAAGGAATAAAAGACCTCCAAATTAGAAAGAAGTAAAACTGCCTCTGTCTGAGGAATGACAGTATTATCATATATAATAAAACCTCAAGAACTCCCCCAAAAAGTGTAAAACTAATAAATGAATTCAGTTAAGTCGTAGGGTATAAATTCAGGTATAAAAAAATCTGTTGTGTTTCTATACGTTAATGGCGAAGTATCAGAAAAAGAAATTAAAGTAAACCCATTTATAATTTCATCAAAAAGAAAAAATATCTAGGAATAAATTTAACTGAGGAGGTGAAAGACCTGTACACTAAAAACTCTAAGAGATCAATGACAGAAATTGAAGAAGACACAAATAAATGGAAAGATATTTCATGTTCATGGATTAGAAGAGTTAAAATGTCTATACTAAAGTCAATCTCTCAAAATTCCAATAGCATTTTTCACAGAAATGGACAAACAATTCTAAAATTTGTATGGAGCCACAAAAGACCTCAGATAGCCAAAGCAATCTTAAGAAAGAAGAACAAACCAGAGGCATTAAACTTTCTGATTTCAAACTATATTACAATGCTATAGTAATCAAAACAGCATCGTATTAGCAGAAAAGTAGACAATGGATTAGTAGTATAGGATAGAGAGCACAGAAGACATGTAGATCAATGGAACAGAACAGAGAGCTCAGAAATAAACCCATTAATATATGGTCAATTAATTTAGACAGAAACAAGGATATACAACGGAGAAAGGATGGTCTGTTCAATAAACAAGGGTGGGAAAACTGAACAGCCACATGCCAAAGAATGAAACTAGACCACTATCTTACACCATACACAAAATTAACTCAAAATGGATTAAAGACTTGAAAAAAAAGACCTAAACCAAAAAACACCTAGAAGAAAACATAGGGGTAAACTCCTTGACATTGGTTTTGTTAATGAATTTTTTTGGATTTCACACCACAAGCAAAAGCATCAAAAACAAAAATAAACTAGTGGGACCACATCGAACTTAAACATCAACAAAGTATTTGTACAACAACGTAAACCATCAACAAAATGAAAAGGCAACCTACAGAATGGGAGAAAATATTTGCAAATCATGTCTCTGATAAGGAGTTAACATCCAAAGTATTTAAAAAGCTCATATAATTCAATAGCCAAAAAAAAAAAAAAACCCTAATATGATTAGAAAATGAATAGAGCATCTGAATAGCCATTTTCCCAAAGAGAACATATGAATGGGCAATAAGGACATAAAAAGGTGTTCAACATCACTAGTCATCAAGGAAATGCAAATCAAAACTACAATGAGATATCACTTCATACCTGTTATCAAAAAGAAGAGATAGTAAGTGTTGGCAAGGATGTGGAGAAAAGGAAGCCTTTGTGCACTGTTTGTAGGAATGTTAATTGGTGCAGCCACTGTGGAAGACAGCATGGAAGTTCCTCAAAACTTTAAATATAGAACTACCATATGATCCAGCAATTCCATTTATGTGTATATTTGAAAGAAACAAAGTCTCTATCTTGAAGTGATATCTATACCCCTGTGTTCATCAAAGCATTATTTGCAATTGCCAAGACATAGAAACAGCCTAAGTGTTCATCAGCGAATGAGTGGATAAAGAAGTGTGATTACTATTATTATTCAGCCATAAAAAGAAGGAAATACTGCCATTTTTGACAACATGGATGAACCTCGAGAGCATTATGCTGAGTGAAATATGTCAGACAGAGAAACACCAGTTCTGTATGATCACACTTATTTATAGAAACCGAACTCATAAAAACAGAAAACAGATCAGTAGTTGTCAGAGTTGGGAGGGTAGCTTGTGGGAGAAATGGATGAAGGTTGTCAAAAGGTACAAACTTCCAGTTTGAAGATAAATAACTCTTGGAAATACAATGTACAGCATGGTGACTAGTTATTGTGTTAATCATTTCACAATATATACATATAGCAAATCATGCTACACTCCATAAACTAATATAATCCTATGTGTCAGTTATATGTCAGTAAAACTGAAAAGAGTATTAATCACATATTAGAGCTAGTAATTAGCAGAATAAAATATAGTACTTAATGTTCCCTGGTCAGTATTCTTTTTCTTAAATTCATTTGTATTTGTAAATGTGTTTTAGTGGTACTACCTATATTTAAACATCAGACAAATTTTTTTCTTTTTATGTTTTTTTAAGATTTATCCATTTATTTTAGAGAGACAACTTGGGAGGCAGGGGCAGAGAGAGAGAGAGAATCCCAAGCAGACTCCTTGCTGAACTCAGAGCCCAATGTTGGGCTCAATCCCACCACTCGAAGATCATGACCTGAGCCGAATCGAGAGAGGGGTGCTTAACCAACTAAGCCACCTACGCACCCCAATCAGACAAATCTCTGAATGAGATTTATACACTTTAAAGCAATAAATTATCACTTTAAAAAACAAAATTGTGAAGAAATCTATTAACTGACTTTGAGGGTAACTGTTCTCCACAACATGATGTTAGACTATGTTTGGTTGATACTTATAGAAGTTGTATAGGAGGGAGTTCTGTTTTAATCCTTAAATCTCAATGATTGAAATTTATTTCTTTTTGTTCTGAGTAAAAACCAGATAAAATATGCTGCTTGGTTTTATTGAGGAAAATATCTCCTTCTGAGCTAATGTTAAATATCCTATGATTTGCAGAAATGTATTCACTAAAACAAAATGGATCAATTTGCCAGAAATTAAATGAAGCAATATTCAATCTAACCATCTGGGCAGGATCATATTTGCCTACCTAAACTCTTCTTGACATTTTCATTGGTTAAGGAATTACTCCTTACTTCATGACTCAAAGTTGCTTATGCTTCAGTAAAAACATCTGCTTAGTCTCTTTCCTGAAGTGACTATTCAAAATTGTAAATATAGAATATTTTAAAGTATTTTGTATATTCATTTATAAATTATTTGAAAGTTTCTGTTGCAAAAGGTGGGCTTTTTATATATACTTTTGCAATTCCATATACATATATACAATTTCTCATCACCGCAATGTTAAAAAAAATCATCAATGAAAATATGTCCTTTGCAAGAAAAATCACTAGTACATGAATATGTTTTTTGGGGAAAAAAGGCTATAATCCTTTTCAGTATCTGCAATCCAGTTCTTTTCCCCAGAAATGAACACAGTTTTGGATTGATGACATCCTCCAAAAACAATTTTGTATACTGATTAAATGTAAAATATATACCTATATTATAATTTTACTTAAAAATTCACATATGTTTTGTGTCACAATTTGATTTTCTTCAATTACTAATCTTCTTTTTAAACTGTAAATAAGAATGTATTGTAGATTTTTTAGTCATTCTTCTGTTGATAGAGATTTAGGTCATTTGTTTACTTATTATTTATATCTAATACTTTTTTTTATCTAACAGTTTTTGAGGCCTTACTCTGTGCCCTCACCCTATATAGTCTAAATAAATAATTTATTTTTCACAAAAATTCAATAAATAATTTCTGTTATTGTCCCTACTTTCCAGACAAGGACCAGAGAGAGAACATAATTTCCTCAAGGTCACACTGCTAGTAAGATGTGGTTTCAGGGTTCAACTTCAGGAAATCTGATCCCAAAACTGTGCTCTTTACTGCTATTTTGTATATTTTGATACTGCAGTTTCAGATGTTGGTCTTCAATTCTCAAAAGACCACCTGGCAAATCTTTAACCAGGCAATGGTAGGTTGATTAGATCGACTGCGATAAGAGAGAATGTCAAGTCGACATGGTTTTAGGGATGTCCTTGAAAAGGGAATCAGGATTTTAAGGTTTGGGCAAGGGTAACTTTTTAAGAAAATCTTACATGGTAAAGAACTGAGTGGGATTGAGCAGAATTTATAATATAACACTTTTGGATTGGTGGGAACAAAGAAGTGAGGTACTGGAAACAATTTTTTTTTTTAAAGATTTATTTATTTATTTGACAGAGAGAGAGATCACAAGTAGACAGAGAGGCAGGCAGAGAGAGAGGGGGAAGCAGGCTCCCCGCTGAGCAGAGAGCCTAATGCGGGGCTCGATCCCAGGACCCTGAGATCATGACCTGAGCCGAAGGCAGAGGCTTTAACCCACTTAGCCACCCAGGCGCCCCACTGGAAACAATTTTAACAAGAAATGTTATTCTTGATGAGTAACCTTATTATAATTGATTCTTTGTCTTATCTTCCTGGAGCAAGTATCTAAGTTATTTTGCCTGTTCTTGATATTAACAATGGGGCAGGAAGGTACATTTAACTTCTCACTAACACTGCTGCAATAAATAGAGTTTTGCATGACTCTCCATGTATGTGCACAATACTTTCCTATAATCTGTAGAAGTGGAAATTCTGAGGCTCTATGTTTGTATATTTTTAAGTTAATAGGTACTGTTAAAATGTGTTCCAAAAATACTATAATGATTAACATTTCCACCAAAGGTATATGATGCTCAATTCCCCATACCCTCACTAACACTGTATATGATCAAGCTATTAATTTTACCAGTGTGGTAAGAGAAAAGTGCTGCTTTATTTGACGTTTTAATTATAACTTCCTTGATTTTTTTCCAGTATTTTCCTAACAAATTTGAGCATCTTTCTTACGGTGCTCATTTATATTTTGTATTCTGTTATGTATTTGTTTATATCCTTTGTCATTTTTTTCTATTGATTTGCAGGACTATTTTATGTAACATGGATTTCTTGCTCATGTGTCTAAGAGATGGTTTGGTCAGCTGTAATAAAGGCTGACGTTGAGTTTGGGTCCATTCCACCCATACAAATTTTGGGCTTTCATTGAGTGACAGCAGAAATTGGGAACATTTCCTTTTCATGGAGGAAATGGAAGTTCCCGGAGAGTGATTGGAAATATGGGATTTCTCCTCAGGGTTAATATACCTTCACTTCAACCCATATTTTACTGCTCAAAACAAATTACGTGGATGAACTTCAAATCAGTAGGGTGCTGAATTTACTCTTTCATGGATGTCACGGGAAGAAAGGAGTAAATATTTGTGAACAAAACTCCAATCTACTCAATTTTAGTCTTAGCTCACTCTAGCTTAAGCCCTCCCAGAAGGTAGTCATGGTGCAGAATTTGGTGAATATCTTTGCTATATATGTCTTTGGAACTACTCAACAAATATAATACATGTGTGCATGAACTATATTATATATATTGTTGTATTCAAGATTTATCTGTGTTTACAAAAGTAATCTCTAATAAACATGAACAGATTATCAATCTGACTGGTAATTAGAGAATATAAATTTAAATAACAATATTTAAAATTTTTGTCTTTATGCAAATGAGTATGATAACATCAAGTGTTGGTGGATAACTATGAAATGACAATTTTTATTTATGGATTATGAAAGTGTATATAGAGAGATAGTGATTTGGTTTTGATTCATCAAGTTGAAGTTTCACAAAACCTACAATAAAGTAGGTTCCTTTGTTTTTCTGGAAAAGACTAACACAGGAATTTTCTATTCCTTCAAAGTTTTATAAAACTAAGCCATATAACATTTGGGGACTAATGTATATTCTGCATAAAACATGAACTACATTTTTCCCCCTATGATTATTATGCTATACAGAGTTTTTTACTTGATTCATGAATAAATTTAGATAATTTGTGGTTTTAAATATTATTAATTAGGTAATTAATAATTAGATACTATTAATTTTATTCCAGGACTCTGTTGATATCTATATTTTCTCTGTAGATCTCTCCTTGTTTTCCAGCACTGCTCTGAGGTGTTCTACTTTTTAGATCTATAGTTTCCATGGCTTGGGTTGAGGATATGAGATAAACCTGTCTATCTAGATTATCAAACTGATTTCCTCTGTTCATTTTAGCAGTGAGACAGGATAGACAACGTGTTAAATGTATTATCTTTGACATGTCATGTCTTCAAAATTTCACACTAAGTATGCATACATTTTAGAAAGTAAATGTTTACATTTCCAAGAAAATGTAGTAGCTTCCAATGAGCCTTGTAATAGTTCTTGACCATGATTATAGCATAGAAAGTCTCTTTGATTCGGCATCTTTCTTCCCCTTTCTTTCAGCTAGAACTTAGTAAGAAATCAAAGGTGGTGATGTTATCATTTCTTCCTCAGTTTGCTCTATAGTACACATTCCGTGTTTCATCGTTTTTAGTTTCATGAAAATTCTTCATGTTCACACAACTTAGGCAATGTGGCCAATTTGCAAATTGAGATGGGGTATGAAACTTAATGTTATCTGGCCAATTCAGAAAATACTCTTCTTAATTTTGAGATTCATATTTGGACAAACTAAAGGTACTTCATTCTATATAATTAAAGTTTATTTGCAAATTTTTATACACATACTTTACACAGGTTTTAGTAAATGTTTTTATGGATTACTGCATGTATTATAAATATTTTATAAATGATCTAGTTTTTCCATGTACATCAAATTATCTGGAGTTTGGAGCCTCACATTTTCTTTCTAAGAGAATTCCAATTGTATTTTATGACTTAAGTTAGAAAGATAAAAAAGATATCATATGAAAAACTTAGAAAGTTGAGCTCTTCTAAATTAGAAATAACTGAGGTGTTTGAACAATTTGTAGAGTAAGCTTTTTCAGTGAGTTTGCTCTTGACTTGGAACTAATAAAAATTTACCTAATTAAAAAATTTTAAGATGGAATTAGTGGCAAAACAATAATCACAACCCAACTACAGTACCCAAGCCATCCTTATTAATAACTAATAATTCATCCAAAAATCTTTCCATATTCCCTACTTTTACAGTTTTACCAAAATATCTCTCTACATAAATACGTAATATAGCTGCTATAAATACAACCTCAGCTCAAAGTTATTTGGTGAGAGGGTAACTAAATTAAAGTTCTATTTACTTTCTGACCAAACGACTTTGGGCTGAGGTTGTATTTATTCATTGAGTAGCTGCACCAGTGCCAACCAACTGGCCCATAATGAATTAGCCTGCTGTCTAATATATTTCAAAAATTAGATGAGATACATATTTTAATGTAACCCCAAATGTTCTTTTTATAAACAGACAAAAATCTCAGCCTTCAAATTCACAGTTTATATATATGAAAATTAAAAGGACATAAGTGAGATTTTAACAAATTTGTACAAATTTGGAGGCTTCAAGCTGCAATTCTGTTTTAAAACTTCTTTGTATGAACAAAATTGCTATGAAAATTTCTAATTGCATTTCTCAAATACCAATATAATTCCAAACATTAAAAAAATTCAACACATTCCCACTCATTATTTGTGCTTCAGGCATAGTGCTGTTCATATTCTAATTAGTCATTATCATGTAATTTCTAATTATCTGAATTTTAAACATTAAAAATTAGAAGATCAAACTTTTAAATGATAGTAGCAATGAATTAGCCAAGAGTGTTGAGAGAATTGAATTCAATACAAGAAAAAAAATTATTATTTTCAAATGTCATTTTTTTATTAAATGAATTTCACTTTATATTACCTGAAAAACCATAACCAGTAATTTTAGAAGTAAATTGAAAGACCCAATTACTGAGGGGAAAGATCAACTGATTAATAAGATGATATTTCAAAAGCTCTATTTCCTCTAATGATACAAAACTATAAAATATTAATATATTTTTGCTGCCGACACATCCCAGAACAATTTTCAATTTTCTAAATGAGAGAGTAGTGATGATAATCCGTGAGATTTTGCAGAACAAACTTCACAAAAGTGCGTAATCTCTTTCTATGCCACAAGGGTGATCATAGGAGATCAAATCGAATTGAAAATTTACATAAATACCAGTTAAAAGAATTTTAGTTCTGACCAAAATGAATCCCATTTCAATAAGTGTATGAGGTCAACTGATAGCATGGTTAGGTTGTGGAGGTGGGTAATGTTCGAAGTGCTTTAGGTAACATACAGTCTTGGGAGTAAAATAGTTTTGTTTTGTTTTTTTTAAGATTTTATTTATTTATTTATTTGAGAGAGAGAGAGACAGAGATAGTGAGAGAGAGTACAAGCAGGGAGGAGAGGGAGAAGCAGGCTCCCTGCTGAGGAGGGAGCCCAATCAGGGGCTCGATCCCAGGACCCTGGGATCATGACCTGAGCTGAAGGCAGATGCTTAACCAACTGAGCCACCCAGGCATCCTGGTAAAATAGTTTCTTTTGGAGTTTCAGTGTTCTAGTACTGAAAGTAAATATGTATTTCAAATTCACCTAAATAAATACTTTTCAAATAATAGCTGAAGGTTAATTTCAAACTCAGAGAATGCAAACTCAGAGAGGTTTCATAGTAGAGCAGTGGAAATAAAAAGCTAATTTAATAGATGTAGAAAAATGTAAGAAAAGGAAGGAAACCTACACAGTTATATGAGAGACAATTTAAAATTGGGACAGACCAAAAGGAGTCCATGGTTCACTGCGAAATTTAAACGTGATTAATTGGAAGTGATGAGTTTAAACCATGTTTTGCCATCTAAGGCACTGGTGTTAAGTGTAAGGTTAAATGAATGAGACGTTCCCAACAAAAGATAGAGTTCTGCTAAAGATTATTAATATCAAGTCTTATTTACGTGAACAATAGAGTTTTAAATAGTTATGAAGGTTGTTGATGCTGTCTTCTTGTAGATGGGGTAGAGAATGTAAAGGATGACTTGAAGGGCAAAACAATTCTCTAAAAAATTGGAAGAAAGAAAGAGAAACAGAGATAGAAAAAATAAAGAAAGAAAAAAGAAAAGTAGAGAAAAGAAAGGAAAAGAAAAAAGAAAAAAGAATCAGATCCTAGAGTAAAATAGGTGTGTTATAGGTTAAATGTAGCATAGCAAAATAATTACACTTTATTTTTCAGAGTACAGCCCCAGGCCAGAAAATTGGGAAACAAAACTGGAATTATAGATTTCCAGGTGTTAAATCTATTAATACTTAGGGGATTAGATCTCAGATCTAGAATCATAAAAATTCAGTTATTTTTAGAAAGCACTATGTTACCCAAAGAAATATAATCAATTGCAAAGTTGCAGAAAGTAAGAAATTGTAGGTTTTATGGAAACACACAGACCTCATTTGGATAAGCCTTGAAGAAAGGAGAGGTAATTATATTATAGTAGTGTACCACTGCCTTCCGTGGAGAAAGAGGGTATTGGCATTCTTTTTTTTTTTTTTGTAATAATGCTTATAGAACCAGTTCAGTGAGAAAATGTAAGGAATGGTATGTAATACAAAGATATAAGAAATGTTTCACTTTTCTAAACTCAAATTTCCGTGAAGCCTTAATTTGCTTTACTGAGCACCAAAAGGGTAGAGAAACGATGAGGCAGTGCTTTTTGAGATTTCTTTCATGTCGACAAGGAAAAGCTGGTTCATAAATTGAAAACGGTAAGAATTGCAGTGGGAATTGACCCTATTATTCCATAAGTGTAATACTGAAGGACATGGTCACATGCAAACTAAAGATCAGCTTGTTTCCTCCTTTGTGATTCTCCAGTGATAAGAACACAATTACAATGAATGGGCCTTACCTGTTGATATTCCATCTCTCCAGATAGACTTTGAAACTTTCAAAATCAGCAATAATATTTTATTCTTCTTTAATGCATAGCACAATATTTCTTGTTTGGGAATTTAATATTGTTGATTCTCATTATTCATGGACTCTGTTTACAAATTTGCCTACTGACTAAAATTTATTTGTAACCCCCAAATCAATGCTCATGATACTTTCACAGTAATTTGGAGACATGCATATGTCCAGAGAGGTAAGAAATGTGAATCACCCAAAATGTACTTTCCCAGCTAAGATCAAATCAGGAGATAATTTGCCTTCTTGTTTTTGTTCTCACACTACAAACAAGTATACTTTTTGTGGGTTATTTATTGCCATGTTATTTTTCATCTTTTCATTTTTTACTATTGATGTCACTGCTTAAAATGGCCACCGAGCAGAGTGTTCAGTGCTGTCTACTGTTCCTAATTACAAAAGGCTGTGATGTGCTTTACTGAGACTGAGTTTTGGGGAAGCTTTGTTCAGGCATGAGTTATACTGCTGTTGACTGTGTGTTCAATATTAATGAATCAACAATATGTATAAAATAAGGTGTCTTTAAACAAAAGACATTTAAAACAAGGTTATGTGTGCAAAAATGTTGTGGCCATGGCTTGTAGGTATCTAGCACTGCATTTTTTCAAGGAGCAATGATGTGGGATTTGCTAATTCACTATTTACAGCAACTTTACAGAACAAAACTATAATGAATAATGAGAACCAAATGTATATATTTTCTTGAAAAAGTGTTCTTTCAAAGACGTATTTATTATTCACAAAGCTAGTTAGACTTACTTTTCTTACCTTTTCATATGTTTTTTTAAAATATAGTTAATGTGTAATGAAACAGATTCAGGTTTTTAGGTATTCACTAGCTGAAGTTCTTGAATTTAATTTGTATCTCCACCAGTTGCATTCCAAATGACATGCTATATCTTTACATTGTCTGTAACTTCTTTGAGTTTTTGCCTTCATTTGTATAATTTCCTCATGAGGCAGTTATAAAGACACAAAGGGCTAGTATACAACAAAATATTTTTTCGTACTTTAAAAATACTGAACAAATAATTGTTATTCTTG
The DNA here is from genome assembly GCA_028534135.1 of Potos flavus. Lineage (NCBI taxonomy): Eukaryota > Metazoa > Chordata > Mammalia > Carnivora > Procyonidae > Potos > Potos flavus. Next base: position 94,582,114 of record CM052883.1, read on the forward strand.
GTATAGATTTGATCTATTGAGACAAATATTTAAATTTAAATTTAAAAACTTATTTAAATAATTACTACTAGCATAAACATTTTACTCAGTTTTTTGTTTTTTTTTTAATTGACTCAGCAACTACTAGATATTTGGAAGGCATCATCTTTGGGACTGTGAGCATAAGGAATGTAAAAGTATAAGATTCCCATACTCAAAAGAGCTTGTAGTGTAGGTGGAAAAATTTAGCATTCATATATTTTAATAGCAATATAAAGCACTAAATGATAAACACAAAAAGTCAGTTTCCATTAGGGCACTAAGAAAGGCGAAACCTTAAATAAAACTTCCCTCTGAGAGACAGTATAAGTGATAGACAGTTCTTTCACACGGAAGCAGGAAGAAAGGAAAACAAAAAGCTTATGTTTTTGGCATTTTGTTTTTCTGGATTTTAAAAATTATTTAAAATTTATGAAGAAAAATACTCCTAAGAAACATTCCAGTGCAATAATTTTTACCTAGAGAGAGTATAATATGTTTGATGTCAAGTTTGTTCCAAAAGGTGATTGGGAAAGTCACATTATGTACTTTTTTTTCTTGCAAAAAACATGTAGGCTTTTCTACATTTGTATGCTTTAACGGTGTTTGCTGGTTGTGACATAATCTCTACTTAGACTAATTACTAACTGCTGTAATTATACAAATCATGCTTATACACACTAATTTACTTAAGATGGTATTTAAACAAACAAACAAAAAAAAAACATTTTTCTTACCCGAAGTGGGGAAGGATGAGGTGCTGAGGTGTATTAAATAAGGAGGGTCAAGAACCACAGAGGTAGCATGAGTGGGGCAAGCAAGTTGGTGGCACGATGAGGCAGGTGTTCTTTACCTGTGCTAAGCAGCTTTCTTCTTGTTCCTAAAGCACTTTCTTATCCCCTTAATCACAAGCGTGAAACTCAAAAACATTGGGAATCAAATAAAAAGGAATTATCTTACTGGGTGATGTAGCAATCCATCCCAGATGCTATTTCTTTGTAACCAGATTCTGTGTACCTATTGCAGCCTCTACTTCTCTAACATAATATTTTGAACGTTGCTAAGCACATCAATAAATCAGCAGCTAGTAGCTAGAGGAGGCACCTAAAAGCCCACTCCTTCTTCTATATATTATTTATTAGAAAAGAAGACAAAGAATGTATTAAACCCTGATAACTTATTTTACTTTCAGTATTCCCCTTGATTGTCATCACAATCTGATGAGATTTTGCCTATTGAAAAAAAATAAGCTGATTTCGATGAATGATTTTCTAAATTTATGGTGAATAAGAGGTAAAATTGGTATTAGAACTCTGACTCTAATGCCTATACCTGTTCTATTTTATGTTATGTCAACAGCACCTGTAGGACACCTGTTAGAATTATCTTTTTTTTTTTAATTATTTATTTGAGAGAGAGAGCATGAAAGGCAGGAGGGTCAGAGGGAAAAGCAGACTCCCTGCTGAGTAGGGAGCCCAATGCGGGACTCAATCCTGGGACTTCAGGATCATGACCTGAACCAAAGGCAGTTGCTTAACCAACTGAGCCACCCAGGCGCCTGTTAGAATTATCTTAAGTCACAGCCACACAGGCCCCGCCACTCAGACACTGTTTGACTATAAAACAAGTCTGAAAGAAAATTCCTTTTCTCTATAATAAAAGCTGATTAATGTTTGTTCCATTACTTTTTCTTTTGATTCTGGATTTTTTTTTTAAGATTTTATTTATTTATTTGACAGAGAGAGATCACAAGTAGGCAGAGAGGCAGACAGAGAGAGAGGGGGAAACATGCTCCCCGCTGAGCAGAGAGCCTGACTCAGGGCTTGATCCCAGGACTCTGAGATCATGACCTAAGCCCAAGGCAGAGGCTTTAACCCACTGAGCCACCCAGGCATCCCAAGATTCTGGATCTTGCTTGACTGTGCCAGCAGTTCCCACTAGGATCTGGGTCCCTGGTTCATAGTGCTCTTTTTTGTTCCCTTCCCCAGTGCTATTCATATTCAATATGTCCTACTTAGTATAGAACAGAGATCAGGGCATCAGCAGTCATCTTGATAAAATCTTCTCAGCCTTAGTGTTGGAGGCAAAACATTTGGATTTATAAGCCATACAGAGCTCAACAGGTTTGGTTTGGTAGTTGACATAAAAAAGACAGAAGAATATTTTTTTAAAGGACTTGAGGTTAGAAATTGAAAAGTGAGCAGGAAGACATGGAGAACTATGGAATATGGGTTTAGTTAAAAAAAAAAAAAGCAGCTTCTGGGACACCTGGGTGGCTCAGTCGGTTAAGTGTCCGCCTTCAGCTCGGGTCATGATCCCAGGGTCCTGGGATTGAGCCCCACATCAGGCTTCCTGCTCAGCAGGGAGACTGCTTCTCTCCCTCCCTCCCTCTGTGTGCTCTCTCCCTCTGTGTTCTCTCGCTCACTCACTTACTCTCAAATGAAAATAAATAAAAATATTTTTAAAAATCAGCTTCTTATACCATTGCATTTTATATATTACTCTGTACTCATTTTTTTTTTTACTTGAGTATAGTTGACATGTAATGTTACATCAGTTTCAGGTATACAGCATAATGATTCACCCTCTCTATACTTTATGCTTTGCTCACCACAAGTATAGCTACCATCTGTCACCATGTAACTCTATTACAATGTCATTGACTGTATACCCTATGCTGGATCTTTTATTCCTGTTACTTATTCATTCTATAACTAGAAGCCTGTGTGGACTAACCTGCACACGTTTTGCTCATCTCCCCGACCTACCACCCCTTTGGCAAACATCAGTTTGTTCTCTATATTTCCAATCTGACTCTGTATTTTGTTTGTTTATTCATTGGTTTCGTTTGCTTTTTATTCATTTTTTGTTTATTCCTTTGCTTTTAGATTCCACGTATGAGTGACATCATATGGTATTTCTCTTTCTCAGCCTGACTTATTTCACTTAGCATAATCCCCTCTAGATCTTCCATGTCATCTCAGATGGCATGATCTCATCCTCTTTTATGGCTGCACAGTATTCCATTGTATATATGGATACCACATCTTCTTTACCCATGCATCTATCAATGGATACTATGTTATCTCCATATCTTGGCTATTGAAAATAATGATGCAATAAACATAGGAGTGCATATACCTTCTCAAATTAGTGTTTTTGTATTCTTCAGGAAAATACCTAGAAGTGGAATTACTGGATCATATGGTAGTTTTATTTTTAATTTTTTAGTAGCCTCCATATTATTTTGCACTGAGGCTGTACCAATTTATACTCCCACCAGTAGTGCACAAGGGTTTCTTTTTCTTTTTCTTTTTTTTTAAGATTTTATTTATTTTAGAGAGGATAAGAGAGAGAGAGAGCAGGAGTGAATGACAGCACAAGAGCAAGAGGAGGGAGAAGCAAATTCCCTGCTAAGCAGGGAGCCCAATGCGGGGCTCGATCCTAGAACCCTGAGATCATGACCCAAGCCAAAGGCAGATGCTTAACCTACTGAGCCACCCAGCTGACCCAAGGCTTCCTTTTTCTCCACATCCTTGCCAACACTTGTTATTTCTTTTTTATAACAGCCTTTCTGACAGGTATAAGGTGATATGTTGTGGTTTTGATTTGCATTTCCCTGAAGATTAGTGATAATTGAGCATCTTCTCATGAAAGAGAGAGAGAGCAAGAGAGCATAAGCAGGGGGAGTGGCAGAGGGAGAGGGAGAAGCAGAGGAGGGAGCCAGATGCAGGGTTTGATCCCAGGACTCTGGGATCATGACCTGAGCTGAAGACAGACACTTAATTGACTGGACCACCCAGTCTTCCCTCTTTGCCCATTTTTTAATCAGGCTGTGTGTGTGTGTGTGTGTGTGTGTGTGTGTGTTGAGTTGTATGACTTTCTTATATATTCTAGATATTAACCCTTTGTTGAATCTATGGCTTGCAAATATTTTCACCAATTTAGTAGATTACCTTTTTGTTTTGATGATTGTTTCCTTTGCTATATAGAAGCTTTTTAGTTTGATGTAGGCCCATTTATATTCTTTTGTTTTTGTTTCCCTAGACTTTGGAGATAGATCCACAAATACGTTGCTAAGACTGATGTCAAGGAGTTTACCACCCATGTTTTCTCTAAGACTTTTATGGTTTCAGGACTTACGTTGAAATCTTTTATCCATTTTGAGTTAATTTTTGTATATGGTGTAAGATTGTGGTCATATATTATTCTTTTGCATGTGACTGTCCACTTTTTCCAACATTTATTAAAAAGATAAATTTTCTTTCTCCATTGTATGTTCTTGGCTCCCTTGTCATAGATTAATTTTTCATATGTGTATAAGTTTATCTCTGGGCTCTCAATTCTGTTCTTTTGGCTGTGTGTCTGTTATTGTGTTAATACCATACTGTTTTGATTACTATAGCTTTGTTGTATAGCTTGAAATCAGGGAGCATGATATCTCCATCTTAGTTCTTCTTTCTCAAGATTACTTCTACTATTCAGGATCTTTTGTGGTTCCCTACAAATTTTAGAATTATTTTTTCTAGTTCTGTGAAGTATGCCCCTTGAATTTTGATAGGTATGAACAATAACTTCATTAGTTTTCTAAGTCAGCCTTCTATATCATAAATATGTCTGTGTATACATGTGTGTATGTATATGCATAAAGATATACATATTTACATGTGAGTATATATTGTGCATATACTGTATAAATAGCTTATATTACATTGTTTCAAAATAGAAAACCTAATATTACATATATTTTGCTAGTGAGATACTTGTTATTAGAGTCTTAAATGTCCATGAAAACACCATAAAAACTATTTACAAAATCCTATTCCATCTAAGTTGCAGCTGTGATCAAGTTTTATTGTTGGTTAGTTCATTTTGCTTTTTTTTTAAATAAAGTTTGAACAGCATGATATGAACCTGTTGTAGTAGATGAGATTTAGGTGAGTATTCCTAATTAAAAAGTATATATAGTCTCTAGAATAAATAGCTTTGTAAGTTGTCACATTTTTCTCTGAATTTCGTTAGAAAGAACACTAGTCTTTTAGTCTTTATTTTACATTTGTATTTGGGCTAGGGGATTGAACGGATGAATTTTTCTAGCATTCTGTTTCTTTAGGCAAGTATTCCAACTCATGAAGAAGGAAATGAAATGTAATTATCTCATATTTCACCTCTATATTGCTGGCATAGAAACCTAAGACATGTATTATACTTATCAAACACAATTCCCACTGTTTGTCTGTTTCCTCATTTATGAGCTCTTTGAGGAAAAAGACCAAATTTTTAATATTTTTGTTTTTCCAGTGCCTGGCATAGTACCTGAACATAGCAGATTTTGAAATAGTTTATTTGTAAAACTTTATATGAGAAGAGGTAGCTAGGCCAAGAACTAGGGACATTTCTTAAAAAGAAGAAATAATGGTATCTTCACTTCATCTGTCCCCCTTACCATGTCTATCCCTACAAGAACACCTAGCCCTTGATTGTTAAAATACATTGGTTGCATTTCATCTAGCATTAGTTAAGTCTACTTCAGGAAGTGGGAATATTGGTGTCAATATTGACTGTGGGAGTGGGTCAGTTTGTATGTTAGTTGCTAACACAGAGACCAAGAACTGTTAATTTTTTTTTTAAGTGTGCCTTTGAAAAAGTTCTTCCTGTCTTCTTTATTCCAAATCTGTGAGTGGATATTTCCTAATACGATGTTGAAACTCCTGACAGAGAGATGATATTTTCTTTCCAGTCAACAACTGGTCGTCTCCCATATGTGGTAAAATATTAAAGATTTTAGGTATTCAAATTGATAATTCATTAAGCTGACCTCTAGCAAAATGTGGATTTCTGGAGTTTAGTCTGTTTCTGTGCACAGACTTCCCCATGATTTATGTTTTACAATGAATTCTACTTTCCAGTCTTCTTGTCACCAATTTTACTCTTTCTGATCAGTCTTTTCTGTCGCTCTCTCTGGAGTCTCATTTCAGTCGGCCTCATAAAAAATATATTAGTTATCATCCTAAAAGACTCCCAGCTTCTGTTTCTATGCCCGTCTGTCTACATGCAGGCTGCTCTAACAGGCATCAACTGACTCTGCTTGCTCGAGTTTACTGGGGTCCAGGATTATTATTCAAGGTAGCTTCTCCAGGCCCCAATGAACCCCTGGCCTCATGCTAATGGGTTTTTCTCCTAAAGATGCAAATAATGACTGCCTAAAGTCCTGTTTTAATTGTCTCAAAATGAGGCAATCTGGCATCCTTGCAGAGTCATAAATAATCCTCTGGAACTACTCACAGAAATACTCTACCAAGATGTTTTTTCAAGACCTGTAGTAAAAAATGTGCAGTGCCAAATAGCCACTATAAACCAGATCGCATCTGTAGGAGGGGGTTTGCTGAAAGAAGCTTCTATCTGAGTCTCCCCCTTTTACTGTAGATATAAAAACCACTTTCACTCATTAGTATTACTCTAGTAGTGATGTTTAGGACTCAAACATACTATCCAAAGAACCAATGTAAAGTTAAGGCTTTAGGAAAATGAAAAGTGAGGCTTTATTTGTGCCGCAGTCAGATCAATCATGCTTATTTTTTTAAACCATATTGTTAAACCATATTCTATCACTATTTAAATTTATTATTTCAAAAATACCCGGAACTGCACTTCAAGCACTTCGATAATTTATACGTAGGATTAAAAGAGTAAACAGGGTAAATTAGAGGAATAAAGAGTTCAGGACAAAAAATTCAACTTTACTACTACATATTAAATATAATATAGCTGACCCATTATGGAAAATTAAATGCAGAGAATAAGGGTGTTAATGTTAACCAAGCCTCGGTATTTATAATTGGCATTTATATTTATCATTACATACTCAGATGTAGTCTCTGAAGGATAATAAGTATGCAATAAATATTTATTGAACACATGAATTAATGAATAAAACTTTTAATATCATCCTTAGTTTCCTTGATAAAAACATTGCATACAGTTTCATAAGCATTCACCTCGGCAGTAATTAGTCATCCAGAAATCTAATTTCCATAATCTTAACCCTCTGGAAAAGAGTCAAGAGCTCCGCACACTGTATATGAGAATATTATACAGCTTTTGGTGTTCACAAATGAGTAGCTGATACCACTCATTTGTGATATCAAATAGCATTATGTTTAAGAATTAAATAGGAAAAAAGATGCAAAACACAGCTGCTTAACATTTTAGAGTGTAGATAAACAGAGATGAGTTTCAATCATACAGAATATTCATTTTCACTGAAATTTTATATAATGTCATACCTTGATAAATAAGTTATTTTTTTCATTAAGAAGACTTTGATGAAAGCGAGATCCTGGAGAAGAAGAAGGGTAGGAAGAATATGTGTCATGATTCATCATTCTCAAAGTGTAGATGGTGAATGGATTATTTAATGAGCCAGGCACAGTGAAGGCTAATCAGTGAAAATAGAAATTAGCTGATTAAGCATTCTTAGATGACTGAAAGAAAGCATGTTACAAAAATAGAGAAATTGGAAAAAATTCATTTATCCTTTACAGCCTTATTCTTCCAGAAAACTTTGTTTAAAACATCTATGAAAGAAAAGTTTCTTCCTTATTTCTAGGGGAAAATAACATTAGAACAACTTTTCTTATAAACCTACATTATCTCTTAACAATCTCTACTCTCAAAAGGCACTTCCTAATATTGAATCCAAAATTTTGCCGAGTGACAAGCTAATAAATTATCTATGCAAATATTGAAATATTTACCAGCTTATTTTTCAACTTTTTATTTCTTCTCATGGTTCTCTATTTAATGTTTACTGTTTTGGGGGGCACATTTTTTCTGCATTCTCTGCATCAATTAATAAGACTTTCTGAGCCTCTTAAAAACAGTATCTGAATGTATAATCTGCTAAATATGAAAACAAATCAATCAAAAGATAATTACTGATTTTAACTTTAGGTCTGTATGAAATAAAAAGACATATGTCCCTACCTCAAAAATGAGGGAATTGGATAAAATATTAGAAACCATGTTTTTCAGATATTGGGCAACAGACAGCATAGGATAGTGATGTCTGAGTGACAGAAAACAGACGAAGTAAGCCCTCTGATCACCTCAGCTTCCTGCCTAGAAGAAGTTTTGGGGTTGTAGTGCAGGGAGAAAAAAACCTACAAAGAATGTGGTGGTCATTAATATGAGGAGACATAGATCAAAATTTGTGGAAGCCATAGTGCCTATAATTTGTGACTCGATATTGGAGAGAGGTTGTTGCAGAGGGAAGGGTAAAGAGATTTGAAGAAGATTCCTCAACTCTTCAGCTGAGTACAACTCAATGCATGTGATAAAGGAAGTTACGAAGGCTGGGGAACGACCTTCCAGAAAAGAGAAAACTGAACAATTTCCAAATCTCACACATGGCTAGGAATAGTTCATATTACCACCAGCCAAAAATGTAAAAATCTCAATAAATAAGGCATCAGACAGAATTCTCGGAAAATATCACCTTAGTAATAGAGCTCAATTAGCCCTGGATTAAAGACTGCTCTGCAGTGACCAGCAAAGCTTAAAAGTAAACCTCAGATGTATTAAACAAATTCCAAGTAACTTAAACTACGTGCCAAAAAAGTCCAACACTATTTACATGAATGCAATAAAATAATACCAAGAACTCAAAAATGTAAAATTCATACTGTTCAGCATCCAAATTTCCAAACTTGGTAGGAAGCAGGAAATTTTGGCCCATATGAAGATAAAATTCAATCAATGCAGACAAATAGAAAATTACATAGATGAAGTAATTTTTAAATTGTAAGTTCTAATTATAATTTTATTTAAAACAGATCCAGAAAAATAAAATGTGTTCCATATATTCAGAAAAGTGAAGGGAAAACACAAATCTATTAAGAGAGAAAAGTGAATAAAAACAAAAAAAAAACACAAACGGGAATTCTAGAGAGATAAAATTCAATACTGGAAGTGGAAATAAATAATGAAATTAGCAAGGATTAGATTTTGAAAAGAAATCAATAGACTTAAGGGCTTAGCATTAGAAACTATCTATAATGAAGCACATAAAAAAGAAATATAAACGAAGCAACTAACAGATCAGTGACCTGAGGAACAATATTAAATGTACTGTAATATTCATAATTTAATTCTCAGGAAAGGAAAGAAAAGAAAGAGAAGAAAAATCTTGAAGAAAAAGTAAAAAATAAAAAATAAATGAAAAGAAACTGATGGAAACTATAAAACCAAATATCCTAGAAACTCTAAGAACCCAAAGCAGAATAAGCGTAAAGAAAACCACACCAAGGGGTGCCTCAGTGGGTTAAGCCTCTGCCTTCGGCTCAGGTCATGATCTCAGCGTCCTGGGATTGAACCCTGCATTGGGCTCTCTGCTCAGCAGGGAGCTTGGCTTCCCCCTCTATCTCTCTGCCTGTCTCTCTGCCTACTTGTGATCTCTGTCAAATAAATAAATAAAATCGTTAAAAAAAAAAAAAAAATCCCACACCAAGCACCCGGAAAAGAAACTTTTAAAAACCACTGATAAAGAGAAAGTCTAAAAGTAGTCAGAGAACAAAAGGTAAGAACAGAGAAGGATTAAAGTCATGAAGTGATATATTTAAAGTGCTAAAATAAATAACTGCCAAACTCAGATTTGACAGCCAGCAAAAATAATTTTTTAAAACACAAAAGCAAAATAAAGACATTTCAGACAAATAAAATGTGTAGAGCAGGAGACCTGCATCACAAAATATGTTTAAAAAGTTTTTTCTGGAAAAAGAAAAATTGGGGGTACCCTAAACAGTAATTATGCAATTAATTGCAAAAGACATTGCTTATTTTTTAAATTTACTGTAAAATATAACTTCCTCCTTATAGCAAAAAGGCAATAACAATGTAGAAGTAAACATATGTAGAAGTAAAATACATGACATCTGTAATGCATGGGATAGGTGCTGAGAAATAATGGCTAAAACAAACCATATCAATAATTTCATTAAATGTTCTTATAACACTTCTCATTAGAACTGTAATGCAAGCTATATATGGAATTGTGAATTTTGGAGTAACCACATTAAAAAAAAAAAAAGAAACAGGTGTAACTAATATTAGTATATTAGTGTAAATAATATTAGTATATTTTGTGCAACTCAGTATATACAAAATATTATCACTTTAACATGTAACCAATGTAAAAAATATTGAGTATTTTACATTTTTTGTACTAAATCTTTAAAACCCAGAGTGTATTCTATACTTACAGCATTTCTTAGTATCAAGTGTTCACTAGCACATGTGGCTATTAGCCACCATATAGAACAGAATAGATCTAAGTCATGATTGTGGTGATGGTTATATGATCTAGCACGTTTGTCAAAACTTACCAAATTGTGTGCTTAAAATTGATGTTTTATTATATTACATTATACTCAGCATAAGACACCAACCAAATCACAGTACAATATTTCCATCATACTTGAAAGTTCCCTCATGACCTTTCCAGTCAACCCCAACCATACCTATAGAAGTTAGCACTATTTATACTTCTGTCACCATAGGTTAGTTTTGCCTGTTCCTGACCTTTATATATATGAAATCATATATCATTTATTCTTTTGTGTCTCTTATATTATTTGACATGATATGTGGAAGACTCATTCATGTTGTATATATAGTTTATTATATTTTTACTACTAAGTGGTATTCCATTGTATGAATACAGTTTAGGTATCTTTTTCTCTTGGCAGACATTTGGGCTTTCAGTCTAACCATTATGAATAAAGTCACTATGACATTCTGTTCACCTGTACCCAGCCTTTGTGTATATAAAAATATTTTTTGTAATACCTAGTAATGGAATTGCTATGTCACGGATATTGCATACGTCATATGTGCTGTGTTTATTAGAAAATGTCAAATAGTCTTACAAAATGGTACCATTTTATATTCTCACCAACAATGTATAAGAATTACATTTGCTTCACATCCTTGCCAATATTTAGTAAGGCCAGTCTTTATAAATTTTAGTCATTTCGAAAGGTATGCAGTAGTATCTTTGTAGTTTTAATCTGTATTTCTTCGATGAATGATAATATTGAGCATCTTTTCAAATGTGTATTAATCATTACATATCTTTTTGGGAAAGTGCCTTTTCATTTATTTTGCCCATTTTTATTTTGGGATGTCTGTATTTTTATTACTGATTTTTAGAAGTTCTCTATTCTCTCTCTGATCGCTGTAGTATCTTTAGCCTATTACTTATCTTTATGGGAGAGCATGTCAAATTTGTTTTCCATTCTACTTGTCTGATTATTTAGTTTTATCTCTACCTCTGAACTATAATGTAGATATTAATTCTTTTATTTTATTTTCCTTAAATAAGTGTGTTTTATACAGCTCACTCCCTCAGTCACATTTCCTTCTACATAAAATTATGTCATCTCACCTTCTATCTCTTGATGAAATAATTAATTCATTATATTGAAAAGGAAAAAAAAGGGTGATTTAAAATGTTTACTTCTTTAATAACAAAATATTGTTCCAAATGATGCTTGTCTTTTTTGCCTTGGGCCAAAATTATTTAGCAGAATCTTTTTCAATACCATGTACTTTCCCCCACATTTTAGGTTGATAATGCTGCTGAAAACCCATATGGCAAATTTTTATTGAATCATTTCAGTCCCCTACATTTCAGACTTTAAGCCAAAGTACACATCGAAGGAAACAACCGCAGACCAAATTTTTCTGCTCTAATGATGATTCTGTTAGAAAGAGGAAAGGGCTCCTATTTCCAAGGACTGATGACCATGGAAAAGAGAATATAGTTTTTCAGCTCTTTCTTTGCTAGGCACTGTGCTTGAAAAGCTGCCACACAGAGAGTATACTACTCCCTTGGCTTTTATCTGTGTTTGCAGTTTTTCTTAATGACTTTCCAACCCATAATTTTCCTCTGTTATTTTGACCCTGATATTTTTTGCATCATTATGATATGTGGGCACCAATTTGATTTTTTAAAAAGCACAAGATGAGAGATTATTCATTTGGCTGCCTGAGAAAGCAGATCATGGTCAATAGGTAAAGTGGCTTCTGACTGTGTACTACTTCAAATGGTTTTTTATAATACTTATCATATCACATATAGTTAGCTTTTTTTTTTTTTAAGTGACTGCTGGCTGAACTCAGAGCTTGTTCATAGGCTACAATAACTACCAGAACTCTTTTTGCCAAGCCTTGTATTAAGCGTTCACAAGCAATATTTCTTTTAATTCTCAAGATAACATTTGAGGTAAATACTATTATTACCTCTGTTCTACAGATGAGAAAACTACTGACTAACGGTGTTAAGTACATTGGCCAAAGTCATACAGCAAGGTGAAAATAAATGAAAAATAAAAGTCTCAGTAGGTCTTCAGGGGTGTAAAAAGCATATTGGTAGAGTCTCTCCCCTTTGTCTTCATCATTTTTTTTGCAGACTCAACTCAATGTTGATACTGTTCAAGACGAGTTGCCTGAGTAACACTTTCTTATGGTGATTAATTTGTATCCTATGCTTTCCTGAGCACTGACATTCTAATGGTGCCAGTAAGTCATCATGGATAGAGAGGAGCACAATGGTAACACAGACGGAACTCAAATCTCTCCTATTCCTTCTACAGCTCCAATTTCCATTTTTTTAAATTTGTAAAACTATTTGATAGTATCACTTGTGGTGCTCTTCAAAATTACAAAATAGTAATGTAAATTCATATATAATTAATTGTCCCTAAATACTGAAAAGCAAGAGCTAATAAAAAAATCTGCTCTGTGAAGTGAATCTTTTTCTACTTTTAAAATTACTCACAATATCTTAATATAAGCAAATAAAATGAACTTCTTTGTTAAAGACATTGTATAAGCAAAGTAGGGAAAACAAACCTTTTAATCTTAGAACATTTGTACAAGTAAAATATAATTACTTTTATTAAACTAGACAGATCAACAAAAAAGTAAGTTTAAAAGAACTGTCCTGAAATCTCAGTACCATGCAATTCTTATCTTACCACATTTTTTTTTTCGTAAAGACATGACAGGAAGGATAAAAATAAAATAATTCCAGACATATTCTGGTTGAGATATGTGGGGTGGGAGAGATACAGTTCATTCAACCACTCAATAGAATCCACCCTGTTTTAATGAATGCTATAATGTTCTCCAATGGTAGGCATTTTATAGTTTCAAATACCTTTAACTTTAAGTTCTTATTTATATTCTAGATGTGAATTTGACAGTTCCTAATGATTTTTCAAAAAATCATCTGATTCTTTCAGATGACATACCCTGCTAAATGGAAATATTTCAGAAAACATAAAAGGCCTACTAATAGCATGGATCAGGGGTTGACAAACTTTTTCTGTACAGAGCCTGATAGTAAATAGTTTAGGCTTCATGGGTCATACAGACTCTGTCAGACCTTCAAAAGTCCTTGCTTTGCAGGTAAAAGAACTTTTGAGAAGGTCCTGAAAAAAATAACTATGCAAACTGAAACCATGCAGAGCAATCTCAATAATTAATGGGTATATTACGACTGCTCCATAGCCTTTAAAATTTTTGTCAAAATTTTAAATAGTCACAGCCAATTGTAAATGTACAAGAAATTTTAAAAAATAGTAAAACTGCTATTTATCTAGTATACTGTGACTTCAAACATTGAAAATGTGGAGAATTACATTTTTTTAATTTATTATTCTGGTTGTGATAGTGTATTATAGTTTTGAGAGATGTTTACCATTGGATAAAGGGCACATGGGATCTGTCTGATTATTTTTTAGCACTGCATGTGAATTTACAATTCTCTAAAAAGATTGAATAAAAAAACTTAGAAGTAGTTTGAACAATACTTGCTCTCTTCTTATTGTATAACTAAATATATGGCATGGGCATCCTTTCTGTGCCTTGGTGAATTGCCATGCTTCTTTCTAAGTTTGCATTAGCTGCCAATATTTTATCCTTCGCTCTTTCAATTTCAATAAAATATCTCCAAAATTTCCTTCATTGTGAGGATTTTGCCACCATCACTTCCTCTGAGACATCTTCATCATTTTCATCACACTCACTTTACTTACTATGTTGATAAATTCTCCTTCATCAAATTCCTCTCTGGCTGTATATCTGGAGTCTCTCTAATTACAGTAATGTTAACATTCTCATGGTCCGCTATTGCTTCTCTAGCTTTATTTATGTTATACTCAAATTTCACATCAAGCATTATTAGTTTCTATTTCTTCAAACACTTTATCTTTTTTGGCTAAGTCTCTCTCTCTCTCTCTCTCTCGATTATCCATTTTTAAAAAATACCACATGAGTTTATCACTAGAAAAGTAGGAAGTAACACAATAACATGCTTTTCTGTCTGTGTGTGAACTGAATAGTTGACGCTCAAAGGTAATTTGCTGATTGGTCATTGATTATGATATGCATCTGTTATTTACACAGTGATTTGGGGACTAAAGAACTAGCAGCAAAGTTTGTGCTTTATGGAATTACAGTTAATATAACATGGTACATGCCTGTACTCAACCCTGACATTGCAGTGTGAAAGCAGCTGTAGACAGTATGTAAATATATAGGCACTGTTGTGTGGCCAAAGTAGCAAGTCTTCTTGCTTTGTAGTTTTTTCTATAGTTTGACCCTGCTACAAAGTCCTTTCTTGCAGCCCCTCATCCAAAGCTGGCTTCTGTGTCACCAACTAAATGAGTAAGAACAATATTCCTGAGTGTGGAATATGCTGTCTCCATAACCTCAAGAAACCAAATAAGGGCTGTACTTCTTTCTTAGTGATGGGAGATCCTAGTTGCAATAATGTATTCTTTGTTATGGATGGCATATTTTGGTATATTCCAGTTCATTGGACCCATAAACACTTCACTATCGGTAGCTCCTAAATCTCCGTAGGTTTTAAGCTGCTATTTCTTGACTATGTGTTTTTTTTTTCATCAAAGTTGCCAGCATGCTGCTTCTTACTCATCATGTCCACTTAACACAATGCCAACCGTATTACTATAAATCTACAGAATATCCATTGGATCCTGGTCCCTTTGGACTATCATATGATAGAGAGGAGAGTTAACATATATATCACAATACATACTTTTGTTCATTCTATGTGATTGTTAGCCACCTCTGATTCATCTTCCTGATAGAGAAGGAATAAAATATTTTCTTCAGATAATGACTATGTATCATTTACTTAGAGTTATGTTAATGTGCTTTAACTGCTCCTACCAGGAAAACAGCAATTGGGTCTACTTCTTAGTTGAATTTTTGATAGTCTATTTTTAAACTCAGGATCTCTCTGGCTTTTATAGGAGCTATCCTAGTAAATTAAATGAGGAAATGATAAAGATTATCACTCTGGCGTCCTTCAAGACTACAAGGGTGACACTAATGTCTTGCCATTCCTTTTATATTTAAATGTACTATCTTGATCAAGTTTTTGAAGGGACAGTTCCAGGAACTTGCTGTGGCCTTTCCCATTATAACTTACCTCACAGGATCAATGGAAAGGTATGGCAATTTTAATAACATTGCTTCAAAAATCTTTCAAACTCCTCCTATTCTGTCTCCTTTATATCTTTGTAGTCTGTGACTGATTTGATCACTAGATGATGCAGTGGAAGTAATGCTATATGCCTTTCAGGGCTATGTCAGAAAAGGCCATGCACTGTCTACCTATTTCCCATGAAATGCTTGCCTTGGGAAAAAACAGCTATCATGTAAGAACTCCAAATACCATAGGGACTCAGCATGTACTACTGTAGATAACATCCTCACCTGAGCTGTTAAGCAACAGCCTGTACCAGATGGTATCCAAGTGAGGAAGTTATCTTGGATATCTAATCCAGTCGAGTCTTCAGATGACTATAACCTCAGGAAACATCTGACCACACCAGCATGAGAAGTCTTGAGTAAGAACTGCCCAACCAAAGTTCTTCCTGAATTCCTGATCCTCAAAACATGAAGAAATAAAATGTTTATTTTAAGCCACTGAACTTTGGGATAATTTGTGATATTGCAATAGTAACCAGAAGAAAGGATTATATCAACTAACAAATAAGATGTGCATTTTGATTATATGTTTGAGGACTTGGAAAATTACTAACTGGTATGTCTGTGGAACAAGTGAAACCAGAGTAAAATGAACCTGGGCCAGGTTCACTTATTATCCATTTATTATCCCTCTGCCATATATTGTCAGGAAATGATTATTGAGTTAATATTCACAGATTCTTTTGGGGGAAGAACTAGGAGAACCATTACATATTTCCTATGATGTTACAGGGTGCTGGAGATCCAGCCTCCCACTCACTCTGTGAGTTCTTGGTCTATAAACTGACTCGAGTGTGCAAACTGGGCAAGGCATCATGACTTTTATTGGGGCTGCTTTTCTTGATTTCCTTTTCAACCAGTATGATAATGTTTGCTTTGCTTTGTTTTATTTTGTAAATCAAGCAATGTCACTGTTGGCTACCATATTGCTTTTTCTCAGAAGCACTGTGTTCTGTTAACAGTTACCATAGTGATGGTTGGTTCAGTCCCTGGCTTCCACTCTGACTTTGACACATATTTCAATAATTTCACTCATCTTTCTCCTGAAAATTAAGTCTTGCCACCTGGCCTTTATTACTGTGGCATTCCATCACCTTTCTTTCGATCAGATAATATCATCTTTTAAAATCATTCCTAACCTACAGGGGATAGCCATCACAGATATTTACAATACTGGTGTACCCCTCACTAACACTTTTCTTCCCAGTTTGCTAAATGAATTGCGATCAGGGTTCCCATACAGTTTCACAGATTTATGTATTATATGCACTCTTATTGCCCATGTTTGTGAGCATTTTATCTTTTCTCCACTGTTTACCGAGGTATCTCTGCATTTCTCTTTATTTAGTGAGGGCAATCACTTTTTCCAGCCTTTCACAAGCCACTCAGTAGTAATTAACACCATCTCCCAGTGTCCTTGTCAAAGGGCTAAATTCTATGTGACAGGGGAGTGTTCCTATATGAGGAAACTGTCCCTTATATAACTGTATAGTCTGTTATCCTTGATCTAGCACCCTCAGATCTAATCCCATATAAACTTTCCAGGGTCCCATCTGTAATCTTGGCTAGGTCCTGCAGTTTCTTTGGCACTTAGTTATTTTTTCCCCCTTTAGCAGACCCAGCACTTCCCCAGCCAACTTAATCTGGCAAGGAGGAGAAGTAGAGGCATAGCCTGAGAAAGGAATGTGTTGTCTTGCAAGCAGAGGTGTCTGCATCATCATTAAGTAAGGATAAATGGTAGTCTTTGAACAGGGAGGAGTGGGACATTTCTGAAAGCCCAGAGAGTTTAAGGTTATCTGAAGTGTCAAGGTTCTAGGGACCATTGACCCAGATATCAACATCCTTTATCTCAGGATTCCACTCTTCCCTATTGAAACCGAGACTTCTTCTGTTCTCTAGCATCAGAAAATGTGAATATTTTTTATGTATTTCCAAAGAGTCATTGTGACTTTAATATATTGCTTTACAACAGTGATCAATCAAGAGTCTTTCTTTGTCTTTTTCTAGTGCATTGATAGTACCCCATGAGAGACACCTAATTCCTACATTATAATGACTAGTTCTTTTTTATTTCTTAAATGCTTGAGATATTGTATTACCCAATGCATTTATTTTCATTTGTTCACTACTGGTTAAAGTTTAATAATTGCACTGCTCTAGCATACCAGGGCTTATCAGTACCTCCTGTATTATCAGTAATAGGATTCACCATGGTGGCCAGCCAGTGGGTCACCTAGCTCTAATATCCCATTTTATAGTTCACTATTTAGAATCACTCTTGACACTAATTGGCTTAGATCACAGTCTTCGAAAACAGTATCTAAGATAGGAATTTGTATGCAGAAGCTATACTGGGGAAGACATACTGGAACAACAGCTATAGGAAAGTGAAGTGAACAAGACAGGACAGAAGAAGAAGTTGAATTGTAATGCAGATGCAACAGAAGTCAGCC
Organism: Potos flavus; assembly: GCA_028534135.1. NCBI lineage: Eukaryota > Metazoa > Chordata > Mammalia > Carnivora > Procyonidae > Potos > Potos flavus. The sequence goes on from CM052883.1 coordinate 94,600,167, forward strand.
AGCCCCATGGGCATCTGTGGAATGAGTTGTCCCCTCAGAATTGTCCCAAATTAAAGTAACAAGGCCGAGACTTCAGAGATATGCATGTACCAGTCACTGACACCAGCAATGGCCATGACCTTAGGAGAGGCAGCTTCCTCAGGCTGAGGGCAGTTTCCAAAATGAACCAATTAGAAGCCATCTGCAGCTAATGCTCATGAGTATTGGAGGAATGAATGTCTTCACCCTGAAGAAGTATCTGAGAGGTATACGGCAAGATGCACTACAATTGCTAAGTATGTAAAGAAGGTCATTCAGTTGTAATACACATTCACTGGAGAATCTGTTTTTAGCAAGGAACTCTGAGTTACAAATGACTGTGTCAAAGATCCCTTCACCAGAAGATATGGTGATGGTGGCAGGGTGAAAATATGTAGGAAGTAGAGTACAGGTAGCATGTTTAACTAAACTAGAGTTAGATGACAATAACTATAGCCATTCCCAATAATAAGTAAAGAAAAAACAACTAACATTTTGAAGTTTGTGATACAAAGCAAAACTTCTGTGCTTAAAGGATGTTATTGTGAACAAATGCAAATATAAAAACCAAACATTGTCTTTAAGTAGTGATATGTCTTGTACATGACAGGATAAAACAGTATGGAAACCAGAGAAGAAATAATAGACTTGAGCAATTCAAAGAGAAAAGGTAGCCCAACCAAAGCTTTAAAGAAATGCAACCCTTAGACTTCCTGCCCAATTAGAGCTCTCACCATATACTTTGTGAAAGAGAAATCAGAAACAGAACCTCACTGAAGGTATAACCAAATGGAAGTTGTTACAGTCCTCTTCCACCCATAGTGTTTGGACAGATATAATTATCAACATATATCCATACTGAACAATCCTCAAGTTAGTGAATGACTATAGAATACCTATATTTAGAAACCCTGCTAAGCCAACTCTGCCTGGTTGTGGCAACCAGTATTCTGTGGTCCAGATAGACGAAATCAGTAGCCTCTACATATAGTTATAGCTTTCCAAATGAGTCATAGACTTAATTCTGTCTAGACTGACTGCCTGCAAAAACCATTGCCCCAGTGAAAAGAATTTTGATAGAATTTAACTGTTAACAAGACTAAAAACTCAATTTGGAATGAAATTTTTAAAAATAAACTACATTGAGAGAATCAGAAATACTTTATTAATATAAAGTTTATAAAACATTTTAATTGACAAGAAATGGGAGAGAGAAAACATTATCTTTCAGTTTCTCTAGATTATAAGCAATTTGGGGATAAGAAATGACTGTATGATGTTCACTCTTACAGTCCCATTAAGTAGCAGGTTTGATACTCACTGATACTTGTTCAGTGAAATGAAAACATGCCTCGACAATATTTCAATGTAATTGTCTATGGACCTCTAAAGATTTGTGCCCCTGTTTTTTTAGTTTTTTGTTTGTTTTTAATTCTAAAAATTGTTTTGCTTTGACATTTGGCTTTAGGTTTGTCCTACCCCTCTCTTTCCCTTTTTGTGACCTGTCTTATCCAGCTCTGGACATTTAATATGATTTCCTACCTCCTGATGCCTGAGATAGGTCTCTCTTCAATGTTCTCCTTCTGTCCTAAATTCAGTTAAATCTTTTTACCATACAATGTTGACCTTCAAATCCATGCAGTAGAGCCCTTTTTCTTCTTACTGACTAAAGGCAGAAGGAAAAACATTTTCACCCTGTCAGCTCTTTGCTCTCCTTCATGGATTTCCATTGTTTATAACTTTAGCTGTCTAAATTTAAAGTCACGCTTTCAACTCCAAAATTCAAAAAGTATAAATGAATAGTCAGGGTCATTTAACTAGTAAAACAGTTTATTAAGAAATATCAACTTTTGATTACATAAACGAGTAACAATTTTATTTATCCAAATACTGCTATGCAGTGAGTCCGGTAGTATCTTGGGATTTTCAATAAACTTAGTCATTTCTTGGTAATTAGAAGAGTTTCATTTCAGTATTTAGTATGCTGCCCCATTATTTAATAAGCATTCACATTAAATTAGATTCAAACTTTTATTCTTCCTCCCACATCCCAAGCAAAGTCTCTTACGGCTTCAGTGTTTTGAAAGAGGAGCAGGAAGAGGGCAAATCTGACAAGATCACTATTTACACACTCCCCTCCTTCCTTTTCTAGGGCGAGGTTGAAGGAGAAATAGGGAGAGGGAAATGGGAGTGTTCCTTGTACTTAACTGGGATTGGTGGCAGTTTGGCTAGGTTGATTAAAGTTGTTTCTCTAGATAACTAAAACTGGTTTTCTTGCTTTTTATGTAGCAGTTACTTAAATACGGGCTTTCTTGGAAGGACACCTATTGGATGTTAAGATTCCCTTCCAAAGTGGTGTTAAATAGAACAATTTCTTGATATCAGAGATAAGGCTCTGGCTAGACCTATTCCAATGCCACTCATTTCCCACCAGCATCAATCTACCCCAGACCTCTTACTGATGAAGTTCCTTCTGTCTGTTTACAACAGACATTAACAAATGGTGAAAGACAAGGAGCTCCATTCAGCTCCCTCTTTCTTAGCTCTACCATTTCTTTCTTTTTTTTTTTTTTAAAGATTTTATCTATTTTTTGACAGAGAGAGAGATCACAAGTAGGCAGAAAGGCAGGCAGAGAGAGAGGGGGAAGCAGGCTCTCCCTGAGCAGAGAGCCTGATGCGGAGCTCGATCCCAGGACCCTGAGATCCTGACCCGAGCTGAAGGCAGAGACTTTAACCCACTGAGCCACCCACGCGCCCCTCTACCATTTCTTTCTAATTCTCTCTTTCTGCCTCTGTAGTACTGTGGCAAGTTCACTGCCTAAGCAGACAGCCATTGGGAACAAAACTCTCTCCCTTTATTTTGGGCACCCATTCTTAAGAAGTGATCCTTTGGCCTTGGAAAGAAGAATACTTTTCTCTAATAACATTCACAGCATTCCCTAAGGGCTTGTCTCATTTTAGTTCTTTATTATACAGTCTCCTCTGATTGGGTCTCACTTTTGGAAGACAAAGAAAATCCTACTTAGCCTCATTTGACATTAGTAAGAAGTACAGCCAGCACTAAAAGTTTCCACTCCTTCATCCTTCAAGAGAAGCACGGAGGGGAAGACCCACCAGGCATAGTTCAGGAGGATTTGAGTTGCGATGAAGCCGACAGATCTTTTCAAATCAGGGAAGCCAAGAGAATTGGCTGAGATCTAGAGAAGTCTGGCCAGATAGCAGTCAAAGCAAGAAGAGATAGTGGGAGATAACTGCTGTCAAAGTTTGGATCAGAGTATGGTGATTTCTGTGAGATATCAAAAGGAAGTTCATTACTTAGGAGAACCATATATAACACATAATATATAATATATAATATAATATATATATATAGCAATTTATATAACCATATATGCTACTTAGGAGAACCATATGTGTGTGTGTGTGTGTGTGTGTGTGTATTTATATATATTATGTATATAATATATATAGCAATTTTATAAACTCATGAATTTATGTTTTGAATAAATCTGGGTGGTCATATATAAAAAAGGATTTCTTGGGCCACAACAAATTAAGTCTGATATAATTGGAGTAAAAGTGACCAGTAAACAATAAACTCAAGTGCATGAATAAAGTGGAAACTTTCTGACATGTCCTTAACTTGGAATCTCTACACATAGGCCTTTCTAAATCTTTCACAGTTGTATGCAGAAAAAGTGCTGTGAAGATTTTTGTATGAGATCTGAACAACAATATTGGATTTGTACCACTTGCAATTATTTTTAGGTGCCACATTTTGCTGTGGCCGCCTCTGCTGCAAACCTCATGCACCATATGCAGTGGCATGAATGCAGCACTGGTCTGTCCTGATTTCTAGGAACATTTTCTGCCATTGTACATATGAATATTTTGCATTTCCTTTGTAACCATTGCTACAATGTACTTTTCTCTGTTTGATCATAAAAGCAGTAGTGCTTTGTGCCCTTTGTTTTATTCAGAAGACTTAGCTATACAGTACTTTAAATATCTCAGCCTATCTTCCTCCCAAATTTCTTTGCCTTGATCTAAAGGTGCTGTTGTGGGAGAAAAAAATGGAGTATATGGATAGGCAATGCTGAGTTTGTCTTTATACATGTCACACTTTAGACCTTGTCCTTTCTAGAGTGCTGCCTGAAGTATGAAGAGTGACCTGATAATGAAGCAGGTTAGGCATCTTAGTCTTGGTGACTTTGTAATAGGGATGTACTTAGCTGCCATGCATTATCCAAAAAATGATCTTAGTTGATCTGGCCCTACAAACCATAGGAGTACATCAGACTTTACAACCAAAAAACCTTTAGGTCTTCACTCTGAGCTCCGTTTCTCACATATGTCCAGTTTCTTTAAAGTAAGGTACATATACACACACTTTAAAAAGCAACATAGTATATTTCAAAGGCCAAGAGCATACTAAGTAAGGAAAGAGTCTAAAAATAAAAATGAAATAAGGTTCTGAAAAAGAACAACTAGGCCAGCATATTTCAAACATACTTTTCCTTATAAAGTGTGCTGTCAAAATAATTTCCCACTGTTGTCACAACTTGAAAGCTTTTTTCCTATTGTTTTTCATATTTTTTCTGATAAAGCAAAAAATCAATTGGCTTTGTTCTTTGTAAAAACAATCTTGTCCAATTAAGACAAAAGTTTTCTAATTAATTATTGTCAATTGGCAAGTATTCTATCAAATGAATTAAGACCATGGAAAATGGTTCCTAATCATTTGGTGTCATAAAAAGGGATTCTTTCCAAGGCGTCTTTAAAAATATATTCCTCTAAAAGAATATTCCTCTACTTACATGTGCTTATTTTGTTGATTTATTAAAGAATGTGGTTCCTACACTTAGTTCATTTACATCATTTCCTGATGTGACTCAGGAAGCAACCTGAGACTATGGCTTCTGATCAGGATGAAAGAACTTGGAAATTAGTTTTGTGACTAAAATGCCTATTGAAAAACAAAGAGGGCAATGGTAAGAAAATCATCCTGTCTGTGTTTCAACACAGAGCTTTACTCTTCCTCTTCCCATTCCATTTTCTGATCCATCTTGAAAAATTCAGTCTACCAACCCATGGAGCTAAGGTCAATAAAAGTCCATGCTAGGGGTGGGGGCACAGTGCTCAGTGTGGGGTGTTATAATCAGTGTGAATATAGAGGATTCTCCTAGGGGAAATGGTCCAATGGAGAGGATCAAAACCCAAACCTCTTTAGGAATGCCCACCAAGAGGCAGCTTGACCTGGGATGTCAGATCCAAAACGTGGTGAGAAGCTTGTCCACATGAAGGTATAGCTAATTATAGGATTTCTGATGTAAGTAGTTCCGCCTCCTGACGGCGTACGGAGAAGAATGAGGCACAAACAAGTCAGCTGCAAGAGAAAGGGAGCAGAGGACGACAGTAGAAAAGACTGTCGCCCCGAACAACTCCTCGGTCTCATATTTATTAAAAAGTAGGTAACAACCAAACAAAGATGCCAGAGTAGGTAACACATTGACCATGAGTCTTGTAGATAAGTAAGAAGAAGGACAAAATATGTCTGGTCACGTTGTGCATGACCTATAGTGAGCAAACCCAAACAAGAGGGTTGTCTAACTGCAGGTGCTCTCCAGGGAAGGGGAGATAACGGAAAAATGAAGCAGGCGGCGTTCCGCCCTGAGCGAGCCAGACATCCCCAGCTGCTCGGCTTCAAGGATGTATATCGTCCTCTCCCCCAGAGGCCCATTGCCAGTACATGTTTTTCTTAAGTCTATATCTAAGCATGCTTAGTAACTAATATAATTTCTCATAAGTTATAGTTTAAGCAGTACATTGTTCTGAGGGACGGTTACAAGTAGTGTAGAAGAGTGTTCATGTGGTGGGTAGAGGGTGGCCCTATGCGGGATGTTCAATCTCAAAAGTAATGAGGTGAATTTCTAACGGGGCGGGGGGTGGTGGGGAATCTTCAGGGCTCAAGCAAGGTAAGAAAAGCATGTGTAAAGGAGGGAGTTGCAACATGGCCTGGCATGGGTGTTGGAGCCTGAAGGGCGTGTGAAGGGGTTAATCCAGTGCAGCGTCAATGTTTGAGTGGCCTAAGGAGGACATTCCAGCGTGTGTGGGAGGAGAGAAGCTTGGCATAAAGAATCAGATTATGAACAGTCTGAAAATGTCTCCAGAAGTGTTATCTCTTCACTGGGTGTGCAAGTCCAAGTGGGTTGAGAAGGGCATCTGTGTGGTATGACTGTCCAACAGGACTATCATCGCTGTAGCCAGGAGAGAGTATTTCTACCTGGGAGACCATATCATCAGGAGGTATTGGACCCTAAGTGGGGTAAGGAGGATGGAGTGAGAACATTTTCTGTATAATAGGGAAATCCCTGCCAGGAAGTTGGAGCAAAGTGTGGAGAGAAAGGCATTCATGTGTGGTGAGGAACAGTGCAGCCTGGTGCAAAGCTTTGGAGGAAAATGGGATGAGAGAGGAACCTGTGCATAAAGAGGATGGCAGCAGTATTAGGAGATCAATTCCACAGAGGGTGACTGATCACATAAATAAATATGTCAGGTAGGGATAATGAGAACTGGATTTCTCACCATCAGAGATGGAAATTGCAAATATGGAAAGGGGGGAAACTAACATGAACTTAGCAGTATTATATTGAAATTAAAGACATTAGTGCAAATCTGTGATTTTTAATATAGAAATAAATATAGGAATAAATAGAGATGTAAATGTGTATGTCTTTATATATGTTTTTTTCTAGTTTTTTCCATGTGGCAAGTCTGGAAGCAAGGGCATCCCAATAATAATAAGCACATCCTGAGCCCAGGTGTTGTTTCTAAATTCTGTTCATCCCCAAAATAACTACGAATCCTTGTAGAAAAGTCTCATTCCAGAGGTATGCCAGAAAAGGACAACAGGAGTCTAGAACATCATGTACCAGGAATGATAAAAGTCTCAAACAATGAAGGGCATGCCAAAAGAACATAGAAGGCAGCTTGAAGGACTTCCACTGGCCAATTGTGGGAAAACTGAATATCAAAATAAATAATGACGTCAATGGATTACAGCCCACTGAATAAAATAAGTAACCATGGTTCATAGTGATACACAAAAATAATGAATAAACTGAAAGTTTGTGTAGTGGAGAAGCACAGCAGATACCACTTTCACCAAGTGATCAAAATTAACATTAACAGTAATTAGGCAAATTGAAACCTTGGGCAATCTAATAAGATGCAGTGGGAACACAGTATTACTTCTGTGGTATTCCGAAAATGAACAATCTGAATCTAGTTGTGAGGAAACATCAGATAAACTCAAATTGAGGTATGGTCTATGAAATTTATGGCCTGTATCTATGAAGATGCAGTATGATGAAGGCAAATGAAAGATTGAGAAAAAGTTTCATATTGAAAGGGAAGATTTAATACAAATACCCCACACAGAATTCTGAATTGTATTCTTTTGCAGTTAAGAACATTTCTGGAACACTTGGTAAGACGTAGAGGGCAGCTTGAATTCAACTTTGTTGAGTAAGTGGTAGTGATGTGTGAATGTTAATTTCTCTATTTTGATGATTCTGTTGTGCTCTGTAGAAAAATGTTCTTGTTTTATTTATCTATTTTAAAGATTTTATTTATTTATTTATTTATTTATTTGACAGAGAGACTGAGAGAACAAGAAGGGGGAGCAGCAGGTAGAGGGAGAGGGAGAAACAGGCTCCCCACAGAGCAGGGAGCCTGACGTGGGGGAGCCTGATGTGGGGCTCTATCCCAGAACCCTGGGATCATGACCGGAGCTGAAGGCAGATGCCTAACTAACTGAGCCACCCAGATGCCCTAATGTTCTTGTTTTAAAACAACACATTTGGGAATCATTGTGTAAATAACTCTTTCAAATGGTAAGGAGCAAATAATTTATTCTCTTGCAATTTTTTGTACCTTTGAGTTTGTTTCAAAATAATAAAGAATTGAAGTTTACAAAAACAAAGGCAAGGCATTTTCAACATATACTGATGTAAGAAAAGGAAAAAGGAATTTGATGTTCTTTCCATTCTGCATATGACAGTGTAATGCAAAGAAGAATGTAAAATTTTAAATATCCTGAATTTGGACCAGATAGCTTCAGGAACTACTCCAAATCTTACTTGCTATGTTGAACTTGGAACAAGTGTACTTCAGGTCTTGTGTTTCTTCATGTAGTATGTGATACCAATGCTTACATTATTTACATCAATTCTTTTATTTGTGCTAGGAGGCTCAAAGGGGTTGTTTGTGAAAACATTTTATAGACAGTAAAGCAGCATGGAAGAGTCAGCTCTCGGTGACTAAGAGCTGTGATGATTGAGCTGTGCTCAGCCTGTACCCTTAGAGTGTATTGCAAAGTTCTTGATATTTTTGTTCAAAATCCCATCAATTCAATTCTGATTCTGTTGCCTCTTCTGTTGGTCTGACATAGATCACACTCCACAGCTATGCCATATGGTCAAGAGGGGCTGTAAGTTTGAGGGTATGGTATTCCTTCCAGTTCTGTTCAGCACAGTGCACTAAAGCTGCCTCACTCTTACTGTCGGATGTTGGTGCACAAACTCAAGCAGAGCTGTATTTCTGCGAGTATTTGCTTTCAGATTGGTGAGCTGGCTAAGGTCAAAACTTTTTACTGGAAAATCCATCTTAAGTTTGAAATTAAGAACACTTATATTCGAAGTCAATAAAGGTCAGGAAAAATATATATATTTTAAATTTCACAGTGTGGTAACCCTCTGAAATTAATATGGTGGGAATTTTTGTTTGTATTTCTTGTTTGTTTGTTTGCATAGTACCATTTCTAACCATTTAAAAGATTAAGATCCAGAAAGACAGTTGCTTTCGTTAAGGAAACTGAGAGTCAGACAAGAGTCCGTATCCTCTCAGGTATTTGTTTGGACTAGCCAACTATAATCTGACAATGAACGTTGTCAGCTTCGATGTGACATTTGTTTCCAACTTGATGCTGCAAAGGGGGGGATGTGCTAAAGGAAGTGGTAACTCTCCCAGCTAAGTAACAAGTATACATTTTAAGTGGGCATTCAACTAAAGGGTATTGGCATAGTTTTTTGTTTCTCTGTTTTCTTTTCTTTTCTTTCTTTCTTTTTTTTTTTTCGGTCAAATCATAACTTTTAACCAGTGAAAGCATCATCATTCTAAGACATATTAAGGACTGAGGAAAAAGAAAAAAATTAGTATGATTACTGAGATTTTGGATGTCTCTTTAAATTTTCTGCTGAGACAAGTAACGTCATTGTATCACCCTAGTCCTACCCTTGGGCCCTAGAATAAGCTTGGTTACAAAACAAATAGTGTGTGTTACTATTGTTACTCCATGAAATTTAGATTTTCAAAACCATATCATGAGACCTGACTGCACCCTGACATCATTGTCTCCGTGGCTGCTGAAACCTATGCACCCATCAGCATGTGTTTGTGTGTGGATCCCTCTGCAGAAACTGAAGGAACTGTCAGAAAATGTTTCCATTCTCACCCAATTGTAAGAGAGATGAAACTGAATGGGAGGAGGCTAAGAAAGCATTCCCCATAAGAATTCATCTTTTCCTGTTAAACTGCAGTAATCACCCACTAGTCCAATTGTGCCCATTCCTCAAAGGAATTCCAAGGACATTTGTACCAATGTGCTGGCTTAAATTTATGATGTAACTTGCTCTCAGTTACCGTGTCTTTTTTCCTTGCTTTAAGCCTTAAAGAACTCCATTTATCCATCCATCTTCTCATTCATTCAGAAAGCATTTTCTGAGGACCTACAGAGCTCATGGAAGAAGCTTGGGGAAGACTTTCAAGAAGTGACATTTGAACAGAATGTTTGGAAACAAGTATGTGGTCCTGGACTGCATAAGAACAGGAAAATCATTTAATGCAGAAGAAGTGGACACATGAAACTATAAATTACTTTTCCTGAAAATTTTAGTCGTACAAAAAATCTAGACAATAGTGTGTGTTGTAGCAAAATATGATTCTGGAGAGGAAATCAGAGGTCAGTGTATGAATGAATGTGCAGAAAATGAGAAGGATTTAACAACATTCTTCTTGTCACATGGATCATGGACTGTTTAAGCAATTGATTATGATGCATCTTGGAGTGGTTTCCTTTATGTTTCTTCACTTGGGCTTCAGTGAGCTTTTTGAATATGTAGGTTTGTAGTTTCATCAAATTTAGAAAGATTTTGACCATTATTTCTTCAACTATTTTTTCCTGTCTCTGCCAGCTCGTTCTCCTCTGCTGGGACTCTAATTACATAAATATAGGCTGCTTGATTCTGTCCCTCAGCTCACTATTCTCCATTCAATTTTTTAAATGCAATATACAGTTTAGAACAATTCTCAATTTACAAAAAAGTTGTGAAGATAGCACAGGGAATTCTCCTATACCCTACAAACAGTTTTCCCTATTATTAACATCTTACATTATTTGTATGGTACATTTGTAAATTATGTTTTCTGTATGTTTTTCATCTTGTATAGTTTCTGTTCATGTATATTTAACTTCCTTTATCTTTTTTTTGCAGAATATAATCTACTATAATCCTATCCAATGCATTTTTCAGCTTCAGATGTTATTTTTTATAACTGGAAATTAATTTTGGCCATTTTTTATATCTTACATGCCTCTCCTTTTTATTTTCATGTTTCCTTCTTTATCTTTTTGCATATATGGAGCATGTTTATAATAGTAGTTTTACTTTCCTTGTCTTCTATTTGTGTCTCTCTCCTTTTTTTGTTCTGTTCCTGTTGGTTAATTTTTCTTCCCATTATGAACTATATTTGCTTGACCTCTTCATATGCCTGGTAATTTATTCCTTTCCTTCCTCCCTCCCTCCCTCTCTTCTTTCTTCCTTCCCTCCCTCTCTTTCCTCCTTCCTTCCTTTCCTCCTTCCTTCCTTTCTTTTTTTTTTAAAGATTTTATTTATTTATTTGACAGAGAGAGAGAGAGATCACAAGTACGCACAGAGGCAGGCAGAGAGAGGGGGGAAGCAGACTCCCTGCTGAGCAGAAAGCCCGATGTGGGGCTCGATCCCAGGACCCTGAGATCATGACCTGAGCCGAAGGCAGAGGTGTATCCCACTGAGCCACCCAGGCACTACCTTTTTTTTTTAAGATTTTATTTTATTTTTTTTTAAGATTTTATTTATTTATTTGACAGAGAGAGCACAAGTAGGCAGAGCGGCAGACAGAGCAAGGGGGAGAAGCAGGCTCTCTGCTGAGCAGGGAGCCTGATGCAGGGCTTGATCCCAGGACCCTGGGATCATGACCTGAGCTGAAGGCAGATGCTTAACGACTGAGCCACCCAGGTGCCCCTTTTTTAAAGATTTTATTTACCTTCCTCTCTTTCTTTCTTTTTCTCTCTCTCTCTTTCCTCCCTCCCTTCCTTCCTTCCCTCCTTCCTTCCTTCCTTTCTTCCTTCCTTCCTTCCTTCCTTCTCTTTCTTATGCCAGTTATAGATTTCATTAGTGGGGTGCTATAATTTTTCTATACCTTTATGTATTTTAAAATCTTATTCTATGTGTAGTTAAGTTAGTTGGAAGCAATTTGATTCTTTTGAACTTTGCTATGCTAGGTGGATCTAGAATGGTATTGTTTCAATATGGCCTTATTACTGAAATAACACCTTTCTAAGATTCTACTCAATATCACATCATTTGAAGATCTTTCTAGTGAGGCCAAACTATTGTCTAATGAAAACAAACTGTTTCTATCTGCGTGTAAACTCTGAGAATATTCTGTAAATTCTTTTCCTAGCATGTGTTGATTATACTCAGGTGAAGCCTCAAGGGAAAACTGCATTTCTCTAGATCTCTCTCCCTCTCCCTTTCCTGTCCTCTATGACACTCTATCTTGCAATTCTACTTGCCTTGGCCTCCTTGATATCTAAACTGTGTCTCTCAAATCACATTTCTAAATATGCTGTCTACATAGTACCCCAGAGTCATCAAAGAGCTCATTTCTTTTTGTTTTCCTTCTCTCCAAGATTATCATCCTGCTATGCCTGTGGTTTGGTGTCCGTCATTTTATGGATTTTATTTTTTAATTCTTTAAAGTAGAAAAGTAGATCTTGTTTCTGTTATTCTATTGTGTCCATAAGAAAAGGTATTAAATATATAGAGATTTAAGTCCTCTTTTCATACTAATACAAAGAAAAAATTAGATGTGTTTGACCACTAATCCATTTCTTTCACATTTTTTTTCAATCAATTGATGTCTATTCCTTGTTTCAGACACATAAAATACAAAGGGACTCATTGTGATTTTTTTTCTGAAACTAGAATCTTAAGAGAAAGCAGCCAAAGTAGCAGGGTGGCTAGGAATGTGCAGGTGTTCTCGATGCGGGAGAAGAGTAGAAAGATAGGACTCTGGCTTGTTTGGGGTAGTTTTAAATTGGCTTCTTCATGCATTACTGTCTCTATCTGTATTACTTAAGAATGACTGAAAGTGACTGATTTTATATCTATGAACTCGGGTTGTTTTTGGCGAATTAGAAAACAATCTACATTCCTCTCTGATTTCAGTGCTGGATTCTTCTATTTTTTTTTTTTTAAGATTTTATTTATTTATTTGTCAGAGAGAGAGTGAGAGAGAGATCACAAGTAGGCAGAGAGGCAGGCAGAGGCAGAGACAGAGGGAGAAGCAGGCTCCCCGCCGAGCAAGGAGCCTGATGCGGGACTCGATCCCAGCACCCTGGGATCATGACCTGAGCTGAAGGCAGCTGCTTAACCAACTGAGCCACCCAGGCGTCCCTGGATTCTTCTATTTTTAATTTACAATCATGGGTGGGAACTTATGCCACTAAACTACCATAATTGTAATAATTCTTTGACATGTGAAGCAGTTGACTCAAATTGTTTTTTCTCAAATTACCACTGTATGTAATCTGAATATATTTTCTGATGCATTTGAAATACAGTCAATAATCAAATGGTTGTGTGATGCTGTGTAATAGTAAGGCTGAGATTCTATTTTGATAAACAATAAAGAAATCACATTTAGAGATAAATATGGAAAGTAACCTCATATTTATAAAGTGATTCTAGAAAGAAAATAATGTAATTATTTTAAGAAACTCAACTCTATCATACAATATTTTCCAATTTTCTTTATAAGTGATTATTAAATGATAAATTTGGTGGGTGGTTATATATTTTTTTTCACAGAAGACAAACCTAATATTGCCTTCTAATTTTATTGACTAACTTCTATCGCAGCTTCAATTTTGTCAGCAATGATAGGGATGCATTTCTCTTTGTCTCAGAAATGTTTATATCATTCAAAAGGTGAGAAAAAAAGGATATTCCAGGAAGCTGACCTCGTAAAGCTAAATGGATTATTAATTAGTCTGCTAAGTTTAATTTTTGATCAAGAAAGAGAGGTAACACTTGAGCACATTTTAATTAGCCGCAATTTTAAATTTTTCCATCATTACCATTGAAGATCTGCAAGTAGAAGAGGTACAACAAGTGATGGCATTTATTCTCATCTCTCTAGAGACATGATCATTTAGAGATTGTGGTGGATGGCATAATATATCCAGAAGGCATTAGTAAAGAAAGGTTGTTTTTTACCCCTGATCTTTGTTTTGCTGGCATCCATATTAAGAACTGCACACTGCATCTCACTTACCCTAAAATCTGTGCTGTCCCTTGAAATATTTCAGAAAGTTTTCTTATTCTGTTATGCCATCCAGCAAAGTTTTACAAAACAGCATGCTTTCATTCACAGTGTTTTCCAAAATATATCTTACAAATGCCAACAACTGAGCACAACCTGAAACATCTGTGGATTTGTCCATTTATGGGGCAAAGTAATCACTTTTCATACTCTTTAAAACCAGCTGTTCACAGGCATTAATTGCCATGTCACTTATACGCTTTAGAACAGCAGCATTTGACAATGGTGCACGTGTTAATTTGTTTACCACATCTGGTTCTTTTTCACTGAATACCGTCTTCATGGCTGATGGCAATAGAAGAGTTGTTGCAATTATGTAGTTTAAGAGGGCTCTGAGTTGTGATGGATACAGTATGCATTTAAGTGACTACATTTTTATATTAAAACGCATATGTAAATGCTTCAAACTTCTGGCTAAGGACTCCCATAACCTAGGTTTTGTTTTATTTTTAGAAATATACATGTTTTCTATATAATAACAGAATGTGGAATGGTTTTAAAGGTTTACTACTTTTATATATCAGATCTTCAAAATATATACCACTTCTGTCTTAAAAGAGATATACATGTTGGCATCTTCTTCAAGTGATGCAAGAGCATTAAAGCTCACTTATAGAGAGAAAGATTAAACATTGCCAGTTTCAAGCACTAAGGTTCCTTTTCTCTTTCCTCTTCAGTTTATATACATGCACACACACCCTACCCTGAAGATCCAAGTGGCCTGGGAGAAGAGATTGGTATAAGAATTCTACCAAATATTTACTTTCATGAAATCCCCCTGGAATTAATATAAATCTCTTATAGCCTTTATCCCTTGGCCCTGTCTTGATTTGACTTCCTAAACTATTCTACATTCTTCTTCTTTTTTTTAAACTATTATATGTTCCAGATGCTTGATTTTGGCAGTCTCCTGTCTTACTCTATGTAGTGGCTGATGAATTCTCAGATTTTGTTTAATTCTTCTTATTCTACCCTTTAAATATCAGTGCTTTCAGCAACAGTATCAAAAGACAAACACTAACAATAATATTTGCAGAATTGATGACAAATGAGTAAGTCTGAATGTATCTTTTCCATCCACCATGCTGCAACATCTGTCATGTCAAAAAAAAAAAAATCCCTTCTATGACCTCACAGCTCTTGTGCTATTATTGTCATAGCATTTCTCTTCCTGCTGTTAGAGTAAATGTGCAGTTGCCTGTTTTGCAGTCACCAGTTCTTTTCTGTCATTTCTTTGCCCATAGCACTCTACCACTGAGCTCTCACCAAGGTGGTCAATGCCATCTATCTTGCTAAATCTAATGAGACTTTGAAGTCCTCATTATTTGTAACTTATAGACAGCCTTTGACATAGTTACTCACTCTTCTTTCTTTAAAGACTTTCCTCACTTTGCTCCTAGGATAGCACTTTCTGCAGGTTCTCCTTCCTCTTCCCATGTGAACTCCCAACCCCATGTTCTCTTTCCTGGCTTGTCTTCAACTCTAAGATTTCTCATGTTTGGTGTTGTCCTAGAGCTCAGTCCTCAGGTGTCTGCTTTCTTGTGGACCCCCACTTCCTCGTTCCATCATGGCTCAGGTAATAGCATACTACTTGTATGCTGAAGACTTCATGAGTTACATCTGTGGTCAACAGTTCTCAGTTTCGTATTTGCACATAAAATTGCCTATTTGAAATCTTGAATGGCATCTCAAACTTAAATGGATGTTTCAATAAAGAAGTAAATTAAAAAGCCTAAAATATGTATTAGATTGAATATAAAATCTCACTCTATACCCAAATTTGCACCTATAATGTTCCTGATTTCCGTAATTTTAGGAATTTTGTTATCCTATTTGCCTTGATCGAAAGCCTTGCAAATACTCTTGTGTCCTCTCTTTATCTGATGTTTCACAGACAACTAAGCAGCAGATTAGGTCAATTCTACCTTTAAGATACACTTAGAAGCTCACTACTTCTATCTCTTTCACTTTTTACTTTCACCACCATCTTGGGCATGTGGGTGTCAATTGTCTCTTAATTGGTTTTCTTGCTTTGTTTCTTCCTATCCACCTTCCAGCACAGTCTATCCTAAACACAGCAGACAGAGATCCTCTGAAAACAGAAGTCAGATCACATCTCTCCCTTCCTCAAAACCCTTCAGTGACTTCTTATCTTTCTAAGAGTAAAACCCAAAGTTTTCTTTTTTAAAGACTTATTTATTTACTTGAGAGAGAGAGAGAGAAAGCAAGAGAGAGTGGGGGCAGTGGCAGAGGGAGAGGGAGAGAGAAACTCTAAGAAGATTCTGTGCTAAGCATGTAGCCTGACTCAGGGCTCTATCTCAGGACTCTGAGACCATGACTTAAGCTGAAACCAAAAGTTGGACCCCTATCAGACTGTGCCACTCAGGTGCCCCAAAAGCCAAAGTATTTTTTTGAAGGTATACAATAATTTTATCTTTTTACCTGTGGATCTCAATTCTGGCCACACACCAAAATTTTTTGGCAAGCTTTCAAAATATATATGAATTTTGGAGCTCTCGTCCAGAAATTCTGATTTAATTTGTATGGGGTGAGGCTTAGATATTGTTTTTTTGTTTTTTTTTTTTTAAGATTATGCAGCCTAAGGTGAAAACAACTCTCCCATGGTCCAGCCCATAGCCACCACTCTGGCTGCCTTTTCAGCCACTTTTCCCCTTGCTTGTTCCACTACAGTGTGTTGGCCTCTTGGATATTCGCATTTTCCCCCTTAGAGCCATTTCATTTGCTGTGATGCTCTTCCTATAAAGACTTTCTCCCAGTTACCTCCTTGGCTCTTACTACCTCACTTCCTTCAAGTTTCTGCTCAAATATTGCAAAATAGATGAAGGCATATGTCATTACCTTATATAGAACAGCAACTCCATCACCATTACCTCTGACCTTCTTTATGTTCTTCTTGCATATGATATGTTTATTTATTTGTTGTCTGCCCCCATTCCCCCACTAAAGGTAAGTTCATGTTTGCTGGATTGTTCATACATAGTCTATAGAGCCCAGAACAAAGCCCGACTTAAGTAAGTGCAGAATAAATATCGATGAACCATGAGAGACTGTGAACTCTGAGCAACAGACTGAGGGTTTTGGAGGAGTGGGGTGGGGGGTTGGGCGAGCCTGGTGGTGGGTATTGAGGAGGACATGTATCGCATGAAGCACTGGGTGTGGTACATGAACAGTGAATCTGGTAACACTGAAAAAATAAAATAAAAGTATTTGGGAAAAATATTTATGTAATAAATCAATGAATACAGAGTTATTTTTTTAAATGGGGGAAAAAAGACAGGTGAATTTTTGAAAATTGAAGGAATGTCCATAAACAAGTGTCTCAGGCAAGGTAATTAAAACATTCAAAATGTAAAAATAATAAAGAGGGTTTTTTTTAAAGATTTTATTTATTTACTTGACAGAGAGAGAGCACAAGCAGGGGAAGTGGCAGGCAGAGGGAGAGAGAGAAGTAGGCTTCTTGCTGAGTGGGGAGCCCAATGTGGGGCTCTATCTCACACCCTAGGATCATGACCTGAGGTGAAGGCAGACGATTAACCAACTGAGCCACTCAGGTACCCCACAAAGAGGGTTTTGTTATGAGTTATAGGTGTAGGGAAAACACATGACACAGGTGCAGACCCCCAGGTTTAGTAAAATTTCAGTTAGTCCCAGTCCTAGTCTCTAAGGATTGAGATCAGGAATAGTTACCAGAACCTGGATGGACAGAGAGTTGTGAGAGCTCCATTGCCCTCAAAGGAGCTGTGACCTTCAGTCCAGGGACACAGTTGACTTAAGGTGCCTCATGGTGGGGAAGGAGGTTACCAGGAAACAAATATTGGACTTTACCTTCCTTCCTTCCTGTTCTTTTGAGATTTCCATTAGCTCAATCCAGTGAGAAGCTAGAGAATATGAGATCCCTGAGGAGTCCAGATGAAAGCCAAAATCCTTTGTATCATCTTTCAGGGGCAACCATGGGCATTTACAAAATCTTTCCCTGGCTCTCATAGGGAGAAGCCACCCACCTCATACCAGACTTTGTACACAGCCAGTTACATTGCAATCTCTGGAGGGAATTACAGTAAAGGACTTATTCCTCCCTGCCAACTCCCACTGGTCAGCCATCCATGCTCTCATGTATATCTGCATTCCTGGCTCAGGTGCCTGCATTTGGAGACCTCTGAAGCAGGCAAAGGCCTTAAGACACTTTTATCTGTGCCTGCTCAGTACCCAGTACTTCTCTACTCCTAACATTTTCCCCTTTCCCCAGGTCTGTAGAATGGCAGGAACTTTTTGGGTTGGAGGTTCTCTTGGCAATGAGATGATCCCTCTGTCTGCATTGATTCACCTCACCCTCACCTCAGTGCCATTCTGTCGGGGAGAAATGGAACTCTGGGGGAGCCAGCAACTTCTTTCTGGTCTCTTAAACTATCTCAGTAAATAAATAAAGACTTGGCTGTTACTTTAAGTTTGGTTTACTATCCTAATTGACCACTTGAAAACCTAGCAGCTCTCTTTCTCTCTCACTATCTCTCTGACCATCCTTTTGATATAATCCATATTTGTTATCATCTCTGGACAGACAGTAAGGTAGGAAAGATGAACATGCATCTGGAGAATAAAATAAAAGATCTTCAGTAAATTTCAGTCATTTTGCGCCTCAATCATCACTCCTATCTTACACTTTATCCTCCATTCTTGTCCTTCATCCAAGTAAACTTTGTGTCCCTAACATGGGGATTGCATTAAGTCCCATTAATTGCAATATCACTTTAAAGTTTTGCCAATTTAGTCATACTCTAAAACCTAAATAAAGGAAAGGATAGGAGTGCTTGGGTGTCTCAGTGGGTTAAAGCCTCTGTCTTCAGCTCAGGTCATGATCTCGGGGTCCTGGGATTGAGCCCCGAGTCGGGCTCTCTGCTCAGCAGGGAGCCTGCTTCCCACCCTCTCTCTCTGTCTGCCTCTCTGCCTACTTGTGATCTCTCTCTCTGTCAAATAAATAAATAAAATCTTTTAAAAAAAAGCAAAGGATAAAAAAGGAAGAATATAAACAATTTAATCCCATAAAACGCAACTACTACAGATACTGCTTCTGTAGTTGATCACAAGATTAATGTTAAATAACATAGCTGATTTTTTCAACTCATTCCAGGTCATCTTAGCCTCTGCCCCCAGTTTATCTAAATGGGTTCTCTACTTGATTGTGTGACTCAAATATTTAGTCTTACAAGATCTGAATTCTTGATGATCTTATCTCTATTGAATTGCTGCAGATTTCCAGTGATCAGAACTATTTATCAAGGGACTATTAAGATGTACTCCAAATAAATTCCTTGAGTTTCAGACATAGTCCTCTTACAAAAATTTATAGCAACAACTCATTGACCTTTAATAATTGGAATCAACCCTCTTAGCCAGTA
Organism: Potos flavus; assembly: GCA_028534135.1. NCBI lineage: Eukaryota > Metazoa > Chordata > Mammalia > Carnivora > Procyonidae > Potos > Potos flavus. Next base: position 94,619,309 of record CM052883.1, read on the forward strand.
AAATACTTTTCTTCCTAATGGTTCAGTGTTGTGAAAGGTTATATCATCTGAAGATGGTCTCAGATGCCAATTTATGGAAAACATGGCCATGTCCGCTCACAGAAACATTACTTCCTTGGGCATAAGAACTGCCAAATTCATTGAGCCAAAACTCATGAGGAAAGGGGAACAAATTCTTCTGAAAGGCCATTCTTACCTCTATCATTTGCTTCTTGGTCCTTACATCTGGGTTATGGGGGAGAAGGCACAAAATATTGACTAAAAGTCTGAGACATATACTCCACTCTCTAAGACTTTACCCCAAACTTGCTGAGTTGGGTCCTTTAAAGGCATGGTAACTAAGCCTTCAGCAGCCTAATCAGACTCTCTATCAGGCCAGTTGCATGTGGATGATGGGACATATCATAAGGCCAGTATATACTATAGGACTGAGCCACTGCCACATGCTCTTCACTACACACACACACACACACACACACACACACACACACACACAAATATCCTTTGGTTGGATGTAGTGTTGTATGGAATACTGTGTGAATTCCATAGTTAGCAGAAGTTTTTTTGAGAAAAGAGGCAAATCTATATTGAAAATGCCTGATTCAGGTATTTATTTTTTTTATTATTTTTTAAAGATTTTATTTATTTATTTGACACAGAGAGAGAGATCACAAGTAGGCAGAGAGGCAAGGAGAGAGAAAGAAGCAGGCTCCCTGCTGAGCAGAAAGCCAGATGCAGGGCTCAACCCCAGGACCCTGAGATCATGACCTGAGCCGAAGGCAGAGGCTTTAACCCACTGAGCCACCCAGGTGCTCCTGATTCAGGTATTTAAAAAAAGGTTAATAAAATCTTCCTTTTAACGTGGAATGAATTTTGTGAAAATGATAAAAGGAAGTTGCAGAACAGGTAGTAAAGTATGCTTCTATGAAAGTAAACAAAAGTATATGTAAATTATCCAGCTGTTACTAGAAAATTTTATAAAATTCAGCCATGATCTAATTCCATTTTCTGGGACATAAATGTCCTTTCCACATTTTCTATTTCTTGTGCTTTTTTTTTCCCTATCTTTGCCCAAGCATGAAGATAGATTTGAAGCACAAACACACACACACTGTGAAGTCTTTTTTTTTTTTAACTATGAAAGTTTGAAAGGAGGTAGAAGAGAAATATAAGTCCAGGGTCCCAGAAATTTTGGCCATCATCCTTGTTCCCACCTCAACTTTTTTAACTTCTTATTTCCTCAGAGATATACACAAATTTTTCCTCTTCTTTACTGAAAGTCCTTCATTTTGCTCATACTTCAGTTCTTTCAGTCTCTAAGGCGGTCTTACCTTCCATAGTGAGTTGTCAAGTGAAAGATATTTTCCAGACCAAAAATCATGATCTACCTGAAACTCTGGTGAATGCCATTTTCTCTCTTTACTTATTTAAACTATAGGTTTGCATATTCTTAAAATACATATTCAGAGATATTTACAAAATAGTCGACAGTAGCTATCTATAAGACTAGTTGGGGTAGTGCACAGTAGAACCTTTATTATTTTTCCAACAAATACATATCACTTTTATAAATTGAAAAAAAAAAGCTTTTAATAAAAGTATTGGCATGCCCCAGAATTAATCCTAGTTCACATCTCCTATTTGTTTTCCTTTGGTCATCACATTCTATCCAAAGGTTTTAATTACTTTCTGTATGACAATGATTACAAATCCATCTTTCCATTTAGATATTTTTTGAAGCCACACATATCTCTGTTTCCTACTGGAGAGTCATACTTTCGTGGAGATATATGTATTACCTGCCTACTACATGCTGGGTGCCATGATAACTGACAGGCATACAGTGGCTAAAGTGAAGTGACATAGTGCCTGCATTCATGCAGCTGGAAATATTTGGAAGTGCTAATATAATAAACAATTAAACAAATAAATAAATGTACTTAACATGTTCTAAGCAATACCTTTCAGAAAAATAAATACAATGCTATAATAAAAAAATTAGTTTTCAATTAAAAAAAAAAACTGGATAGCTAAGGAAGTTCTTTCTGAGGAGATAATATTTAAGGTGAGGCTAGATGGAGAATTGTCCAGGAGTAGCTTCAAGGCATAAGGACAGCAAGTGGGAAAATCTGAGTTGGGAAAGTGCTTGCTGTGTTTTCCAAATGGAAAGAGAGCTGTGTGATTTAGCTATAGGAAATTGAGGAGGGATGAGGCATAAAATAATCTGAGAGATATAAGCAGAGGAACTCAGCCATGACAATCTTAGACCATGTGGAAATTTTAGACTTTATCTTAAAAGCAATGGGATTCATTGGAGCTACTTAAGTAGATTAGTGATGTGCTTTGGTTTATATTTTTAAAAATTCTCTTTGTTCTATTATTTATGTTGTAAAAGGAGATCAGAGAGGTAGGGAAGAAGCAGATCATTAAGAACCTGTAAGGTATTTAGATTTTCCCTATTAACATTTTCCACTTTCCATTTCAGAAATCTGGATATGTTTGACTTCTTTATTCCCTTCACTTGTTCTACTATCTCTGATCAAGCTCTGGTAATTTTAGATTCTTAATAACTCTCATAGGTATAATTTTTTCTTTTTCTCAACCTTTACTTCCCTAAATTGGTGCTTCATAATCTTTTATCTGGACCATTACAATACTATAGTCTTCTCAACACATTTCTGTGCCTACTATCATGCAAACTGATGCCTTAGTCATCTTAATAAAATAAAAATTTAAATATGGTATTCTACTAATTATATCATCATTGGATGTTCAAAATTAATTGCATGTATTTATTTATATAGGAAATGCCATTTATTGAGCATTTCTATGGGCAAGGTTAATATATCAAATATTTATAACAGCCTTGTATATTGGGTTTTGTCATTGTTCTTGCTTTATATATAAAGAAATTGGAGCTTGGGGAGAGTAAATGATAGTGAAAGTGAGTTATTTCGTCCATTGCAGAGTAAAGCCGCTCTTAGAAACTACTTGATGGATAGATTCCAACTCACACTGAGATTATTTTGGGTGGAGCTCCGCTGCTCAAATTTATAGATAAAATGCGTCCTCTTTAAGACTTTAAACTCTTTTAGATTCTTTGGTGTGGATTATCTTGCCAGCAAATTGGTGTGCTGTCATTGGGAACTTTAAGACTTTAGAAAATTATAACAATTTCTGATTAAAATCAGTAAAACATTCTTTGTGGTGGTTTGGCACAGTGTTTTATTTTGGTTTTTTTATTGGCGTTAAAATTTCTGACCTACATACTCATTGGAAATTTCCCAAATGTTGCCTTTTATGATACATTTACTCAAATAATTAAGCATAAGAATTTCAAATGACCTATTTTTAAGATGAGTAGAACTATATCTCATTTTCTTAACATGGGGATAATCTCTATACAATAATGAGTATAGATTTCTGTCAACTTGTGAGTCACTAGAATTGAAGCTCACTTTATCTTCCAGTCAAAGACCCTGAGCCTGGTACACTCAATATCTGTACTTTATTGTTCTCACTTCTCTCTCCACTATACCATCGTCCCTCTAGAATCAGCTTCATTTCCTGGAGAAGGTTACCAGACAGTCCAACCAATATTGGTCCCAGCAGGCTTTAATAAAGCAAGCTTTAATAAAGAAGATAACATAAAGTGACAACTATAGAATTCCACAGAGAGCTAGTCTGTTATCAAAACACACATCATTCCCCCCCCACACCCTTTAATGCTTTCCTTTTCCTCTGATAGTTAAGAGAACTGAAAGTGATTTGTAGCTTTTGATTCAGGGTTTTCTTTTCAATATGAGGATTTGCTTTCCATATAGTCATTGAGGCAATAATTTCATAATCTTTATGAAGCTTTTTGATTGTTCTGGGATTCTATCCAAACCTGACCCCTGGGATTAAGGACATTAATATTAACAATAGATCTCTTTTGTCCAATTCTAAGTGTTGGACAATTTTTTATTGACATCCCACAAACTCATACCCTACATATATCTCATGCATGTAAACACCGATTAATATATCTCGTAATATATGAATATACTTTCCCTGCATTCAGGAATACTTGTGGAATTAGTTTGCCTAGTAGCTTCTAAATACATGACATTTAGGACAGGAGAACATCCCGGGTCCTGGATGAATCATCTCTTTTGTAATTCTGGTCAGGGTGTGGGTTTCTACCATTGTCTATCAGCTCATATTCAGAAGTTTTGGCATGCCCAGATGAAGCACGCAATCATCATTCCACATATACACAAACATCAGATTCTAATAAAAATAATGAGACTGCTTATACACCTCAATAAAATGGATGAATCTATTTCCACACATACAAATCTGTTTTGAATTGTATGACTTCTTTGAAAGAATTAAATTCAATTTTTTTTGTTGATTATTCTTTCAAGTAAGCATAAAGATCCTGACAGTTGGAGGTGGGGAAGGAGTATTATAGGAGACATATAAATAGGATTTAGAAAACAGAGGTGTGAGATAATTATGAAGCTTTGCCTGCTCTACAGAATTTATTAGACCACTCCTGTTCTTAAGCCATATACTCCCTGATTTTATTCATTCATAATCTGATTTATTTTTAACATCACGTGGCAATATTTTAAATTTTTTTCAAGATCCCTTTGATAATCAGTATAAGGCTGAAATATTATGTAAAAGAACAATTGAAGAGGTAATTTAACCAAGGTAAACTTTAACACATCTTCATCAGACTTTCTACTTCCTCCTCACAGAGTCTATTTTTAGCAGTTTGCCCTAAAGCTCAATGTTAGGGACACACAAGAAATGCCACATCCTCTAATCCCTCTTTCCCAAAGGTTATGCTGTCAACTTGGACCTCATTTGCTTTTCTATTTTAACTCAAAATTTCCCAGAAAATTGAAACATTATTTAAGTTATTCCAATGCCCAGTTTAAAAATCAAAGGGAGATGAAAATTTGACTTGGCAATGATTTGTGAATGACAGTAATGAGTGTGGGGGAGATGAAGAACATGAACTTTCAGAGTGCCTTAAAAATGACATTGTTATTTAAAGTGCTGATCACTTAGTGATTTTTTTTTAAATATGATTTTCTTGCTTCACCAAGAGAAGATTAAGCTGTGCTTTTCATCGCACTCTGCTCCAAAGCACTGGAATTATTCTCTTTGTTCAGTCCTTGCCCAGCTGCTGCCCTAGTAAGCCCCATAAACTTGGCTTCACAGCTGTGCTGGCTGTTCCAGATTTTGGAGTCGGAATTTTCCTCTCAGTAGTCTTGGTGATATTGTCCCAGATTTCAGGTGAATATTGTGATAATCCACTGAAAAGCACTTTTTGTGAAAATCACAAAGTGATTTTGTTATTCTATTTTATTTTTTGTTTTGTCTGTTGGATTCTTTTGGGGTTTTTTTGTTTGTTTTGTTTTTTGCTGTGCTTTTCTCAGTGTTGTTGGAAATATTTAAACCAATTTACCAACTTCTTAATGAAAGCTCAGTATATGAAAAGGTGTTCAGCATCACTAATCATCAGGGAAATATGAATCAAACCACAATGACATATCACCTCACATCTGTTAAGATGACAATTATTAAAAAAAAAAGTAACAATTGTCAAGGATATGGAGAAACTGGAACCCTTATATACTGTTGGTGGGAATGTAAGATGATACGACTACTATGAAAACAGTATGGAGGTAAAAAATTGAAAATAGAATAACCATATGATCCAGCAATCCCATTGCTGGATATATGCAAAATAATTAAAATCAGGATTTCAAAAAGATATTTGCGCTTCCATGTTCATTGCAGCATTATTCACAATAGCCAAGATGTAGAAACAATCAAACTTGACAAATGAATGGATAAAGAAAATGTGGCGTATACAGATAATGTAAACTATCATCGTCTCAAAAAAGGAAATCCTTTCATATGCAACAACATGGATGAACTGGAGGACCTTATGCTAAGTGAAATACACCAGGTCATAGAAGGACAAACACTGCACGATTCCTCAAATATGAGGTATCTAAAATTATCAAACTCATAGAAGCAGAGAGTATAATGGCAGTTGCCAATAGCTGAGGGAAGAGGGAAATGAAGAATTGTTTTCCAACAAGCATAAAGTTTCAGCTATGCAATATGAATAAGTTGTAGGGATCTGCTATATTGCGTAGTACCTGTGGTCAACAGTACTCTATAGTGCACTTAAAATTTTGTTAAAAGTATAGATCCCATGTTAAGTGTTCTTAGCACACAAAGATACACACACATGCACACAAACAATGAGGCATGAGGAAACTTTTGGAGATGATTGATATGTTTATTACCTTAACTGAGGTGATGATTTCATGAGTATATGTCCCAAATCATTAAATATGTGCAGTTTTCTATATATCAATTATACTTTGATAAAGCCACTTTAAATAAAAGCATGGGAATGTGAAACTAAATGGTCTGCCATTTCTACTGACCAAGTGAAGCTGAACACCTGAGTGTTTTTAAGAACTCTACTCCAGCTCTCAACTCTCTCCAAATGACTTTGACAGTAGCCAAGGGCATGTATACATCAATCTCTATCTTGGGCATATCGTCCTGGATTCCAAGGTCTCATCCAGTCTCACTGACATCTCTTTCCTTTACCCCTTTCCTTCATTGAGCTTCCACTCAAGCAGAAGAGTCTGATGTATTTTTTCTGTTTCTGATTTCTGTTTTTATTCTCTCAGAAAACACCTTTTGCCTTGAATCTTTGCCCACCCTCACCTAGAAAGCAAAATATAATTGTCTTTTGTTTTATCCCGTAAATAGTCTATTTAGTACAAGGCCAAGTAATCCTATAAATGTATCTAATAAACTATGAAATTGATGCATGATAAGTTATGACATTTATTCTCTCTGTATTAAAGTTATGTTTGTGCTCTTTTGTCATTTACTAGATTGGGAGTTTCTTTTTTTTTTAGATTGGGAGTTTCTTGAGGGCAAAATTATGTCTTATTTATTTTTCTGTCACTGAAATTAAGCAATTGGTTGCTTGGTAAATGTAAATTCTAACCTGAATTGAACATCTGAACTTCCCTGGGGTTTGTACTATCCTGAACCAAACTTTAGTATTAAAATAACAGTTAAAAATAAATTTAAAAAGAGAATTATGATTAGTAACAACTTTAGCCACTTCTCTGCCATCTAAGAGGGAAAGATGTTTTGTTGCTTAGGACCCCAAATTTTATTTTGTTGTTGGGTTGACCAGATTGAGTAGAGCCGTAACTGAAAAGACCTCAAATGGGCTAGATTGATTTTTACTGGCAAGATCTGAGAGCTACTAACAGATAAGAGTTAATTATGGGATCTGGAGTATAGACTTACTATGCTCAGCAATTCTGATTTTTGAAGATGTTTTATGTGAAGTTTAAAGATTAAAAATGATAATAACAGCAATGATAAACCAGAGTGGAATCCTTCTCTGGTATTTGTGAGATTTAAGTCAGGAATTATATTCTCTTCAAGGTTTCGTGTATGCGTGTGTGTGTTCCAATAAATTTTATTTATAAAAACAGAAGGTGGACCAGATTTGGCTTAAGGACAATAGTGTGCCAACTTATGGTCTAGAGGGAATCAAACACTTCTTAGAAAGTATACTAGGTAATCTATCAAATTACTTCTAATTCAAAAGTTTTATGAATGTGTGCTGTTGTGGTTAAAGATGTATTGGGACAACATGGATAGATCTTGAGGGAATTATGTAAGTGAGATAAGTTATATAGAGAAAGACAAATACTACATAATAACACTAAAATGTGAAACCTGAAAAAGCTGACCTCATAGAAACAGAGAATGGTGGTTACCAGAGGCTGGGGTGAGGGAGGAGGTACTGAGGAGATGTTATTAAAGGGTAGAAACTTGTAAGTGAAAGATAAATAAGTTCTTGAGTTTATTTTCACTGTTGGTATTCCTTTTGTATGCTGTCTCATGCAGGAAACAGACTTAAAGAAAAAGCATGTTATGTGGTAACTCAACTTCTGTGACAAAGCCAATGGCAATGGTGGGAATGAGGAAGTGGTGATTTTGTGACCCTCAGATCATACCACATAAGTGACCAGGTAAACCTGGTTTAACTCACCCTAAAAGCCTTCTGAGATATTTTAAGCATTTCTTAAGAAATAATTCAGTTCAGGGGTCCCTGGGTGGCTCAGTGGGTTAAGCCTCTGCCTTAGGCTCAGGTCATGATCCCAGGGTCCTGGGATCAAGCCCCGTATCGGGCTCTCTGCTCAGCGGGGAGCCTGCTTCATCCTCTTTCTCTGCCTGCCTCTCTGCCTACTTGTGATCTCTCTCTCTGTCAAATAAATAAATAAAATCTTTAAAAAAAAAAAAAGAAATAATTCAGTTCAAAGATATTCATTGCATGAACCAAGTATTTATAATTTCTACATTTGTTGAACAGATATTTCATCTGAGCACTATATTTTGCTAAATAACAAGTTTTATGTTATATTATTTTTCTTTTTATACAAATAACACACACACACACACATATACACTATTTTTTTTTAATGATAAAGGGTGTGGTATCATAGAAAGGTATTTGGTCTTTGTCTCCAGTTCTTGGCATCTCTGGAGTTTCCTGAGTGATAAGGGTGATAGGATCTGGGGCATATGGGTGGCTCAGTCAGTTAAGCATCTGCCTTCGGCTCAGGTCATGATCCAGAGTCCTGGATTCAAGCCCCGCATCGCATCGGGCTCCCTGCTCAGCAGGGAATCTGCTTCTCCCTCACCCACTCTCCCTGATTATCCTCTCTCTCTCTCACTCTCCCTCTTTCTCTCAAATGAATAAATAAAATCTTTAAAAAAAAGGGTGATAGGATCTTTTGTTCTGATGAGGTTCCCTTGATTAGCTACTATAGCTTGAGGGTGGTGGCTGATGTCCAGAAAGACCAAATCTTGATTAGAAGTTTGAAACTTTCAGCCTCAACCTTCAGTAAAGAGAGAAAACTGGAGATTAAGTAGTCACCAATTGCTAATAATTTAATCACAGTATATAATGAAACCTTCATAAAAACCCCTAATGCTGGGATTCGGAGAGTTTGTCAAATACATTCACATGTCAGGAGTGTGGCACACCCCAACTTCAGAGCAATAAAAATTCCTATGCTTGGGATCCTTTCAGACTATGCCTTATATACCCCTTCATTTGACTCTTCATTTGTATCCTTTACCATAAACCAGTAAATGTAAGTAAAGTACTTTTTGTCATCAAACCCAAGGAGGTAGTTATGAAAACCTCCAAATGATAGCCAGTCAGAAGTATGGTATCTATACTTCCGGCATCTGAGGCAGGATGCAGTTTTATGGGATGGAGCCTTTAAACTTATGAAGTCTGACTCTAATTCCATGTAGTTGGTGTCAGAATTGAATTGTAGGACATTCAATTATTATTAAAATCAGTGTTGGTGTCAGGAGGAAAAAGAAACCTCTTAGAGACTCAAAAAATAAGAAAATGGAAACACGATCCTTCTCACTCCCAAGACAGTTAAGATACATAGATAGATAAATAGATACACACATGTATACTTACTCTTGCTTCAAACACATTTACACACACAAATAGTTTGAGATCATAGCATAGAGACTTTTTCATTGTCAATGCATAGTTTTCTTTAATGAACTAAGATGTCGTTTTATTAATACATATAATTTACCTAATGTCAATTATTAATTACATTTCAAGATAATATGAATAGTCATTTTGGTGTTTTATAGGTGTAACATCTTGGACAAACTATACTAAGAAAATATCTCAGTCCAAGTTGTAGCAAAAAGTAGTAGACTATGACTGTCCATAACACTTTTTATTTTCTTTCCAACTAAAATGAGACCTGAGATAATGATAATTTCTGTGAAATACATCTAATAATATGAAAAAGCATTTATTACCTAAAATCTGGAGTTTCTGTGCTCCAAACTAACTTTTAAAAGTTCTTTTATTTATTAAACCAAGTTTCATTGGAACAAAACTTTAAATTTATTTGAAATGGAATACACAGGAGGATTTTGGATGACTGAATCTTTGGATAAGCTGAGATAGTGTATTAATCAAAAGAGACTAAAGGAGCATAAATCAAATTCCTCGTATAAAGTAAATCAATAGGATTCTGTCAGGCTGAATTAAGGAATATTATATTATTAACTTCAAATATTTTCTTGTGTGGTTAAATGATTTTATTTATTTTTATCTGAGTTCATTTTTTCTTGTACATAAGAATCTAGAGTTATATAATTGTTGAGCACAGAGAGACAACCAAACAATACATGGGTTGGAGTGCAAACTCATTTGGAATAAATACTGCATTTTTTCATCTTCAGCTCAATACAGTACTTGCACAAGTGTACCTAATTTTTTTAATTTAATTGAATTAAAAATAAGGAAACTATGTCCCAACAAGTTAAACAACTTATCCAGTGACTAATAGAGAATTAGGTATAGCTGGGCTTTAGCGTTTATTTTTTAATCCTAGACAATAGTAGTAGTATTATGCCAGACTTCCTTTCTCAACATAAATTTCTTTAATTATGGGAATGTATTGGATATGGCAGTTTTTATCTAATGGAATTTTATAGTGGTATGGGTTTGTTTATATTTGGGTTTCCATACTGAACTGTCCATGAACAATAGGACAAATAAAGTGAGAGAATATGTCCAGTATTGGGTGTCTGAGTATACACTGAGTAAATGGAAGTGGCTATGATAAATTGAGTACCTCAGGTCCTCTCTAAATAAGGCTTCTGCCTCTCAACTTCAGGAAATCTTAGATACCTGTTTATCAGTGTTGGAGGTGAGTCAATAAACTATCTCTTGCTCAACACTCAAAAGAGATACAAGGCAGAGTTTGGGTGTCATTAAAGGAAAGACTCAGGGATACAGACAGACAAAACCCCACCCCCAAGACCCAGGAACACAAAACCTGTCTAAGATGAAGAATGAGCCAAGAGATTAGAGAAACCCTCCCCTGAACACAGATGTTTATAGCATCTTTATTCATAATTGCCAAAACTTGGAACCAAACAAGATGTCCTTCAGTAAATGAATGAATAAACTGTGGTGCATCCAGACAATGGAGTGTTATTCAGCACTAAAAAGAAATGAGCAATCAAGCCATGAAAAGACATGGATAAACCTTAAATGCATATTACAAAATGAAAGAAGCCAATATGAAAAGTCTATATATTGTATGATTCTAATATGTGACTTTCTGGAAAAAGCAAAACTATGGAGACAGTAAAATGATCAGTAGTTGCCAAGGAGGAGGTGGAGGAGGGAGGGATGAATAGGCAGAGCACAGAGGATTTTTAGTGCAGTGACAATACTCTATGATGTCATGATGGTGAATACATGTTTCTATAAATTTGTCTAAATCCATAATATGGATTCACCAAGAGGGAACAGTAATGCAGATTATTGACTTTGGGTGACTATGTGTTAAAGTAAGTTCATCAGCTATAATTAATGTAACACTCTAGTAGGGGATGTTGATAATGAGGGAGGCTGTGCATGTGTGAGGGCAGGTTTATATGCAGAATCTCTGTACCTTTCCCTCAGTTTTGCTGTGGGAATCTATAACCGCTCTAAAAGTAATAAGGATTTTAAAAACTAAAAAAAATAAAGAAATTAATAAGAGAAGCTCATCGGTCAGAAGTATTTTCAAGAAAGCTAATTAGATGTATGGAAAGAAATGAGCAGAGCTAGAAAAAGCAAAATACATAAATAATTATAATGAGTATATTATTTAATTATACTATGAATGATTGATAGACTACACAAATACTATAAATATGTTTTATGGGATTTATACACATGTAAAAATAAAACGTATGCCAACAACAGTACCAGGAATGGATGGCTCTAAAATTCTTATACTGTATGGAAATAATATAGTATTATTCAAAATTGCACCATAATAACCCCAGAACAGTGTTTCTCAGATGAATATGATTACTCCTCCACCTCCTGACACACCCATATACACACACAAATGTACACAGGGTACATTCAGCAATGTCTGAAGACGTTTTTGGTCATTGAAATTGAGATGTGCTACTGTGTCTACTGGGTATAGTCCAGGGATGTGTTATCCATCTTAGAGTGCAGAAGATGGACCTCTACAACAAAGTGAATTGTCTGACTCAAAAGTGTTGTTGGTAATAAGGTGACAAATGCTGTTCAAGAATTATCATCCAAAAAAAATTTTTTTTCAAGTAACATATATAGAAAACCAATAGTGGTGATAAAATGGAATATGAAAAGTTATGCCCAATTAATCCAAAAAGAAGTCAGGAAAAGAGAATAAGAGGAATAGAGAATGGATAGGAAAAACAGAAAATACCTTGTAAAGTGGTAGGTTCAAATCCAAATATAATTGCATTATGATACAATTTAATTGACATTAAATATGAATGCTCTAAACACCCTCTATTTATTTATATGTTTATATATTTTTTAAAGATTTTATTTATTTGACACAGAGAGAGAGATCACAAGGAGGCAGAGAGGCAGGCAGAGAGAGAGGGGGAAGCTGGCTTCCTGCTGAGAAGAGAGCCCTATGCTGGGGGGGGGGGCAGCAGCTCAATCCCAGGATCATGATCTGAGCCAAAGGCAGAGGCTTTAACCCACTGAGCCACCCAGGTGCCCCTAAATACCCTCTATTTAAATACAGTGATTTTCAGATTCCAAAAGAGAGCAAGACCCAAATCTATACTATGTGAAACTCAATTTAAATATTAATATAGATTGGTTAATTTTTTAATGTGAAATATGTCCCATGTGAGTATTAATTAAAAACAAAGTGGCCTGGTTATAATAACAGGCAAAGTAGAATTACAACAAGAAATATTAGTCAGGTATAAAGAGGGGCATTATATGATATAAAATTTAATTAACATAGAAGACCTAGGATCATAAATGTGTATCAGACACAGTTTCAAAATATGGGAAGCAACGCTGATATAGCAAAATCAGAAATCGACAAATCAACCATTACAGTTGCCTAATCAGTACCCCACTCATTAACTGATTGCAAAAGCATATGGAAATTTAGTAAAAATATAGACAACCTGAACAAACTATCAACCAATGTCATCTGATATTTATACTTCCCACCAAGAACTGGATATTCTTTTTAAGTGCACATGGAACATTCACCATGATATGCAGAATTCTAGGGCATTAAAAAAATCAAATTAAAAAAGATATAAATCATACAATCAACTGATGGTATTCAAATAAAAATAAATAAAAACCACTTCTACGTAATGCATGCATCAAATAATATATCACAAGGAAAATTAGAAAATAATTCAAATGAAAATAAAATAAAACATTAATATTTGAGGGACTAAGCTAAATTTTGAGGGAAAATTTGTAGCACCAAATGCTTATATTAGAAAACAAAAAGGTCTTAAATCTGTAATCTAAGCTTCTGCATTAGGAAAGTAGAAAAACAAGGGCAAACTAAACCCAAAACAAGCAGAGTGAATAAAACAATTAAGATAGGAACAAAAAGCAATGGGATTAACAAGAAGCCAGTAAAGAAAGTCAGGAAACAAAACACAGGTTATTTGTAAAACAACAAAATTGATAAGCCTCTGACTAGACAGGAAAGGAAATAAAAAAAGAGAGATAAAATACCAATACTAGCAATGTTGGGGGTGGGGAGGGAATGTCACTACAGATTATATAGACATTTAGAAGACAAATAGTTTTTTATAAAAAGAAAAATTATTGACATTTTTGGAAAGTCACAAACTACCAAAGATTACACAAGAAGAAATAGATTCCCTGAGTTACTTTTGTCTATTAAATAAATTGCATTTTTCCTTAAATATTTATGATTTCTCTCCCCCAAAACAATAATAATAACTCCATGCCAAATGGCTTTACTGATGAATTCAACCAAACATATAAGGAAGAAATCATATCAATTCAATGGAAGCATCTCTTCACTATATACTTACTACAAAAGAAAAAAATAAAAACTTTACAGCAGAGTAACCCAACTGACATCATTTGAACCAAGTGACTGATTAAAGTTAACTTTATCAATAATAGGACAAATCCACACAATGTGCATATTCATGTGATGCACCAAGAAGAAAGTATTGCTTCTACACTGTTCCTGAAAAACATACATAACAGAATTAAGTCATATTCTGCAAGATAACTGTCCTGTTCTCTATGAAATTATCAATGTCATGAATCACAAAGAAAAGCTGAAGTAATCAATACCTCAATTCAACATGCCTGGAATGAAATTGACTATTTTCTCCCCAAACATGTTATTACATCTGATTTTTTAAATTATAAATAGTGGCAATGCCACACACCACAGTCACACAGAAGATCAATCAGAGAATGACATTTTATTGATCATCTTATTCATCAACATTCTAAGTTTATGAATTACTAAATTCTGCCAATTTTACTTCTGAAATATTATTCAAATCCACTCACACTTTCTATTTTTATTTTTATTTTTAAATTTAAATTCAATTAATTAACATATAGTATATTATTAGTTTCAGAGGTAGAGTTCAGTGATTCATTAGTCTTATATAACACCCAGTGATCATTACATCACATGGCCTCCTTTTTTTTAAGATTTTATTTATTTATTTATTTGACAGAGAGAGAGATCACAAGTAGGCAGAGAGGCAGGCAGAGAGAGAGGGGGGAAGCAGGCTCCCTGCTGAGCAGAGAGCCAGATGCGGGGCTTGATTCCAGGACCCTGAGATCATGACCTGACCTGGAGGCAGAGGCTTTAACCCACTGGCCACCCAGGCGCCCCATTACATGGCCTCCTTAATGTCCCGGTCACCCCATCCCCCCACCCCACACCCCTCCACAACCCTCAGTTTGTTTCCTATGATTAAGAGTCTCTTTTGGCTTGTCTCCCTATCTGATTTCATGTTGTTTTATTCTTCCCTCCCTTCCCCGGTGTCCTCTGTTTTGTTTCTTAAATTCCACATATGAGCGAAATCATATGATAATTTGTCTTTCTCTGACTGACTTATTTCACTTAGCATAATACCCTCTAGCTCCATCTATGTCGTTGCAAATGTCAAGATTTCGTTTTTTTGTTGTTTTTTTTTTATGGCTAACTTAAGATTCCATTGTATGTATATACACCACATCTTCTGTATCTGTTTATCCATCAGTGGACATCTGGGCTCTTTCCATAGTTTGGCTATTGTGGACATTGCTGCTATAAACATTGGGATGCAGATGCCCCTTTGCATCACTATGTTTGTTCGTATCTTCGGGGTAAAAACCTAGTAATGCAATTGTGGGGTCATAGGGTAGCTCTATTTTCAACTTTTTGAGGAAACTCCATACTGTTTTCCGGAGGGACTATACCAGCTTGCATTTCCACCAACAGTGTAGGAGGGTTCCCATTTTCTCCACATCCTGGCCAGCCAACACTTGTCATTTCCTGACTGGTTAATTTTAGCCATTCTGACTGGTGTGAGGTGGTAGGTATCTCACTGTGGTTTTGATTTGTATTTCTCTGATGCCGAGTGATGTTGAGCACTTTTTCATGTGTCTGTTGGCCATTTGGATGTCCTCTTTGCAGAAATGTCTGTTCATATCTTCTGCCCATTTCTTGATCGGATTATTTGTTCTTTGGGTGTTGAGTTTGAGAAGTTCTTTATAGATTTTGGATACTAGCCCTTTAT